>JAWZSL010000013.1:9725000-10925000 GCA_034769285.1 Lutjanus argentimaculatus | reverse complement strand
GTGGCAGGGACCCTGGATGAGAGTAGAGCTTTAGTTAATAGGCTCTCTCTGGACAGATGAGGTCCATTAGGAGGTTAATTTAAAAATGAATAGAGGACATAGAGAGAGAAAAAGAGATGGAGACAGAGAGATGGTGAAGCACAGGCCACACAGTTCAGGGGAAAAGCAAAACGTAGGATCAAATATTTATTTTTTTCTGAAGCAATGCCGCTAATTAAACATGTGATAATTAAATAACCACAAATCCAGAGGAATCATCTCACAAATGACCACATGAAAACAAGGAAGCCCGCTCAGTCCAGACCAACAACTGAACCCTATCACTTCCCATCCGCGAGGCCATTTCTTAAACATTGAGGCATTGTTCAGATGCATGGACTGCAGCCCCTGCCTCCCAATTTCCATTTCTTTCCCCCTGCAGAAAGGCTGAATCTGATCCGGACCCATTGGTGTGTGGATAATGAAGGGGTTACCAGGAGCTGGGAGAGGCCCAGTAATTCCCCGCACCGGGGGAGTGGGTTTTTGGGTGGGGTTTGGATGAGTACCCCTGCTCCGTGATGCATGCACTCATGTGAGCTTGTGACAGCCTTTACCCAAATCCAAGGCCAGACATAGACGCTGCATGTATTATATAGAGATACAGTACAGAACCCAGATTCAAACATTTTTAGTGCTACAGAAATGCTTTTTTCCCAAACAAATGGAGCTCATGTTGCATACATTAGTATTTGTATTACTTTGATCTTTTGTATAGATGAGAGAGGACTGTAGCGGAAAATCATTGCATTTCTGCTTGATGACTCAAACAACTGATAAAAAAAAAACTAAAAAAAATCATACAGGAATTTAGTGGAATCAGCTCATGTTGATTGTACAAATTTTATTTGTTCAAGATAGTTAAACTTAAAACTTAAAACGTCTTCTTGACTTGAAATAATTAATTGAGTGAACGTGCTGTACATAGTTCAATCAATTCATTAAATTCATATAAGTTTCTAAAGAAACATCATCAGCATATTAGCAGACTTCCCAGCATGCATTGTTTGATAATTAAATCTCTCCTTAGACACTTGTTTAGTTTGAAGAAAACATATATGATGAAAACCTGCTGTCTCTAAAGCCCACTTTTTACACTGGACAAAAAAAATCCACTAACACCCTAATGATGCAATCCATTGCAAGTCGGAAGTCGATAGTTCCGAGTCGATGTTCCCGACTCCCAATCTAAATGCATCCCAGTGCATCTGCTCTGGGAAACATGGATGCCCGCAGCAAACTGATGTTTGTATGGCAAGTCTCTGAACTTCACAAGCATCTACAGCAGCTGATTTAGAGCAATTTTCGGCATTGCTCATTTTTCATACACATGTGCTGTTTGGCTTGACTCGGTTTGATTGTCTGGAGTTTGCACCCACTTGAAGGTGTGTATTTAACTGAAACACGTTTGTTTTTAGTTGAGTGTCTGTAACACTAGATAAACATTTTATTTTGTTATCTAAAAGCTCTTACTATGAAGCAGCAAAATTAGTGAAAGCTGAGTTTTTTATTGGCAGTAACTTAACACAACTCCTATTTACCTGAAAGCAAACATGAAACAGTCAAACAAAGCAGTTACCTGAAAGTTCAAACAGCAATGCAGGAGAGAAATTTAACTTCAGACCACAGAAATTTAGTTAGAAGCTACAAAAGTGCTGAGAGCTGAACACACAGACACTTTTAAAAACGCCTTTCTCTCTGCTTTCCTGCACACACACGAGTTCAGTCTCGGCTTTCCAGCGCACTTCAGATAAAAATCAAAGGCAAACTTGTCTACTGACAAAGGGAAAAGGGTCAATCAAGTAGTTTTAGCGTGTTTAGTTGCTGCATATACCTGCATATACTCACTAATTTTCATGAAAAACTGTATAATACACTTCAAAATAAGTCATGGTTGCCTGTTTTTTTGTTTGTTTGTTTGTTTGTTTGTTTGTTTGTTTGTTTGTTTGTTTGTTTTTTTTGGGTTTTGTTTTTGTTTTGTTTTTTACAATCATGGAAACATTGCAAGCCATTATAAAGTCTCTCTTAAAATCTATAACTCACTGAGAGCGTTTTCACATATTGTTTTTGTGCCAGTACTGGAGCAAAGTAGCTCCAACAGAAGCAGATGAAACTTGAAATGAAGCTGAGCAGCTGAGCAATGCAAGGCTGAAGAATCAATGAAGAACTGACTTTTCAAACTGAGAAAATTTCATTTTTATGTAATGTTCGCCAGTGTGACTAAAGAGTTGTGGTCCGCCTTAATATCTTAATCTTATTAAACTTATTGAACAATATGTTTACATGTTTACAAGTAGAACTGAATATCAAGTTTATTTGATTGGAATATTTATTTGTTTTGAAAACAAACTTACCTCAGCTTGTCTTTACAAATTTGCTTTTTTTTTTTAAGTTAAAACATATTTTACGGTGAAAGGAAATTTAAATTAAAGACATGTAAATAAAATCTCAGTCCCTTATAATTCCTGCTGAGTTCATCATCCTCTGTCATCCTCTGCTCTTTCAGTAGACGTGGGAGTAACCCAGCTCAATCTAAGGTCACAAAAATTAGCATATCATCTGGCAAAATGGTTAGCCAATGTGTGGGCGTCTCCCCAAGGGGGGTCACCTTAAACATCAGAGTTAAGGCACCAGGAGACCCCCACGTACTCCAGGGTTAAGTATCCCCACTTCATTATGATAAAGATGTTAACAACTACCCAACCTACCAATGCTGTCAATAGAGATCGAGTCCTGGCTCCATCCTGCCTGACTCGCCCTCTCTCAGGACCCGGCATGAGCCTCCATCCATCATCTGAATACTCCAGGCCCGAATCATTGCCGATCATTATAGTAACAGATAGAGAGTCCTGGTGATTGGCCGCGATTGTTAGATCACAGGGATCTGAGGGGTGATCCATCACGCCGGGTGGCACGCTAACACCTCTGTGTGATGGGGTTCACCTCAGGGGTCAGGGCCAGGTCAGCCAGAAGAGAGCCCTTCCACAGAGAATAGCTCCAACATTCCCAGTTACCTACCAGAAGCTCCTAAAATGTAAGGTAAAATCTTTACCATCTAATAATTGTAAATAATAATATATTGATTTTTCAAAAAACAAAAAACTTTGGACATTAAAGGGATAGTTCAGATTATTTTAAGTGGAGTTGTAAGAGGTATTTATTGATTGTCAGTGTAAGATGGCATGCTCCCAGTATGGAGAAGCAAAGAGGAATACCAGCACAGAAGCTAAGCAATGAACTGCTGTGGAAAGGTATTGTAGCCACTCATAAAAGGGTCACCTAAAAAAAAATCAATATCAGCTTAAGTGAGCGCTATATTTAAAATATTTTTGCCACTTAACATTGCCATCACACTGCCTTTTCTCATGAGAAACTGCTGTTATACAAGCCAAATATCGTTCGCGCCAAACCAACCAAACTCCATGGAAAAATCAGTAGTTTTACCTCACAGAACACGATAGTTGCTGGTCTACCACTGCCTCAATATGTTCCTCAGTTTGTGTTATAGTGTGACGTAAGTGGATCCAAACTATCCTTTTAAATCACTGAAGTCACACAAAAACATTAACTAACTAACAGATCAATGCAGTGGTAGACCAGCAACTCCCGTGTTCTGCAAGGTAAAATTACTGATATCGCCTATGGAGTTTGGTTGGTTTGAGGAGAACGATATATATAATGGCAGTTTCCCATCAGAAGAAGCAGTCTGACAGCAAGGTGGTCAAAATATTCTAAATATATCATACACTGAAACTGATATTGATTTTTTATTTCTCTCCGAACTGGGGGTGTGCGAACCGCCATCTACTGTAGGTAATGCACTGCCTATAGATAAGTACATCATATAACCCAACATCAAATAATCTGAGCTATCCCTTAAACAGACAGAGCAAATCCTGAGACAAACTGACTTGTACATCAAAACTACTCTCTCTGCTTCACAACGCAACATGAGCTGCTGACCCCATCCGACTTGTTTCTCAAAACTGGTGCAACACAACACAGTTACCCGAGGCTATGTGTTGTCATCCAAATGAGATAAGTTTATTTTCCCTAGACCAGCATTTGTTCCATCAGCCTGTAGGGTCGCAGACCACACTAGGAAGCAGTGGGGAGTCCTTCTCAGCACCTGCAGCTCTAGCGAGGTGGCCCGCTAGCGAGGAAAGGCTTTGGCCGCTGCCCAAATATCTGCCTGCACCTTCTGTGCAAACGCACCAGCCTTAGGAAACCAGGAGGCAGCAATATTGTGGAACAAATGTCCTCTAATCTCAGCCTGCTGGTCCAGGGTCCTGGGTGGGGCCTCCTCGTTGTCCCATCCAAACACTTTACCTCTTTGCTTTTGAAGTCTGATCACACAGGACAGTGTTATTGGTGAGTGAACAGGACACACCTACAGAGGTGTCACAGCCGCATCAATCCTGCCAGCTCCACCTGTATGGGACCTTTTATAGTGACCAGCAGTAATGGGCTGCTAATAATCTATAGGCACTGAAATATGAGTATACCAGCAGACAAGGAATGTGAAATTGGTGATTTAAACTCAATGCTAAATTATTTAGCATCAGTAATAGATTGCACTTGTTAACAGGAAGAGGACATCTTACAAAGGATAAGCATAGTGTATTTCTGAGTGAAAAAGGATCAGCAGAAAAGTGGAATAGTGAAAAGTGTCTGTGCTATAGTGCCATGCACTATGCTGTTGCTTACAAGCTAACCAATGAATTTTAGCTTTATGCCACTTAAAGTTGAAGACTGATTGATGGATGGATGTCATGATATTATTGGTGTAATTTAGTTGGTTCAAACCTATGCAAGTGCACATCATATTATGTTTTACAAGAATAAACGGATGGCATACATTAATAAATAGGTGCACAATATGACATTTTTCATTTAATGTTAACTTTAAAAAAACAAGTACAAAGTACAGTAGTATTCAGGAGAGTGTTGACTTTCAAATTAGATCCTGTAATTATCTCGGCCAGATAATTGCTTGTCTGCAGCTAATCTTGCATATTACTGGACTGATCATCCTAGTATTTTTTGTGTGCATTCATGGCAGCATGTTGAAGGAACTCTTTTATTTTTTGAAAAACTTTGAAAACCTTTTTTTATGGCTCCGTGCCAGTGACAGCCGTGACCACAGGCATTATGTTTTCAGGTCATCCCATTCTTGTGAACAAGATATCTCAAGAACACTGTAAATGTGATTCTCACTGTTCTAAAGTTTATAAATACATAGATTTATTAGACATGGGGAGATAATGCTCACTGCTCTGGAAAAACTCACTGTTCTTAGAAACCTAGTGCGATTAAAACAGATCAAACACTGGCTCACATTTTGCCTTGGTATTTACATGGAATATGTTCAGAAAATACATTCACAGTATGGGTAAGCAAGGTCACCCACTGACCTCAGGGGTGTTATAGTCTGATCTATTCACAAATGTCCAGATAATTTTTCAAATATCATTAACATGCTGGTCCATCCTAACTTTTTGTATACATCATGCTGAGTCATAATTGGAAGCTGACTTTGGAAGTAAGAAAATGAGGATTGTGTCTAAATTCTCAACCAAAATGTTGAGATGTCTTTGAGCCTCTGAGTCTGGCAGGTTCAGCAAAGACTGTAATATGACCCAATAATAACACATAGTTTTGAGCCACCAGAACTGCCCCCTGTGTGCAAAACCATATACCACTCATACACTGATGTTATAGGCCTTTGTTGGCCTATTCAGCTGCCTTCATTATTAAACTATTAAGTTTGTGGCATTGTATTAAGTTCCTCTATTATTTCATTTGCTGTTTTTTGTTTTTTTAAGTGGTCAGTCAGGTGCTGTAAAATTTCCTTTATGAACTGCCAAGCACTTTGGCACATTTTTTATTGCATAAAAAATAAAATTTTGATCATATTAAGCTTCAAGACATAAATTCAGCCCAATAATATTATGATGAGCTACATTTGTCAATAAATACATTAACAGTTATTTAGAACATTTGTTTGTTTGTTTTTTTATAAGAAATGGTCAGTTATGCCCAGTGAGACTGAATGGCCTTTTAGGCCTCTGGTCCTCATTAGTTTCTGAATGAAAGAAACAAACAAATGCTCCACTGTTACCTTAAGATATTAATGATAATAATAATATTTTTATTATTAAATATTTATTATTAAATATTATTATTTTTATTCTTAAATATTTGTTTGCGACCTCAGTGTTTGCAGTTAATATAAGCCACTGCATGAAAAGCAGAGTAAGTTATCATTAATGTTGATGGTAAATTATGTGAAGGTGGTGGTGAGCCTCATTTTTAACAGTCTTTTGGTCTAATGTTTAAGGATTAACAGGTTGTTTAAATGGGTCTTTTTTATCATTTACTGTTTGTCTTTTTTAGTTCATCATCTTTTACACTTAAAAGTAATTCAGTATACTTGAGGACAAACATGAATTAGACTGGCTTTGGAGATAAATGATCCTATTGTATCCATACATTTCCAAACTTAGAATTTATCGCTCAGAGAAGTCTTCCTCCATACAGAGAAAATTCCAGTTTCTGTTCAATCAGTGAACAAGACCTGTGTCTTTTGTAGCTTGGCACACAAGAAGTTGCCCTGTGGAGTGTGTTATTGGAAAATAATATTTGGAATTATTTTCCTGATCACTGGTTTATCTCTTGGAATTCTTCCACCTCCAGTGAAAAGTTCTGCAATTTGAGCAAAACAAACAGAAAAGCAGTCATCGACAGTGACTGAAATTTATTTTTACTGTTCCAAAAACTGACTTTCCATTTTTCATAATCAGTTCTAATAGATAACAATTAAACCTTAGAGTGCATGAAAGGAAAAGAGTTTTCTGCTTTCAGAGTCAGCATGCATGGTGTTCAGTTCTCACTTTTTAGTTTAGTTGCTCAGGGAGGAGAATATGAAGACAGAAAGGACACATGAAACTGGTCAAAAGGTCAGAAAAAGATCAAAGATCAGTCATTATTAGCTGATACTGTATACAGCATATTTTATATGTGTGTGTGTGTGTTTTACTTCAAATGAGCAGTCGACTGGGGGGTGGAGAGTGTATCTATGGCAACGGTCTGGTCCCCAGCTGTCACGGTGAAGAAGAAGATGGGTGCCATGAGCGAGGAGACCACTTAACCTCAGCTGCTCCTCAGCTTAGGGGAGTCAAGATGCTGCTGAAACCCTTACAGAACCTCACTTAATATGTAGACAATAACCCCCCCTCAGCAGACAAAAGATGACTTCAAACCAGCCACGGAAAGAAAAAAAAAAAAAAAATAGAGCGAGCGAGCTCTGCAGAGGCTCCTCTTCTAACAGTGGAGTTCACTATCAGGAGCTCCAATACAGCAGATGGAATGTTTAGGGGTACGAGAGGGGGGAAATTGGCAAAAGCTAATTAGATCTGGTTTAACTGGAGAATTGCTTTAATTGTTAACTGTTAACTTCTGATAGAGGGATGCCATTTTGCAGCAGATTTTTAACTCTGATGTAACCATCTGCTGGAGTTACATCAAACTACACAGACTGAATACAAAACAAACCAGTGGAAATTTGCAAGCACTGGAATGTTATCTATGGAGATTTCTTTAAAAAAAAAGTGAATCTGTAGTCCCAACTCAAAAATTCTCCCAGAAATTACATGTTTATATATCACTAATTTACAACAGTAAATATGTTTTGAGTGATGATGAGATGTCACTTCTGTTTTTGTTGAGATAATGAAGAACTGTTTTTAGTGAGTGTATCTGCCAAAATGTTTAGACAAAATGTTCATATGGCTGAAAAAATGCTCAGTGACCACTTAGTTCATGAGCTCATGGTTCATTTGTTTTTCCCACATTTACTTGGTTAAAATTAGGGAAAAAGATCATGGTCTTGGATAAATTTTGAGAAAAGTCAAAAGGGATTTGAAGCACAAGACAGGAGTTGTTTATTTTGTTATTATTTAACCATGTGTTTGTTTGTTTTTTCTTAAACAAGTTGCTTTTTTTGTTGTCTAAACCTAACCAGACACATGATTCATTCCTGACGTTGTGCTTACAGTTGATTTCATAAAAGATTGAGCATAAAAAATCTTGCATATGCAGGTTCTAAGACGGCTGTAGCTTACACAGTGATGACCTATAAATCTCATATTAACTTTGAATTGACAGCACCTGCCTTGCAATCAGCAGTTTCCCCCTCTATAATGCTAGCACAAGTCAGGAGTAGCCATGAACCAAAACAGTAAATCAAACTTTTTGGAAGACAAGATCATGGCGATTGTTGAGGAGACTGAACCCAGGCAACATGTATTACTTGGTGGACTAAATGGCCAATAGGCCGAGCCCATTAATTCCTTACACCTTTACAAAGTTGAGCACAGGCTGCAACACGCACGCCTCCCAAGCTGCAGTTCCTTTACGTAACCGGCATCAGGTCCAGACTTTGCTTAGAGATAAGATCATTTCTACGTTAAAATAAGATTTTATATAACTACATATTTGTGATTTTCTGCGCAAATCATATTTACGATCAAAATCGACTGTACATCTGTTTTATAAATGAGGCTTTACACAGCCACTCACTACGACTTGTTTATGTTACAAAGAAGTAAACATAATTACATTTTTCTCAAATGTATTTGGGAAAACAAATTCAAACAAAAGCAGTATATAAACTGAATTTCTGACAGGATTGACTTAACTGCTTTCTATATTTTCTTTTTGTCTGTTATCGTTGTTTGGTAGGTTACAGTGTGAACATTATCAGTAAATACAACGTCACCACACCACCAAGGACACCAGTGGACTATACACTGAAAGTCAAATGATTAAATAAGCACATCATACACAACAGTATATATAGTATATAGTAGCAAAATAAAAAAGCAGCATAAAGTGGTACAGATGTCATAGAAATTAAATACTTTTATGCCCTAATGTGAGTCATAAAATCACTTTCTTGTTAACAATGCTCTCCTAATTAGATATACAGGACAGACAGTGAATACACTGGGTCATACTGTTTAGGGCCGGAACAAACAATCCTTCATTATTTGTTTTGTCCAACCAACAGTCCTCAGATAAAAGCAGAAAAGTGGGAACCAGAGAGAGTTTGGGTTGCAGTTGGTAATATTATTTGCTCAAAAAATAACTTGAATGGTTAACTGATTAACAAAATAGCTGCTGTTTCAGTTCAAATGATGTTATAATCAGTTTCCCGAATGTCAGAAACTTTCAGCTGATATTTTGTTGCAGCAAAAGCTTTAGTTTATTCTTGAATTAAGATTAGTTCCTAACTTTAAAATACCCCAATATGAAGCAAAGAATAGCAATACTGGTCATGATGAGAATGAAAATAGTGCGGAGGATTGAATCATAACTTTTTCCCTCTACCTCTCTACCAACACTGAAGAGCTTTTGAGCAACATAATGACAAAAAGACCATAAACATAAGATCTTCCTGTATCACACCTGCTGTTCCAAAAGTGAATAATTTGGGGTTCATCAGCTGACAGGGTTGGACTGACGGACTTGAGGTTGGAGGGAGGGAGGTGGGTGGGTGATGTAGGGAGGGAGGGAGGGGTGGGTTTGACAGGGTGTCGTCGCTGCTGTGACACGTATTGCCGGTGACAGAGGTTACGGGGTCAGACAGGAAGGTCTGTTGTTATGAAGGGGAAGCGGACTGCATTGTTCAGCCCTCGATGGCCTAATCAGGCATTGTCGCTGCCGCCCGACATAGACAGCACAAGCTCATTCTGTGTTTTCTCCTTTATCTACCATTGTCTCTTTGTCTGTTCCTGTCTGCTTTTCTGTCTCTGCGATCAGTGGTTCTCTTCTCTCTAAACGCTCCCTCTCATCTTTCTCCTGCAAGCAATCTTTCTCTCTTTCTCTCTCTCCTTTTTACATTTTTCCTCCTTTTTCTCTCTCCACATCTTTCTAAGTCTCTCCCTCTGGCGTACATGTATCTCCTTCTGGCTTTCTGTATGCGCATGCATTTGTGTGTTAGTGTGTGTGTCTTTGCCTCAGGCCATCCCATGGGAGGCTTCACAGGCTTTAGAGGCCAAATGAGGTGTAAGTCTATTAAAAAGGCAGAGCCAATGTGCAGATTCCCAGCATGGCGTGTCATTCAGGTGCAGTTAATTTCCACTTGATCAACAGTAGATGTGTTGCAGAGGTGAGCGCAGAGAGACTGACAGGTCAGCATCACACACTTCTACCATCTTACTGCTTCTCCTTGCAGCCTTAAACACTGAATGCCTTTCTACGCTTAAAGGTCCAGTGTGTAAGATATACAGGGGTTTATTGGCAGATTGTGGCAGATATGTGTGTGTGTATAATCACCTGAAAATAAGAATCAATGTGTTTTTGTGAAGGCCTTTACACAAATAAAGTGACAAAAATAAACGGTATGAAACTGTGAATAATTCGCAGGCAAATTTCACAGTGCCTTATTAAACTTCTTTGAAAAATCCCGATTATTTGCATCATTATGAGATATTTTAAGGTTTAAAACCAATTTGAATTCAAGAATGAACTAAAATTAAATCAACATCTAGTAATGATGACCCGGTGCTCCTTTTACTTAATAAAAACAAGGAAAAACAACACACCTGGATACATCCAGCATAGAGAAAGAGAGAGGAACTGAAACTGTATCACAGCCATTTCACAACGTATTTCAGTTTGAGGCACTGCTGCAAATGCTGACACCAAGCTGGAAGAAGCAGAGGAGTAATTTCAGTAACCCGATTGACCTGGAACAGCAGCAAGCCAAATGTTTGGTGCAAGATAATAATTTAGTTAGCCTCTTATTAGTCTGACTCAATGGATGTACTCTGTGGGTATACACCACTTCTTTCAGGTGGCATCGCAGCATCTGCTGTTGGCATTTTGAAGGTTCCCAGAAAACAATAATAACCACTGAGATAGCAACTTGCACGCATGTCAAATTAGCACCTGGTCATGGTACAAACATAAACAAGCTAGCACCTCTTACCTTTTGTTTTGCTGGGATTTAGACATTTTAATGCCAGGACTCACCCCCCTACGTGTAAATGTTCCACCAAAAATTTTGCAGGGGGCACTTTTGCTGTATCCTGGGAATAGCACCAACCAAGACTGTGATTGGTTTAGAGAAATACAAACAAGCAAGGGTACTTTAGCAGAGTGATTGTGTATGGAGCCTGGAAGTTCAAAAAATTTTATGTATATGGTTAACATATACACGCCACCATCATTCTTAAGCTCATTTGCTATTTCTCTCCACACTTTGTCTTTGAAATTGTTGTCTCTGTTGTTGGTTTTGTTTTTTGTTTTTTCCTTTGATCATACAAAAGGATTGTGAAATAAAAACAATCAAGAAATCTGCCATATTTAATGTTTTGAATGTCAACAACAGTTTGATTGGTCGGATGTGTATCAATGTCTGTCTGAAGTGAAATATCAAAAAATTGATCTGGTCCAAAAAAAATAAAAGCAATATCACTCCGCAAAATTCCATCCATGATTTAAAAGGCTGCAGTGTCGGGTTACAGGTTTGAAAAATATTATAAACGTGCAAATTAACTGCACAAAAAAATTGAAAATTGTGAAAAGGCCTTGCAGAGGGCACAGGTCTTCTTCCATGGAGGTTGCCATGTTGGACCACCATTGCTACAGTATCCCAGAACAGACAAACCAAAAGCTAGCACTGGTCAGGCCTTCCAGGTTTTGCGCAAGTTTCATAGCCACCATAGGGTTCTCCTACGCGCTTGGAAGGGAAGGGTGAGATGAGGTAGTCCTTTAAGCTGCGGCTGTTACTGAGGTTTATGTTACACAAAAACTTCCTACGGACTGATCACATGTGGAGGTCTGAATTCCAAACACTGTCAAAGTTTCCACATAAATTCAGAGAATGACGGATTGGTACTGCATCTCTCTGCAGTCCATTTGCAATGGAGATTGTGTTGATAACCATTCAAAGGAAACGGGACAAAACAAGCATGTTTGTAGGCTACACATAGTCTGCTGTTAGTGTATATGTGCCACAAAATCCCATGGAAGGACAGCCAGATTAAATAGGCCTGTTTATTCATATGAAGATGACAAATGTAGTAAGCTGGAGGAAAACGAAAGGCTTGGAGGACACATTATTCATTTTAGGAGCGCCTGTGGGTCATCGTGTTTTTATCTAAATCAGGTCCCAGCCCATTTTCCAAACCACACCACCAGGCTAGACGTGTGTGTTTCTGCTTAACCTACTTCAGGTGTTCAGGTAGTGTTGTGAATACATGTGCCATTTGTCTGCACCCATAAAAAACATATAAGGAGCACAGATGGCTGATGAAATGTGCTAAAACACACACACACACACACACACACACACACACACAATACACAAAAAACAATAATAGATATTGCACTATTTTAATTAGATATGAATTATAATCAGCATCTGCTGTGAGTAGTTCTAAGCGATGTGTGTATTGGGAGCAAAGTGACATGAGAGCAGCGTAACCAGTCTGTCAAGGCTAATTACAGGTGATTCTGAGTGTAGCTTGCACTGCTAAAAAATTTAATTTGCTATTGATTTGATACTTAAATGGCCTACGTCCATTCCTATCATTATAACATGGAAGCAGGGCTGCCAATACACAAAGAGCACTGACTCTTCTCAGGGTGACTCCAAAAGGCAATGAGTGACTTTTTCTACACTCAGCACCAAATGAATTCCCCGGATCTCACTTATGCTTATGTCACAAGGCAAGGCAAGTTTATTTATATAGCACCATTCAGACACGAGGCAATTCAAGGTGCTTTACAAGAACTTAGAAATACATTAAAACAAAACATTAAAGGAACATTAAAATCCAGGTTCTTGCTTGAACTATGATGCAATATGATGCATACACAACATGATACAATATGATAGATATATAGTACATATATGATACAAAAAAATATGACTAGAAAGCAAACAAAACAAACCCTTTTAATATACAAACAAAAACAAAACATACATAGAACTCTGTACAGAACATTGTGCAGGAGGCAGGAGAACTATAGGACTGGAACAGAGGCCTAAACATCTAAATCATACTCTATATACATAGACTTATATGCAGATCCAAGCTTCATTTATTTCTTGGCCAAAAGGATTTCTTAGAAATATTTCTATTAAGACTCATTCACATGAAGTATATTCAACGGTGGAGAGAGTCACCTATGGATTATGATCCTATCTATTTCATAGTCACAGAGCTTTCAGTGTTATCACTTAGTACATTTACATGCACACTAGTGCCCTGCTTTTGACTCTTATCTCGGCTTCGATCTTAATCAGGATGTTACATTTACAGGGAACATGAGAAACCCGATGATTCATATCTCTGAATACATGATCGTAACGGTATCCATGTTCCTGATTGTCTCGTGCAGATTCCTCAACATGTCAGCCACAGGATGATCACAGTTTAGTTTGTAGCTGTCTGAACTCTGCTGGATTTGTCTTCTCCGTCTAGTCACTGGTAATTACAAACAAGCGCTAGAATACAGTTTAATCTCTGCATCGCCAAACTCAAACTTTCACTTTCATTTCAATGTGTGGATCATAATTACATTGTTGATCATCTCTCTTTGTTTTGTTTTACTGACCAAATTCGATTGACGCTGCATCAACAAGCATAGTAGACAGTGATCACAAAACATGGATAAGGTGTCTGATCACAATACCACAGATTTTATTGGAAAAATTGGTTTTTGGAAGCAGAATGTAATGTTTATATGCACAACATACGCTAATATCCAAAATTCACTGCCTGTCCACACGTATGACAACCCAGACATCAACTCGTATTGAAGTAATCAAATATATGCTGTCATAAACATGTAAAATGTACACTAGCAGATTAGTACCATGTTTTTCAAATGGGGGCACTCGTACCCCTCGGAGTTACTTTGTAGTACTGCAGAGGGTACATGAGATTTTTACAAAAAAATGTTAATTTAAAGGATTATTTGTGCATATTCCTAAAAAAAAAAGTTCAATAACAATGTAAATGTATACTCAGTACTCCTATTTTCATTGCAATTGCTAACTGCTGGAAACTGTCAACTGCCATAAAACTTCACAGAAGAAAAAAGCAACGAATGCATTTGTGTTCACTGTGAGCACTAAGCCAGTTTCAGTACTGAATAACAGACAAAAATCAAGAAAATGGTTTTATGGTTGAACTTAGCAGTAATACAGCTAAAAACACGGAGAAAGAAGTAAAATGGAAAGCTAGACAGAGCCAACAAAAAACTAACAGTACCAGGAAGAATATCTTTTAATGGCATTTACCTCAACAAGCTAATGATGGCGCAGTACTGTATTATGACTCTTTTCATAAGCTCTTTTAAAACCAAAAAAAAAGTTTTGCATTGTTCAGGGGGCACTTGGCTGAAAAGTATATTTCAAAGGGGGAACATTATTAGAAAAGAAGAGAGAACCACAGGGTTAGTAGACTAGAAAACCATGATGCCTCAGACTGCTTTTGTTTCTTTACCCATTCCTGTGTGAAAGGTTAAGTTGCACCTTGCAGATTGTTGCTCACTGTGAACGAATGTCTGACTGGTCTGACTGGTGCTTCTCCTGTGATGGAATCATGTCTTGAAAGAGGAAGATGATTCATATCTACATAAAGCCCCCTCCCTTCATGAATTTTAAAGCTTCATTTTTATATGGCACTAAACAAGACTGCAACATGTGCTGCTGTGGAGGCTTACCAACACAACTGCCAAGGTAAATTAATTTTTGAAATTCTTCATGTTTCGATGAAGGTGGCTGGACACAAAAACAGACACCTGGCTGCCATCAAGCTGAGTATTTCACTGTAGTCTGCGTCAGCCTGCTCGATCTATGTGCAGTGGCTGAGGGGGACGGAGGTCAGGAGCCCAGCTCTGACCTCTCTGGGCCCATTTCTCTGACAGACATTTGTCACTCTGCAGAGGGCTGTGTGCCGTAATAGATTATTGACCACCTCAGCAGTCCCATCACTCCACACAGCTCAGATCTCCCCAACAGAGCCACCTTCACTGCGCCACACAGAAGCCAGAAGAAAGGACAGAGAGCAACAGCTACAGCATGCATGTTATAATGAATGAAAACCTGGTACCTTGAACTGAAAGACCCTAAATATGCCATTCATTCTGTTGTTGTCCTTGGTTCAGTCATTGCATGATAAGAAATATTCATGTTTATGTTGAATGAATTAATATAAATTATAAATGCAGCCTTGTACCTTGGATAGTGATAACTTAACTTACTAAGTCATTAAATTTTAAAATTAAAGAATGTTACCAAGAAAGATGAGTTACTTTTTAATGGTTTTTCAATATTTATTTATTTTATCTGATAAATATTATTAAGGTTTGTTTATTAACTGCCTCCTGGACTCCTATCATTTTGCAAGAATGGCCCTTGTGCAAAGCAAGTTGAGTATCCCTGGGCTGGAAAGTCAAAGCCTGTTCCTTTAAAAGAGGATGGGACCCTGGTCTCTGATGAATTAGTGAGAAAGTAGGTCTTTCCTCCATATTGTGTGTTTTGTGTTTTGGCACATTCTGGGGTCCTTAATTGTATGATAATTCATCTCGGAGCACTAATTTACCCCCTGCCAGTTGCTTTAAATGTTGGACCATTTTGTGAACCAGCACTCAGAATTAGAAATGAGCCGATGGCTCAAAGAAGTGTGTCTTCCAGCTAAGGAGCATATTTATACCCATATTCTTCAGCATTTTTTTTCAACATTAGAGCTCTGGGCATATGAGTGCCCATATGTGTTATTTTCTGAGAGAAAGACATTGCTTTAATGTTTGATGTTTCATGATTTGCATCTCTTTCAAAAAAGTTTAACAGTAATCATAAAATGGAAAGTCATGCATTGGCTTTTAAGGGTTTTTGTACATGCTATGAGCAAATTAGTTGTGCTATTTAAAAACACTGGTATGCAAAAAGCAAAAATAGCAGGACACATTGTGCAGCAAATGAGCTTTTTTTCTCCACTGAAACGTACTGTGCACACATAATGATTCAAATCCAGTGCAGTGTGATGGTTTTGATGTGGCATGTTGGGTCTGCAATATGTCCCTCTCCAGCAATTCATATAATAACTACCTGCTGTTCGGATTCTTGGGCCCTGTCTGTCATGCGATTGGGGGACATTTAGGCTTATTTCGCCATTGCTTATTTAGCCACGGGAGGCCTATTAATTTCAGCAGGCCCTGTCCTCTCCAGGGGCGATCGCTACCCGCAGCACGCGCGTCCCATTGTTTAGATCCATTTACATCTGTGGTCAATGAATAATGACAGCTCCAACACAGCAAAACACATACTTGCACTCAAACGCACAGGGACACCAATAGACACAAGCTGCACGCAGATTTCCCAAATGATAGGGTTAACAAAAAAGGAAAATAAAATTTCCAGGATTGCTACAGTTTATCTGCAGAGAATTATGATTAAAAGCTGCATAATGCCTAGCGGAGCTGCAACTTTCCTTTGTGATTCTCCGCCCTGTTAGAAATTCTGCTGCTACGGCTGTTATTTTGGCACCCTCCCAACCGTATTTGACCCATTAAATTAGCCACATTGGTTGATATGGTGCCATGCTAATGTTGAGGGTTTCTCTCCATCGGGTGCACAGACTCCTGGCACCCGGTATCTCACTCTGGCTGTGCAAAAGAGGCTGTGCCACTGCTACCACACATCATAGAATATTAACCCTTTTCTGTTCCCTGGCAAATGCACCAGATGGCACAGCACAATAACAGCTGTCAATTTCAAGGCAGTGCCTCTTTGGTGGATTTTTTCCCCCTTGCTCTTTGGGACGCTGGGAGGATTTTTTAAGACATAATAAGCGAACTGATGTGCTGTTTCAGATCGTAATGAATCAAATGTTACAGCGGAGCAAGAAGCGTGTTTCCTCCCTGGGAAACCAAAGAGGTGTTACGGAGCGAGTGCAACAGTCAGCTGCAGCACACAAACACACGCATAAACACACACACACAGAAGCAGTGATGGAGCTGTGGAGGAGATGTTGCACATTGAAATGTACGGCACCAGGTTGAGGTTTCCCCTCCTTCCACCCAAGCGATCGTAGCAGTCATGAGATGAGGTCCCTGGTGCCCCCTCAGCTGCCACTCTAGTTAAATTAAAACTGAGGCCTCCAAATACATTCCTCATTGTGGGCCTAAAGCGCAGGAAAGTTGTATTTGGCCCAAGTGGCGGCTGGGGAATTGTCCCCCCTAACCCAGTCCCATTCGCCTTATTTACATGATAAAAGCTGGAGTCAGGAAGAGCCACAGGCCGCAGGCTGTGGTGGGTTTTTTTCTCTTTTTTTTTTTTCATTTATTCATTTCTTTACCAACATCACTTCTCCTTCGTCAGAGGCGAGTGACAAAATGATAGCAGAAATTTAGATTTAGTTTTACACGCTACCTGGAAAACAGGACAGGGAATTGCCTCTGTGCCTGTCACGTGTCTCCACCTACATCTCGCCTTCCTGAATGAGAAGGAGGGAGGGTGTTCTACATACCTCTTACAGACCTCTTACTGCCCCATCATTTTGTGATTTGCCAATTCTCTACTTGCACAATGTCTAAGTGTGTGTAGTGTGATGTGTATCCGTTTTATGAGTTGCTCGTCTGTTTACTTCCAGTCAGTGTTTTAGTAACGTTACCTTCAACCTTAATGATTTTTCATCCTTAAATTAGTTGCTTCTCTTTTCACAGTTTTTATTTACTGTTCGTTTTGTATAGTGTTTGTGAGTGTCTTATGTTTCTTAAGTAACCGTTAGCTAGCTAGCATCATCTTCATTCAAACTCCACATAACAAACTCCACGTAACATTACTGTAGCACTGACAAGAAGTAAACAGACGTACGGCTCACAAAACGAGTACACATCACACTCAACTTTGAGACCTAAAAAATGTCAGCGCACTTTCATCCTAACTTGTCACTTACTGTTAAAATGTCACAGCCCCTTTGTGTCTGATACTGAGGCAGAAGGTGAACTTTAGCTGATGAAATACATGATGAACGCTGTGAAATGGCATTTTAACACGAAATTAACGTGAAAGGGCTGCAAGTTATTTAGGTTTCAGCGCAAAAACTACATGGTTAGGTTTAGGATAAAACAACGGTTGAGATTAACATGACCACGAAAGTCACAGTGTGTCACTAAAGTGACTCGCAACATGAAAAGTTGCTGCTCACTCAGTCATATGTCACTCATGACAAGTCTCGTGCTTTTAATAACATTTTGGTTTCACACTGGACACACACCTCAGTCTCCTGGGTCAAAGTCCTGTGTTTGTTTGGGCCGTCCATCCGCCCCACCTCCTCCATGTGTGGATCTGTGTACATTTAAATCACTTGGGAAGTCGGTTTCACCTGCTTACGGGTACCGTCAATGTCTGTATGAGTTGCTGAGAGTGGTGACATTTTGTCTGTATCTGCTAAACTAAAGCAGGGGGTCTGGGGGTTGTCTTCCAGAAGAAAATTTTTCCTGTATTCTGAAAATGAAAATAACAAAATGGTAAGTAAACGTTTTTGGCAAACACATGCCTGCTGAACACCTATAAGTGAATAGCTGGAAAATACAATGGGACCACAGCGTTTAGCCTTACCAAGTCGAATTTCAAATGTGATCACAGCACAGAAAATATTTTACTACTATTTTTCAAAAATTGTGCTCATTTTAAAACATATCAATTCTTCTTTCCAGGACGTCTAAAATTTCCTTCCTTCTCTTAGTACTCTCCATTTCTCTCCCCATCTCTCACTCACTGAGGAGAACAAGGTGTAAGCATGGATGTTTTAAGAAAAACTGGATTCAGCAGGTGCTTCTGCGTCATGAAACGATATTTGGTGTAGCTGTATTGTTGTCTGAGTGGAAACAGTAGGGTTTAGAGTTGTAGGGCTTATGCAGCAGAGTGCCAGAATTGTGACCCCAAGAGGAAACCAGGAGAGGGCAATGAAAAACGGGAGTCTCCTGGGAAAACTGGGAAAACACTATACTGTGAAAGTAGAGAATAACAGAGCTTCCCCAGTCATCTTTTGAATGGCGCCATTTCTTTTGTACTCTTATTCTCAAGAGGACTCAACCTCCTTCAAGATTACAAGAGTATGAAAAGAATAATATGGATTTTTTTTTTTACTTTAGTCTCCTTTTCAGTTCAATCAACTGACTTTCTTCAGCTGGAGTTATGAAAGACAGACACAAACTGTATAACTGTCACAGAGGTCATCTATCCCTCTCATGCTGTGCTTTGTAACTCAATTTCCCACCTGGCTTGAGCTGAGGGCGACACACAGAAGTCAATTCCAATAGCGACTCCCCAAAGTGCATGTCCAATCGAGAACTCTGCAGTTTAACCTGAACGGACTTCATCAATCGCAGAGTTGAGGTAAATCAATTTTGAATTGACCTACGTCCCGGCGCTCTCTCAGGTGACACTGCATTGTCTATACGTGCTGGCTGTCCGCACCTGACTCTGCTAAACGAATCTGACTTAATGACATCACACTGGAGCGTATAACTACCGCGCTTGCCAGCTATCCGTGCTCTCATTTCTTCTCGACCGAGCCTTTTTATGCCACAGGTTTCTGGGCCTGAGGCTAAAGAGGAGAGAAGTGCAGTCAGCAGGAGGTAAAATCCATACACATCTCCTGAGATCTCATCACACTCATCAGTGTAAGAACTCATATAATCCTGCTAATGTCTGCGTGCCTGTCAATAGCAGCTCTCACTGAGACAAAAGTGTCCTAATTAGAAAATGAAAGTGCAAACACACTTTATCTGTTGGGTTGTGTGTGTGTGTGTGTGTGTGTGTGTGACGGGGAGAAAAAGAGATGATGAAAAGCTAGTTAGGTGACGAGAACACAGGAACACACACACACATCATTGAATTTGCATGAGTCGATCGTCTATTTGTAATTTTCATAATTAGCAGTATACCTTTCACATCTACAAACGCCCTCTTCATATCCCCCCTGCCATTTCTCTCGAATGGTATCCTCCCCCTTAAAGATTAATTGAAGCTGGGATAAAACAAAATGGTTCCCAGGGGGTGGCCCACTGTTTGTTATTCATGTGGGTCTGAAAACAGCAACAGTAAATCCTCTAAGTTGTTGTTAAGCTGGGGATATTACCATATGTGTGCCATTTCCATAGACTGACAGCTCCCTCTGGATCAACTGGGGACTATTGATCTTGCAGCACTCCATTTCAAGTTAATTGTGCTTGAAATGAGGTCCACACTCCCAGGCATACCTTTGTTTGAAAGGTGGATATTCATTTTTATTTGGCAGGATGTTGATATCAAAGACACAGGATATATTCTATATTTAGTTTATGTTTATCCTGCACAAGCAGTTTCTCTTGCAGTGATTGGTCAAACAGTCAAACACTGATAATAGGCTGTGAAATGCTGGCGCTCGGTTGTAGTCGTGTGTTTTTCTTAGCTGTGATTGGACAGAAATAATGCTCCTCCTACACTGGTAAAGGAGGCAATAGAAAGAGGAGAACGTTGTTTTCAACATGTAGACGAAAATATGAGCGTCAAATGCTCTTTTTGTGTGACAGATGGAGTTTAAGTGAAAGTTAGGATTTCTTATTGGCTTCAGTCATTAAAAAGAGAAGATGAAAGGGTAGATCTTTTGTCTTTTGACGCATAAACATGCATTATTTGGACATCATCTCTATAGTCTTATATTTTTTACACTTCATGAGGAGAAATATATGAATTTATTTTGGATCATAGCTTTATCTTGGATTAATGTGACCATTCATTTGACTTCTCAGTCCTTACAACTGCTAAGCTAAAAACAAGGCATACCTAATCTGTTGCAGGCCACATTTTGGCTCAAAAACTGGTATCCAAAGAAAAGCTTAATTTCATCTTAAATTAGAGCATCTGCAGATTAATTAGATACTCCATGAAAGTTAGACACGATATGAGTTGAATAAATCCTCACCATCTTGACTGTAGACTCTCTCATTGACCACTGCTGTATGTTGCTGCTACAGTATGCGTCTTCACAGCTGCTATATTGGAGTGTGCAAGGTCTGCTAAACAATGAGAGATGGAGACTTATAAAATCAGCTGTAATTCGTTTAATTCTGAACCCATTTTAATGAAATTTGGTTTGTTATAAATGTGAGAAATTGAACATGATAGTGGTTCCTTGTTGGGGTTACTGAGGGTGGTCTAATCAGCTCTATGCCAAAAACATTAACCTTCTGAATAGACTCTGGGAGATGCAGGCTCTGAACACCAACAAGTGTAAATGATTTAGAATTTGCAGCTTTTGTGAGTTTCTCCAAAAAAGTAGGTTTCATCATCTATTATACTGCATCTATATCTATATAAGGCCACCTGGTTGCTTGTTATGTTCTGAATAACTAACAGTGTTTAAATTGAAATGTTTGGAATAATTGTCCTGTTTTTTTTTTGTTTACTCATTAAGTTAATATGGTTAGGTGAACATTAAAATCTGCTGGTTGTATCTGTGGCCTTGCAGAGATTTGCACTGTACTGAGAGACCTCTGCTAGTTTTATATGAAAGAGTTTACTGTAGATAGTTATTTATGTGTTTTTCATACCTGTTTTCTTTCCATCTCCTGTGTTTGAAGTAAGTGCTTGACCCAGAGAAAATTAATTATATCAGCTCACATTGTCTCAAGCACAGAAAACAGACTTTCCCACCAACTGGCCAGTGCGCAAGTAAACAAACACTTGAGCCAGTATTTCATCTACTCATTTGCTGCGATTATTCAAAGACAAAGCCTAAACAGCGAACCTTGAAAGCTACTTATGCAAGAGTTCTTAGGATTTTACCTCTGCTAGCCTTGTTTACTTTTAATTCCTAATCAGAGACAAATTGTCTGCCCTGCAAACTTGTGCCTGACTCGCAGGAAGGTGAACTTTGCTGCTGGAAAACACAGAAAGTTTCACAGCTTTGTGGCTACTGTACGTACAGTATAATCCCTGTCATGATTAAGTGCAAATCGGATTAGCATATGTGACATATGTGTGTTTTTACAGCTACTTTTGACAGCCCGACAGGAACAGAGTGTGAGAGGTGAGACTTCCAAGGAATGAAGCAAAGTACAACCTCATTAAGACAAAAGAGAAAACGGTGAGGTAAGCTCTGTTACGGCCCAAATACTGCCACTCTCACTGATTAAACCTCTCAGTCTCAACTGCATCATAATCCTGCCTGGAACTCATGGAGGCAAATTCTTTAGGAGGAGGAAAAAAACATCCAGAGAGGACACCAAACGAGTGTCAGTCCCAATCTGAAGACCATCCTGGAATATTCCCATTGCTTGTTCCTCCGAGGCAAAGAGCACTTTCCCGGGATGAGAAAGGATGTAAATTCCATCTTCCCCAGTAATCACCCCCGTACCAGTGTGATGTCCCTGACTGTTGCTGGAATATCAGACTACAACAAATAAAAGGTGTGTAATGGAGGACATTAGAGGGGCCAGTTCATGGAGGCAGGATTTAATTTGCATGGCAGATTAGCCTTCTAGTCCCACTCGTGGGGCCTCAGCCTCGGGGGCAAAGTCACCCCTTTTCTGCTTTTCTCCATCTCTTTTATTCCTTTATTAATAGGATCTAGTCTCTTCAAATCCATTAAGTCAATTGAGCAGGCCCATATATAATCTGATTTCAAATCCAGCATGAAAATGCTTAACCAGTGGCCCTGGCTCCATGCTGGTTTTTCTCTTCAGGCTACTGGAAGGTCCTGTGAGGGAGGAAGGAGGTGAGAAGGAGACACAGAGGATCTGTGTCTACTGAGATGATGCAACAAAAAGGAAACCACTCTCAAGAAAAACAAAGGTATTCGTCCAGTAAACAGAATCACCCCTGCACAGTCAGTATTAATGATCAGGTGCTGGTCAGTCGCAGGAACATCTTAAGTGAAGTGGGCTATAAAAAAAGGTCCTTTTAGCAAATGCCACAACACATTTTTTGCTTATGTTCAAGCACAGACTGTATGAAACAAGTGACAAAAGAAAGTAAATAAGTGAAATGTCATCCACTGGTTTGTGGGCTGTCATTTTGAAGCCTCAAGTTTGACATTTTGGCTGCCGCCATCTTGATTTTTGAACCGCCATGTTTCTACAGTATCCCAGAGGAAGTATCCCTACTAAATCCTACACACTGGTTCTTTAAAGTACTTCCACATTAGCTTCACTTTTCAGATCTGGATGCTATTTACATTTCTTCTATGCAGTCTATACGTTTAAGTATCAAAGCCCTGGAGGCAGTCAGTATTATGACTCTTGTTCATCAGAAGCAAAGGAGGAAATACGTTAAAGTTAAAATATGTTAAAGAGCCACAGAGGGAGGAGGTCAGGGTTGATGGATGGGTCAACAGAACTTTGGACTTTGGACTGATCACTTCCTTACAGTAGTCAATGTGGCTTTCTTTAAGTCATGACTACAATCACTCCCTGACCTTGACTGTGTGGTTATTATTGTAGCCATGACGACAAAGGTCCCATAACCTTAACAAAGTGGTACTCATAAACCAAACCGTGATCTTTCTTCAACCCAAACCAAGTTGTTTTTGTACCTGAACCTAACTAAACCTTAATCTCAGCTTTGCGAGACATTTTTATTTTTGGAGTGATGATTTGTAACCATTTTGGAAGATGTCATCTTGCTTATACACATGTAAGATCAGAAAAGGCTTCTATGATAGGCCATTATTAACACATTTTCCTATTCAATTTGATGTTTTGGAAACAATCAATAAAGTGGGAAGCTTGCTTGTGAAATTAAATCTTATTGAATCATCCACAAAGATGATGTTTTTTCCTGCCAGCTGCTGCAGCACAGTCAGTAAAATGTACTGCATGTGCATTTACAAAAGGGCAAAAAATCCCTGAGTGTTGTGTACAAAATAAATACATGTTACATCTTCCGGGCTACCTATTTCCAAATCCCAGTGGAAGAGAGAGAGATTGAAAGAGAAAGAGAGACAGCACGGCTGGAGGCTTTTTGGTCTCTGCCCTCTGCGCACTGGCCTGACTGGGGCCAAGTTTCGCCTCAGTGCCCCGGCGAGCCTCAGCTTTACACAGGCAGACAAATACACACACACACTCACAGCTGGGGTTACCAGTTATTAGACAGCAAGAGGAGAGAGCCAAGTACACACTTTCACAAAATCATGCATTCATAAATACATTTACACACCCTGAACTCTGCTCTCTACAACACATAACTGAGTGACACGGAGGAGAGCGGCTTGACAGCTTGAAATGCTGCATAAAAGGTGCAGCGATTACAAATACAGAGGGCTTGTAATGAGCTGCAAGGGCTTCCTGTGTCAAGATGTTACTGAATACATGTCTTTTATGAGAATAATTTGATTTCTTTGATAATAAAACTTGAAATATCTAATCTAAAATCATTTTGTCATTATTTATCTGAGCTGCCTCGTGTGAAATCATCATCTGCCAGCATCTTGACTTTGAAAGTTCGCCTGAGGTCTGCCAAATGCATGATATCCCTCACTATAGGTGCATTATGAATCTTGTGATGTCAACCTTGAATTACATCTGTGCACCCCCACCCCACCCCCACACCCCCACACCGCCCACCCCAATCCACGTCTTATTAACATAGAAGGCAACAGCAGCAGCAACAATGTTTTGCTAACAGTTCATGCATTACTACTCAGGGGAGGGTTAGCACCATGCATCCCTGCATCTCAAACACACACATGTTCCCTAGTGTGATCCGGTGTGAAAAAAAACATAACACAACACTGCTGATCAGAGCTGCTCAGCCCGCCTGCTCTGCACTCGGGGCCCCTGACAGAAGCAGTGATGTTTGAGATGCAGGGAGCCCTGAGTTTGTCCATCACTGATTAGTAAAAACTCCAACTCTTCCTGCCCAGTTGCAGCTGATATGCACGTCTTTGTCTTATTTTTACAATAAGACATAATAAGACACATACAACAGTACATGTAAACACAAAAACACACATGCACGAGGCACGTGCACGCACAGACAAATGCTCCGCAGTGTGCAGGGGTGTTTAATTTGTAAAACACTGCCTGCAAAGCTGGAGCAAAGCAGGCAATTAGAGGCTCTTCTTCCTGAGCACTTGACTGTATTCCTTTAACCTTTACACAATGATTTATGTCAAAGGATTTGTCACCTTCGCAGTGGGGCCTTCACACACAGCTTTTCAAAACACACAATAGGGGAAAAGGAGGGGAAAAAACTTAAAATCCTCCTGTGAGGATTTTGGAACTTATATAACTCCCAATTATCAAAACTTCTTGCAGGCTTTGCAGGCCTCCCCCTCTGTTTGTAAGACTCACAAAATATCTACAGTGCCACTGAAGAGTGTATAATGCCTGTGTGCCCACATGACTGGCGAAAACACTCCTGCTCTTTCTGCCCCGCTGAGTCCTGCTGCATAATGGGGGTCTTGAAGGCTCTGGGCTCAGAGCAGGCCTGCCTAACAAAGCCTTGGTGGCTTGCAGCAGACAGGAGAGTGTGTTTGCGAGCCGGTTGCCAAAAACTAATTTTCAGGAGGTTTTCTGTGGGATGCAGTGGCAGCAGCATGACAGTGTGAGGTTTAGATATCTTGGTGAGCGGGGAGGGCTGGGGTTGAGATATGTAGGTCTTTTGTGAGGGTCCAGAGAGTTGGTTCAAGAAGAGGAAGTTCACAAATTGGTAGTTGAGAATAAATTTCAGAAGTAAGTTAGGTTTTTTACTTTTTTGTTTGTTTCATTGCCAGGCTTGGGGAGTAGCGGATTACATGTATGTAATGTAGATACAAAAATGAGCTAACTGTGGTTCATTACAGTTACAGAAAAATAGGTAATCAGATTACAGATACATTTAGTAAAAATGAGGATTATTAGGAGGATTACATTTTAAAATGCATTTTAAAATAAAGAATCATATATTACCATTTTCAGTGCACACACTTCACAAGTCTCACAACTCCACCCAGTGAAACCAGCTAATCTTACAGTTGTCAATTCATTACAATGCCCTCTAGTGACAAAATGCTTCACTGGGTGAAAAATTTGCCATTTTTGTGTCTTTTAATCAGTGATAGTTTTGCCTTCAGCTGTGAAAATACATCATCATCCATGAACTCAACATCTTATTTAGACAAACATTTACAGCTGAGACCAACCGCTATAAACTACACAGACCAACCACTAGTGTTAGCTATCGAGACCAGCTGTTAATGTTAGATAAACAGACCAACCACTAACGTTAGCTACACAGATCAACTGCTAACATTAGTGACACAGAACAATCACTAACATTAGCTAGCTTGTCAGTAGTACTATTACAACTATTTCTACTACTGAAAATTATAGTATATATAGTGTGTGAGTAAAACATAAGTCTCAGACCTGAATAAGTTTAGGTCAGTTTACTTAAAGTTTAAATAGTGAAAAGCTAACATTATTTTTACTTAACAAAGCACTTTTAAATGTGCATAATTATGGCCATTAATCTAAATACGCATCTCACACATAACGAAAGAATGTATTTACAAAAAAATTAATAACCCTTCAACATAAAACACTACAATAGGCTAAACAATACCACCATATTTTGTGTTGAGATAATGCAAAAGTAACAGAAACTAATCAAGTTACATTACTTTCATGTTGTGATACTGTTGTGGATTAGGTTACTGACAACATTTTTTTTTACAGGTAAATAATATATTTTTAAGCAACCCTTCCCTGTTCATTGCAGTTTGTACATTTGTACCACTTTATCGAGCCGTTTTTGGAATTAATTTCAGATTAACTGCACTGAGGAATCCACTTTCACCTGTCTGCCAGCTCGTCTCGTATTTATTTCAATCCATCTATATCCATCTCTCCAGAGTATTTTTATCCTCTATCCCCCACCATTCACTTTCCTTTTTGCTCCACAGTAATGTACCTGTTTACCTGTTGGGTGGTCTTGAGCCGGGCTAAACTAAAGCCCCAGTCCCTGCAATGTAAGTGTAGAGTAGCTGCTAATCCGATTTCAGGAAACAGCCAAGCCCCCACCTCCCCACCCTCCAACTCCCCCTTGCCTTTCACCATTCCAGCTTACCCCTTCTCCTCAGAGAGGGACGGAAATAAAAGAAAAATGACATTGAAGTAGTTGGAGGGAGGAATATTTAAAGTAGTTTGGTTAGGGGAGTATTTTTCAACAGGTGTTTGAATACTTCGGGGTTTTTATAGGCATCTGTCCCTTTAATAAGGTGTGACACTGAGGACATATTACCTGCTCACTGACTGGTCTCTCCGCTGAGTCCACTCTGCCCTCTCTGGGACGTTACCGAGGCCAAACATAAAGCAGTGTTTCATGGTGCTGGGGCTTATCTGGCCTCTGGAAGTATGTGAGACATGCCAGGAAACAAAGGAGCGTCTCTGCGCCCACTAGCAGGGTGAGCATATCCCTTTCACAGGCCACACATCTCCCCCTGGCCTGACTTATTTGACAGGCTCATGGTGGTTTTCAGTGGAGAAAGTCCGCACCTGGAGAGGGACTGACCAGCTCGGCAAATGGACCAGCGATGCCAAACCAGTATCAGTCTCCAACATACTGGGAGTCTTAATCACGGTGTGTGTAAATATGTCATGTTTGTGATGTAAACCTGTTTATTTGATCCTTGTGTTTTGAGGAATTTCTAATTCCAATATCAAATATATTTTAGCATACTTAAGACAAGTCATATTTTATTTATTTAGCCCAATATCACTAATCACAATTCGCCTCAAGGGACTTTCCAATCTGGACAACATTCAAAATCTTCTGTCCTGTAGATCCTCGAAAGAGTAAGGAAAAAATCCCCCTTAAAAGAAACTTTCTAACAGGGAAAAAATGTAAGAAACCTGAGAGAGAGCCACAGAGAAGAGATCCCCTCCCAGGCACATGTGCAATTGATGTCAGATGTACAGAACAGAACACTAAAAATAAAATTAAATAGAGACTTTGATGACAACATTTCTGATACATACAATTATAAAATATATGTAAATAGCCATGGTCTTAAAATCAGTGCTAAAAACTGAATTCCAAGAGGTTTAAATTAAAATCTGAACAAGTAACAAATCATAAACTTTACAGTCCTGGTCAAAATGTGGTGATACAGATAAGATTAAGGTTATTTCTACAAAACTTCTTATTTGTTGGAACGACTTCTTTATGGGACAAAAGTGAAAAACATTCCTGAGTCCTTAATGTAACTCAAGTCCACAATACAATAAAAGAAACTCTTCTATTCAAAACTGTACTTGAATATGCACATATTATATATAATAACATAAATAAAATGTAATTAAAAATGTAATTAAAAAGTATATATTCTGAAAAAGGGCTAACAGAGCATATTTAGATTATTTTGATATATCTTGCGATTGCGATATGGTTCATGAATAGTGGGTATGGTCATTTTTGCATCACAATTTTAATTTTCAGTAAAAAACAAAACAAAACAACAAAACAAACAAAAAAATAGATATATTAACATCAGAATGATGTGATATTTGTTGGGGTTTGTACCAAACAAACATGTTTTCTTACATCAGAACAAGATTTGTAGGCTGGGGCATCTCTGCAGTACTACAGTACTTTATTATAATGCTGTTTTGTCACACATTTTTCTTATATCAAAAAAGTGCAGCTTCTGTGATTCCCATCTTGCGTTTGGCCATATTGCCATTTTGATAATATCTCGATTCATTGCACAGCACTTATGCAAAACATCTTATTTTTGAGCCTAGTCCTGAGTTTGTTTTGCAGATAAAACAATATTCTACAAAGTAACTAGTAACTGTAAACACAAAGAAGAAAAAAATGAGTTAAATGTAATGGAGAGTAAAATTTAAAAAAAAAAACAAGCAATGATAATATAAGTCGTCAGTATCGAAAATGTCATAGAGAACTTGAATATACTGTTTGTACTTTTTTCATTTCCACTGCTGTTGAAGAGTAGAGATTGTAAGATGATGGTGCAAATGCTTCCAATTGCATGACCCACATATCAGCCTGCAGCTTCGTTTTGAGGAAAGAAGTGGGCCAGAGTGACAGGATACATGGAGGCTGGAGTCAGACTCTGCTCACCCTGAGGAAAGCATGGCCTCAACTGGCCAAACATGAGCAGTACAACTAACATCACCTCCCAGCTTTCACTCTGCCTGTACAGACACTGACATGTGAAACAAATGAAATCTTGTGATTTACACAAACAAACAAAAAAAAAAAACTTCTGATGCATTTATTCCACAAAACAAATTTCGAAGCAATACTTACAAATGGAAAAATCAGGATAATAGTGTGGCAGTCAAGTTGCTCTGTGAAGGCGCATGAAAACGGACAAGCCAGTATTATACCAACATGAATAAATCTGCTGTGGTATATTTGACATGATGAAATCCCACAACACACACACACACACAGTGGTGTTAGGACAGCATTGTGTGTGATATGAGGGGATCGGTGTCACTGTGTCACAGCTGATCCCTGGTGTACTGTCAGACAGCAGAGACCCTCAGGGCCCTCCTTTACTGCTGAGAATACAAGAGTCCATACGGCATCTGTCGTTCCCACTGAAACACAAGCGAGTGCCCGTGTGTGGGTGTGTGTGTGTATTTTCATGCATGCCCCTGTGGGAACATTTGTGTGTGCATGCATGTGTGTGGATGCGTTTTGTGGTGCATTTCTGATTGTGTCCACTGAATCATCTTGTTGCAATGCTGGATTTCCCTAAAATGCTTTTCCCACACCCCACACCCACCCTGCACTGTTTTCCCTGCTCATCCAAACCTGCCAGCCACCTGCCATTGTGGCTACCCACCTGATTAGCCCCATTCTCCAGAGCTCCTCATGTGTTTATTTGTCCCGTCTTTAACGACAAGCCACTCCAGTTGCAGCCGCTGATGACCTTGGTCTAGCACTCCTGCCACAGTAGGATTGCTCCATAAACGGTGAGTAAAGACTGAGTGTCTGGGGGTTAAAAGCCTCCACTGTCACAAACAAAGGTAAGTAACGGTGACTTGGTTGTGATTGTGGTAGGGCTTCTGTTCCTCCTCGTACGACTGTTTCCTCAGGTTCCTTTTAGAGAGAGCGAGGCTTTATTGCCTCATTCAGAGAGTTACCCACAGCTCTAAAATCAATAATTTGTTTCTCTGTATAAGGTAGAGTGAGATTTGTAAAACGTAAAAGAGAGAGGGTCTATTTTGTTCCCTGTTTGTTTAAAACACATGTTTTGTTATTGCAAAACTTTCGTGTCTCAAATTAACTTTTTAGTAATGCTAGCGGTGTGTTGGGGATGGCAGGGTACAGACCGAAATATCCCAACAACTATTGAATGGATTGTCATGACATTTGTACAGACAGCCATGGTCCCCACAGGAAGAATCCTAGAGACTTTGGTTATTCTCTGAATTTTTCTCTTGCACCCCCAGCTGGTTGATGTTTTTGGCTTTTTGTGGAATAACTTGTCACCTGTTAGGTGGTTTTTCATGAACTTTGGTACATCTGGGACATTAATGCTCCCCTAAGGATGAATTGTTTTAACTTTGGTGAGACCTTAAGACATGGTTAATGTTAATGGTTAATTCATGGCCACCAAATAGTCCATTTAGGTGGCCACCAAGATTAATCCCCAGACTGCCTTCCTTCATGTTTTTACTTCAATATTCAAGCAAAACAGCTGACAGTTTTCATCACCAGCTAGCTACCAATATGTAGGGGCTACTGGAGTCTGGGCTTACAAAGCCAGCTGAAACTGCTCACGTGATTCTTACAGAAGAAGGTGGTCTATGAAAAAATGATCCACAACGAAAAATTAGGAGTAAATAGAAGCAGGAGTTTAAGTGAATAAAATATGACACATCTAAAGATGTAATGTACTGCAAGGTGTGCTGCAAGTTTAACCATTTTTCTTTGAAAACAGTGCCTACTGGAAACACCACATCAAAATTCATGGGAAAAGCAGACAACACAAGTGTCACAGGTAAGGAAAGCTGTGTTAAGTTGTGTGAAATTTCTGTATTGATTTTACATAAGTTTATATTTGGGCCACCACAAACATACTTGTGTTTAAAAATTTTAGCATCTCTCTCTGCCTGAACTTTTGATCCAGTGCTATCATCAGGTCAAAACCAATACTTGGTTTATGACTAGACAACAAAACTCAGCATTAGCGGTACTCTGTGTTGAGTGCTAATTAGCAAATGTTAACAAGCTAAATAAAGAGGACTTTAACATATAAGGCCAGCTTTGTCTATGTTCTTTTCTGGGTTTTTTCTAAAGGAAATACGCCACTCAACCATTAGCAAAAAGCAGTGACATAGGTTGGAGCGCTGATGTCCTTTGCGTTCCCCTTATACAGTATGTAGCAACGTCATCATGCAGAAATGTACATCAGGTCAGATGGGAAAATGTTTTTAGAAGGGCTTGGGCAAAAAGCATTTTGAAGCTAAAACATACATATGTACTCTGACCAAAGAATTTAGATTTCAATACATAAGAAACACTAATGGGAAGCTACAGAATGATATTTAAAAATTAAAAATAAAAATAAATAACAATGGACCTGCCCTATAAACAAACAATATGTAAATTCTGCCACTGGGGGTCTCTCTCACATTTCAACAATAGCAAAAGAAGACGTTTGATGACATCAGAACTAGTGTGGCATCATGGGACTGTTATCTTCATTGTTAAACCACCTCCGAGTCAGGCAGGACTCATGTTCATGGATGAGATCATATTAAAGTCTTACTCACGTTACATTATAGCAACCAACAGCTGGAACGAAACACACCATTATCTTGAATAAACTATGGATTTCTCTGGGTTTGACGCGATTGTTGATAACGTACGCAACAAAATATACAACATAGGTCGAGCATTTTAGACATTTTAATGCAGAAATGTTACATAACTTTAGCTTTAACTCAAAGCCCTGCTCTATACAGCCTCACAGAGCTGCCTGCATGGCTGAAGATTCTTATTCTTGTTAAAAAAAAATATGATTTGATGTACTACTTCAGTACTTTTTCTTTATGATAAGGCCTTGTCATACGAGTAAAAGGGCATATAGTACTAATCACAAACAATCCAGTAAATGAATATTGTGCGGTTAATTTGTTAGCCTAAATCATCAACATTTTTAAAGCTTTCAAACTCAATAAACAATAACCAAAAAAGGCTAACCACTTATTTGTTTAACCACTGTGTCTTCATCAGGGCGGCAGAGGAAAAGTGCTGATCTAACACTTCTATAGTTGCTGTGAGGAGAAGCCTCTTGAGAAGGCACCAAGGAGCTCGGTCCACTCCCCGGGTAGACACAGACAGAATGCTCCAGATTAACTGGTTTTCTTAATGTCTCCTCTCTGCTAAAGTTTCTTTCAGGCGGCTGAGAGGCAAACAGGCCCCTGGTGAAAGACTCACTCCCCATTAGTGGAGGTAAATGGCTCTTCTGTGAGCAACCGGTTAAAGCAGGGCGGGATAAAGGGCCTCTCCACACACTTCTTCAGCCAGATTAGAGAGGTGACTCTTGTCTCGAGGATGTAAATGTTTATACGGGCACAGGGGAGCACTCTACCGTAGGAACCTCAGCAGTGTCACTGTTACGTTTATCATCAGGAATTCACGAGGCTCTCTCTGGTCGTCAGCAGTGAAACCGCTCATAATAATGCTTTCTTTTTACATTCAATCATCTTGCATAAAACTGTTTTATTTTAATTCAATAGTCAACATAAACGTTTATAATCCTGGTGGGTCTGTCATCACTCATGCTGTGTATTCCCAAAGATACCAGATACCAAACGTGTGTAAAATAATGGATAACACATCTACAAAGCTTACACAGAGTACATGGTACTGCACACGATTTTAACACTTAAAGCTACTTCAAGTTTAATAAAAATTGAAAAACTGGATTTTAAGGTATTAAAATGTTAGAGGAATCAACAAATATTTTCTAGTATCTATGAAGTTAAACATGAAGTTATTCTAATTTGAAGTCTTTTGACTTGAAATGATGAGTTGAATGTATGTGCATAGTTCAGTCAACTCATTAAATTAAGTTTAAACTAAGTTAAGAAATGAGACCAGCTTCCCAGCATGCAGTTTGATTGTGAAAGGAAGTCAAACTTGTTTGTAATGTTTGCCAGTGTGACTGAAGAGTTGTTGTTATTGAACATGTTTTCTCAGGTACAAACTCAGTTAATATCAAGTCAATTTGAAGAGGAAAGTTAATTTGTTTTGAATCATTGCAAATTTATCTCAACTTGTCTTCAAATTCATTCAACTTAAACTTTTAAGCCAACCCAGACACTAACCTTTTTAGGTTAAAACTAATTGTTTTTTACAGTGTATTATTTGCTATATATTATATATTGGTACTAAAATGTTATTATAATTGTGGCTTTAGTATTAGATAAAAGAAATTAGTTTGGAATAATGGAATGAAAATATGCCATGCAACTTTTTTTCACCTTAACAGCTATCCAAAAATATTTTTTTGGAAAACAAGACTGGAAAAATTGATGGTTTACAAATAAAGATAGGACACTTGATCATACAGTATTTAATTGTTTAATAATTTGTTTCCTTTGTTTATAAATGTAAAAAAAATAAATTACATGAAGTTTTGTGCGAGTTTCCAAACTGTTACAGTACATTATTTCCCTCCCAGTTTTTCAGCTCTTCCTTACTTCTTGAGAGGGATAGAAAAAAAAAAGCGGCACCTAATCGCAGGCTCATTGCTTCCTTGCCAGCTACCAGCCCCTGATTGCATTTCAGCCGAGAAGTAAATACTACATGCTCAGTTACCAGGTGAAATCAAGCAGGCAGATGTGTCTGCAGCCTCAGTAGACACTCGCTGGACCCTGCTTCTGTCTACCTGTGCCACAGAGTTTCTAGCCAAGTCAGCTGATCCATGTTGCTGAGTAGGTATATGTGTGTGTGGTGTGAGTGTGGGGTGTGCGTGTGTGTGTGCGAGGTGAGGGAAAACTAGAGAAAAGGTAGGAATAATTCAGCTGACTTTTTTAGAAATAAACATGGAATACGGATGTAAGGTAATGAATTTAGATTCAAGAGGCCAAATTTTAAGTAACTATATAAATCCACCTCCCTTTAATCAATAAAACAATAAGTCAGAGTAACGCTGATACTTCTACCCACACTCTGAAGCATCCATCAGGCCTGTTTGTTATGAAGAGTGTACAAAGGAAGCGAGCAGCAGCAGAGGTATGTTTGCCAGAGAAGGGGTGAGAATACAATAGCTCTCCTTCCAAGGGTCTGTAACCATAGACTCTAATAAAGTCACTGCCTGCAAATAAAGAGCCACTGCACACGCAGCTCGCGTTACAACAACAAGGACGCCATTATACAACCGAGCTCTGTTTTGAAGTGCACCACCAAATGTTAGGGAGCAACAAACAGCACAATGCACATTATCTAATATTGATGATCCAGTCTCGTTTGTAGAACAGCTGATAATGAATTTATATTATTGATGCTACTGTCTAGTGTTAGATGCGTTCATGTAACGTTGTGTGAGGCTTCTCCCTCCTTAGGACACTGTGTTTCTGTCTGATTCATGCACAAAAAAAGCTGGTTCAGTGACTGACAAAGTGGCTGTGTGAACTTTTACACCCACATGCTGTCAGATGTGAATCAAGGAGAATAATCTGTCCTGGAAAAACACTCACTGTCGTTTTCTTAACCTCACAGAATCTAGTGTAATTTAAAGGTATATTGACTAAAACTAACAATGCTTATGATTAATAATATTTACATTTTTAACATTTAACAGCTTTGAAAGAAGTAAAATATTGCTAACACTTTATAATAACATCATTAAATGGTAAATTGGTAGTTAATTAAACTTTGGCCATTAGTTTTTCTCTGTTAACAAACAATGAAATGATTCTTTTAATAATTTTAATATTATTATATTACATTAATAATATAGCTGAGTTCATCTAAATTAAAAACTAATGCAAACAGACCTCCTTTGAGGTAAAACACTAAAATGTAACAATGACTTTCCCTCTTAAACACTTGTCTGTATTGTGTCAATAGTTGCATTAACCCAAAGTTTGAGGAAGCCTCTCTTTGCAAATTTCAGGCCTCCCCGTTGCTGAAGGTTGTGACCCCACTTTTTATTTTTCCCGGGGCTGTTGGGTTAATGAAGTAACAACAAACTGGGCCTGCGGCTAATTTGGAGTGGCACTTCCTGGCCCCTCCTGTCTCCACGAAGACGTATTTCATTTTCTCTTATCTCTGCCTCGGTCATGTGGCTTTCCGCATGGACGCCCATGTCTCCCCCAGTTGCACGACTAATGGAAACTTCGTTAATGTCATTAATCTGCAGACCAGGACACGACCCAAACACGTTTAACCTCTCTGGGCAGGCCTCTGCTACTGAAGCTGTAGTGACTGTCCACACACTCTGTACTTGTGGTTCACTGTGACGTGTGACGATACGAGATTCTCTTGTCCACATCAATTTATGTGGGACTGACATGCAACATTGCAAAAATAAATGTTCTGAAATGATTTGTCCACTGATGTCAAAGTTTCACCAGGAAAATACTTTATGACAGAGGTGGGAAGTACCTCAGTACAAATACTTTGTTACTGTGCGTAAGTATATTTTTCACATATCTGTACTTTACTCGAGTATTTATTTTTCTGACAACTTTTACTCCCTACATTTTAACACAAATATCTCTACTCTCTACTCCTTTTACCAAATCTGGCTTGTTAATTTAGTTTTAATGCATTTGAGGGGTATTATGGATAATTAACAATACAGATATAACACAACGAAAAGACACAAAAGCCTTAACAAGAAGAAAATGACATAACAATACTAAAAACAACAACAACAACAACAACAACAACAACATCGTAGACAATGCGAAAAACAACATAAGAGAGGTAAAAAAGACAAATGAGATGTAACAAGACAAAAAAGACAAGACAAAAGACATAACAAGATAAAAAACGACATAAAAGATCTATTAAGATGAAAAAGACGCAAAAGCCATAACAAGATGACAATGACATAAGGAGACTACAAGGCAACATAAACAAGACGAAAAAGACAAAAACAATGTAACAAGGCAAAAATGACATAACAAGATGAAAGACAATGTAAAAAAAGTTAACAGAACAAACAAGACAAAAAAGATGTAGACAGAAAAGGTGTAACCAAAAGAAAGATGTAAAAGACATAAGACAAAAAAGACACAAGACAAAAAAGACAGATCAAGATGAAAGACATCGTAAAAGATGTAACAGGACAAACAAGACAAAAGATGTAACAAGACATAAAAGACGTAACAAGACAAAACAGACAGAGAGGGAGACTCAGCTTTGCAGGCAGTTTAAAACAGCCTGTAGAAATGTTCTTCAGACGGTTATTTTTTACTTTTCTTTTACTTTTATTCTGAGTAAATTTCAGAGCTGATACTATTCATTTTTAGTAATGAAGTTGAATCAGTACTTCTACTTTTACCAGTCTTTTTTTAACACAATTATCTGTACTTCGACTTGTGTAAAGATTGTGTGTACTCTTCCCATCTCTGCTTTATGATGCTTTTCAGCATCTGAACATCCATCTCTTCTAATCAGCCTCACTCGAGTGAACGGGTGTGTATAGATGACAGCACTCTCACTTCCACCATGCACATTTAAACAATGGTAATGTCAAAAGACTGCTTAATGACTAATCAGGTGGCTGTGATTCATGCCTCATTCAAAGCTCTTATTCACACATTCCTCCATGCAGCTCCATGAATGGACACTGTCAGGCCCACATGTCATATACTTTCATTCATAAAGAAGAAAACAGGAGAGGGGAAGGAACCTCTTCTGGTAGGATGGGTAACCCAGGGGACATTTTCTTTTGTGTGGCGCTCAGCTTATGGGGCCAAATGCCAGCAGGCTTACCTCCACACTGTCTGTCTCAGTGTGTCCCCCTTTCCTTTGCACACAGTAATTAGGAGGATCTTAATGGAGAGGGGGTTTATTAGTGTCTGAGGAAGGCTTTAAAAGTCACTTTAATTAAGGGGGATTCGGCAGACAGCTTGTGTGGCGATGTCACCCGTTTTATAAAATCCTTGTTTGGGCACAACAGGAAAATAGAAGTGGCTCTTTAAAAGGAAAGGGGGAAAAGGGCTTTCGAGAGGAAGGCCGTCTAGACCTGCGGTCAGAAACAGAATAGATACTCTGACCCTGGCTGAGCATTAAGATGACGGTCATTATCTGCCAAGAAATTCCACATGTGTTCATGCAGGCGGGAGCAAACAACCCCCTCCTCTTCCTCCTCCTCAGGAAAAAAAAATCAGCCAAACAAACCGAAACTGTTTCATTCAAAAGATAACCTCACTGCTAAAATTTTGGGGGGGATTAATTTATTCTCAGCATATCCTATGGCCATTCATGCAGGATATAAAATCCTAGATTATTTCCTGCTTGGTTAACCCGCATCCGGCCAGTCCCTCTCACAAAGCCATTCTAATGTTGCCATTAGTTATGCTCCTCTGGTGGCCAAAAGATTGATCCCAGCGACTTGGAATCCAATAAATGTGTACATGAATGGCAGAGGGAGATAACACATTTCCCACAGATAGAGCGAGGGGCCGATCACTGCTGAAACATGACTGGAAAAGATGTTTAATGATATAATATTTGAAAACATTAAATTCAGCATTAAATTCTTCAATAGGGTTTTTTTTTATCATTAGATTTCATTTGATGAGGAAAAAAGAAAAAAAATTGAGGGAGAATCTTCTCGGTCAAAACAAAAAAAAAAAAAGAGGAAACTACCAACCCATAAAAGCTAGTGTTGTCACAGACATCATGGGGCTATAAAAGTGGAGTCTTCCACAATAACTGCAGCTGCTGGGAGCCTACAGAGGGGATCTGATAATGGGCCCGAGGGGAAACGACAACGCGCTCAGGGACCTGGGATTGTCAGGAAGACAGATAAGAAGACACAGAACAGGTTATCAGCTAGTTTATGAGGTGTCACTCAGCTCAAACACTCACCTGTTCTGCAGGAAAATCATAGAATCACAAACAGGCGTCCCATTAATTCATGCAGGGATCGTGCTGTTACGGATCACATGAATACAGACATCTTTTACACCTTTTTAAACCAGGTCTCATATGACAGTAAAGCATTTTACGTAAAAGCATATTTTAGTTTTACTTACTTATTACCTCCACTCAGACACATAAATGACATAACTCTGAAGAGTTAATATAGTGTCAGGATTTGCCGTGTAAACCAATGTGACATTCTGGTTTCAGCCACAGTGAAAACTGAGAAAATGTCTAACATGGTCGAATATTGATGCTTCAAATCAAACGAAAACCGAACAGGCTCTTGAGACTCACAACAACTATATGTCCAAAACTGTTTTTTTTTTTTTTCTTGTCTAATAAAGGATATTGTCAAAGTTAAAGGCAAACTATGCAAGATTCTCCCCAAAAAAAACAATCTATAGACTCAAAAGACAAAATCTCGTTCATGCCTTCACATTTTTTTCATTATTTTGCTGTGCTCAGGACATTTTACCAACCCGTCGGTATTTAACATCCCGGCAATGAGACTCAACTTCTTAGCTACCTTTCTGGGGTGTTTACAAACAGCAAATCCTGACAAATCCAATTTATTCTACCTTTAAATGTCCATATATATTACATGTAATCTGGATTATGTAATCAGATTACAAAAAATAAGACCAAATTCTATCTGAAAAAAATAGATTATGGTCACATTGTCGAGGATTACCTGATTACATTTCTTATCACATCTTTAAAATATGGCCATTTTAAAATCATGAAACTTTTTTCTTGATAACCAGTGCTCTATGAACTCATGAAAATGTATCTCATGTCTGAGATACAGAGTTTCTTGGACGCTTCCGTTCCATCAGGTGCAGCACCAAGTGGCTTACCTGATGGAAGGAAAATGATCCCTATGCAAAAAATGCATTTTATTTGCATTGAAAATGTTTTAAGATGTTTAAGGAGAAAAAATATTTGTTGAACTCAATTTTTGTGGTTCTGTCCATTTGTTAGTATAAGGTGCATTGTTTTCTATGTTTGACTTTGAAGTAATCCAAATTTTAGATACATTTTTTGCAATTAAATGGATTACATTACTAATTACAAGAATTGAAATGTAACTTGTGTTCTGTAACTGACTTAATTTCAAAGCAATCTGGTTCAACCCTGTACATAAACAGCGCTGGCTGGATCAGTCAGCTGTCACAATGCACACAGATTCCTCAATTGGCACCAATGATTCAACAATTCAGAGATTTTCCTGCTGTATAAGCTCACAATCAAACAAGCATGGAAATATCATCTGTTTGAAACTTGTCTGAATCCTTTGAATTTCACATAAAAAGCAATGAATTATTTTTTTTAAAAGAATCTGTTGTGTGTTTTGAGTGGACAAAAGCTGAAAGAGCAGTTTGACTGAGATAAATGGCATCTGACCTGGGAGTAGTAGTGATGTGCCTTGTGGCACTACTGGACAGGTGCTCTGAAAACACTTCCTGTGTAGGTGGAGAATAGTGGCGTCACCCTGGGCCATTCTGAAAGAAAGTCAGAGCACAGAGCTTTTGTTGACAATAAATTTCGTGGGCCCAGACAGCAGCCTTTTATCACTCCACTGTAAAAATATCATTTGTTTTAACTTAAAAAAGTTGGTGTCTGAGCTGCCTTCAAATTTTAAGTTGTCTGAATTTGAAAAGACAAGCTGAAGTAATTTTGTAATGATCCAGTACAAATAAATATTTCCTGTCAAATTAATTCACTTGTACTTGAGAAAACAGGATAAATAAGATTAAGATATTAAACTGAACCAATAACTGTTCAGTCACACTGACAAAACAATTACAAACAAATTTGATTTCCTTTCACTTATATCAGTTTTCTTTTAACATTTTCTCAGTTTGGACATGTTTAGAAGTCAATTCTAACTCATAACTTTTTCATTATTGTGGAAACATAAGATTCTGAGCTTAAAGTGTATTAGACACACAGCAAGTTTCCATATATGTTTTCTATTTTAAAAAAAAGCATCTCAGGAGAGTTTTAAACTCTTAAACTTTCTTAGTTTCTTTAGAAACTTATATTAATGAATCGAATGAACTCTGTCCAGTGTATTTATTCAACTTATCATGTCAAGTCAGAGATTTTAGGTTATAACAATTCATGTTTGTAATATTTACGTTAAGTTAATGAGAAAAGATTAGTTGATTCCATTAAATTCCTGTTTGCTTCTTTCTTTCTTTTTTTTTTTTTTTTTTTACAGCGTTTGAATGGTTTTGTACTTGTTTGCTGACAGAATGGATGACTGAGTTGGTATTTTATTCTTAATGCAAAGAGAAATTGCATTTTCCACAAGGAAATCATTCTAAACAATAAGAGACAATGCCAAATTCTCTTTTCCAGTGACTTCCTCCATACATGATAAGGATCACATCATGAATAATTAAAGAGTATTTTTTTTTCTGTTATCATCTTTATGCAGCTTGTCCATAACACAACATAATGTACAGAGAATATATGCTTACTGAGATGGTTAATTGCAAAATATTTCTAAAAACTTCACTTTGTTATGTCACTCGCAGTGCATCATAGTTTACTTTTACGTTAAATGACATAGTTACATGACATGCCTCAATGTGCAGACCACGAAGCCACTAAATCAGAGAGAAATGTTCCTCTCCATAAAATAAAAAAATAAAATAAACCAGCCCAACTGCAGACTGCTGAACTGCATGGCTACATGCTCCAGATTTTTTATCATTATTCTTTCACCCACATAAATGATCAAAACAAATGACAATCTCTGTGCAAAGAAGAGACGGAGCCCACAAAAGGGAGTCTGACAGCCATTTCCACAACAGATGTTTTTACAGAGGGGTGTCTTCTCTCCGCTGAGCAGTCTCACACATGAGAGACCCCCAAAAGCTTCAGAGAAACGTCCAGAAAACCAACATGTAAATTTGTAACTGCCATGTCTCAGACTAGCAGGCCCACGCCAATTTTATTTCATTCGGGGGGGAAAAAAAACAAGGAAATAAAGGAGAAAGAGTTGTCCAAATGTACATGTATCAGTATGGATGATTTAAAAAGGCGGAGGGATAGAATTAGAACTTCAATATCAGAAAAAGACAACAGACAACATCGTTATGTGTTATCATGAAAAGATAAGTCTCTATTGATCCGGGTTGTGGGCAAAGGCTGCACTATTGACAGGAAGACAGAATATGTCGCCGGGGCAATATTTCATACATTTGGCCTGTTCACTCCATCACTGTGAGAGGGTGTTTTTCTGGGCTGTATATAATAACACGTGTGCTCTTTATTTCCCTCAGATCAATGGTAATGCGAGGGGGGCCACACAAGATGGATGCCACAGGCAGGTTAACCTATCGACTGCTGAACAGAGACACACAGGCCAAGACGAGGGAGACCAGCCCATTCACTGACATAAACAGAAGCTAGTTGTGTTTTTGAATACTTATTGCACCCATCTGTTCCACCGTATTATGCCTAAGAACACTTTTTTTTCTGATTCTGATTTTTATTTAAATAATATAATATCTAACATCTTACATTCATCATGTGCATTTTTCATATATTTGTCTGCTGTATATTTAGTGACTGCATATTCAAAATGTCTGTATCACTTTACAATAAGACTACCCTTATAAATGATTTCTAAATATTTTATAATCAAATTGTTAATTAGGTTGTAAACACTTTATAAATGATCAATAAACAATTATAAACAAGTTATAAACAGTTTTCATACATCTGTTTGGGTTCACTATTTGGCAGAGCTCAAAAATTAGGATTGCCTGCCTGCCTGGGGCAAGTAAAATGCCATGTCAGGCAAGTCAGTCTAGCAATTCACTTGCTTGATCAAGTGGTAAAACAAATAATTAGACTCTTAAGCTTTTTTGCTAATCAATTAAGGGTAATAAATTAAAACTTTTTAAAAAGCAAAAATGACAGAAAATGCTGCTCTTAGATCTCAAATATGGAGTTTTTCTGCTTGTGTTTATCGTTATATTAAACTGAATATATTTGGGTTTTTGAATGATAAGACCTTGAAAGACATCACCTTGGACTTTATAAACCTCGGATGGACATTTTACTCTATTTTCAGTTTATAGATTTTACAGCCCTAGATTAAACATGATGACTAACTTTAGTCTTCATTGTTATTTGATAACTGCTAATAAATAAAACAGGGGCAAGTAAAAATTGACTTTGGGCAAAGTAGATTTCTGGCCCATTTGCCCAATTGGGCAACAAAAGAAAAAACATAAACCCTGTTTGCCAAGATCCACTAACATGTGAAATGGTGCATTCTGAAAATGTAAATGTAAACAATAATGCCAAAGCCTTAATGTGTGAATCAGGTAAGGTTTAATATGGTAATTTAATATGTTAATTTGATACATCAAATGAAACTTTTTAACTATTAAGATATGCTGAAGGTGGTTGTCCGTGAATGTTCTCATTCGTCCAGGTCATTGTAATCTCAGGAAAAGATTAAATCGAAAGCAACTGGACTTGTTTAAAAGTCCAGGTGGTTAAAGGTGGTTAAATGTTACTAACGTATTCACAAATATCTGATGAAGCTGACAGGTATAAATGCTGTGGATGGAGAAGACCAAGCATGCTCAGCAAGCAATGAGATCTGAGACTTAACAGTACAGATAAATGTGGGCTCACTATTTGGCAGGCAGCAGGTCACTGTTGCCCTTTTTATTATTGGTTGTAAACAGCATATTAATGATTTAGAAAGTGTAACCTACTCATAAAAGTAGGTATATAAATTGTCTTTTCTTTTTTTTTTTTGTCCTTAAATAATTAATCTGGTTGGTGAAGTTGAAGAGGAGGGAAAAAGTGGCAATGGGCAGCCTGGTGACCACTTCCTGGAGACAGTACAGGAGGCAGACGGGAGGGCAGGCTAGCCCACACAGGTGGCCCGGATCTGGTTCAGGTCAGCCGCATCCTCGGACAACCGGCCAGCTAATCTCATGCCCGTGCTCCAAGTCCCTTCAAGTCACTTAACCTGCAGCTCTTGATGAAGAAGTGTGAAAATTAATTAAAAACATATGCCAACTTTGATTTCACAAGTGTTGTTAATACTGCACTTTTGTAAAAATCGGCACAATAACGCTTTGAATGACACGACCTTCAAAACCAAGCAGAGAGAGGTGAAATGATTAGTAAGTCTTAGATTTGATTAAAGATGGGTTATGATTGTGAAGGAGGCCTTATATTGTAAAAGTTTCAATTAATTAAAGTGTACTGTGCTTGAATTCACTCTGTAAATGCACCTTTTGTGATGCTTTGGAACAGATATGTTGAGTGTTTAAAAATTTTTAACAAATTCTCTCTCCAAATAATGTGCTGATCCCATCTCTGCTGCAGGTGATTCAACTGTCAGATAATTCTGAGCCTTTCTATTGTGGATTCAAAGCTACGCATTCACTAAGAAAATACAATAAAATCTAAATATGAAGTCACTCTGGCTGAACTGCAAATCGAACGTTAATAGAATAATACTGCTCTGACAGACGGCGCTGAGCATTATTGTCTAAAGTTGGGTAAAGGGTAATTAATTTGGCAGTAAATCATTCAGTGTTTTGGTAACTCTGATGAGAATTGTAAAAAAGACTTTTTTTTTTTTGCTCAGACATCCCCCCCCAGCCAACCCCCCAGTCCCCATTGTCTGTGTGAAAATGGAAATCTGTGCCACCAGTACAATATCCACATTATGTGCCCTGCCTCGACATTGTTGCATGACATGCTTGATTGTACCCTGGCATATAGGAGCAGAAATGAGTAAACATACCATTAGCACATATTAAGGTTTGACTTCCACTTACATTAACATGAGATGTATTTATATGTTATACTTTTTGAATTATTTCTTTAGTGTTTGAATAAAATACCTCTTAGACATTTGTAAAACAGTCTTGTTCATGTGCTTAAAAGCAGAGGAAATGCATTAATTTCCAATTTCATTTCCTTCAATATACTGTGTGTGCTTTGGACAAACTGACACGACCTATTTCAAACGTACATTACATGCATTTGATAAAAAGTTAAGTAAATATATTAAATTATCTATTTTACTGTCACCATTTTAACTCAACCAGTCTACTTGTTTCTCCCTCAATGACCATTTTAAATAATAATGTAGCTTAAAGCTAAAGGTGCAATATTTTCCTTGTTATTACTGAAAGTATATGACATTTGTATCCACTGATTTAACTTATTGTGTGAGTGTCGGTCTGTATACAATTAAACAATGATCGGACATCTGAATATTTCTCAGTCTGTTTGTTTCTTGTGAAACTATTTGAGTGAGGAGCACAGCAATAGCAGGAGACCAGGACAAACAGCCCAAAAGAATATCTGTTTAAAACCAGGCCTCACACACAATACACAAAAGAATACGCTTATTTTCTTGATCAATTAGTTGTATGATCCATATAGTGTCAGAAAATGATGAAAAATGTCACGCTTTCCCAGAGCTGAAGTCTCCTTCAGTCAAATCAACTGTCCAGTACTGACAGATATTTAGTTTAGACCTGCAGCGATTAGTGGATTAATTGATTAGTCGACCGAAAGAAAAATAGTTGCCACTATCAGTTGTATACACTGATTTAACTTGTTGTATGTGTGTGTTTATACTGTATGTGATTATACGATTAAACACCTGACTGCTTCGCTGGATGTTTGCCTCTTGCGATACTGTTTGAGGAGGTGTGCAGGAATAGCAGGAGACCAAGACAAACAGCCCAAAATAATATTTTAACCTTTATCATTAAATGGTTCTGACTGCAAACTGAAGATAATTCCACATTTTTTTCTGTATGGGGCTGCAGCTAATGATGGTCAATTAATCTGCTGATAATTTTCTGGATTAATCAATTAGTTGTTTGGTCTATAAAATGTCAGAAAATGATGAAAAATGTGGATCGGTGTTTCTCAAATGCCAAGGTGAAGTTCTCAAATGTCTTGTTTAGTCCACAACACTAATATATTCAGTTTACTGAAGGAGTAAATAAACCGGAAAATATTCACATTTAAGAAGCTGGAATCGGAAAGTTCTGACTTTTTTTCTTAAAACTCAAACCGATTAATTGATTATCAGAATAGGTGGTGATTGATTTATTAATCGGTTCATAATCATATTAATCACTGCAGCTATAGTTCTATATTCATCTTAGTTAAATTAAATGAGAAACTTTTATTACTGATTGGATACATGAACACTGGCTGTGGATGCTTCTCTATTTCCCTCTTTCACTTACACAAAAGCCTGGACTCATACAAACTGCTTCGCCTCTGCACGCACAAAGATGCGAAGCCCTTGCTCAAAAAGGCAAATCAGAAAAACAGACCTTTAAGAACTTTAATACCATAAAGGACTGCTATCTTTCAAGATGAGAGATAAAAATCTTCCACCGTATCAGCCACTCTTATTTTCTGACCAAATATAAGTACATGAATGTTGCTTCTTATTGGTGAACTCTACACACAGCCTCTGTGTTTTAAGTTTCAGGTGTGAATCTGTTTTAAAAGTGACACTAAGATTATTTCACCCAAGATGTTATTAACTACTGTGGATCTGATATTAGCAGTAAATCTCTTCAGTTATTTTGTTTCTCATGGAAGGCGTCAAAAGCAAACCATCTCTCAGAGAAATGGATGAGGTCCTGCTGTCACTAATGACTCAATGCTGCCACCTTGTGTTGAGACAGCTTTTACTTTGAAAAGAGGGGAAAAGGAAACCAGTTTCAGCTTTACCATTGAAATCTGAACTGGAAGGATAAAAATGATAATATACAGGATCCGGGGTGGCTTTGAGATCATTCATGTTTGGGTCACACTTTATTTTACAGTATATTTACAAGATATAACAAGCCTTTGTGTCAAATTTGACAAATCTATATGTTATTCATTAGACAGTATGAGACCCTCTATTGGACCCTTGTTAAACTCAGTTAGAGAGTAATTAGTGACACATTACAACAGAGCTGTACTGTAAACTAAAGTGAAATCACACATTTGCCTCTTGAGACACATCTTCTTTGACTGGTCCTGTACTACTGGCAGAGTAGCCGAGACTGATGCCTTCACTTGGCAGATCTGGTTCACATGTTGTTTTTAAACGGGGAAGTACGAAATATGTGATTTCACATCAGTTTACAGTACAGTTCTGTTGTAACGTGTCCTTAATTTCCCCTAATAAAGTCTAATAAGGGTCTAATAAAGAGTCTAATACTGTCTAATAAACACCATGTTATTTCTTTTTATCTAATTTGAAACTTCTTGTTATGTCTAACACAACACTGCAATTAAGAGTTCACTTTATATGTATAGTAAGCAAATGTCTGAAGCTTGTGGCTGCACAATTTTAATGCAAGTGTGAACATAATATTACACTGTACTGATGTTACTGAAAGTGTGCATGTATATTAGTGTGTGTTATATGGCTTGCAGGCTGTTCTCGGTGTCGGCTGTTAACACACATGGAGGAAACCGAGATGCTCTCCTTTGCTGTAGATTTAACACGCTCTGCCCTGATACCTCAGCCCCACCTGTCTAGCCATGAGCTCATGAGTTGAAACAGAGTTCAGCCAAGTTGAGAATTGTTCTTGCTTGTTTTATCAGCGGCGTGTACCATATTTCCCCATGAAATACTACAGCCGGCAAGAGATACCGCCAAGGGAGCGAGGAAACAATTGAATGGGCATTAATGATTTACAGGTACATATCTGCTATAATACCAACACAGGCGGAGGTAACTGAGAGCAGGATCTGATGACATCACTGATGTTGCCTCAGATAACACCTTGATCATCAACTATGTATGGATCTGGCAAAAGATATAAGATAATGTCCAAGTGAGAGTAGACTATTTACTGGCTCAGTGTAGGCTAGACCAGTGTTCAGACACTGAGTCAGGAACCAAAGATGGGCCACAGAAAGCTTCACATTTATTGAAAACAAAGAGTGATGTATTTAATTGCAAAAGTCTTGGTTTTCGGTGGAGCATGAAAAATAAATACTAAATATGATCTCCTGGAGACAAATGTTTGATGACAGCTGGAAGGAAGAAATTATTATGGAATCAAATATTGATGCAGAGGTCTGTTCTTGTTTGTGTCAGGAGTAGAAACTATTTGTATTGACCTATGTCCCACATGGACTGAAAAACAAGTATTAAACTTTTAAACTCTCTGAGGAAGCATTAATCTTGCAACACATAGATACATCCTTAGTGACAGACTTATGAACTAATGAAACTCCACAGATACTCGAGACGAACCCCAGATCACACTTCCCCTTTTTTGCAAAATTCTAGAAGTAAATGGACTATTGGGCAATAGGCCAGTCAAATTTGGCATTAGACTGGGATATGAAACTCTACAGACAATCACGTACAGAATATCAAATTTAGGCAAAACACTAGGCACCTAGCTGTTTTACATTTCAGGGCGCTGTCCTCCAGGATTGGCGGAGACGCGTGTCGGAAGGATGAGACCTGCCCGGTGAACCAACGAAGGGAGAGCTAAGTCTAAACCACGGCCCTCCCCACCACTATAGACCAATTAGATAGTTTGCACATTTCTAAATAAAATACCATGTATTTCTAAAATTCGTCACTCTTTCTTTGTGAGGTGGCTACAGCTAACTGCTAACGCGGACTGTTGGTTTCTGAACAAAGAAAGATCCATGTACATGTATTTCTATTCTGCCAATGTCAATTAAATACTTTGAATCAGAAAGAGATTCTCCTGGGTTCCTTGCAACAAAAGAACACGACTCAACAATTGTTTTAGCCTATTTTGATTTACTTTGCTTGTTTCTGAGACCTGCTTCAATTTTTTGAAAACACGGGGAATATGTTAAGAGTTTATTGATGTCCTCCTGAGATTTCATCACACATATTGTGGTAGTCTCATTAAAATATTATGTGCTGTTCTGTGTTCCCCTTCATAAATGGCTTGCAGGTATGATGTGTGGAACAGCTTAATAACAATGTTGTGACATAGGAAACATTGTGAAATAGCTGACTTCTATAAGGTGGGCAAGTGTTTTTAATAATATGCATTAAATCATTAACGGTAAAACTAACAAAGTAGGGAATATTGGGATGAGAAAATGGTACAAGGCCTTGTCTATGTCCATGGTCTTCATAGTTCTCAGATTTTTTTATCCAGGGCTGCAACTAATAATTTTTATAGTCAATTAATTTGCCAGTTATTTTCTCAAATAATTAATACTTGGTCTATATACTGGTCAAGAAATTATTAAAAATGCCACACTTTCCCAGAGCCTAAGGCCTTTAAATGTCTTGTTTTGTCCAATCAACAGTCTAAAAATTAGGAATATTTAGTTTAGAGCTGCAACAATTCAATCAATCAATCAATCAGTTGATTAGTTGATTCGAAAATAAAATTAGATGCCAACTAATTTTAGAATCAATTAATCATTTCAGGAATTTTTTCTGCTTTTCTTTGTCATTATGATAGTGCATGAAGAGTCTCAGGGTTTTGGACTCTTGATTGGACAAAAGAAGCAATTTGAAGACGTCACTTTTTGCTCTGGGAAAATAGTGATGAGCATTTTTGACATTTTTTGACATTTTATACACTAAACGATTAATTGTTAAGATAATCAGTGGGTTATTCTTTAGTGAAAATAATCATAAGTTGCAGCCAATTTAGTTTGCAGTGATATAAAAAACAGAAAATCTTCACATGGAGGAGCAGGAATAAGGAAATGACTCAAATAAGTAATCAGTTATCAAAATAGTTTCTGATTAGCAGCCACAAAAAAGTCTGTCCAGAATATGGGTTAGTTTCTAGTCCAGTAGAAAGGCATTGTGTAGGACCTTTAATTGATAGAAATGTCCTGCAGGACAACTTTTTCTGTCAACTGACTAATCAATCAAGTAATTGAAAGAAAAAAACATGTTCTATCAATAGATTTAGTCAATTAATTAATTTGTCGACAAATCATTTCAGCTCTAATGCAGTGCTGCAGTGTATAATCTCTATGTTCTAGTTTTCTTTGTAACCACTTAAAAATGTAGTCGTCAAATAAGAACATTTTAATTAGCTGCTGTCTTTGTTTCATCTTTGGTTGGCTGCACCAACAAGGATTAATTTTTAAACCCAATTAAATCATAGCTTAACTTTAAATGACTTTTAAACTCATTTACAATTAAGAGAGGTTTCATTTAAACCGCTCTTTAAACTTCAGTTATTTTTACTATAAACCTAGACAAAATTATTCAGTTTCACCAAGACTCCAATTTAAAATATGATCCAGTATTATCTTTAAACTTACACTTGATGAGGTTTAACTTTTAAAATAGTTACCTTTTTGAGATTAATTGAGAAAAATAAAGTTCCCCAAAGAAAGTTAAGGGACAGACTCAACCCACTGAGTTTTATAATCTGTCCCTTCTTACTTTCACTCCAGTTTATAATTCTTTCTCAGGGAAGAAATCAGAGGCTCTCTGCCAAACCATTATAAAAAGGCTAACTAGGCTGACTAACTTTTTTAAACAATCTAACCTTTTTCTTCTTTTCTTATATAGTGTGTGTGTGTGTGTGTGTGTGTGTGTGTATACCCAAAGTAATAGCTCCCTGCATTTTTTAACCAGCTGTTTTACAGCCACCGGAAGTGACGTGCCTCTGTTTTGAATCGTGCGGGGCTACCATAACAAGCAGCACGGATGGAAAGCCCGTAACCACTGCACCGACCAGCAGCTTCCACCTTCAAACATTTGGGGCAAACTTTGAGTTTGGTGTCTGTAAATTGTGTCACAGTAAGTTTTACTCCACTAACGGTCTCTCCGGTGGTTGGTTTGACATTAAACGTTAACCGTCGGCTAGCAGTTGTTGTTAGCTAACCCTAACCCACTTAACCTAGCTAGTGCTAGTTGGCTAACGACCCAACCTTCACCGTTGTTTCTGGATACGAAGATGAAGTTTAACCTCGTCGATGAATGAGCACTGGTGATGTTGCGAAAATCTGACAGGTCGTAGAACAGTTTGTTGTGCGAAGTGGACAATAACGGTGTAGGTGGTGATAGCGTAATGAAGCATCACCGTCATGTTAGCTGATAACTCACGTAATGTCCGAGTAGCTGCAAAGCTAAACTAACGCTGCAGGGTTATTATTATATGTACATGAGTGTGATGCAAAAGCATACCTACAAGGGTTACTTTAAAATCAGGTGTGTTATTATTCAGTGTGCAATATAAATATTTTACTTTGTAATTGAATTGAAATAAAATATATATTTTTAGTTCCTAAAAGCAGGAATGATTGCCTACATACTTGATCAGAATATTTAACAGATTCATGTTATATATATTATGTTATTATCTATTACTATAACAGTTAATGTTCAGAACAAACGGGACAGCTGCTTTAAATTCAGGACTGAAACCTTACTGATTTGTAAACGTGTTGTAAGCCGGGGATAACTTGTGGTGTGTTGTGTGGTTGCAGCATTGCCAGCATTACTACACAGGAGTGGAAATGTATGGAAAATTGAAAGATTTTTATCATCTGAACTAGTTGTTTCAGTCATAAACAGGTATGATACTATATTGTTGTTCAGTTCAAAAATACGTAACTGTGTTGTGCATTTGTAGATCCACTGTGATTTGTAAAGTGTAATAGACTGACTAAATGTGGACAAACTGAGACAGTGTTAAAATTGTCTCAAGACATCTGAGGCTGTTCATCATCTGTTTTGTAAATGGATGTTTCATTAATAGGGAACGTCCACACAATAAAAGGGAAAAAAATGGAGGTGTCGTTATTTGTAGGTTATTATGAAATGGTTTTACTGGTCCAGCCCCCTTTGAGATTAAAATGGGCTGTATGTGACCCATGAACTAAAATTATTTTGACACCCCCCTGATGTGCAAAAGTCCACAAGCGTCTCACCACGACAGCTTAAGATGCTGCAGCTTTCACAACCAAGCTTTCGTAAGGAACGCTTTTGTAACCTGTCTATGTATGTCTGAGCTTCTGGTGTACTATTTTTGGCACAAGGGTGACAACTGTTGTGTTTGGTTCTAGGTTTGCAGTCACTGCTGCTCATCATAACTGCCTCGACCATCTGCTCTTGCCAAACTCCAATATTTCCTCTACTGCAGAGTAGGAGAACGCAATGGATCTCCACAAAATCATTCACAGTGCACTGAATGAATTTATTCAGACTTACATTCCCGATGCAGATCTCAGGTAAACAGTCCCCCAGCATTTTTTGCATCCTGACAAAAAAATGTATTTCAGTCGGTTTTACGGTAACTTGTGTTTCGTACAAATTGAATGCAGCACGCTGGATGACGTTCTTCTGTCTTACATCACTGGAGTCCTGGAGGATCTTGGCTCCCAGCACAGTACAGAGGAGAACTTTGATGTTGAGGTCTTTGCAGAGATGCTAGAAGCTTACATACCTGGCTTTGCTGAAATTGAGAGGTAAGCACACAGTCACACTTCTTTCGCTATTATGATTGTACTATGGCCGTCATGGGGATGGGAATCGCAATTAGAATGTGATTCAGAGGGCTATGATGCGATTATCAAATGATTATCGATAGATTTGTGATTTCTGTACATAATTAATTTTTTTCTCAGGGTGAGTACTTGAGACTTCTAAAATAGTGTACTTGTAATGATCCACAATTAGTCTAGTTAGATAAAAACTTCTTGTCCAGGTCTCCCTTCAATTTTGAAACCACAGTACTTGCATACACTAGCTTTTAAGGAAGCACCGGCCAGACAGTGTCCATGTGCAGTTGCTCACACTGAGCCATCCTCACCAAGACTCAAGAAGTAGCATAGTTTAGAAAGTAAATAAGATGAACATATTTATGTCCGTTACGTTTCACCATCCACTTGGTTCCGCTGTGAGGAATATACAGCCCTGTCTTTCAGAATTGTTGCAGGCAAGCATAATGTTTAGAATTGAATTTCAAGTTTCTGATTATTGACTTTTCTGCCTTGATTCATAATCATTCAAGAGAGAATCACAATGCATCCAAGAATTGATTCTTCCCCCACTCCGAGGCTGTCATAAACAAGGGCTGTCAACTATACGGATGGGAATTAAGAGCCAGCTCCACATTGTGCAACCCATCGGAATCATATGTGTCCAAGTTGATCAACTCCAAAATGTGTTTCCGACAAATGCATATTGCAAAATAGTGACTTCACACCCATGCACCTACACAGCTGGAAACAGTCCAAAGCGTGGTTTCATGTCACGAAGAAATTGCTGGTTGTAATGTCTGTAAAATGACCATTTCAAGTAAGGGTGGAAACATCAGGAATAGGCTGAAACACACGGTGTCCGCAGGGTCTTAAAAAGTCTTAAGTCCAACGATCTCAATTTTAGGCCTTAAAATGTCTTGAATATGACTTGAATATGGTTTTAATAGGTCTTAAAAAGTGACTGGATCAATGAAGTTAGAGTCACTTATATATAGTTGCATTTTTCAAGTCTCACTTTCAAAAGTGTTTTTGTGAAGTATTTGTCGTTATGCTGTAACAGCTACGAAACGAAACCAACATGGGGATTTTTTACCCCCAGAATGGTGACATAGGCCTTAAATTACGAATTAATGAACTTAAAGGTCTTTTAAAAAATCTTAAATTTAACTTGTCAGAACCTGCAGATTTTTTTTCTACTCTTTTTCTGCACTGTGTTCAGACTCTGAGATAATAAAACATATTTTCAATTCCCATCCTTAATCAACTACATGCCTGGAGGTGATCATGCAACAGGTTGTGTGCGCATGACCAATGATGTAACTTGACCGCAGCTAATCTTGCGCACTACTGGACCCATGAGTCTCAAATCTTTTTTTGATGTATGACTACACTTATGGACCACTCCTGGTTGCAATGATTCACAATTTTTGAGAAACCTTAAAAAAAAATTACATTATAACAAATATATAACCTTTACTAACTGCTGACTCCTCACTCCTCTGAGCTGGCCGTAGGGGCCGCAAGTCATCAACAACTGCTAGACTAAAACTTAACCTGTGAGCAATGTTAGGGAGTAACTAGTTCAGTTACGAAATAACAGAATAATAATTACAAATAAATGTTGAAATCTGTTATAACAAGTATGTGATTAAATTACATTTACTAATCAGAATGTTGGTGATTACAAAGGGGTTTTATTTGACAATTGTTTTCATGTTAGCCGGCTGAGATTTGCTCTCTACTGGGCGTGCTCTTCTATTTACAAATGTGCTGTTTTCATTTTGCAGTGTTAAAGTCTGTGAAATGATGTTCAGCTTGGCTTCAAAATTAGCCACTGCTCGGACCTCAGGTAGTGCTTTTATTATTATTATTTCTAATAGTACTGTGGCAGTCTAACTCTACGTAAATGGTTCTTCTTTTTCAGAATGTTGTCAATGAAGTCGTTAAACAAATTAACTTTGTTGGGCAGTGACACTCTTTTTAGATGGGGATCATCAGCCCAACTTTGTACTACGGGGCACTGATTTTAATTTGTTTCCTCTTTACCCAACAAAGAAGACACTGTGCCTAAGGCAACAACACAAGAGATTTCATTGAAACTCGTCACCCTGCCCAGTGAACCTCCAGGAGGAGAAACACAGTGCCTTAAAACACAGACAGAGGGCGCCACTGCCAAGGTTATCATTTCAGCACACATTATATTCCTTTTCTTGTTACTACGATTTCACTTTTACTCAGTGTGTCCTGCTGTTCATAATGTTCACACCGATCTAAATTTTAGAGTTAACATGACTGTGTATTTGTCCAGCCGCCAGTGTCTGAGTGGGAGGCCCAGGAGCAGCACCTGCTGGAGATGTTTCCCAAGTGTAGTCTGTCCGAAGCTCGCAGTGCCCTGTCTATTGCCAAAGGAGACATGGAGGAAGCTGTGCGCCTTATCATAGAGGGCGATGTCCAACTCAGCCCCACTCCTCTTAATGTGAGTCTCTTCTATACATAGAAACGGTGCCACTGTGTCTCATGTCAACTGCAGCTTCCTTGGTATAATGTCAGCAGTGTGATTTGATGGTCATGCTTTTGCCTCAGGTTAACCATGGGAAGAGTATTTCCCCACTGGCAGACCAGAAACTTAAAGAGAGCATCCTCGAGAAGTGAGTAAGATTGGTATTATCCTGTGGAGGGTAGAACATCTTTGTTTCTGTGTTAATGACTTGGCTTTGTCTCCGTAGGTACATGCTGGTGGACAACGAGGATGATAACAAAACACACCGCCCTGTCGCCCCCAAAGATGTAAGCCTCTGCTTATTCTCTCTTATTCTTCACTTCATCAAATCTGTGTCATGGAATAAAACCGGTGCATTCTGGTTTTTACAGGCTCCGAAGAAGCTAGTTCGGTACCATGGCAACCAGGTGGTAACCACAAAAGGAGAGCGATATCAATTTGTGAAGAAAGAAGAGACAGAGGACATGAAGAAGACATATGTCAACCTCAAGCCTGCACGAAAGTACCGATTCCATTGATGACGAGCACAATACTGTAAGAGCAGCTACTGACAATTATTGTTTACACTATTTTTTAATTTATTAAAGCTCATTTAGCCTGAATTAGTTAGAATTTTCTCAAGTAAAGGAAGATATTTGTTATTGTGTCAGTGGCTTATTTTAAAAACCATTATATGCCTTGGTTCAAACGTTTAATTTCAGTGTTTCGGTTGCATCACTTCCTTGAAGAGCTTTTGAAATTTAGTGTGATATTTCGGTGAGGATGTTGTAACTTGTGTTCTTTGTGTAACAGCCTAACCTATCTACTTTTTGCCATCTCAGCAGGTCTGACGTTGCACTGACATTTTCTTTTTTTTAACGTCTTAATTTTCTTTTTCTTTAACCTAGTACAATATAGATTCATACTTATGACACAGAGTTGTAAGGATGAATCAGTTGTCATTTCTGTAAATAAGTTCTAGTGGTGCTGTAGAGTTTCTTCTGGACGTTCAAAGTCTCAACTGCTTTTATATGTACATATTACATCATTGATGCCAATTTCATTTAAATTTCTATTTTTACATCATGCAGGAATACAGTGCTGCAGGTATGTTTGGTCAAGCCAGTAAGGACAGTTTGTTGTGCTACAAAATGCTTTTCAAATGAAACACTTGTCTGACATGTATAGGTATTTTTAATGAACATTTGTGTACCGCAGTTAGCTCACGGCAGTCCTCACCTGAGGGAGTGTGACCTCCCACACCAATGGTGCGATACAGTTGTCCAGTTTGTAGTACTTATGATGCACCTACAGCGTTGTTTACTTCGACTATAGTGTGTACAGCACTGCAGGTTAACTGAGATACCTTAATGATTGTACTGAACATATCTTTTTTGTTCTCAGTCTGTGTTCCAGGTTTGAGCAAAATTATCCTGATAACTTTGGATAATGAAGGAGGTTTTGTGCTTTCAGGCAGTCTCGCACCACTTTTAAAGCTGCAGTTGGGGAGTTTATTTTTGGCCTCATTTGGCAGAAGTTCCATAATAACCTTTGAACATAATGTAATTGAAGTGGTCCGAGAGAAAGCTAGACTTCTGCTCCTCCTCTTGGCTCTGTTTTCAGGCTTTAGAGAATCTATTCCGTAACGAAAGACTTTGGCCAGTCACAGGTTGGTAAGATGGTTGATTGTTGAGTTTCATTTCCGAAACGTAAGTATTTCACTACCTGGAAATGAGACAAGACTCAACAACAATATCTTTCTTCAGGATCAGTTATTGCACCTAATTGTCGTCATAAGTAAATATTATGCAAGTAACTGAGTTCACAAGAGGAAGGCCACGGCCCTGGTTATTCTTTGTTATCTTCTGTCATGCCTTTTAAGCTAAAATAAATTATTTCTAAAATGGAAAACATTCAGATTTTAGAGCTGCATCAATTATTAAATTAATCACCAACTATTTAGATAATCATTGATTAGGTTGAGTAATTTTTTCAAGAAAAAAAGAGCCAAAATTCTCTGATTCCAGCTTCTTAATGTGAATATTTTCTGGTTTCTTACATCCATTATGACAGTAAGCTGAATATCTTTAGTTGTGGTCAAAACAAGACCTTTGAGGACATCATTGTGGGCTTTGAGAAACAGTGATCAACATTTTTCACCATTTTCTGACATTTTATAGACCAAACAACTAATCGAATGATCACCAGAATAATCATTAGTTGCAGCCCTGTGAGATTTGCTAACCTGAGACACCTGCAAGTCCTCGAGCAGTGCAAAAGCAAATGTTTAATATTCATCAGTGACACAACTAAGCTGTGATTAAAAGAAAAAACAGGTGCACTAATTTCATACACACCTTAAATATCATTTTATTTGTCAACTGCAATAGAAAATACTGTATAACTATCAGTAAATTCATTGGTAATTAATTTTCTAGCACAACAAATTCAGTTCTCAAGGGGTGCCCAAACTATTAAAACACTAACTTTTGGCATATTGACATGGGAGGTCTGTGGTTGCCCCCTAAATGTTAAGCGAAACATGCTGCTGGAGGACTTGATTTTAAAGTTCATTCCAACAGCACTGTCTTTATTTTTGATATAGATGTTTAGATTTGCAAAGTCTCTGATCACGTATTTATTGTGAAGAGGCCTGTGTGTGCTTTTCAGGGTCTGTTTTACATGACGTTACCGAACTCGTCCTCTATCACAGCTCCCTCCATCTTATTTGTGTTCCGTGAATTTTGCTTCGCTTGTGATTGTTGGTTGTGGAATTTTTTATTATGATTGGGTTCTTATTTGATTCTTGTTAGTTATATACAGTATATTATATCAGGATAAATGGGTTGGTCAAGTTCTTTTTTTTGTTTACAAGTATATGTTTATTATAACAGTTTATTTGTGTTCCCCTTTCCATCCATTTGGAGCAACTATAAGCTATAAGTTTTTGATTGGTGGTAAAATATAGTTTTCCTGATTGTTGATGTAACACAATCGAGTGTTGAAAAGATGTGTTGTTACTGATAATTGTTATCAGCAGCAATGTTGTCTTTAATTACTATATGATGGTGTTACTGTAGAGCATCTGTTCAGTTATAACCCTGCGCTTTCAGGAAACCGCTGACGCACAATTTATAGTCAATAAATACTAATTTTTGTAGATCATTCACGCTGTCTTTGAGTTATTCACTCATGTTACTTAAAGGGATAGTTCAGGTTATTTGATGTAGGGTTGAATGAGGTACTTAGCCACTGTCAGTTTATTAGCCAGAGTGGAGGGCGGTCAGCATGCCCCCTGTTTGGAGAAGCAGAGAGGAGTACCAGCATGGAAACTAATCAGGGTCAGCAACAAGAAGTAATTTAGCCACTTACAAAAGGTCCACCTAAAAAAAGTGTACACACAGTTTAAGTGTACACAGTATTTAAAATACAATTTACTTTGCATATCAGACAACCTTTTCTGATGGGAAACTGCTGGTATACAAGTCAAATAGAGCTTTCAACAAACCAACCAAATTCCACAGAAAAAATTTGCACTTTTACCTCAGACCGTGGGAGTTGCTAGTCCACCACTGCCTCGATCTGTTAGTTTGTTTTATTGTGTGACTTCAGTGTTTTAAAAGGATAGTTCAGGTTCACCAAAGTCACACAATAACACAAACAAACTGACAGACTTAGGCAGCGGTAAACCAGCGTTCCGCAAAGTAAAATTGCCAATTTTCCCTAGGGAGTGTGTGACAACAGTTCACTGTAAGAAAAGGTAAAGCTGTGAAAATATTATAAATATAGCACACACTTAAACTGATACGGATAGTTTTAGGTGGACCTTTAAGTCGCCAAAATACCTTTTGTTCCCTGACACTGTCCACATCTGCTGTAGCTACTACACTGCCTATGGATAAGTACCTCATACAACCCCACATCATGTAATCTGTCACATCACATCTTTCAGCAGTCATTCAGAACTCAGCATTATACAACTTTGCAAACAAACTTTAATCAGAGGAACAAGGAGAGCATATACTGCATGTTTAAAAAAAAAAAAAGGCTTCCATTAATAAAAACATGCTTTTATCTCTATGAACCCTTGTCAGTCCAACATTTAAAGCTGTTTAATGCCAGAGTGAAAACAAAACATTTGACCACAAAATAAAGATGTAAAAAAATCAACTCCTTGCAACACTTAGTGCCGTGCCACCATAAAGCAAGGCACATACAGTAAACAGGGTTATAGAAGCAAGACATGAAACAAAGTCAAATCTTTTTCTAGAGGAAGTAGCCCTGTTACATTGCTGTGCAATTTGTAAGAAAAAGATATGCACATTATCAGCAATTCAAAGGTTCAATCTAATCAGACCAGTGTTTCCTGGTGGATTAAGTGCTTGGGTATCCCTATTTTATAGTTCACCACATACAGATTCATCCGTTCATGCAAACAAAGTTCTCTGAATATGGAGATGCACATCTACTGGTTTGTATGTTGTTTTGGCACATAGAGCACAACATGAAATTATCCTCCCTTTTTGTTTGACGTACATTTTTAAAACTGTTTGAGAGCACTTTAAAGTCGGAACCCTTCAGAATATGGCTGCATATAAGTAAAAATAAGTGGATTTCTGAGGATTGTTAACCTACAGTAATCATAAGAGCAAGTTTTCACCTGGAATTAGACTTTTGTACATATTGCAGTAGAATTTTTCTCTCAGCTCTGCTGCATTTAATACAACATATTGAATATCTGTATCATAGCAGTATAGTGCATGGACCAGGTAACAACAGATCAGGCTGAACATGCAACTGCAAACTTTGACCACTAGATGGTACATTATGTTGCACTGAAACATAATCTACATCCTGTCAGATCATCCTGCAACTTCAGTCAGTTAATAACATATTAACATAAATCATTTGAACAGTTCACTTTAACCACTTAGAACAATTTTAACCATCATGTTCCCAAGAAAACATTATCTGTAATCACTGAGAAGTTTCCCCACAGACGTTAACTTACTGTATTTTCTTTTAACTCTTAAAGTTAACTGTATTTGCAACTAAAATTGCAGTATGCAATTCATATTTCAGTGCCCTGTCACCTATTACTGGTAAGCAGACTAGCACACCCAATAAAGTCCTTGAAATATAAATCAAACAAGCAAGAGCATAAAGCACGAAGCAATCACTCAGCTAATATAATTTAGCTGCAAGCAGCCACATATTCCTTCAGCTGAAGATATGAGCCCCTTTTTTAACACCCACGCACATATTTTTTATCATATTTCATCACTGTTTTTAATCACTGTACTTCTGTGTTTTATTACCTTTTCTATGCTATCCTTTTTGCAACAGAGAATTCTTCCCGATCACTCCCTAAAATCATGTGGGTAGGCATGGAGATAATGTAGATTACATTGATAAATATTTCAAAAATACAACACCTGTCATCTTTAGTGGTATTAACCAAATCTGTTTTAAAGCTGTCTTTGTGATAAAGATGGAGAATGCAGTACAGTCATTCCTATTATGTGTATATAAGAAACGTCCTGCATCTAACTGATGTGTACTGTATATATATATGTATATATAATTCCCCCTGACTCATCCATTAGTGGTCAAAATGCTGAGGTTGTTCCAAAGGTACCGATCTCAGACAGCTTCTACTGACGGGGTAAACAAATGCACCCAAAACACCCATTAGGTTGAATTATGAGACTGCTGAGACTGGTTCACATAAATATATCTAGACTTGATCCAAATTAGGCCTCCTCTTCAAAGACATCTTCAAGTAGGTGAATTCCCATGAGATTTTTCAGATGTGTCTTCAGTAATTGTTTGCGGTGAACATGGCACTCGGAGACGAACTTAAGCAGAATGGTTTCGAGATGGCGGCTTATTGCCATGCAGTGACACGTAGCTCCAAAGTCAGAATGTGCATTACACACGCAGCAGTCTCATTTTCACACGCATACCGTTTCAGAAGCAGTCTACTGAACAGTTTAAAGGGTGCGGCTCTAACTGAAATCCTGGTCGTATCGGCCCTTAATCATCGTTTTCAGTAGCGGTCCAACCTGCAGAAAAACAAAAGGATTCTTGATTAGGATGAGCTACTTCATGTAGTGTTTAACATATTACAACCCTGATACTAAAAAAAGTTAGCACATCATGTAAAATGTAAATAAAAGCAATATGCAATCATTTTGAATCCATTTTGACCTATATTGAATTGAATAAAATACAAAGACAAGATATTTAATGTTCAAACTGATTAACTTTATTGTTTTTTTTGTAAATATACACTCTTTCTGAATGTGATGCCTGAAACACAGTCTGAAAAAGCTGAGACAGGAACATGGTTACCACTGTGTTATATCACCCCTTCTTCTTTGTAAGCGTTTCACTTTGCATGGTAGAGTCTTAACTTACATTTGTAGATGCAGTGACAAACACCTTTCATGTTGGTTTGTAATTCGGTGCTGCCCAAGGGGTCAAAGGTCACAGGCAATGTTCAATGTTGGTTTTCTATCTTGGCCCTTACGTGCAGAAATTTGCACGGATTCTCTAAATTTTTTAAAGATACCATGGATTGTGGACAATGAAATCCCTAAATTCCTTGCACTGGTGTGTTGAGAAACATTGTTTTTTAACTGTTGGACTATTTGCCCATGCGGTTTTTCACAAAGCAGGAAAACTGTCCCCATTCCTACTTGTGAATGACTGAGCCTTTCACGGATGCCCCTTTAATACCAACCATGACACTATCACCAAGCTGGTGTTTTTGAAGCATTTCACAACTTTCCCAGTCCTTTGTTGCTCTAGTCCCAACTTTATTTAAATGTGTTGCAGGCATCAAATTCAGAATGAGTCTATATTTTACAAAAAACATTTTTAAGTTTCTCATTTTGAACATTAAACATCTTGTCTCTGTACAGTATTTTGTTAAATATAGGTCTCAAAAATATTTTAAAGAATCTCTGCACACCTGAATGTGTGACAGGTGCGTCAGAGGAAGAACTCAAAGAAAATTGGAGAAACTCCCGCACACACTTTCTGCTGATATATTTATTAAATAACAAATTTTAGTCTAAATGACCTCTTCATCAGATACCTGATGAAGGTTGTTTCCATTAAATACGGGTCGAAAAGGATTCGTAAATCATTCCATTGTTTTTATTTACATTTTACAGTGTCACAACTTTTTTGGTATCAGAGTTGTTCTTTGTTTTACTCACTGTCTCAGACTGCTTGTGTCTTTCCTTTGTACTAAATCAGGTGCGCCATAAATATTCACAGTAATTGGGTTGCTGGAAGGGTCAGCATGCCCCAGGGATTTCATGTAACAGGTGACCTAAATGTAGATCTGATTTGATGTTCTAGAAACTGTCAGTGTGACATTCATGTGTGACTTATGCAATCAGTACACTGACAGTAGGACAGAGTTTGTATAAAAGCAAGTGCTTTTACTTCATGTGGGTCTCCAAGTGCTTCTCCCAGCATCTTCTCAATATTTCTCATGATGGCCACCTTCTGATGAGCGCGCAGCGGGTATTCTATCCTCTTGGGCGTGGGGGCACCCTGAACAAATGAGTCAAACGGGTAAGTGATCATGAAGAAACATATATACACAACACAAATGTTAAAATAATGATTGTTATCATTTAAGTATGCGTACTTTGTACCAGAAGTTGACAGTGATGGTCACTCCACCATTCAACAATGATTCAATGTGATGCCACCTGAAGAGAGAAGAAAATATATATACATTCATCAAACTCTGGCTGTCAAGGAGGAACTTTCTGTAGTTCTTCTTGTCACCAAACCTATTATTTAATGTCACCATCACATATGCAAGTAAAATATTGTTTGAGAAATTACAAGCTGTATAAGCGTGTGGAAATAAAAGAAAGGAGTCAACAAGTGTCAGCAAGTTCAAAGCAAGACTTTTAAAAACTTTTTAATGCCAAAACTTTATTAAATTTAATTTAATTTTGCAATTAAACTAAATATCAATTGTGAAAATAAAGGTGTACTCTTGAGTAAATACATATATTGCCAGTAAAAATGACAATCATTTTTTGGGTTAAAGAACATTTATAGAAATGCATTTATTTATTTTCAATATATGTTTGTCCTAACTGATGTTTTATAGTTTACTTGTGAATTTTAAATAAACAGGTACATGCCGTCATGTGTCACGTAGCCTATAGTCTGTTGTCATGATGAATTTAGTCAACTTCCTCTTGTAGATTAGACTGATAATTGCTCCACTTTCAACAGCTCATCTTTTGCCCAAATACTGCTGGAGTTTCTTACAGCATTCAGTAAATTAATATTTAAGTCCTCCCCAAACAGAATTGAAGACTATTTAATACTTTTAAGGCCCTTTATTAGTAAATGTCTATTTAAGACTTTTTAAGGACCTGTACCCAGACAGACAGAGACAAGAGTGTGATGGGCAGACACAGATCATCTCAGACATGTACTGTGAGAGAAAGAGGCACCATAGTAAGCAGGTAACACACTTTTCTAAGTGCTGACAACTCCCGAAAATAAATGCCAATGCAAGGAAACGTAATTACTGGGTGTAGACATTACGAGCGGGTGCAGTAACAGCTTGCCAGACTAACTTAACTTGATCTTGGAGCTCATGTGCATGTAGATTTCTGCTTGAAAACTGCAGCTACAGAACACTGCTGTATATTTTTTGTCACCAAACCAATGCAAGTTTTGCTTTAGAACAGAAGACTGTGCAATGACATTTTCTTTGCATATATTTTTTTTCTTGCTTAACATCACTTGCTCTAAATCAAAAATACTTCCAAACAATGGATGATAATCCGTTTTGAAGGACTAGTGCTTGGCCTTCTGCTCCAGAGATTTGATTTTCATTTTGCCTGTCTACTCTCTGTGGGATGTTACTATTCTACTCTGGCCTGTAGCTACAACATCCAGGAAATTTTGCACAGGCTGCAGGGTGGCTGGCTGTTAGTTTAAGAAGCACTTGATATGATATGCAGCAGAGTTTTCTATGAGTGGAGCCCGGATTTTAAACGTCAATATTCACAGTTGATCATGTTCATTTAATTGTGGAAAGCCAAAATCATACGAAAATATTCGATTAATTGTGCAGCCCTAGCTCCAACAGTCAACTTTATTACCAGCAATTATAACTGCATTACACAGAGGTTACTTTTGACAGCACAAGTGTCTGCCAATTCTGGGCCAATCAATAAAGCAACAGTAAACAGGCAATAATAAAAAAAAAAAAACATGACGAATGATTCTCTAACAGCATGTTGAGCAGTTAAATCAAAGAATAACATACTGAAATGCAGAGAGCATGAAAACACATCAAGTGGCAGTTCATCAAAGAAACTCAATGCCCTGGAGATAATCAGCTGATTTAGTGGTGGAGCTGCATTTTCTACATCAGTGATGTTGGTGTACATCATCTTCTAAAGAAAGGCCGTTCAGAGGTACTGCTTACCAGTACATGGGGATGTAGAGCACGTCTCCTGGGCCCACAACAGCCTCATAGCCAACAACATTTTTAAACTTGGGAAACTTCTCATAATCAGGGTTATCGAAATCAACCTATAAATGAAAAATGTACACTTTACAAAACATGAACATAAATATACATCTGTCTTTTACTGTAAATTTCATTTAATTCCACCTACTTTTCTGACACTTGCTTTAAAAAAAAGTCTTTCTTTAGAATATTGTACCATTTTTTACAGTATATATGTGCTTATTTCAAGTCATTTTAACACAGTATATTCATAATAATTTTCTTTACAGGGATAGTTCAGATTATTTGATGGGGGTTGAATGAGGTACTTCAAGGGAAACCATGTTACATAATAACATCGCACTCTTCAAATCAACCAAACTCCAATCAGTAATTTTATCTTGTAGAATGCAGGAGCTGCTGGTTTACCGCTGCCACGATCTGTGAGTTTATTTGTTTTCTGTTATTGCGTGACTTCAGTGTTTTAAAAGGACAGTTTAGACTAACCAAAGTCATACATTAACACAAAAGAACATGATGAGGCAGTGGAAGACCAGCAACTCCTGCCTTCTGTGTCAAATTACTGATTTTGCCTATGTAGTTTAGCTGGTTGGGTGAGAGCGATATTTGACTCATATTATGGCACCTTCCTGTCAGAAAAGGCTGCCTGACGTCAAAGTAGAGAAGTGAAAATATTATAAATATAGTGTACACATAAAGTGATATTGATTTCTTTAGATGGGCCATTTTTTTTTTTAAATACCTTTTGTTGCTGACCCTGCTACAGCAGTACACTGCTTAGCTTCTGTGCCGGTGCTCCTCTCTGCTTCTCTAAACTGGGGGTGTGTCAGTCCACATCTACTGAAGCTAATACACTGACTGTCAATAAGTACCAAATACAACCCCACTTCTACTAAAACAAACCATTCCTTTAATGGTTAGTCACCATTGTGTAATGTATTTGAGTGGATTCCCTCTTTCTGTGAATTATTTCTACCATTACAGATAAAACTAACTGAACTAAATGCTATGCTATTACATATATGAAGTTCAATAGCTTACTTGGCTTTGTCTGTCACAGGGGTGATGCACAGGGTATGGATAGAGACATTCAAACTGGTCTGGAGGGAAAAGGATGCATCTCTTATGGCCTTTGATCTGTGCAAAGAAGTTCTGCTGCTCGTCGTAATGTGCTGGTGTCACATTGCCTGTGTGGGAGAATATTAATAGAAAGTGTGATGTGTGGAAAACACTGGGTGCGATGACAAACGAGGAGCCATGTTATCCTACATTGTATAACAGAAAGTGTGACACTGGATTCCTTATGTCGGTTCCCTTACCCTCCATGCCTATGAGCAGCAGGTTGGATGTCAGCTGTCCCCAGTTTCTCTGAGCTTGCTGCTTGTTGATCCAGTTCCAGTTGAAACCGAGGAAGTCAACAACAATCTTCTTCCCAACTGTGTCATTCAGGGTCTGCTGCAGATAAACCCTTGAAGTGCATGAGAAAAGTGACGTGCAAAATGCATAAGGCACTTTGTTTTACACATGGAGACCTGAAACAAGTCACAATGCAGCTAGTTTTCAAAAGTGCAATCGATGTTTCTGCAGGATATAAGCTTGTTTATACGGTTCTTGTATTTCAGCAGACTGCATCTCATTGAAATCATGAAGTACGTGACACTGAAGGAAGTAGTGAAGAATGTGTAAATCCAAATAGATAAGAGCACCGATGAGTCGTTGTAAGTGATCTGGGAGTGTGCCGTCATGCCAAGTCAGGTCACAGGAATAGGCTTCTACCCTGAGTCTTCCACATAAATGCTTAGTCATTCGCTCCACTTCCCTGTGCTGCATTACATTTCATGAGAGAAAACACCTCTCACTGTCAAGCACACCTGGCTACAGCACTGACACATCTTGTTCCTGACACTTGGCTGTTTGAGCTTCAAAGAGAGGGTTATGCTTAGATTGGGCAGGGTTAAGATAAACATAGCTTACATCATATTCCTGTTCCTACAAAAATCCCCTCAGTAAATATATCTTACCTCTCCTCTCCTCCCATTTCCTCTGTTCTATGCATTTTATCCACAAAATCAGAGAATTTCATTTCCATTCGTCGTGACTTGGGGACAAAGGTCTCAAAATTAGCCATTTTCTTCTCATCATAGTAGAGGAATTTGTGGTTTTCTGCAGTGTAAACAGAGAAGTCTCCATTTCCAATGTTCTCCTGAAGGTATGCAATGTCCCATTTGAGAGCTGGATACACGAGGTTTGTGTCTGTTAAAACCACCGGTTCCTAAAAACAGATAAAGACATTTCAATTCAGCATTTTTACAAAAATGTATTGTAAAATGTGTATTTATATCACTGTAAAAACAAGCAAGATATCTAAGAGATACTGCACAGAGGCAGAGGTTCCCAATATTTTAGGAGTCAAGGACCCCTTACAAGATAGAAAATATACCAGAGACCCCCACATGTATATCCCTTGGAATGATTTTGTTAGAAATGTGTTGTAGAGTATTTGCACCACGTCAACAAAGAATACCCATAACATGCATATGCAAACATCAAGAGAGTATATTTTACATAATATACAATAAATATATGTATCTAAAAAAAATAAATTCTAGAAAATATAAAATAGGCCTAATAAAAACAGAAAAAGAGCAACAATATGCCGCCTGAAACTCTAATCTGAAAGGTCTATAAAATTGTTTGTGGAGAGGAATTAGCTTGTGTATGTAATGACAACTAAAAACAAAATCATAAAATAAATGCAGACCATAGCCTAGACTATAATTTAAATGAATGAACCTGAAAAGTTTTCAGAAACCCCCTGGCAGAGTGCCACAGGCCCCTATTTGAGAACCACTGCAATAAGAAATTATCTTTATTTATCTTTTTTATTATCACGTGATTATAGGATTTAAGTTTTTTTTAAACATCTACTGTAGTTGCATGAAATTGCAATTAATAGTTTTCCTTTAACATCTTTAACTACTAATGTAGTCCATAAAATATATAAATTAAATATATGAAAAACTGCAAAGAAAAAGTCCATTAAGTTGTTATTTTATTCTTCTAAGAGTAAACGTGTAAACATTAACAGTTGCTGCATGTCTGTCATCTTAAATTTGTGTCACAACATCCTCAAACTGCTGTCTAGAAGAAGCTTTTAAACAAACGGGAACATGAATGCATCCCACGCAGTACATGTATAAGTGCAGCGAGAGGCAGCGGACACGCGGAGCTCCGAGGGCTACGTGACTAACTGAACGTACACCGGCAGGCGCGCTCCCGTTGCCTGCGTGTGCGTCACTGCACCGGCTCTCGGTTTCACTTTCAGCGGGAGACGCGGGGAGGTTGATGTCCCGACAAGTTTAAATGGGATGAAAAAAAAAAACAGACCCAAATGACTTTAGCGTGGTTAGTATATAAATGCGGCTTATTGGTTTTTCTGTTATGTTTGCAGCTGCACGCGATGCTCCGAGGCTTCAGATATCGTCTTGATATCACTGCGTGTGTTTATTGTAAAATCAACTTTTTTTTTTTGTCGTTTTAATTAATAAAATGGGACTTTATTGATACGACTTGTTGGCATGCGGGGACAGGCCCTGCGTGTGTGTCACGGGGTTCTACAATTAACGTGATCTAATACAGTGACAGTATGAACAAGCCATATTTGGACATATCAACGCTGTTCTCTCGCACGAGCGCGTGAATGATTGGCTGTTTTTTTTTTTTTTTTATAATAATAAGACCGCTTGATGAATGAAAAAAAATAAAGAGGGACATTCCTGCCAAGAGCCGTGACATACTTAACTTTTTTCATTCATTAATGTATCACAGTTCATGTTTGAAACATCAAATGCCCAACAGCTCCTGTTGCACGTGACAATAACCTCTCAGTTCCTCATTCCAAACAAACAATGTTCACTTTCAGCCTGTTTTTATGATAAAATGTGCAATCATTGCAAACCATGTCTACTACAGGTAATTGGTGGATATGCTAAATATTATATTATGAATATTATGTTATATGTGTTATGATACGTTCCTAAATATTAATGGTACACTATAACAAACCATAACATAAAAAACAAACAAAAAACAGTGTTTCCTCTGTATTAGTTAGCTGCGTACCACCACAGAAAGGAAGTCACAACTACTGCAACTGTAATTCAGCCTTAATGTTATCTATAACTAAACTAACTGTGGCTCAGATGATTTAGAAGTAATAATCATATATTGATTAAAAATGTTTTTAACATTAAACACTCAACTTTAAACATACCTAAGACCCAAACATCAGATATGAGAGAAATTAGAATTAAAGCACCATGGCTGTATTAAAATTCCAGAGAAAACACTGAAAATGGTTTTGAAATAACATGGAACAAATATTCTTTTTCTAATATGTTTAACAAAGAATTTGCCTGTTATAAGGTGTGTAAATATTTTCACTTCACTTGAGCCACATTTGAAAATCAGAAAGTTCAGATTTATCTGTGTGGGTTAGATTGACAAGATTGTTGTTACTATTCTTGTAAACCAACTGTCAAGAGCTGACAGTTGTAACTGTTAACTGTTTGGGTCTGTAACTTGGTGAGGCACTTCACCGAAGTCATGTCAAATGTTTCCATTTTGACAGGAACCATTAACATCAACAAGCATTAGCTCAGTGAACAGGTTCACTTATCAGAACACAAACTGACCAGAATGTCAAACTACCAGATGTGACATCCCTGATCGGACTGAACTTCAATCCCAGCTCCACAGATTTATTATGCTGTCATTCCCAAAACTAGGGCTGCACAGTTAATCAACACATCTAAATCACAATATGATCAAGTGCAATATCCAAATTTCAAAAAGAAGCTGCAATGCTTTGATGGAGGAAAAATGTGAGACACAACAGCATTGTACAGAAGTACTGTAGTGCTGATATGATGTCCTGTCCTACAAATCTTTTTCTCCAGATGGGACAGACCCCAACAAATGTCACATCATCATGATTTTTCAGAGGATTTGGGGAAGGTGAAAATGAAACTGTGATGCAAAAATAATCATTCCCACTAACCATGAATCATATCACAATATTAGTAAAAAAAAAATAATCCCAATATTATTGCTTTTGCTAAGAAGCTACTGATGGCAAGAACACTTTCACAAAAGATTTATATTTATACACAGATGATCAAATGTGAGAAATCCCATTCGCCATTTAACTTACTTTGGGATGTAATTTATTGTCACTAATGCAGATGCAGACGACAGGGCCAAATCCTTACAACTGGAAAGATGGAACTGCGAAATTTGGGGATTTTTTATTTTATTTTATTTTTTTTTTGCTTGAAAAGTGGTTTATTGGTTACTGATTAATAGCCTCGTCTAGGGCGACACAATTAAGCCTGTTTGGCACAGGACCCGACAAATGTCAAATCATCATCATTTTAAAAGAGTGAAAATGAAAATTGTGACGGAAAAAATAATCATCGCCACTAATCATGAATCAGTGCATTGCGACGGCAACACGTGTCAAAATAATCTCAGTATGATTTTCCACATCGTGCAGCGCGTTCTATCAACAAGTCAGTCGACTCATCAATTAGTTCACTAATTGATTCAGCTCGCTATGACAGCACATTAATAACATCATGCACACTAATAACCGCTTCTGCTGCGCTCCTTGATTAAATGTGTTTAACAGAGCTTGCGGTGCTTTCTTCCTGTGAAACGACCCCCTTGATAACACTGGGACACACACGGCGTGTCACAAGTTGCAGAAAGCGGACTCAGTGGGTTTACCTCGTTGTTTATCAGCATGTCTGCTCTGGGGTCCGTGTGGGACAGTCTGGGAATGGGCTTGGTTGGGAAAGTATATTTCCGGAGCTGGGACTCATCCCAGCCGCGGCTCTGGACGCCAGAGAACCCGGTGCAGCCTTCGCTCTCCACCGGGTCAGCCTCCACCACCGTCGCCGCTGCCATGGCCGTCGACAAGCGCCGATTAGCCGCCTCAGTCCTCCTTACAGAGACCACCAGAGACGGGCTTTTCTCCCGGACTCTACCCTGATGGGACTTCCGAGTCAGCGGCGGGAATATCACACAATTCTTCCCATGCACTGTTAATAAAACTGATGAGGCAAATCCGTGCGGTCCCGCTGACACGACCGCTCTCCTCTGCTCTTCACCGTGTAGGTGTTTACACACACACAGCCAGAAAACAAACGACACAAACTAAAATAGTCAAGGAAACGTATCAACAATGTTACGTTTAGAACATCGAACAGCGACACCTAGTGCGCAGGGTGACTAAATGCTCGTGTTGTAATAATGTGTCTCTACCACTAGAGGGAGTGAATCGGACTTGCTTTTCCTGCAGTTTTCTGGCCTCTCTCAAAAAGGAAGCTCTTGATTTGCGAAATTCTCGCGAGATTTGAACGCGTTGTTTCTTAATTGTGCACGTTGTCTAAATTAATTGTGTTGTAATATATGGTAATGTTGTGGTTATGATCTGGGTGGAGTTAGGGGCAGAAAGCACTTGGTCAGAGCTAGGGAAAGATCACGGTTGGGGTTAAAATAGCCACTCTCGCGAGATCTTTCGCGGGTCTGGGGTTACCTTAGAAGAAGAAACAGCTCCGGGGAATATTATATTGAGCTCTGAGTGTTCATGATAAAGGCTGAATGCAGGTATCGACATTATATCTGAAGATTTATTCAAGTACTCAGTTCTGAGGCACTTGAACTTTATTTAAGTATTTCCATATACTACTCCACTGCATTTCAGAGGAAAATGTTGTAGACTACCTTTTATTCCACTCATTTATTTCACAGCTGTAGTGACAAGTTGCTTTTTAAATCAAGATTATACATACAAAAGATATTAGTTAATGAGCTGAAGCGTCAATAAATCATTCGCTGATCAAAAGAAATTTGTTTCAACAATTTTGATAATTGATAACTCGCTTCAATAGGCTAATTTTTCGAGCAAAAATGTCAAACATTTGCTGGTTCCTGCTTCTTAAATGTAGTCATGACTGATATTTTATAGACTAAATGTGAATCATTTAGTCTAGAATCATCGAGTTGCAGCCCTGATTGGGCTATAAAATATGATATAAAGATTACACTACCCAAAAGTATAGACATATTTTTGAAAACTTTTTTTATTACATTTTTTTATTATCAAAGCACAACAGTAGGCAGTGGTCATTATGCAGAATGTGCACAAAGTAATAATTACACTACTAGTGGAGTATTTTTCTAGTGTGGTATTGCTACTTTTAATTAAGTCAGAAAAGAAAAGTAAAACAAACTTCAAAAAGTTAAAAAAAAAAATGTAAAAAGGTAATTTTCCTGTACTTCTTCCACCGTGCTGGTCTGAACAAACACAACAGCAGAAAGCAGTACAGGCTAATGCAGTGTAATGTGACTGATGAAGTGCAGGATACAACACAGAAGTTGTGCCCCCTCTGTTTGTCTTTCAGACTATGAAATATGGTAATGAAAGACTGTGCAAACACTTTTGAAACGTTGAGCCAATATTTAACTATGGTTATCATTGCCTCAGCATCACTGTATTGATCAGTTCACCATCATCCCACACTGTACCTTGCTCAGTGGACTGAAACAGCTGACGGAGCCCTCCTGTTTCATCAATATCAGGCTGACATTCAACTACATGGAGAACATCTTATCAATCACTTTGATCATTGGTACCCTGTAATTGAAACCTTCTAGTAACAGCTTTTTAAAGGCACAAACAAGTGTAAGTATGAGAAGACCAGGGATCAACAATTAAAAGCAAAAAGATTCTTACCGACAACAATGTTATTAAATTTTTCATCATCTTAAATCTTTGATTTTTAAGAATCTTAAACATATATATACATATTTAGCCTTGTATTAACTTTTTTGCTTACTACATAATTCCATGTGTCATTTCATAGCTTAGATGTCTCCAGTATTAATTAACAATGTAGAAAATAATAAATATAAAGAAAAAACATTGAATAAGAAGGTGTATCCAAACTTTTGACTGGTACTCTATGTTGTGGTTGATTGTGTGGAACACAGCACTGACAGCCAATAATACCGAGACTGAAATTCTGCCATTGTCTGTGTTTAAGTGGATGATGTAATTTTAGCTCAAAGGTACCAAAGATCTCCTGAATTCTTTTGTAAAACCTGATACATCTTGTATTATTTATCTCGAGTCAGCCTTTATCAGCAGATTTCCACCGCAGGGACTAGTTTGGGCCCCCTGGTGGGTTCCCATGCTCGGTGTTTCCTGTGCAGATCACTGAGCTGAGCTGATCCCTCTGATGCTCCTCTCTCCCCATTCTTTGCAGATACCCACAGCCGGGAGACTGACCACCCCGGTGAGCCTCGAGAAGCTTGTATCTCAATCCTGCTGATAGCAGCAAACACATCCACCACTGCTGTGTTCTCCTCAACAGATGGACTGCTGTCAAAACAAAGATTCTCTCGATGAGCTACTGTTACAAGCATCTGATTACTGCTGCAAAACATCCAGTTTCTTGATCTAGTTGCTAACAAACTGACGTGATAATACAACACAGGTGACAACAGATTTGTTTAAACCACATGGTGGACATCCTGCTCATCTGTGCTCATCTGTGTTGGCTTTCTCTCACATTCACACTGACCCCCGCCCCTCTAGGTGTTGCAGGTCCAGAACCCCTAAGCCATAAATCCTATTAGTCAAGGATTCTCTGAAGCATTATAAGTCATTTTCCCATCTTTCACTGATTGCATTATCACTCGCTACCTGAGAGAAATCTGCCCCCTTTGTGTAATTTTTTCTCTATGTCAAAGTGATGTGTTGCAGAATCAAAAAACTGTTAATCTAAACAAAAAACTCTCAATTTCACCTCTGACCAAAAGTCAAAATCTGATGACAATTGTCTCTTAATGCTGCCAGCACTGTATAGTAAGCATTTACATATTTCTAACAATAATCTTGTACAGAAGTTAGATTTAATTATTCAAATTGAGATAACTTCTGCTTAAAACCCCACTCTCCCTCTGTGGTGTCGCATCTCTCACCGCCACCTCAGGCTCATGTGTTCCGGCAAATTGAACATGGCAGGGCCGGCCTGAGAGACGGAAGTTCAGACCCCTCGGTCGGAGGTCGTGTCACTCTCTGGGTGGGGGGAAATAGTGTAGTCTGACTCATCGACGTTATAGTGCTGTTTCACACGCTGTCATGATGTGTATTTCATGTGGTGGATCTCCCTTCACTTTTTTGTATTTCTGTGGTTGCTCATTTGAGGGAAAGACACTAACAGAGACAATGCAAAAAAAGAAAAATGTAAACAAAAGATGGTGAAGACATGTTGCATGTTTTTGAGCGTCTGTACCTGGTAGCTAATTTATAGTAGGGGTGACCAGGGAATGTTGTAACACAAGGTTAGTTCTAACACTGTCAGTTTTACCATGACAAAAGTGCTGTGGTGCTGTCATCAATAATGTACACTCCCATTTCATTTTTGAGCTCACAATAGAAAAGGCATGTGTCTGTGGGCAACATTGTGGATTTTCTTACCAAAAAATGGACTTTCAGGTAAGAAAAGAAAAAGAAAAAAGAAAAGAAAAGAAAAGAAAATCCCGCACACTGCTCTTGCTCAGCATCACAAGTTATTGTGAAGATTAGTTTTTGCCTAGTGTTCATAGTATTGTAGACACAGTGGTTTCTCTGGTTTAATGTGACGCTTTGCATTCACGCTACCTTCATGCTCACATGCTAAAACAGTTAGCTATGTAATGGCTGCTTAGGGTGGGGATAGTCGTAACAGTTCATTAAAATGAGGAAAATTTCTGCATCGTGTGCACTGGAAACACTTCGCAAAGTCAAGACAAAAAGTGTGGGTCAAGTGTGTACATTGTCAGTTTTGGATCCATAAAGCCTGCACCTCAGGGGCAACATCTTAAATTGGATAGTTTGGATCCCAATTCAGCAAATTACCTCCCATTGTTACATCTATCATCAGCTAGTGTTACAACTCACCCCAGTAGTGGGGTAGTTTGTAACAATGAAATGTTTCTATTTGGCATAAACTCACAAATCTGTGATTGTGTACTCAGATGTCTAAGTAAGTTTTATTTGTAGTCGACAAATATGGGTATGGTCTGTCAAAGTTTGAGAGATATAGCATGAACAATCACTTACTGACGCTCAAAGTGTTACAACCATCCCTGATCTCCCCTAGTTCATAAGGCTATGAACATAACACATATGATTGAAGACAACAAGAAAAGTATAGTACAGCAGGGTAAAGGCTAAATGATACAGTGTTAATTCTGTGCAATGAAACCATTAATTAACTGTCTCTTTTTGAAGCTGTCGCACCTGCAGCCAGCAGGTTAAGCACAATATTATCTCCATACACTGCCTGCGAGAGCAATGTCGTCTCTTTTGTCTTTGCTGCTGGTACACAACTGATCTTGACTGAAATCGCAGGTGTGTCAAACTGCTGAACTTTAAAACGGCCGAACGGGTTTCACCATCTGCCTTTCCCACACATTAACTGACTGCTGTGTCAGCAGCCTTTGTGTGATTATGTTTTACATGTGGGCATATGAGTGGGAAATTTTCTGCTGAAAGTGAGCCAGTGCATGATTCACATAATTAACCAAAGAATTAATTCCATATAAGAATCCTGCATCAATCTAAAATGTATGTCCTAATTATAATCTGCCATTGCTTGTAAAATGCTGTGAATGAACATTTTGACGTGCCTCTGTTGTATCCTCTATCACAGTAAATAGCAGAATTTCCACAGAGCCGCAGGGCAGAAGCTTGGTATGCCGCTTCTTTTGTTGGTGAGAGCATTTTTTGCTGCATGCCAGCCAGAGCGATCCAGCCAGCCCACAGGGGTCATCAGAGGAGGGAGGAGTTTTGATTATGATCATTATTTGGTAAATAAGATGTCAACAAGGTGTTTCCTTGACACTTTATTGAGTAAAAGGAGGAAGGTGCAGAAATGAACGCCCCCTTCTCAATGGGACCTCTAATCTCCTCTTTCATGTCCCATCTCGTCTGAAGGGTTTCGGCTTCGGCTGCCATGTGCTAGTCTGCCTGGGCCTGGCACTTCTTACTCACAGGTGGGGTGAGTATCCTGGCAAGCATGTGTTTATAAAACCCACTTGTTTGGGCACAATACTTGAACTAACTTCTTTTGAGAGAACAGTGTGAATCTGTGCAAAGCCTTTTCCCAAAGTCCTTTAGAAGGCGACAGCCCATTGAGAGTAGAGAAGAAGGGATTACCTTCCTCGACAGTGGTGCATTTCCGAGAGAGCTGATTAGCTCTGCATTCATTGTTAAATCGAGCAAAGGAAGGCCCTAGAGGAGTGAAAGGATCCAAATAGGTGGGCCCAGAAATAAAACAGCCGCAGGAAGCCCTGCACAGGCAACCCAAAGTTTTCCCAACATTTCTTTCCCCCACTCCTAAGGAGGTGCAGCGTGAAAAAGGAGATTAGCATACAAAATTAGAGGCGGGATGATTTTTAAGGGCAACTTGCCTCATGCCCTCCACCCCCACGGCCCTGCTCTGTCTGGACAAAGTTAATTAAACTAGTATTAAACAGTAAAGAAACTTCCAAGCGCTTGGGAGTTAGGGGGCTCTTTGAGGATTACCATGATGAGGGAGAGAACGGGAGGTATTTGTTGAGGCGAAATTGAGAAAGGCGTGATGGAACGAAGAGGACGCTGGTCTGGAAGGTTTTCTATTCTTGTTGGCTTGCCCCAGAGTATCCTAACCCCAGTGTGAACAATGTGAAGAGTAAGGTCGTGTTTACTGCAAACCGTCAGGTATCACTGTCTCAAAGAAGGATGAACACTTTCTTCAAGCTAAATGATACATAAGACTGAAGCATTTATTATTCTTTTATTACATTTTAATAGAAAACAAACAAACAAACACAAAAGCAACTAACGATAAAGCAAACCTAGGAAATGCTGTGCAATAAATTAACAATGTACAGTACAAAGTGCTTCATTTTATATACAATTAAATACATCAAGAGGGCAGCAAAGGTCAGGGCGAGCCAGATGACGGGAGAGCAGAAAGTCCCCCGAAAATGTTAAATTTGTGAAAATGAATTCAAAGATTGGCAGTGATAGTTGAAATATACAAAGATTAGGCTGAGCGTCTTAGGCATTCATGGAAATGTGTGGGAAGACAGGTTTATGAAAACTTTTATATTAAAAGCTAACTGACCTTTCCTAAGTCCCGCCCCCTTTGCCTCTGTGCTCATGTGACAGTTGAGCAAGCTTGATACCTCATTCACCTTTCTTCTTTCCTGGTCTTTATAGGTTTGTCTATGTTAAAAAGAAAACCAAATTTTGAAGATGGTTAAAAGATGTAGCTGGGTAACTTGTAAAAGCAATACATATTCACATCTTAAATTAGCTCATGTTAGCAAAACGCATGCTAATTTGCCAGCTAATCTATCAATCCATAATTGATTGATCAACCAGTCAATCATTAGCTAGCTAGTTAGTGAGAGTTTTGCTCACATTAGATAGCTAGTTAGCGGGGTTTTGCTAACATTAGCGAACTTAAGATTTGCCTCTTTATGTTGCTTTCACAGGAAAGGGGAAAGTTGACCGGAGTACCAAGTTTGCTCAACTGTTATTGGAGCACAAAACAAAGAGGGGCAGGACTTAGGAAGGGTGAATTCTGCCATTGCTCAATAGTCAGGTCATCCAGGACTCCCTAAAAACTTGGTCTTTCACCCAGGAGCAGTGCCTTAAGTCCTACGTCACACACGGAGTGTTGTGTGCCTGATGTGCAGTCTCATTGGCTTGCATTGGGCCGTCTCATCACTTTTTGGATAAGCTAACCAAATGGTAACCTAAAAAGTTGCTAATTAACCAACTCTTTGCCATAACCCCAAAATTATACATACAGGAGGCCCAATGCTAATTGTAACTACAAGCAGAGATGTTTTTTTTTTTTGTTTTGTTTTGTTTTTAATCGTGACTTACGTAGATACAATTAATTCTTTGTCCTGCTGCAACTGCAACTAACTTCCCTGCAAATTTTCAAATTACTTTTACCTGACTGTTGATAAATTCTCAAACTGACCATAACAATGTTATATTGGAAATATGCACGACTAAAGTGCTAAAATACATTACAGGCTTACAAGGTAGACTATCAGTACAGACAAAATACACAAATTTTAGGAAAACATGAATAGTATGTTCTACATGCCTTCATACTTGACATGCACTCACATGTACTCAGAGATGGTCTGAGATGGTCATAGAACTCAGTGAATTGTGCACTGCTACGTCCTGCAAAACAACACCCATCTGTGTGAAATATCAGTTTTTTAAGGAGTCCCCAGATCATCCCACTCAAAAAAAAAAAAAAAAAAAAAACAAATAACTGTTTAATTTTTCCCCAAGGTTGTATGAAAATAAATAAATCATGCTGTGGAGAATTTCAAAGTCAGAGAAATACTCTTCAAATAGCCCAGTGACTTTTCAAAATGTTGTAAAAAAAAAAAAAAAAAAAGTATAAAAAAATATATCTTAAATACATTTTTACCAAAAATTCTACAAAATTGTAAAACCTCCCCTTCTCATCTCCTCTATCACGTGGCTTTGTGCACATCCCACTGTCTTTAACCTTTCATACAAAACTGATAATGAAGATGGTCTGAAAGGGTATTTTTGTAGTTTTTGTCCAAAAGCACACACAATCTCAACATGCACACAGAGTTTGGGTGTTGACAGTGGTACCAATATGACGACATCTGGGGAGAAGTGATGAAGACGCTCAGTGCTTCTTCCTAAGTCTGAGGTTCTTCCGGCGGCTACCAGCACTCTCATTCCTTCCCCTCTGACCTCCTCTCTTTACACAGTAGTACTTGGTCACCGTCTTTCTGCACTGCTCACACTTCACCGCGCAGCACCAGTGGAATTTACAATTGCAGCTCGACACCATCTCAGCTTTGCGCTCCTCCACAGCCAGCCCGCACTCTCCGCAGAGCCTCTTGCAGCTCCGCTTCTCCCATTTGCTCAGGCTCTTCCCCTTTTTGAGGCACTCGCGGCCCTCAGTGCCTGGTAAGCCCAGGGTGCGGTTTTCCAGGCAGTAATCTGGGGAGTCTTCAAGGTGGACCAGCTCCTTGCGAGAGATGGAGCTGAAGGTCTCAGCGATGGCCCCCCGGCTGGCTGCGCTGTTCCCAGCTCCTCGGAGGAGATCCACCTTCAGAGCCCTGTGGTACTTTTCCTTCAGGTAGTTCCCCACCTCTCTGAACTCTGGCAGCTGCAGCCAGCAGGTCTGAGTGGTGCAGCTCCCTGACACACCATGGCACTTACATGTCCTCTGCATGGTCCCCTTCACAGCCTGGAGACACAGGAAGGACAGAAAGAATTATTTTTATTTTTATTTGGTTTTATTTTTATTTTAATGAAAGGAGCAATATGTCACATATTAAGTTAGCTCATGTCAGCAAAATGCAAGCAAACTAGTTAAGGACATACATATTTAAAGAAACAGGAAGGGAGAAAGTTGACCAAGGAACCAAGATTGTTCAACTGTTAGTCGAGCACAGTGTGGGGGCGGGACTTAGGAATGGTCAATTGCATGTCCAAAATTAGTACTGCAAGCCAGATAGTGAATTGGAGCCATAGACAGTATATTAATTAGGTTGAAATCTTTTTTAAAATACTATCTATGGTTGAAGTGAGTTGTTTCCCGCTGCTCCCTCCTCCCCAGACTCGAGGAAGCTCAGGCAGGCTGCAGGAACACTGCAGGAGTGCAAGATGAGTCCTACACTGTAAATTGATCAACTGTTGATAATTCTGTCAGTTGTCTGTCAAAGTAAAGTTAAGCCTGTAAAAGTCTACTGCTCTGAAAATAACACTCTGGAGTTTTTCAGTGACTGCCTGCCTTACTGTCTGCCAGACTCCATTAACATATTGTTATAAGCGTGTACTTCTTCTAAAATATTCTAAATAATTTCTTACAAGTCATAAACAGACAATTGCTCATTCGGCAAACATTCTGCATTAATTTAGCCTCTAACTAATGTGAAATGGGCAAACACAAGTTGCAGACCAGAATAGAAATTATAAAGGAGGACACCATAGCAGGAGCATTATTGTCAGAGAAGCAAGTATTTCAATTTTGCACATTTCCTTGATCTCTGATGATATATCATGGTCATTTTAGGATTTATTACAGTAAATATATTATAGAATTCTCCTTTAAAATGTATTTCTAGTTTACTTTCATATGAAAAAAGTGTCAAAATAAAAAAAAAAATCTGTGGTTGAGAGTATGCATATGCATACACGTGTCTATGCAAGTATTAAGTGTGTAAAAGAGGACAGGATGTCCATTGTGTCTTGATTGATGTGTTGTCAAATTAACTGATTGTATTCTAAAAGTTTTCCAGTTAAGTAAAAAAAAGGGGGTTGAATACACTGAAAGGAAGAAATGATAGCTTCAAGGTCCTTTACTGAGCTTCTTTGTCGTCCTCAGTGTTTCCTGACTTTACCCGACACAAAACAGCTGTCGATTGAAAAGGGGACGTTTTCTTTTCGTGAGGAGGGGATGAACTTTCTGTCGAGGTGAGGCTGAATCAAAGTTTCACATTGAGCCCTATTGTCCCCGCAGAAGAAATAGGAGTATTTATTTAGCATGTTCATTATCAACATGTTTTCCAGTGTGAGGAGACCCAATGGAGAGTCCCATTGAGCGGAGAAATTAAAAAGGAGTTTTTCTCTCTTTCTATCCCCATTTTTTTCTGTTACAATGATGCTCCAGGTGCCATGGGGATCCTAGGGCCCGACAGGGGGGAGCAAAGGCACCGTAAACAAAGAGCACTTCAGCTGCACGCCTGTGGTCCCCTCAGACTCCCCCGGGGCCAAACAAAGACCAACATAAATGTGGGATCCTTATTGCAAGAATAAAACTAAACACTTATTTTAAAAAGCAGCATAATACAGAATGCCATGCAGTGTCTGGCTCCCCAGGATCTCTAATTAAGCTTGCACCAGTGATCCTGAGATTCTCGAGTTGAGGTATTGTCATAAGGGGCATTCAGCACTGGTAAATAGGCCCTTCTGGTACACCGAACACACTGTTATTATCGGGGACGAGTGGCACCTCACTTATAGGAACGTGAAAGAGATGCTTGGGTGGCACACTCAGTATAAAAATGATTCAAAAGGTGCTTTACACTGTGCAATCAGTTGGAGGGCCAAGGGAGATTTTAACCAAGCCGCCCGCCACCCAGTTTAAATACAGTATGCTTCAGATCGAGGCAGAATTGTACTACATCTTATCTCTCATTGCCAAGTGGATGGAGTGACTGTACCTTGCGTCCAGCCTCGTTATTATGGAGATTCATGGCCGCCCGTGCATCCTGCCCAGTCTCCAGGGCATCAACAAACTGCTTGGAGATGGCCTCGCCAAAGCCAACGTTGTCACTGCAGCCTCCCCAGAGCCAACCGTGACCACCTAGGAGCAATGAAAGAAGAATCAAGCTCAAATTATCTGTGTTATTTTGCAGAGGTGGGAGGTAACTAAGTACAAATACTTCATTACTCTGCTTAAGGAGAGTTTTCAATTATCTGTACTTGAGTATTTATTTTCCAACAACTTTCTGATAACTTTTACTCGCATTTTAAACACAAATATCTTCCTACTCCTTACATTTTCAAAACAGGCTTGTTACTTTAGTTTTAATGCTTATGAGGGGAATTATGGATTATTTCTATTTTGCATCATTGCGCACCACCTTACCAAGATGATTCCCTAGTGTAACCATCAATACATATCACACACAACAGACGTGACAAGACAAAAACAATGTAAAAGACGTAACAAGATGAGAAGAATGTAAAAGATGTAACAAGACAGAAAGGTTATAACAAGACGAAAACGATGTGAAAGACGAAAGGCATAACAAGAAGAAAATTGTGTTTAAAAAAATATAACAAGACAAAAAGCACCAGATGAAATGGAACAGTCAGTGGACATGTCCTTCAGAGAGTTACTTTTTACATTTATACTTTGAGTACATTTCAGAGCCTGTACTTTTTCATTTTTACGTGAGTAAATAAGTTCAATCAGTACTTCTACTTTTACCAGAGTCTTTTTTTTTTCACACAAAAATCTGTACTTCTTGAGTAAAAGAATGTGTGTACTTTTGCCACCTCAGGCATTTGATTAAAAAAATGAATCCTGTCAGTACAGATTTGTGTAACTTTCTGACCTCGCTGTCCGTTCCTGCTGTCGTCACAGCCACAGTTGTCAAAGTCTCCGAGGCTGCAGTTCCTGGTTAAAGTGTACATGACTCCAGCCGAGCTGATGGCATGAACGAACGCTGTCTCCCGATTTGCTGTCAACAGAGAAAAAGACTAGTTAACCATCAAGTAGGTTAAGGATTTTATACATTATATCAGTGGTTTCCAAACTCGGGTCCGGGGACCAACAGGGGTCCTTGAGTGGGTTGTAGGGGGTCCCCAGCAAAATGAGAGGTAAAACACTTTTAAGAGAAAGAAACAGAAACAGGATTGGTCATTTTCTTCACACCTAAGAATAAAAAATTATTTCCCCGTTTTCCCACATTCTGTCTAAATTGTGAAGTTGATTTTGCCTAATACATTTGACTCTTTGTCTTGTGAATCTGGCTATATTGCTTTCATAAGCTGCAGAAAGAGGCAGTGATTCTGGGGGATGTTGTGAAATGGATTAGTGTGTTTGTTTTGCCTCTAGCAACCAGGCTCACTGTAACTATCCCAAAGGGTGGTGAATGTTTTGACTGAGCAAACATCTCCGTTTCACAAAAGAAAAGAAAAAAACCTTCCCCTCTAACAGAAATACAGTTACAAAACATACTTTTTAAACATCTTTTAAAGTCCATTAATCGTGTTCTCCTTTCTCCCCCTGCTGCAGTGTAGAGATGTTTGGCTGGTCTCCGGGGGCTCTGGACTTACCGCTGCGCAGGCTGCTGTGTGTGGACAGCTGCAGAGCTCTCTCGGGGCAGTTCCAGCGGTCCCATGCAAACTGGTATTTGCACTCCTCTATGCCACTCTGAGCTCCTGCTGCTACGCTGCTGGAGTAAATCAGGTACGCCTGCAGCAACAGAGGAGGCAGAGAATATATTAAACTTATAAAATAATGCACAAGCACCCCACATCATCTAACACTGACAACATGATTTAAGATGTCGAGATACTTCTGAAGCATCTGGCATGATTTAAGATCCAGGATGTCTTTAGTGAAGATTTACCTGATGCAAAAAATGTGAGAGGCTGCATCCTACCTAATATAGATGTCATTTTTTAAATGAATGACACAACCCTGAGCTTGGACACAGTGCAGACAGATGCCACCTCATGAGAATCAGTAGTCATGAATCATGAGAGCATTTCTGGCACTTGTGAACAGACTCAGGGTTCAAAAACTTTAATATATTACACGTGAAAGAAAACTAGGAGTGGTTCTGTGAATCAGTCTCAGCCTCTTTCACAAATATGTTCCTACTGGTGTCAAATGTTTTCGTGACAGGGATGACAAGGCCAGACTGAAACACTGTGGACAGAGGGGTCGTCTAAAAACCTGGAATGAAACATCTGTTTTTGTCCAAATGTCATTACTAAATGATAATTGCCCTAATAAATCAATTGTGACTGAACTTTGTGTCAAAAAGAGACCCCTCTCACCCCTTACAACAGGCATAAAATGGTTTAGTTCATCTCTGCACTTGGATTTGTCTCTAAATGCAGCTAATCAAGCCGAGCGACTGCTGATGCTGGAGCACCGATTTGCACTGTGAGTCTTTCTTCAAAAAAGGGATAACGGGGGTGCCAAAAAGAGAGCAAACAGAGGGAAAACAGCTAATTTCTTACAAAACAAAAGTGACAACACAACTAACAGTTTAAGAATGGTTTGAGCTCATATCAGCAGTTGTTTTGTATAGACTGAAGGCGCTGGGCCGGGAATCTAGCTTTGTTGTTTATTTATTTATTTGCATTGTATAAGATAACAAAAACTTTGGTCACACTTTATTATACAGTACACTAAAAAGACGTAACAAGCTGTACTTTGTATCAAATTAGACAAAAACTAAAGATAATCTGTTCTTTATTAGACAGTATCAGACCCTTTATTAGACTCTTATTAGGCTTATTAGGAACATGTTGCAACAGAACTGTACTGTAAACTAAAGTTCAATCACACATCTATGACTTTAGATGCAAGTTCTTTAGCTGGTCCCACACAGAGTATAGCCAAGACTGATGCCCAGTTCTTTGATCAAGTCATATTGCAATAAGTCTGTGCAGTCACCCATAGACAAAATATTACCTACCTCTATAATGTTGGGCTTTATCTGGTAGATCTGGGTTATATGTTGTTTTTAAGTGGGGAAGTAGCAGATATGTGGTTTACCTTTAGTTTACAGTATAGTTCTGTTGTAATGTGTCCCTGATTACCCTCTAATAAAGTCTAATAAGTGTTTAACAGTCAGATGATTATCAGTTTCATGACTCAAACAATGTGAACTGATTCAAACGTTACTTTGCTTTTTAAACTCTATCAGCTGCAGTGAATATGATGAAATACGCTCCGTCCTTGGCTTTCGCCCGCCTCTCTGCTGCTTGTTCAGGCTGTGTGAACGATAATATAACTAATATGTCTCAAGTGGCCTTTGGGGAGATGGAGTACCACCTCTTTCACAGGGGTCTGGATCACTAATGATGACCACCCACTACAGCAGTGCCTGCCCTCGCTCCTTAAAACATTCAAGCCGCACATACACAGGGCCTCTGAATAAGGTCAAGTGTACGGAGGGGGGAAGAAAATCACAAAGGGCCAAGAATATGACTGATATATCATTAGGGGCATTGTTGCCTGTCAATACACTTGAGTTAAGATATCACAGAGACAACAAGCCTGCTGCACAGAAAGCATATTTTCTCTCCCCGTCTGTTTAAGGACGGGGAGAAAAGATCAAAAGAAAGTTGGCTTACCTTGGGTCCAGTCATCAAGAAATTGTTCACTGACCTGGAAAAGGAGACAGCTTATTCACTCAGGGAAGCTCAGTGTCCTTCACAAATTCCTCTGCTAACATCTCTCATTAGTGCACTTTGTTGCAACATGTTAAACTGTGACACCAAACATCAGTGAACAATACTGATGAATTTGTTCAAAAGTTTTAAGAAATGGGAGAAACGAAGCACACTGAGGACAACGTCTATGCTGTTAACACTTGATTATTTGAAATTCTGGGTTGCCAGGTTGTGAAAACCCCCATTGTCTGGTGTTTATCCTTTCTGTTTTGTAATAATGCAGTTATAAATGTTAGTCATCCATTTATAAATGCTTGTGGGTTTCTCGCTTTCTAATAAGTGATCAAGTTTGCTGTTATAAATTTTAATAAGTCATTAATTAATGGATTTAATCCATCATGTTTTCAGTTTTAAGTGTTGATAAGTTGTTATAATTAAAGGATTTTGGAAATAAGCGGTCAGATGATATTAGAGCCGCAACAATTAATCAATTAATTTATTATGAATTATTAATTAGATTAATTACCAACCATTTTCATAATAACTTGAATGGTTTGAGTATTTATTTATTGAAAAAAGTCTAAAATATTCTGATTGCAGTTTCTTAAATGTGAATATCTTCTGGTTCCTTCGCGCCTCTATGACAGTAAACTGAATGTCTTTGGATTGTGGACATTTTTTTTTTTTTTTTTTTTTTTTGACATTTTATAGACCAAACAATTAATCAATTAATAGAGAAAATAATCTACAGATTAATCAACAATGGAAATGAAAAATGAAGTTGCAGTCCTAGATGGTATAACGGGAATTTTCACAACCTGGCAACCGAAAAGTTGGTCTTAATAACGCCTTGCAAAGCATTAGTAAGTGATTCATTCACCATTAATGAAGCCATTAGTTTTAACTTATAACCCCTTTATAAAGGTTGCCTTGTTACAAAGTTTTAGTGTTGAAATGAATAAAACAAACAGGTTATCATTTATATGGAAAAACAGTAATTTCCTTATTTCCAATTTCCAAATTGTACAGCTCAGTGATGTCCTGGGTCATAATAATATCTAATGATTGATAAAAGAAAAAGATATAAATTAAAAAAACAAATATTAATCATTAAGGTTTTTTATATATTCTTAAGGTCTCCTAAGATTTTATTATTCTGAAGGTGTTACTGTGGCTTTTATTGTTATTAGCTACTTTTAATCGCCACTTTTATCTAAGTTTCTCATTGGTGTTTCTTGGTGTCTGAGAGTTTTTTTCTTTTTTTTTTTCTTTTTTTCTTTTTTTTTTTTTTGACATGGCTACAAAATGAAAATAAAATTTGGATTGACATATAAACCAGTGCTTACAAAATGACAAAAATAAATGCTTGTGTTGCATTCAATGTCACTGCCATGAAATGAACTTTTGCAGATGAACAACATCAGGACATAAATCTGCAAAAACGTACATAAAAATATATAATTAATCCAACTTACCAGCAGCAGTAGGACCTCATGTGAGCCAGGAGAATGAATATGTAATAGAAAACCTCCAAATGCATGAACATCCTGACAGGTGAGGGGAATGGCGGAGACTCTGAGCCCGTCCAAAGCGCCTGCTGACAGTCAACTGGATGGAGAGGAAACTGAGCTCCACCAGCACATGAAACTTCACCACGGCTTCAAGGAGGGGGCTCTGAAATGGAGCTGCTCTCGTCCCAACAAGAGATTATCTGCTTAATTAAAGATTTTCCCCCTTCTTACTCTCTGGGCCAATCAGAAGTATTGCACCAAGGAGAGACTGAAATGATCAAAAGGGCACCCTGGGCCTTCAGGGCCGGGCAACGGTGGGTTCCCTGCCTCCATTCAAGGAGCGGAGGAAGATCTGTTTAATCCTATAGGAAAAGTGTAACACTGATCCTTTGAATTTCTGCTTAGAAGAAGAGTTTATTTAAGCTATCTAACGTGCAGCTGATTGTCAGGGATTAGTGGGAGATGGTGCGCTCTGGATGGCGGATTGTTAGTTTGATAGGGGCACAGAAATAAGGAAGTAATTCGTGGTTTCACAAAAGTGTGATTGAATCAGTGTTTATCACCCTGAAACACGAGGACTGTCACTCACACGGAAGAAGACAGGCAACGATCGCCTCAGAACTGTCATCTAACCATTTAATGTGAACTGGAATCAAACTGTCTCCTGACATGTACAAAATCGGCTGCAGGTTGATGAGTTACTGCTTCTTATAGCCTATAATCACCTTGTATAATCGATTTCCCCCAGATCTCTGCGGTTATAGTCGCAGAATTTGATGTCATTCATCATTTGCAAGAGATGAAAATGAAAAAATTACACACATTTAGTAGAATTTCTGTTTCTAAAGGTCGCAGATACACTTGTTATGAAGTCATCAAATTATCTTCCGTATTGCAGTATTCATTTTTATCAAGCTTTTGGTTCATTTTTGTAATTTACACAAGTTTTCCTGCAATATTTGAACCACCTAAAAGCCCACCATAAGATTATTTAAAAGTTTTAAATCATAACTTATTTAGATTAAAAACATATTCTATGTACTAAAGGTTGCAACAAAAACAATCACGAACAACAGTGTGAAACTAAAAATAAAGTTAAGTTAAATTAAAGCAACACATCTGCAAAAGTTTCAAGGCCTTTTAAATAAAACAGTACACCTTCGTAATCTCACACCTTTTGAAAAGCCATCCAAATCCTACATTTAACATAATATTTATATTCTAACAATACAGAAACTATACAGATCTCCTCGCGGATGGTCTCGTTAATTTATGTGGGTGAAAAAGAGGCATCTGTAATAAATTGCGACTGATTCATAACCAGTTAAAAACTCCTGGCAGTATTTTTAAATAAATACATAAATGATGAATTTCAAAGGCGAGAATAACCGCGAGTGATGATCCCTTTAACATAAAATAAGAAGTGGATTCACTGGGACAGGGTGAAGGCCTGCGTGGCCATTGATCAGATGGGCCTATGGGACATTTGCATCACTAATCCAGACGGTCGCTACCCTACCTAACGCTGGATGAAGGGTTATTCCTCAGTAACCCTGTCTGACCCTTAGGACCCTTTCCTTTGGCACAGGCAGCCCTTTAGCCATCTTCTTGTGTGCAAATTAGGATTAGAGAGGGAAAAAAGTGATTTGGAGGGGAGAAGGGGGGGCGGGGGGACTTCTGAGGGATGTTTTTGGATTAAGACTCAAAGAGGAATGACAAGTAAAATGAGACAACAGCAGGATCCGTCCTGTTGTTTTGGCATTTTTAGTACAAGAGAAATGATTCTTTCTCAGAAAATACCAAAAAAGAAGCATTAGCAGTATATTTTATCAGAAAAGTTCCAAAAACTTCCACAAATGCAGTAAACACTTACCTCGTACTGGAATGTGAGTTTCATTGGACATGATGGGAATTTAAAAAGTAGGGGAGACTGGGGGTAATTGTAACACACTCAGTTCCTCCAATCAGAAACAAGTTAGTGATGACACTTACTTTGCACATGCTCAGTAGGATTCTCTCTCTGCTTGTGGAAAAGGATCATTTCACCTTGGCAGAAGTGTTCAACAAAAAAAAAAAAAGTTTTTGAGATATGAAAGTTACTTTGTGGATGTTTTTTCTTCTGCTTTCTAATGTTTGGGCCTGAGTCATGTGGTACAGATGGATGCCGTGTCTCCAGTCCTCCCACTGTACAAAAATGAAGCTGAACCATCCCAGATACCTTGTTTGTCTTTGCTGACATATATTTTTGTTAGAAAATTAACACATTTCAATCAATTTAAATGCTAACTTTCTTTGAACTATTTCTAATCTTTTAAAATCTAGTTACAGCTAGAATGGTTGCCCAGTCATCTGCAAAATTAGAGACTAGACTTTTGGTTTGAAGGTATGCAATGTCTGACATCTTAAAGACCATACAGAGAGCTGCAGTCATGCCCCTTCTGGTGGACCACCATGGGACCTTACATCGGAAAAAATATTAACTTTTCATCCCATTTGACTTGTGTCATTAATTGCACATATGATGCTTGTCAATTGAAAAGGTCATTTTACAAGGCAAGAAAGTCATCGTTTGTCATAAAATTGTTGAAGTATGAGACTATGAAGATGTATAATCAGAAAGAAACACACCCAGAAGTCACATAAGTGGCATCATGTCTTTCTCCCTCCAAAAGCTAGCCCCTGAAGCTACGATGCCTGTGTGTTTTTGTACCAGGATGTGGTCACACAACAGATTATACTTTTTCTCTTTTCGCTGATGAAAGGACGAGGAGCCACTGGATAAAACACTTCAGGGAAGATATTGTTACAAGAGTAAGCGAGATTGGTGTCAGTGACATATAATGGGTGAGACAACAGATGTAGTTCACTGAGTGGTTTCACATAAAACTAAACTACAACAAACCTACAACAAACTGATACTTTCTTGACTTGTAAGATTATGTTTTAAATTGACAAACAACATGTGTGGAATTTGTGGCACAGTTCAAACAGACTCAAAACAACATTTGTCTCTTGCCATGGACAACTGTTTATATTTTGTCTGAATTTAGGTCCCATGGGGGACACCAGAAAGGGTGTGACTTTGCCTCTCTACAGGACCTTCCAAAAGTTTTATACTACAGCAGTAACATGATTACATTGTGAAAACTATTTGCTTTAACCTTAAAAAGTTGGTATATGGACTCCCTTAAAAATTTTAAAGTGACATGTTCAATATGCCCAAGATATTAAGATATTGCATTTCAAGTGAGTTATGAATGTAAATGTAAGAAATGTTACAATTGCCCCTGGTTTCCCCTACAAACACATATGCATGCATGACAAACTTAAATACATGTTTCAGTAATAACAGTAAATAACAAATTTATCATTTATTTGAATAATTTCAGTCTTTTAAGTTGTGGCATCAGATCTCCTGAAAAGTTCTCTATGTTGCATAAGTTTTCTGAGCTAAAACCGTGTGAGTGACCACAGTGGAGCGTCTGAGCTCTCACTGGCAGTGTGACCACACTGAGGTGTTACATGCTGAGAAGAGGATGGCCTGACAGTCAGCAGCCAATGGACAGAGGGCTGATGTCACTGTTGGGGCAACAGAGATCAGCAGTGGTGGGACCACTTACAGTTACATTTTGGACCGGACTCAGACTGCTGGCTGCACTTCGTAGCCTACTGCAGCAGTTTGGCCAAAGAAATCACATATTGCAACAAACAAATCACACTGACGGGTTTCACACAGAACAGAGGGAGGATGCACTGTTAGCAGCTTGTTTGACTTGCCATAAAGTAATTCTCCAGCAGAGGGAGCAAGTTCACAGTCCTTCAACTGTTTGAAAGATGTGTTGATAACAACAAACCCAGTGACCTCAGTAAGGAAATAAAAGGCTCTAACACAGGGTGATGACATCCATCCACCCTGCTGCTCCCATCAAGACTTAAAACATGAGCACAGTGATACATAACAAGAAATCAAGAGTCTGTTAAGGAGCGGACAAAGCTGCAAAACAAGAAGCACTGTATTCACAGTAATCTCAGGATCCTTAAGGAATGTTTAAACAATATCTGCAGGTATTTTAAATATGTATGGTGGCGTCACACATGCAGCAGTGTTCCAACAATGTCAGACGTGTGTTAGACATGTGAGCCGCACATGAAGAGCGGTGGTAGATCCCCATCAGCACAGGCATGTAGACAGGACACTTAATTAACAAGTACAAGATGTCCAAGATGTTGAGCCATAGCAGCTCATCTGCTGCTATTATGTCAGCAGAAAGATGGAGATAAAAACATTCTGCGCCCCTGATGGAACAACTCATGGGATCAGTATGAAAACATCTTGTGCAGATGGACTTTATTCACACCCACACAACTCTCAGTGAAAGCTCCCAAGGTTTCCAAAAATGTCAAATTTCATGTCACGACCTTCAAATTATAAAGTGGATCTGCGGTCTGAGTGGTTTTGAGATAACGAGCTTCAATGTTTTTGCATTCCAGATAGATAAAAATTAGTGCATGGGTTTTTTTGAACAGGTCAAATACAGACAGAACCTTCTAATCCTAAGAACTTTCTGATCGGAATTATAAGGTTCTATCTCACAAATAACCAAAAAAAAGCAATGAACAGAGTTTACTCTTAATTTGTTCTAAACTGTAAAACTGGTGTTATAACAGAGTGCCTACATTTATGGGAAGTTAAATTTAATGCTTATTATGAGGTTTTGTTTTACAAAAGAAATGTTGATTATTATGCACTAAAATGTGTCTTACTTTGGTGGAAAAGGGAAGAAAAAATAGACGGATGAATGAAATTCCTTATTATGTTTTAATAAGACCTCATCAGTTCAAATGCAGACTATTTTTTGACCTTTATTTAATAAAAAGCAAGACATTTTAAGAACTGCAAGAAGACAGGCAGTGCTTCAGTAACATGTTTTCATGCGACACAAAGTTTTTTTTTTAACTCAATTGTTGAGTTAACAGTTGAGTGAACCTGATTAGTTTTGTTATGTACCTTCTAAGTGCAAATTGGCTCTCAGTAAGAACCTCATAAAACCAAGTTAGAGTTTGACTTTAGAGATGGAAACATTTTGTTTTCTGAATAAAAACTCAAAAAATGCATACAACTTAAAAAAAAAACAAACAAAAAAAAAAACACATAACATAATATTAATCAGTTCTCATAGGATAAGAGCATGTGAATAACTCAAGTTTGGCAAAAAAAAAAAAGTCAGCTAAAGCTTTATACACTGAACAAAATTATAAACCAACATGTGCAATTCTCAAAGGTTTTTATAAATTCTTGTTCTAGCATATAAATCAAAATTTACAGCAACAAACAGTGATCAAATTCTGACTCACAACAAAGAAAAAATGCAAACAATACACTGTGTAACATGTGTAAAATGGCATCAGATTGCCCAGGGGTCAACCCCCAATTTTCACACAAATCAGTATCTGGTGTGACCTCCGTTTGCATCACGCAATGCCACACATCTCCTTCTCATAGAGTTTATAAAGTTGTTTATTGTGTCCTGGGGAATGTTGTCCCACTCTTCCAGAACGGCTGTACGCAGTTCCTGGACTGTGGATGGCACTGGTACTCGCTGGCGTACACGTCTATCCAGAACATCCCAAATGTGCTCGATGTGCGAACATATCGGCGAATATGCTGGCCATGGAAGGATTTCCACAGAATAGGGGACACCTAGACGCCCAGCAACTGTCCAAAGTGACATTCCAGCATTCAGCATGCCAATTGCACGCTCCCTCAAAACTTGCAACATCTGTGGCATTGTGCTGTGTCATAAAACTGCACATTTTAGAGTGGCCTTTTATTGTGGCCAGCCTAAGGCACACCTGTGCAATAATCATGCTGTCTAATCAGAATCTTGATATGCCACACCTATGAGGTGGATGGATTATCTCAGCAAAGGAGAAGTGCTCACTAACACAGATTTAGACAGATTTGTGAACAATATTTGAGAGAAATAGGCCTTTTGTGTACATAGAAAACATTTTAGATCTTTCAGTTCAGCTCATGAAAAATGGGAGCAAAAACAAAAGTGTTGCGTTTATATTTTTGTTCAGTATAGTTCCAAGGTGATGCTATGTCTGTACATACAGTATGTAAATGGCAGTATGGGAATATGTTGAAAATAGTATTCCCCAATGAAAACAGCTTATTTTGCCTATAAACTCATGAGATTCTTAGACAATTTTCATATTTTTATTTGTGCTGTTATCACATAACATCCTTTGTTTCATAGACACAGGTTTCTGTGTGTGACGTTATAATGTATGTTCTATTTAATAACTACACACCAAGTGTCTATGGTATTTGACACTGACTTGTTTTATTCTTTATGCCACACTTTGTAAAGCGCTTTGCTGCTTGTGAATAGTTCTTTATCATGTAGTTAATGTAATAACTATACAGTCCCTCCAGGATTGGGCCCTTTGTTCCAGCTGAAAAGGCCTGATTTCATGGCAGCTTTTTTTTTAATTGTGTTGCATGTTGCAGTGTTTTTAGGTGTTTTATTTTTTGCAATACAATTGCAGACCAAGGAAAAAATGCAGAAAAACCATTGATTCAGTCTACTGAGCCATACATGTATGAAGTTTCCATGGGGCATTGCTATGATTGGTGGAACTCAGAGGAATCTATGATGATTGGTCAAATTTGCAAGGTCATGCAAGGTTCATGGAGACTGGTTTAATTTATGGGAACTGTGGCGACTGCAACGTTGCAACTTCCTGGAGGGACTACCTTTATAGTGGTTCATTATCATTATCCGTAGATGTTTTTATTGTCGTATCCACAAGCTACTGATGAAGAATATAACAGAAATAGCATGGTAATATTTTTTATTCAGTGTATGACAAACAAACAAAAACAGCAGAATATACTTTGTCACAAGTAGAAAATTTGGTTTATTTATGGTACATACAGTGGGCAAAAACATTCTTTGAAAAAAATGTGCCATTTTTTAAGGCTTTCAAACTTCAAGAAGTTAACACTGTAAAAAATTGTTGCTCTGTAAAAGAGGAAGTGTGACAAATACTACAACAGTATCAATAATAATATCATCACAAGTTTGGATCTTGTTTTATTTAGAGCAGTATTTGTTTCAACAAAATCATAGTAAGTAACCCATCATTTTATTTGGGATTTGTTGAATGGTCCCACTTTGTCTATTATAAATAAGGGAATTCAGTTTTTGAAGTGTTCCTTAAAAACAGACAGACACCACACAGCCATGATTAGAGAAGCCCTAATTTCGTTCCAAAACTTGCATCCCTCATAAGGCATTTGGGCAAGAGTTCTGACACATTTTTCAATATCACACAGCACAAAAGGTAAATGCACCTCCTACACATGCCTCAATCGTCCTATCTGAGGGTCAGGGAGACCTCTTATGTCAGTGTATTTCAAATGACTACAAAATAAATTCAAATAATTCTCTCTTTTCAGATTAAGAGTGAGAACTCTGGTTCCGTTTCAGTCCAGAGGCGCCTACATGAAAAAGGTTAATGATTAAGTCTGAGGCGGCTTCAATACTCAAATAGAGATGTACACTGCTTTAAACCAGAGAGCTCAGTCCTCATTAGGAGCCCGTTGGACAGGAGACAATGGGTGTGAAAATATCCCAATCTGAACCGTATTCGCCTAGGGTTACTCTGATATGATAAACAGGGACAGTTCAGTCAACTGTGTTGGTGTTGGCATCGAACACGGCAGTTATGGTTTAGTAAGACTACTAGCTTACCAAAAAATAAGGATAAATCTTAGCTTAAACTAGACAAACACATATCAAGATGAAACTCCACTCCCTGTGGAGGGAAATTTGAAGTTAGAGCAAAAGGCAAGTCAGTCTTGCCTGTAGAGAAACCTCACTGTTAAGGGCTTCAATAAAGCTTTCAAAGTGCCAAAGACTATCAATAAATAGCACATTAACAAATAAGAGATACAGTAAATTATTCTGTAATTGCTGCTTTTACACACCGCTCACACACAGACTTGTTTGGTTGTCCTACTGCTGCCAAAAGAGACTTAAAGCCCAGTTAGCCTTTTGCATTCTCTTCATACCCATTTGATATTATGGTGAAAAAGCTGTGCTTGCACATGTAGCCAAGTTGCTGGCTGTGGCTAATAGTCGGTGAGGACACTTCAAAACTTAAATAAGACCCACACAATTTATGGAAAGGTCTACAACTCTTTAAAGCCAATATTAGTCTCAGGAAGAGGTTTAACTTAGAATCAGAAGCATGGTAATCACCCCCATCACTGAAATGTCGCTATACCTGTTGCTACGTTCTGTCTCGGTTCGACACAGCGGTATCATTTGCAGAGTTTGTGGCTAGAGTGACTCAGCCACTTTTGTAGCTGCCATCACCTGTTCGCTGCACGCGGGCAAGGACTGTTTCCTTCAACACTCTCCTGCGGTCCTTGGCCAAACCCAGGAAGCACATCAAGTCTATAAAGGCGGTGGTGAGGTTCAGCTTGCAGCCAAACTCGCTGGTGGCGTAGTCAAAGGGGAACGTGTGATGGTAGTTGTGAAAGCCTTCCCCTGAGAAACGAGAAACAAAAAGTTAGAAAAAGAGAAGAAAAGATGAGTGGGCATTCTTTGGGCATGCGTTCACCAAGCCAAGGACGTATTTAAAGGAGAAATCTTTATGATATTTATTGTAATAAATCATAAAATGAACATATTTCATCAGAAATTTAGGAAACATGCTTCTCGCTTCTCTGACAACAAGCTTCAGCCCCAGTGTTTTTGTTGTTTTTGTTTGTTCCCATAAGTTAGAGTCCAAATTAATGCTGAATGGTGAACGATTAAGTGTCTGTGAGTCTTAAGAAAACATTAATAATCTAAATTGAGCAATATGTTAATTAAGTCTGGTAGGCAGCAAGGCAGACAGTCGCTGAACTCCAACTCCGGAGTGTGTATTTTTGGAGCAGTGGGCTTTTGTTTTCAAGATAACGAGCTTAGCTTAGGGTTGTCCTCAGGGTGTGACCGGAAAGAGGAAATGAACTAGAGTGGAATGTGATGGTTCCTTATATAGATAAATATGTGGCCAGAAGGCTAAATTACATCAGAATATCACATAATAAACATATCAAGCAGGTAATGTTGAATAGAAGTTAATACCCACATTAATAATTATAACTATAACAACAAAACTAAAATAACAGCTTCACCAACAACAATTAAAGGGTTAAGTCAGTTTAGAAAAACAGTCAGAAATCCATTTCTTCCCTGAAGACCGAGATACAGAAAAGCACCACATTTAAATATCCAGTAAAAGTCTCTTTGAAGTAGTTTATTAAGACGATTTTCACAGTGACTTTTATTTTAAAAAATGGCGTGCCTTAGTCTTTATGGTGCGTTTGTGTTCTGCCACTCCACCTTTCAAATGTCTCTCAGTGTGCCCAGTGTAAAAACAGTCACAGGGGCAGCTGAGGTGGTACACAACATAAAAGAGTTACAATTAATGTTTTCTTTTCGCCTCTGTGAACTAAAGTTAGTGTAACTTGAATGAGGATATGCATGGCTACAATACAGTAACATACTTTATGATGAGACTGATAATCATATGGTAAATTTACACTGTTTGAACACACTACAGGATTGTGGCACAGTGACAAGCAGCTATAAGCAGCATGTGACTGTTAATGTGATTTGATGCTAAGTGGAGAGCATGAAGTGGGGATTTACTTTTTGCTTTTAATGTAATTTACAAGCAACCCAAATCAGATGCATTCCATTAGTCATTATGAAACTGCTTGGTTGTCAACATAACAACAAAGGTGTGCCCACAGCCTTAGGAGACAGGAAAACTACAGATCCCAGTAGGCATCCAATCAACAAAACCACACAGGTAACGTTGCTGGTAAAGCCACAGGCTAAACTCTACAAACTGGGTGCATTAATTAAGATTTTTTTTCATGTTTTTGGATCAATTCTAAAACTGTAGTACAATGTTTTGTTCCAGCTTCCAATCACAAAGTGATGAATATTCAAACTACTGGTACCCAGTCATAAATAATCCATTAACACTATTTTTGTATTGATGAACTTTGAGGCTATTATCAGAAACTTTCAAATCTGTGACCTTAAGTGAGCAATATGTAAGACCTTAGAGTTAAAAAAATAAGAAAAGCAAATAGCGAGTTGGAGCCATAAACAGTATAATAAGTTGAATCCCCTTATATACACAATCTGTAGTCGAAGTGAGCTGCTCCCACCTCCTCCTTCCCTGGCACAAAGCCCAGGCAGGCTGCCTGCAAGTTGCAGGGACACTGAACCAACATTATACTTTGACAGTAGCAAGAAATGAGGAGTCCTACGCCGATCAGCTGTTTATAACTGTCAGTTGTTTGTCAATGTAAAGTTATGCTTGTCCTCCCGAAAACAAAAGCCCACTGCTCTAAAAATACACACTCTGGAGTAGGCGTTCGGTGACTGCCTGTCTTACGGCCTGCCTGACTCCATTAACATATTGGTCAGTTTAATCGTAATAAACATCTAATCCATCTGAAAAAATATTAATAATTTTTTACAACTAATTCAGAAAACATTCTGCATTAATTTGAACTCTAATTAACTTGAAATGGGCAAACAGAAACAGACATTACCAAAGGAATTGAAATTTCAAAGAACATGCTGGCTGTAGCATTGTTGTCACAGTATTTCAATTCAACATGTTTCCTTAATCTCTGATGACATATCATGGTCATGTTATGATATAATACAGTAAATATATTACATATTTCTCCTTAAAGTTTAAAAATGTCTCCAGAACAAGCAGCTACAGTCTTTTACTTTTCTATTTACTAACAGTGTGTTTACTACAGCTGCTCTGGGTGCTGAGGAACAAGTGACTAACATGGAACAACTGCTGTAACTAATTAAAATGACACATTAGGTGAGACTTGAAAAGAAGGTGTAAAATGGACTTGGGAACACAATTGTTTCCATTTGCTCTCACAGTTGCGAAAGAGCATTTAGTTCAACGCAGTCTGACAAAAACAAAACAATCTTGTTTGAAAGCTTGGTAGATAAAACGTGTCTGACAACGTTAATTCTTGTAAGGTGGCGTGGAAATAGAGTTAAAAGCGAACAAAGGAGAAGTTCTTGTGCAATCTTTAGTTAGCGTGTGAATTTAGTGCTGTCTTGCAACCAACAATGGTCTGTGCTTTTTGCAGCATCATACCCCTGTGGTGTCAGCCACCGCAAATAAAGTCTTGACTCATGGGAAACAATAATATTACTGAAAATAACATCAGTATCTAAAAAAAAAGAACTCAAAAGCTGACCACCTCTTAGTTTCAAAGCTACTAAACTGGCACAGTTGGGATAAAATAAACATCTGCCACTGGATTAGCACACTGCCCCACTACAGATGCCACACTGAATCAGCTGTCAGAGAGACCCCACTGTGGTTGACATGACAAGACAAGCTTTCAACAAGTGATGAAACGATCATTCAAATATCCCACAGGCACATAAAGACACTAAATTACACAAAAATGCTTATTAAGTCACAATACAGCATAAGAACATCACTGGAGGTAAAATAATAGCGATTAAAACATGGCTTTGTTGAATACTCGATTCTGATTGGTCAATGACCCACCCCTTTATGCTCTGTGGTCCAACACACTTGGGCAAGTATAGTAGTACAACCTGGGTTAACTTCCTCCTTTCCTGTAAAAGCGACATATATTCACATCTTAAGTTAGCTAATGTTAGCAAAACAGTAGCTAAGTAGTTAGCTAATGATTTATTTAGATTTATTAGTGAGTTAGCTAGTGTTTTGCAAACATTATCTAACTTAAGATGTGACTATATTCTTAGGTCCCCGCAATCTTTTCACATTCAAATTTGGTTTTTTTCTACATAGACGAGTGGGCCGAGGTACCAAGCTTGCTCAACTGTTCTTGGAGCACAGAACAAAGAGGAGCGTTGATTGAAGAACGTTAATTAGGGCACTTTAAGGTCTGCTATTTTTGAATTGTAGACCGCTGCTATGAATAACAGACCATTGCTATAAATAACAAACTGTTGCTATGAATAACAGACTGTTAGTATGGACGCAGCTCTAATCATAGATTCTGCAGGATTGTGTGGAACCAATAAAATCATGTTTAAATCAAGAAAATCATTTTTGAAACAATATTTTGGGTCAAATTATTATTTTTTCAGTAAGTAGTATTGCAATATGTGGAATACTGTACAGTGCATGGATCATTCTGACAAAATTCATTCCTGGCGAATGATTCAAGTCCTGCACCACCCTGATGGGGTTTACTTCACAATAATGACCTGCTCACTGTGCGTTATCCCTTAAATAACGAACATGCTCTTTCCTTACCAATGGCACTGAAAGCAACCAGTGAGTTTTCCCTCGGGTTTATGGTCTTGTCATAAGGCCTGTTGCCCCATATGTGGCAGCACTGTTGACCAGCCAGGTGGCGTTGAGCATCACGGTGTATCTCAGGAGTCCAGGGATGAAGTACCCAACAACCAAGGATTCACCCCAGAAGTACCAGGGCACCAACATGGGCACGACGAAACAAAGGATCACCACAGAGATCTTGTAGTACCTAAAATGAAAGAACAAACTGTATCTCACACAGATCCATTCTCATTTAATTAAATCTGAGGCAAGATTACATTAAACACATTTTTAAACCATGTAAATAGTCTCTTTAGGTGAAACTGATATTGAATGGCACAAGTCACACAATACATTCTATATTCACACAGCAAAAAATTAAGTGAAAAGCAATATTAGATCTCATGTGCCTGATGCTAACAATTTCACTGCTAAAAAAAACATCAAAATCTACAAATATGTCAAGATAAGGTCAACTCATTTATGCTACAGACTAAGTGACGTAATTTACGGATATTTCATATTATACTCATGCATAACAAGACAGTACAGAACAGAAGAACTAATAAACTATACAATTAACCCAGATTCAATAGACAACACAATAACTGCAGGAATTTTGCAGGATGGAACAATTTGGATCAATTTTGAGCAGATTATTTCCTGCGAATATTGCATCAGAGGTGGGTTTTCCTGATATTTTTAGAATTTTTTATGACTTATAACTTATAACTTTTTGTCTACAAGATGTGTCCTTTTTTGTGTCCACTATCATACATACTTAATAGGCTTCTCTTTTTTTTTTTTTTTGACAAATTCAGTGTTTGCTTCTCCCTGACACTTGGCCATTGTTCTATTAGCTCTTTGGTCCATATACCGTGATTTTTGTTTTTAAATTTATATCTTCAATAATAATCTAAACTTGAATGAAAAGGAATGAAATGCTAAAATATAGGTGTACTGTACATATTGTTTAAAGTTTTCTGACATCCCTTAAAATTGAGAAAGCCTTGTGACACCCTGTGAAGTTTTGTTGACCCATAATGGGGGTCAGGACCCCGAGGTTGGGAACCAGTGGTCTATATACCGTATATATCTGATCTATAGTGTTTACACATATACATATCATACTGCAACTGCTGCACATGTTCATACTGCATATATCTTAGCATATTAATATCTATCTCACTGTTTATTCTATATATTGCCACTCTAAGTATGTACATTACTCTGTACTTTTGGTTGGATACCAAAGTACATGTCATTGTCTCAGCACATAAACTCCATGCAATGTCAATAAAGTTGAATCTAATCTAACAGGTCCCATAATGGCAACAAATTAATCCTACATTGTTATGAAGGCAATTCTAAAGATATCAACATGATTATCTCCACACAGCACACTTCACTGTACAGATGTGATTAGGTGGCTCTGGCCAATGTTGATCCCATTTGCCAGAGAGCAAAAGTGAAAGTCGACAAGAGTAGTAATGTTGACAAATGACCAGTCAGTGGACACTACAGGGACACGCTGCCAATGGATCCCTAGTGCAAAAAGCATCCCCTATCAGTAGATCTGTCCCTCATGGTCACTGTAACCCCAGACTACAACATCCTGTACAGCTCAGGCAAGAGAGGAAATGACTGTTAATGACGATCACATGTGGACTCTCGTTACGGCTGACTTCTATCTGTTTAGTCTGCATATTTGAGCTCCTTTCAGACAGACGCATTTGACAGCAGCATTGAAAGCAAATTCTGGGGACAGTTTGCTCACCGTCTCTGGAACATGACCACTTTATCTGCCTTCAGGTCTGACAGTTCCAGTTTTCTGCCCTTTTCAATGACGTCGGGATGTTTGCGAACCAGCAGCCAACCAATGTGAGCGAAGAAGAACCCCCGCGTGGCATTGTGGGGGTCTGCGTCCGTCTCGGAGTACTTGTGGTGGACACGGTGATCTCTCGCCCATTCATATATGTCATTCTGCTCACAGAGAGATAGGCAGAGATAGGGAGGATTATGTAAGACACCCATAGAAATGCATGGTTTCAGATCATCAGATTAAGGCCAGGGACCATGTGGTAACAAAGAAATAAATGCATATCACTCAGGTTACATAATCTTACTGAAATCATACACAGTTATTTAAAACCATACCATTGCCACTTTATTATACTAGTAAATGTTGGAACAAGTACATGGATGAATATAAAGCATTATGGGTTAAGATCCCCTCCATGCATATTAAATAATTTTGCTTTGTGTTTAATTCTCCACACAGCAGCCATTTTCCTCTGAGGTCACACTCAAGGCAGCCAACTTAAAAGACATACTGCTGTGTTCCAGGTTGCACATCATATAACTGATAATCCATTAGCTACATTAACAACAGCTAACATTAGCATTCAACCACTGGAACACACTGAATACAAAAGTCTTGTAAGTATGATGTGGAAAAATGTTAGATCAGACTGTTAATTTGTTCTAACCTAACATTTTAGCTGCTTAGCTTACATACTTGCACAAGAGACAGTAAGACAGTAAACATCACATTGCAAGCTTGATTACATCCAATGCATTTTATTCTCAGGCTTAAATAAATGTGCTCAAGATGTGCGTTGATATTTCAGATATTTCCTATTTTGTAAAACTACCAAACAATACCGTTGGCTAGAAAGTGGCTGAATGCTAGGCATTATGGCCTGATGTTTCCTCCAGAATTTCACTCTTCATTGTCTTTTCGACTGCTGATCAATCAGGAAGTGGTGAAATGATATTTGTCAGACTTGCTGCAATTATAGTCTTGCATCTTGGAACACAGCAGTACGACATTTGAGCTTCTCGCCCTGAGTGTGATGCCAGAGCAAAATGGTGCTGTGTTGAATATGGTCAGTATGCTTTTGTTTATCTGTAACTGCCTTTTGAAAACTGTTAAAATGTGGATAATACAGAATCTATACATATGCAATTTTTTGAAAGTGAAAAGCCCTTCATACTCTGAATATAGGATTTAGATTATTAGTCATGTCGTATCCATTGAGAGATTTACTGCAACATATTGCAACACTTTTGACAATATAAACACTATAATAACGACAAAAGTTCAATTTAAGAAGAAGTGGTATCATTTGCAATGGTTTATGTGATGAGTAGTTCCTTCACTCTTAAAATAATTATGCACACAGTCTCATATCTTTGCCTTTTTCTGTTTTCCAATCTTTTTTTGCTGTGAATCAAATTCATCTCATAGCTGGCTGACATGGTTCACGGCTTAAAACTGTTTATATGAGGATTTTCTGAAGCGTCAGTGGAGTGAATGAACGGGAAATTCACTTCCAGAGCCGTTGAAAACGTGGGGGTCACTGCTGAGCTCTATGTCTCTATGAAGTCTGTATTCAGTGTATGTGCACTGGAAGCTCCAAGTTTCGTTCATCACACTTGTTTATGTTGCATACTGGGCCGAGACTGGCTTCCAAACCACCTGTGATACATATTTTGATTCATACAAACAGCTCTCTGGCTCTCTTTACCTGAAAGGCCATGGAGTTGGCAAGAGCAAGAAAGACTCGCAGGGGAAACGAAGCCTTGTAGGATCTGTGGCTCCATAATCTGTGCGCACCAGCAGTCACACCGAGAGCACTGATGAGGTAGCACACTGCAGCTGAAGAGAGGGACAGAGGTGGAAAGGACAGATATCTTAGGGGGAAACTGTCACCATTACACTGAGATTAATTTTACACTCAGGAGGGCAGAGTCACTGGGACACCATGTTCTTTCCATTACAGCCAGGCCTCATTGTTCAGAGAAAAGTCATCTGTGTGGGGAGATGAGCTGCTGGGAGCACGCAGGTCTGCCCTCACACGTTTGTTGTTCTAAAACTGCTGAATGTGTTTCTATGTGAAGCCCAGACAAGACTACCCAGGATTTGAGACCCGGGGGCTTCTGACTGGCAAAGAGCAGTCTGTTGTGGTGCCACGCAGCTCACAATGGGATGACTATGGGAATGGTGATTGTGCTTTGTCTTACCCAGTGAAATAATATGCAGCTCAGCATTGCAAAGAGAGGGGAAAATTATGCAGTGCCAGACTGGAAACAAAGTTGAGACTGTTTCGGTATTTGAGTCATGCCTCCATAGTCTACATATGTATATACATGTCTATATATATAAAATAAAACAAATTATTTAGCAAACAGTTTGGCTTTTATCACTGAAATTCAAGCCCTTGCTACAAATTCCACCAAGCCCACATAGTTGTGAGTCAGCCACAGGTTCGAGCTGGTGAAGAAGGGGCTAAATAGATTTGGAGGATTACAAACACGGACGTAAATGATGAAAACTGCAAGGCCAGAGTGACTCATTCTCCATTATTCCCATAGGCATAACCCTCAGGCATTATGCACTGTAGTTAGCATTGATCACACAACATCAGCACATTCTGTTCCCTGACTGTGGCCTACAGGGAGGAAAAAAAAAAACCAACAAAAGCTGCAAAGCTAAGCCTGCTGCCACAGTATTTTCAATACTTACTCCATGCAAGAGTCAACCCCGATGCAGAGGGGATGAGAACAAGTCCGTAAAGCGAAGCGACATGTAGGAGGCTCATCAGTATGATATTTCTCCACACCAGCCTCCTCGGCGGTTTGGGTCCGTCTTTCTCTTGGTAGGTGTCGTCAAAAACATCCTCCACCGTCGACGTCTCTGCCATGGCACCAGCTCCGTTCTGCTGCTTGCCTGCGTGATGATTCCGGGTTTCTGTTTCGGTCATTTTTGCTGAAGTGGTTTTCTGTAACAGCAGCAGCAGCAGCAGTGCGCAGCAGCAGCAGCAGGAGAAAAGGACAGAGATGTTGCTCAGTGAAATGCGTACAGCGGATGGGATGCAGAGACAGAGGGGAGAAGTACGGCGGCTGGCAGTGCACATGCAGCACTCTGCGGTTAACTCTCCAGCAGCGCCCACATCGCAAAGTGGCTGTGACAGCGTGCCACTCTTGTCCTATAATCTCACAGTTATGTCACTGCTGGGGTTCGGTATGTCGCTGCCGTTATACTGCTTACTTATCCATATTATCTTTATTTCAATCTCACACGGTGGTGACATTTATCTCCCTGGGATATGCCGATAAGAATCGGTTTGTAATAAAAGAGCTATAAAGTTTCATCAGTGCCATAACGTTAAACGGCTTGTCACGTGTCACTTTTCACCGACTCACCGGTTGTGTCATAGATGTCATATCCCCCATATACCAGTTTGTCTATGTGGCGGCTGTATTACATGCACGCGGCACAGGTAACTTACGTCAGTCCTCTGCCATCACCATATATGGAAGCCCATTTACGCCAAAAGTCATTATTTTGAGGGTACAGGTCGCCATTTTGAGAAAGTTTCTCATTATTTGGAGATATTAAGTCATTAATTTAAAATACTTGTTTTGAGATGCTGAATCATAATTTCGATAAAGTTTGTCATTAAATCCTCTTTTTTTTTTTTTTTTTTTTTTTTAGAAAATATCTAATTATTTTGAGATAATCATTATTTTTCTTTTTTAGATACAAAGTCATTATTTCGAGATAAGTTGTTATTCCAATAGTTTCTCATTATTTTGAGATACTAAGTCATTATTTTGGGATATTAAATCTTTATTTTGAGATACTTATTTTGAGGTATTAAATCATTATTTTGAGAAAGTTTCATATTTTGAGATATTCTGAGATACTATGTCATTATTTTGAGATAAGTTGTTATTCCGATAGTCTCTCATTATTTTGAGGTACTAAGTCATTATTTTTGAGATATTAAATCTGTATTTTTGAAAGGGTTTCATTATTTTGGGATATTAAATCATTATTTTGAGACACTTATTTTGAGGTATTAAATCATTATTTTGAGAAAGTTTCATATTTTGAGATATTCTGAGATTACAAATGTCATTATTTTTGCGATAAGTCATTATTTTGAGTTTCTCATTAAGTTTTAATAATAAGTCATCATTTTTTGCTACTAAGTCATTATTTTGAGATATTTAATTATTTTGAGAGTTTTGCATTATGTTGCAATACTAAGTCATTTTCTGAGAAAGTTAATTAAGTTAAAGTAAAATTAATGTGAAGTAAAAAGTACAATATTAATTTCTGGAATGCATAAAATGGAAATACTCAAGTAAAGTAAAAGTTGCCTATTTCAAAATTGTACTTTCCACCACAGGATATATTGATGGTGACTGTATTTGACCATTAAGTAGCCAACTGGCAAGATAATGCATGTAAAAAAAAAGTGGTATATGACAGTGGTACAGCAGTGATATTCTGTGTAAAGTCAGGCATAACACTGGCATGTCTGTAATATGTCGGTGGACATCTACCAGCACATACTACTATTCAAATACCATTTATAATTTGCATATGACATTGACATCTCTGTGAAAAACATGTCCATTCAAATTCCTTTCATTTAAATATTTGCTGCTTACCCAGGTTGAGCCTGCTCACTGTGCTTTTCACTGCATAGGAGGGTACCACAGCTGCAGGGGATCCGGGCACACGTGAGATGCAGATAAAGAATAAAAAATATAGATGTGGAAGGTAACACCAACACAGTCCCCGCTTAATATGAAATTGGTGTCGTTGTCTGTTCTGAGGTGGTTTTTAAAGCAGAGGATGGGGAAATTTATGCCACCACCTCTGAATATCCCATTGGCTGATTGCTGACAGCCTATTAACCACCCTCCGTTTTTTCAACACAGTCTTACCACGTATAATCAATAGCTGTTGCCAAATCTTCCCTGTCTTGATATTGTATGACATAATCTCATGAAACATTGCCCGAGACTGTAAACGCAGTCAGTTCCGCTGACATCATGATGTCACACAGTAATGAGTGTCTCAGTCTAAAAAAAGAGCGAAAGAGCAAACAAGAAAGTTGCATTCACATGACCGTGTGTTTCCCTCTTCTCCAAGCTAGTACAGACAAGTTCAATGGCAATTTTGGTGTTTTGCAAGCTTCACTTAATGCTACTTTAGAGAACTTTCGTGTTTTCTTGATTTAGGAGGCCCCTGTGGACAAAAGTGGTAGTATTTCCACTGTAATAACCACAAAATATAATGTAAAAAAAACAAACAAACAAAAAATAATAAAATATCTCTACTTCTTTTTAACTTTTTAACTAAAATGTGATGCACTGTAATTTTGTTTTGAAAAATGTAAACACAGGCTGGTTACATCTGATTTAAAGGAGAATGTGACCTGCTGGCAGGTATTAAGAATAACTACATTGAAATAGCCAATCCTCTTGCAATCTTGTTAAATTGTGTAGGTCATATACAGGCATTAGTAATAAATTGAGACTGTTTCATTACCAGATAAAAACTCTGTAGGAGCTTTAAAATTTTCAGAACAACTTTAGTCTGACATAGTTGTCAGCTGTGGTCAAAGTATCCCAACTTTTGGTAGATACTGCACATGAGAATGTATTAAAAAAAGATTTTCCACAGATGTTGACATCAGCAGTCAAAGATAGAATATGTTAAAAAAAAATTTATTTTTTTTTACTTAAAATGAGAAAAATAAGTATTTGTGTGAGACTTTGCAGCTACGATATGACTATAATATATTACAGACTTTTTACTCAACTTTCTTAATAAAATCTGTCTTTGGTAAATAAGCCACGGAAAGAGTTAAATATGACACTCCTCATTGCCAGCACCCTGGGAGTGTTGTGGGGGTAAAAAAAGTTCATTTCCCAGTCTGTCTGCTGACCCTGATCACCCATGGTTTTGTGCACGAGGATGATCATCCCATTACTTCACCCAAGAGATAAAAGAACATCCTATCTGCCAAGGCCGCCTTGTCGCAATGTATGAGCTCACATAAACTGTGGTAAACTCTGAGGAACAAAACTGGGCTATTCATACTGTACTGTCATTATGCTATGAACTTTAGTGAACTGGAATGACAGGGGTATTTCCTAAAAAGATGGCTCCAAAGAAGTTGTACTGGCCCCATCTGCTGCACAGATAAAGCTACTGCAGGACAGAACAAGAGACGCAGACTCAAATCTTGAAGCAAAAAGGTGAGCCTGTGAGACATCTGGCATATGTAAACGAAAATGACCACAGAGAAAAAAATCTACATCTCTTTGACAAAGTCTTAATAATTTAAAACTATACTGTAAGCTTGACAATAGAGGTGTTTATCAAAGGTTTTTTTCTAACTAGATTGCATTGTACTATCCACCCTCTGTAGTACAGCACCATCTGTCTGAGAACAATGATGTCCCACTGCAGGGTTTACAGGCCTGCTACACCCACAAAGATATTTTCAGTCATTCCTGTTAATTAGCACTATCTTTAGGATATCAAGTGAGTTCACCAAACTCCATCAACTAATAACATTAATAAAGGTATAAGTTGTCTAAATGAACAGGAGACCAGAGGAGCCATACTTATAAAGAACTGAAATAGTAGGGTAAACACAGGTGTTACCAATGATAATTAAGGTCCTGTTCTGTTAGTGTGACCACCATACAGCACATTTTATATTCAACTAGCCTTCTAAATAATGATAGCTTACCCACTTTTTCATTTTCGATACCACAACCTTGAGTACCTGCCAATACCAATCTGATACCATCTTTTCCCCTCACTTTAACAGCTAAGCTGTTAGTAATTCATTTGTGTGGATGCACTTTGCTTAATCTAGTCATCTAAAAACATTATGCTCAAACTGTGAAACAAATATTGTACTCTCATGAAGGAATAAATACATAGCCCACAATACTGCTGCTTCTTTTTATTTAAACCTTTTCACACACAACAAAACTTTAAGTATATAAATAAATGTATAAATTGTACTCAGCAGTTTTGCTTTTTTCTTCCTTGTGCCTAAAGCCTCTGAACACCACCACAGGTGTTTTCAGTTATTCTTATGATCAGATCTTTGCTCAGGTTGATGGTGAGTCAAAGCTTTGATGGGAATATATTAGGTAACAAATCTCATCTACCAGTAAGAATAATAAAGGTGTTATCTGTCCTCCCCTAACAGGTATAATAAAGCTAACAGGAGACACAGGAAGATGTCAGTAAATTACAGTCTGTACCACACTTCAAAGAGGTCTGAAAAAGAGGCTTTAAAATAACTCCACACAGTTGACATGATGACAAGCTGCCGACAGGTATCACTCACCTTCTAGCTATTGTTCAAGTGACACATGCTGCTCACCTATGTTACTCATGACACATCTCTGTTTACAGCATGTCACTCAAAGTTTAGCTTAGCATTTACATGACAGTTTAGGCTAATGGATCATATCGGATTATTCTCTGATACAAAAAGTATTTGCTACCTCTCAAAGAGTAGCACCAGTTCACAGTGAGGAGTGTGTGGGAACATATCCACAGGCACAGCCAGAGTTGGAGAAAATGCCTCTCCTGTGAGTTTCTTCTGTGGGTCAGGAGCACAACAAAGCTCCCTGAAGTTCCTCATGGCCTCTCCATCCGGTTTACAGGAAACATAGACCAGCCTGCGGATCGCAGGTTGGTTCCGCAAAGCTCGGACTACTCTGTAGTGCAGGCCAGCTCGAGAAGGGTTTACCACAGCTGCCACGAGGCCTCCACCTGCGGAGCTCAGCTGAGACATAAGGCCAGGAAGCACCACCTCTGCCTTCCCAGGGATAAACTCACAGTTCTGTACATTACTGAGAGTTGCGTTGTGTCTAGCATCCTCCACCGCCTGTTCTATGAGCTCTATACCAATAATTCTGTCAACTCTGGGAGATATAGTGATACCAATGGCACCTGTCCCACAGCACACATCAAGGAGTGTACCACCAACTTTTGTGCTTCCCCTGCTTTCATTGTGGTTTGGGACACACAGGTCTCTCACTGTGCCATACAGCACCTCAGCAGCCGCCTGGTTCACCTGGAAAAAGGCATCAGCAGAGATGCGAAACTTGAAGCCCAGCACCTGTGGATGACAAACCAACGTATGAATAGCAAACATAATCTAGGCATTCATGGGTTTAATGTTGCTGTGGTTACAGGAATTCCACCAAATTTACATATAGGTGTCATGTTGATCACATGCTGTGAAATAGCAGATATAAGAAAATATAATCAGCCATCGTGGCTTGAGCTTGGACACCACTAATCTGTAACAGAAAGCCTGCATTGCAAATGACATGTTAAGTTTGAAGGACATGGGCATTTCTGCTGCATTCATGTGCTCCTCCTGTTCCCATTTCCCGAGTTAGGAAGTCATTCTTCCAACTTTGGTGTGCTCATGAGGTTTTAGGTCAACAACGCTGCATCAGTACATTCCCTTAAACCATTAAAATGTTGCTTTACCTGACTTGTTATCAGGGTACATGTTAATGAATAACTTTTCTAACTAATATGGCTCACTCTATGTGAAGAGCAGCAGCAACTAAACCTAATATTATATTTACATGAATTAATAAACCAAACATTTACTGTCGCCCATCATGCTTATAAGTATATGATATAAACAGACAACCCGGCAAGTTGTGTAATTACATTTTCCCAGACTTTCCGAGTTGTTGTTTCGACTGTGAGCGATCACATGCATTAGTCAGGATCTCATTTTTCTGATTATTCTAAAAACACATGAATGCAGGATTATTAGGTGAGGAGGTGAGAATTAAAGATACTATCACATTGTATCACACTGCACTGTAGGAAATGTGGGATCCAGTATTTCTGGAACTACTTTCTAAAATCTATTTCTTGCAAGTCCCCTAACTTGATGTAAGTGTAATAATAAATCAGTAGTGAAGTAGAGTAAAATTCCTGTGTACGTAGTGCATTTGGCAAATAAAGTGATTCTGATGCAAATCCTCTCAGAGACTGTCTGTAATTTTGACCTGACAATGTTTATTACCTCTTCATATATGTGTGGCTGACCATGCAGCAGCTGGTAGGGGGACTCCTCATGAGTGCAGCGAGTCATGGTGCTCTCCTGGAAGAACAGTGAGTCCAGCTGACAGACTGACCCCGGCCCACGTGTGAAGTAATCCACCAGGTCAGCCTTATGGACTGCCACCTCTTCCGGGGTGAGTGTCTGTGGATGAAAGTACACTATCGCCATGGTGTGACCCTCTGCGTTGGTCCTCACTGTGACCTCTCTCCAGTGACCCCCAGTGTGGAAAAGCAGGCAGGGCTCCAGGGAATGAGCGGCGGATGAAGTCCTGGTAGCACCTGGCTACCAGCTTGTGCTTCTCTGGCATGTTTACCAGGTGGTCTCCGTTGACACAGACGATGTTTCTCCCCCTGCCCGTGCCCATGTAAAATCCAACCGTTTTTGGATTCCCATCCACTCCTCTGTTGACAGAAAATGTAGACTTGTTGCGGTATCCATCCCTCACAGGTGATGGCAGAACAGGCAGGACGGGGAACCTGAGTTTACTGACAGGTGATGAGGATTGTAGATCACCTGAGAGGAACCCAGAGAGCTGACACAGTATCCTCTCCTGATGCTTTTGCTTGAGCTCAAGCTGCTCTTCATAACTCAGCCTCCACAGAGGGGTGACCACATCGGCCAGCCTCTCTTCCCAGGACAGATTATCAGTCCAGGAAGGCTTCTTCTGACGTTTTCTCCGCGGTTTCTCCTGGTCAGCTGGGACTGTGTCATTAGTTGAAAACAGACTCAAAGTATTCAAAATCGTCCGTTTGAATAAGACTGACCTGCTGCATGTAGCTGCCAAAGCCATTTTGACGCTCAAAGAAGTGGCTATCATGGTCGTTGGTGCTGTGGGTATCATGAAGAAGACTCCTCTTTTGTTTCCTGTTGTCTTCGGTCTGTTACAGTGCAGTTTCCACCACTGTTTTTGTCTCAAACTTTTGCACATTTGGTTCCTGTCTTGTTTTGTATATTCTAAATGAAGTCCAGAACACAAAATAATATCACTAAGAAGCCACATAAATAAAATTAACAACAGCTGACCTTTACTGTGTTTACAAGACTATTTTCTGTCCAGCGCTACTGAAGCGCATGCTGAAGGTTCAAGTCAACCGCTGTGACGTATTAATTGCGAGCCAGTTAGCTTCGAGCGTCATCTCCGTGCGTCCCGGGGCAAGTAAACATTTCCGCTGTGTCGCGATGGACTCAAACAAGGACGAAGCGGAGCGGTGCATTAAAATAGCCCTAAATGCCATCAGCAACAACCAAGAGGACAAAGCCAGGAAGTTTCTGGAGAAGGCCCAGCGCCTGTTTCCGACAGATCAGGCCAAAAGTACGTCGAATAAACGTCTCTTTCGACGGGGATTTTTTGTCAGATAGTGGGGCCGTCGCTGTGAAACCAAATCAGCTAACGTTAGCATAACCGTCTTAACGTTACACCAGCTGCTCCCAGCCGGCACTGGTATTTGTAGTTTTTAAGCCCCCCGACCCGCGATTTATGTACAATATTTGGTGATTTAATGTCATGAATTGATGCTTGTTTATTCGCTATCGGCGTTTACATCCGTGACGTCCATGCTAGCAGCTACAATGCTAGCCGTTAGCTTATTATGCTAGAGAAATAAATAATTGGGAGGCAGATTCGGGTGGCATTCTTGAATGATGTGGCTCCACTTTTCGTTATAGATTTAATGGAGTCGTTGGCGCAGAATGGAAAGCCTCCAGATGAGAATGGCAGTCCTGTGAATGGAGATGGACCTGCGATGAGGCACCGAGGCCACGGAGAGGAGGCAGATGGGTCCGCACAGGGGGCCACAGACTCGGCCAAATCATACACTGCAGAGCAGCTGGAAGCTGTCAGAAAGTCAGTGCACATGTGGATCTGCTTTTTTCTTTAAGTTATAACGTTACCACCTTGTACTATAGACGACACTGCAGAGCTGACTAAATTATGTTTTGCTTAGTACTAGGGCTGGGACTAACATTAACTTTTAAGGTCTCGATTCATTCATTGGTTGATTGGCCTTTTAAATGTCAGAAATTCGATCAGTATGTCCCAAAGCCCAAAAATGACTTCATCATATGTATTGTTTTGTCCACAAACCAAAGATATTGAACTTACTGTCATAGAGGAGTAAAGAAACCGGGAAATGTTTACTTTATCAAGCTGGAATGAAATAATTTAATAACCTGGCAATTAATTTGATAGTACCTTGATATCAAACAATTATGTGATGGTATTTTGGTCATGCCCCGTAGAAGGGCTGCACAATGGCTGATTGTTTTGACAGATATTGCAATTGCATCATAATGAGAGGGAATGATCATTTTTGCAGCAGTTTTCATTTTCACTGAAAAAAAAAAAAACTACAAAAAAGTATTCTGCAAAATTTGTTGGGGTCTGTACTAAACAAACGTGTTTGTTAAATCTGGAGAAGATTTGTAGATCAGAGCATCTCTGCAGCACCACAGTGCTTGATTATAATGTTGTTTTGTCGCACATTTTTCCGATATCCAAAAATTGCAGTTTCTGTGATTTGGGTATTTCATTGGCTGTATTGTGAATTTTTGAGAATATTTTTGATTAATTGTGCAGCCCTACTCTATAACATGGTCAATCTGGGGGATGTGTCTTTGAGAAAATATCATTACTATCAGTGTAATGAGCAGTCAGCTTGAATAACTGACTAATGACTAATGACATGACTAATGTTCATGTCACCCAGCTGGAGCAGTCAAATAAACACATTTTAGTTCTTCGTTTAGTGAGAAAAATCCTTTGCATGGTGATGGTATGGAAACCACACCCTGGCATGACATTTCAGACAACAGAGTTCAATATATTAATTGGGATTTTTGCTGAGGGGACTTAAAAACAAAAATTTTGAGAGCAACATGATGTAAACATGCCATCGGTGAGAATATTTGGAAATCAAATGTACAAAATGAAGCCAAGTTACATAAAATATATCCAGATTACTCTTTTTGCTGGATGATCATTCCCTGCTGTTGTTCAGTGTTTATGGAGAGCAAACTGCATTCTCAGAAATGCTACAAAACTGCATAAATTGAATGAAGTAATCTCAGAATTATCATATGGTAGCTCATACATCAACATCAAGTGTTTGTTTGTGTCATTGCTGCTAGCTTAATGGGGTATGATGTGATGTGACATTAATATCTCAGTGAATGTATCTGTAAGATTTGTTTCCAGTGTTTGTTGTTTGTTTTTTGTCCTGACAACATTTTTCTTTTTTTTTCACTGTAGGATTAAGAGCTGTAAAGATTACTACCAAATTCTGGGAGTTGAAAAGACCGCCTCTGAGGACGATCTTAAGAAGGCTTACAGAAAGCTGGCTCTGAAATTTCACCCAGATAAAAATCACGCACCTGGAGCTACAGAGGCATTTAAAGGTAAATTAAAAGTAATATCCAGTGCTTTTCTGTGACATGTAAATGTGCATTTACTAAGTGCAAATTTGTGTGGGTTTTCTGTCTCTTTCAGCTATTGGTAATGCCTACGCTGTGCTGAGTAACGCTGAGAAACGAAGGCAGTATGATCAGTATGGAGAAGAGAGATCACACCCAACCAGACACAGACACCATCGTGATTTTGAAGCAGATATCTCACCTGAGGACCTCTTCAACATGTTCTTTGGTGGAGGCTTCCCATCAAGTAAGTAGAGGCCAGGCGAATATAGGGTCAGTCAGGATGTGGTTGTCCATTGATGCAGTGCTATCAAGGACCTAGAGTTATTTGTTTTTTTGTGTTTTTAGCAACATGTTTATATACCTCTGTAACACATTTACTGCAAGAGCAAGCAGGCTTCTTAACCTGAGTGTGTTGGTGGAACTGCCTTTTGATTTGCTTTCTACCTTCCAAACAGCAATCAGTACACATCATGCCAATGTGGTATTAAAGTCAACTTACTCAGCTTTTTAAAGTTTGTCTCCATTAAATGAATTTGCTAAGAGGGACTGTTCTGAAAACTCTTCCTGACACACCAAGCCAGCAGTTGACCAATAGTCTTTTGGCTTTGTGTTGCCATTATCTGTAGTTTTAGTACTGTGACTTGCATAGCTGGCTAAACTCAGCCCTTATCAGTGATCAGTCTCTGGTCCGAGTCAGCAAGATAGAGCTGTCTGACCGGCTTTTCAGCCTTGTGAATCTTCTTAGTGTTTGACCGCCTTTTCTTTCCACATTCCCCAAGCTCAGCTTATATTGCCATTATTTTATCATTAACATCTTACAAACAATATGACAAAACTCTTTAACAGACAGAATATAATTGGCAAGTTGTTTTATTTGCATCTCTGTGATGGATTGGAGTGAAAATCCAGGCTGCTCAGAAGTTATTTCCTCTGTAATTGCTACTTCCATTGCACAGCAGTGTAATGTAATGTGTATACTATAAAGGCTTTATCCTGAAAATAGATCAGTCTAACCAAATAATTTAAATAATAATAAAATATCTAATAATGAGTAATAATAATAATAAACGATTACAGTTCCTAAATATTTCCTTCTCCCTGACTGAATATGTGATAATCAGTGAAATCAACTGCTGTAATTGAAGCCTTGATTTCATATTGCTGAGAGGTGCAGCGCTCATATAATTGGAAGAATGTGATTTCCAGGTACTGTGTTGGAGGACAAGCTCAGATTGAAAACAGAAGTGAAAGGCTCTGTAAAAATATCTGCAGATACGTTTAGAAAGTGCGGCTCTATCTTATCTGGGTCAGAAGATTTTTTTTTTTTTTTACAATGTATGCTCAATAGTGCTTTGTGAACTGGTGAGGTTGCGATAGGACTAAAAGTGAACAGTTGAACAGGGAAACATGGGACAGACTCAAAATTTCCTTTTGCAACATGTACCTCTGTATTACTGGAATCAAAGACTGAGCCAGCAGAAATAAAATGACTGAATGTGTCCTAATTGATTACACTTTCATTCGCTTTTCTTTCTTTCTTTTTTCAAATCTTTTCAGGTAACGTACACGTTTACAGAAATGGAAGAATGCACTTTGCACATCATAATAGGCAAGAAAGACGAGAACAACAGAGAGATGTAAGTCCTGTCTGTAATACCTTAATTACACTTGAGTTTTACACCAGCTGATGTACTGTATGTTTTTTTTTTTTCTCTCTTGACAGGGAGGTCTGGCTCTGTTTGTCCAGCTGATGCCCATCTTAATCCTCATCATTGTTTCCGCTCTCAGCCAGATGATGGTCACTCAGCCTCCCTACAGCCTTAGCTACCGCCCGTAAGTGGTCCGCCGCTAAGAGAGCACTCTAAGATTGTGTAAAAATGTGTAAACATCTGCCTCACTCTATTATTTTATCTTCTCTATACATCAGATCAGCTGGACATATTCACAAAAGGCATACATCAAACCTGAAGGTGCCTTTCTATGTTGGAGACCGTTTCAATGAAGAATATTCCGGAAATAACCTGAAGAATGTTGAGAGAAGTGTAGAAGAAGACTATATCTCCAACCTCAGAAACAACTGTTGGAAGGAGAAGCAGCAGAGTAAGTTGACAGCAGGGCTGCGTCAGATAATTATTTTGATTTTTGATTAGTCAGCTGTTTTTTTGTTTTTTTTTTTCAATCTGATCAGTTAAAATGTCAGAAGATAGTGAAAATTGCACATAAAAAGCCTATTTTTACATACAACCCTGATTCCAAAAAAGTTGGGACACTGTAAAATGTAAATTAAAACAGAGAGTCCTTCTCAACCTACATTCAGTTGAATATAGTACAAAGACAATATATTGTCCAAACTGATAAACTTGATTGTCTTTGTAAATATGCACTCATGCCTGCAACAGGTTCCAAAAAAGTTGTGACAGGGACATGTTGAACACTGTGTTAAATCACCCTTTTCTTTTAACAACACTCAGTGAGCGTTTGGGGACTGAGGACACTAATTGTTGAAGTTTTGAAAGTGAAATTCTTTCCCTTTCTTGCTTGATATATGACTTCCATTGCTCATCAGTCCAGGGTCTCTGTATTTCATAATGCTCCACACATTTTCAATGATAGACAGGTCTGGACTGCAGGAAAGCCAGTCTAGTACTCAAACTCTTTTAGTATTCTCAAGCCACGCTGCTGTAAAACATGCAGAATGTGTCTTGGCATTGACTTGCTGAAATAAGCAGGGACGTCCCTGAAAGACATTGTCTGGATGGCAGCATATGTTGCTCCAAAACCTGTATATACCTTTCACTGTAGAGGGTGCTCCTTTAATACCCAGTCATGATACTATCACATGCCAATTAACCTGTTTACCTGGTGAAATGTTCCAAACAGGTTTAATTATTTAAATTGCGTGTTTTGTCGACCAACAGTCCCAACAATGTTCAGTTTTCTGTCATAAAAGACAGAAAGAAAGAACAGAAAATATTCACATTTTTAATGTTGTAGCCATTGACTTATTTTGGATTTTTTGCTTCAAAACTGACTTAAATAATAAACCAATTATTGTTCCTGATAAATCCTCTGCTGATTAATTAATCAACAGCCCTTGTTTATAGTACTGTGACTTCTGGTTTTCTTTGCTAAGTTTGGTGTGTTCTGAGTTCACTGTTGAATTGAAATAACACTTTCTGAGTTCAGTACAGCTGCTCATAGAGGAATAGTTTAACGCTTTAATTGCATGATTTAATATTTTTAGAGTTGTTGATTGAGACCTGGCTTACTGACATACTCTTCTGTGGTTTCAGAGGAAGGCTTACTGTATCGTGCTCGTTACTTTGGGGATTCTGAGTTGTACCAAAGGGCACAAAGAATGGGGACTCCCAGCTGTTCCAGACTATCTGAGATTCAGGTTATATTGGATGGATAAAAACCACTTGCACACATACGGGTAAGTTGTCATAAACATCAGTGACATTACGCAGTTACTGCGACTCTATATAGTACATGCATTTTAAAGACTCCAGTGTTGTGCATTTTTTATCCCACTATCTACACATCACACCCACTCTTCACCACAGTTGACAGTTTTCCAAAACACACCGTATTTTTTTGATGACTTACTTCCAATATGTAGTACATTACTGCGAGCATTTAGTCAGCTGTAACTTATTGACACATGCTAATGCAGTTGCAAGCAGGGACTGACACCTGATAATACAGAGCCAGCTGCGTTATCTCAGATGTCGGAGTTTCCCACAAGCATGTTACTACACCGCCAAAGAGTTTTTAAAACAGGCCCTGCTCACGACTGCTTTACAATGTAGTGACAGAACTTTGACCAATAAAAAGGCATCAATAAATGATTGGTCACTGTCAATAATTGCCTATCTTGATCAAGGGTCAAGTCTCTTCAAGTTAGTTTTCAATACTGAAATTCACTGAAACTTATGGCTTGTATGCAGGTTTCCTATGCAGTATAGACAAGTGTGGATTTTAGTCATTTCCATATCTGGAAAAGTATGGAAACAAGAAAATTGAGTATCGAAAAATATATGTTTCAAGACTACTGTCCCTATTCTGTTTTCTAAAATATAAAATTCAAGAGTGTTTTTTATGGCATTTGGAGCAGGCGTTTACCACTGAGAGCGAGCCTGAGGTCGTATTAAGAAAAATTTGAAGTATGACCTGTGACTGAACACATCCTCCTCCTCTACACCTGTACGTCACATCCTGTAACACAGCTCGATCCAAGTGTAAAAGAAAATATGTTTTTTCTATACAGTGTAGGGGTGGGAGAGAAAAATGGATTCTCATGTATCGTGAAATTGTGACTCTTTTACAATTCCTGAATCAATTTTTCTAATAACAAAAAGATGCATTTCACTCACTATGTTTAAAATAAAACAGTGTTTGCTCAGACTTTCAGGCATATATTTCCTCTGCTCTAACGTAATCTACTATTCTGGCTTCAACTCTCCACCCTGATTACAGCAACCTCAAAGGGTCAAACCTAAAACTCAATATGCCCAGTAGGTCAAAAAAGACAGCCTGGGACTCTATTAATTTTGGCCTAACATTTTATTTTATTATTATTTTCTTATGGCATCACCTTGATGAACAGGAAGCTTACTTCAAAAAGGATTTTATTTACTACTTTTATATCCAGTATAGCAATTATGCTGCTGAAATAAAACTGTTAGTTGCGATATACAGTCTTCAGAAGTGTATGATTCAACTCTTTTGTCTGGTGTTAAAAAAAATCAAACAAAAATTGTAATATTGAATCACAATACACATGGAATCTGCACCCAAGTATCGTGCATTGCGTCAAAAATAACCAAATATTAACCTCATCTGAACATTTACTCAACCTCGTCTGAGTTATGCAGTGATGTGGTTGGTGGAAATGGGCTATCTTTTCTGCATATGGGCTCATACCTTTTTTGGCTGTGTTCATCATCATTTCCATGGACACAGTGAATAAACAAGACTGCACAGATGCCATGAAAATTAAGTTGTTTAACTTTTTTCTTACTTTTTTGTTGTTCATATTTATGAAAGAGACTAACCACATGGGATGAACTATAATATAATATTTATTCAAAATGTAGAGGGAAAATAATGGAAGTATCACTGGTTAGTTTACCTGCTCTTTGGGCAGAAATCTCTAACATATGGGATGCAGCAATTGTAACAGAGAAGTCTGGGGAAGTATGAGATTATGAAATGGAAAATGTGCAGATCCCTGTGTGTAATCTGATAAATGGTGTAAGTAACGTGACACATGCAGTAGTCAGTTATTTGCTAAATCATGACAAGTTTGAGTATGATGAATCTTTTTGGCGCTGTTCCACTAACACTGAGCTTGTGTGGCGTTATCTGTGCGTGTACAGTAATCCAGTAAAAGTTTTCCCCATACTGCATGACTAACATTGATTTTTTTTTTTTTTTTTTTTTTCTCCCTCAGGTTCATCGGTACTTGAATCTATTAGAAGAAATCGGTCGGAGCCCACTCAAATTGGAGCATATTTCTGCAGCAAACCAAGAGAATCAAACATGCCTTACGTGCAGTGGGCAGCAGACCTCATCAGGGAACCTCTCTGCATCCTTGTGTAGATTGACTTCCTGTAGAACTGTGAGAAGCTTTGAGTTGACTGCTGACATTTTCTTACTCTAGTGTCTTGAGGACGGTGAGAGTCCGCTTGGCGTCACGGTGGAAAGTAAGAGCATAGTTGTCTATTTGAACGGTAAACAAAGCTGCTAAGATAAGCTTTCTCTGTCCCCGTCTTTTTGTTTTCCTTTTAACATTTTTGAGAAACCTCATGGCCTTCTCATAGACAGATGTCTGAGCCACTCACAAGGAAAAGTGTGTAATTTTTATAGTTCCAATGTAAATATTCATTTTACTTTTAACAGTGCAGGGTTTATCGGAGTTAATATCATTTACTATAATGTTATTATGTGGATTTGCTTGTAGCCTGTTGGATCATAAGTATTGAAAATCGTTGCACAAATAAAAGTAAAACCATATTTATTAAATTAACATGCTAAAATTGTATGAAAGTTTATTTGAATTAAATTTGTCCAATGATTGACTGGTGCATATTTTCTCTTAACAGCAAGACTAAGATGGACTGTGAGGCTGTAGCTTGGCACAGTGGTGCTTTGAGCTAAATATTATCATGCTCACAATGACAACACTAACATGGTGATACTAAACACGCATCTTTAGCAAGTTAGCATGCTAACTTTTTACAAATAAACACTAACCATAAAGGTCAGCAGAGACTGCTGGTATTTATTCCTAAACTAGAGTATTTGACACATTTTGACCTGATGGAGCTAGATGTAAAATTAAAGGGATAGTTCAGATTATTTTATGTAGGGTTGTATGAGGTATTCCTAAATAGTCTGTATCAGCTCCAGTAGATGCTGGTCAACATGCAGAGAGAGGAATCAACACATAAGCTAAGCAATGAACTGCTTTGCAAAGTAAAAATTACTAATTTCACCTATGAAGTTTGGATGGTTAGGAAAGAGCAATGTTTGTCTACTATAACAGTGGTTTCCCATCAGAAAAAGCTGTCTGGTAGCAAAGTGGTGAAAAATTTAGCATACAATTAAACTGATATTTAGTTTTCTTCAGGTGGATCTTTTTTTATATGGCTAAAATACCTTTACAGCAATCTAATGGTTGAGACATTTCATTCTTAACAAATGTGAACCTGTCGCTGGTGCTAGAGGAAAAGTCAGGGCTTCCCTAAGAACAACAGGATTCAGGATCAACAGGATCATATAGTTGTTGAGATATTCAAGTGTCAACCAGAGTGGTGGGCCAACTGATCAAATCTGCCATCCCTAGAGCCACACCGCTAGCTTGGCAACACACAGGCACACTCTGAGATGCATTTATGACAAATTATTGATTCCTCACAAGTTATAATAGAAGAAAACTCACACAGCAAATTAATAGAAAATAATTTATTCTTTCATGTTCTTTAAGTAGTGAAAAATACAAAACACATGTTTCAGGTCATATTTGACTATCAAATACATAAGCCACTCCCTTAAGAGTTGGACTTCACATTCATTGGAAAGACATCGACCCAGGTTCAAACATGAGTCTTCACTGTTGAGTCACCTGCAACCAGGTGAGTAGCTGCCATGAGACATAAGTTGTTTCCAGGGAAATCTTGTTACACATGAAATACACCAACAAAGACACGTACTGCATGTGTTAGTTCAGGACCATCTTGTCAGTGCAGTTTGATGTGTTGGAGCCACAAGGTATTGTCTAAAAACGAAGACAATGCTTAACCCGCCATTTTTGTTTCATAGTTCATATTCTGTTCGGCTTATCAGGGACAGGAGCGCTTGGTCAGCAGCACTCCTCTATCAGCAGCTCCCCTGAACAATACAGTTTCCTCTTGATGGCCCTGAAGCTCGTACTCAGTCTGAGAGTGTTATGGTGCCTGCCAGATGACTGTGGTGATGTGCTTCCCTTGAAGAGCTTCTGAACCTTTGGCCACAGTCCACTGGACTCCAGCCTCAGCACCAGGGTCACATGAAAAGTTGGGACCAGGGTGGCATCCACTGCTATTTGGTCCACAGTACATAGAGAGCCCTGCTCCCCTCTGTCCACACAAAGGTCAATGAGAGCTCCCCTGAGGCCACAGGGCTCGCTGTAAGCCAGGTGCAGCAGCTCTTGGCTGATATTGTGCAGTAGAAAGTCAGGTAGGATGAGTTTGGAGCAGCCTAGGGTGTCGGATGCCTCATTGAGGCTTTGTGCAATGGTTGCTACAACCTCTGTAGCCAAGGTCTCCTCCAGGGGATAACAGAAGAAACTGCTGTCTGAGTCTGACAGGGACATGTCTGCCACAGATCCTAAAACAAAAGAAGACAGGGTTAAAGTCTTGTCTGGTAGCACATGATTTATTATAGGAAAAAAAGAGAGATCATACTTTATTCAACAGTACACTAACAAAACATAGCAAGCCAACTTTGTATCACATTAGACAAAAACTATAAATATGTTCTTTATTAGACCCTTATTAGACTTTATTAGAGGGTAATTAGGGACATATTACTACAGAACTGCACTGTAAATTAAAGAGAAATCCTATCTACTACTTGAGACACACCTTCTTTGGCTGGTCCCATACAATTAGCAGAGTAGCCAAAACATTTCTCTACCTCTATAATTTTAGCCTTTACTTGGTAGATCTGGTTCACATATTGTTTTTAAATGGGCAAGTGGCAAATATGTCATTTCACTTGAGTTTACAGGACAGTTCTGTTATAATGTGTCTCTAATTACTCTCTAAGAAAGTCTAATAAGGGCCGAACTGTGGGAAATAATACATTTTAATTTACAGAACAGTTCTGTTTAATATGTCCCTTATACCCCTACGGTTCTAATAAAGGATCTAATACTCTCAAATAAGGAACATTATGTATAGTTTTTGTCTCATTTGATAAAAGTGCAGCCTGTTACATTTTATTGGTGTACAATTAGGTATATAGTGTCTAATTATGGTATAACTACTGTCTAATAAAAACAAATTATTTTTAATTTTTGAATAATTTGATACAAAGTGCATCAATAAAAGCATCTGCCTCCCTTATGTGCTTTGTCAGTCCATTGTTCTCTCTATTTAGTAAGTGCAGGAACACAATTTGAAATAAAACTGAGACGCTCCTTAGTTACAGTGTGAATCAACCCAAACAAAAAAACAAAAAAACAATAGAGCCTCCTGAGACAAAAGGCTTTAACACTCACCAGTTTCACTCCTACTGGTGTTGCTGCACTGCTGATCTGCTGCTGTGACCCTCTGATTGATCCCCTTCAGTTCAGTGAGCCTCTGCAGCAGACTGCTCCAGGACAGCCTATTTGAGCCCCTGTCCTCCGCTGGAGACGGAGGAAAGCTGCCGTCCAGAGACTGATTGCAAGAAAAAGACATCTTTGCAAACAAATAATAAAAAAAAAAAGAAGCGATTGTTTAAAAAGAAAAAGTGCAGTGGTATCCTCTCCAGCAGTGAGGGCACCCCTCCTGAGCCAGACCAGCTGGAAAACACACTCTGCAACAATGGAACAAAGCGTTAAATACCCGAGCCAGGAAGCCCCGCCCACTGTATTTTTCAGCCAATGAGGTGTCAGCTCACGTTCTCAGCGCTCTACCCTGCCTGGTAACATTTCTGGTCCCTTTGATGAGGCAAAGGCCAGCCCCCCCACTTCGGACCCCTGCAGGCGATCGACCCCCAACCAAACTTCTCAACACAGAGTTATCTTTTTTTTAAAGTGATTTTTGACCGTCAAATATGAAATCAAACAGCCAAACAGGACCAACCAATCATCGGCCGTCGCTATAAGGCCATGAAGCAATGAATCAGACACACCCCCCTGATTTTTTGGACAAAAAGAAATGATGAAAGAGCAGTAGTGTGGAAAGATTCATTGACGCGAGAGGCGGCTCAAACTGACACGTATCTCACGTAGGCCTCGTGTTTTGTCTGTAAATGATCGGAAATGTGAGTGCTTACTATGAATTTTGAACATTTTTGCATTCTAAGTCATTTTTCAGTTTTTTTCTCCTCCTGCTAAATAAAAAAAGAGATCTCAATCTTTTTTTTTGCCAGATCCTGTGGTATTCAGGCATTTAGGCTCAATGTGTTAATTGTTTCACACGGTGTCAATAATTTGGTTAAATGTGAGCTTTAGTTTATTTTACTATGAGATGGGGCTATCCACGACCATTTTAATTATTTCCATGCTTTTAATAATTTTCAGGGGATGAAATCTGTTATTTTTATGAGATATGAGATTTTCTAAAGTGGCCCCCCCAAACTGGAGGAACTCCTGATTTCAGACACGTAGGCCAAACACCTATAGACCCTCCCCCACCTCTCAGAAACTTTCCTCTCCTGCTGAGGATCGAAGTTAATACCACCATCATTTATTGTGTTTCAGGTTTGTTAAACATGGGAGGAGAGCTCCAACTAATGATTATTTCCACTGTCAATTAATCTGTCGATCATTTTCTTAATTAATCAATTAGTTGTTTAGTCCATAATATGTCAGAAAGTGATGTCATGGTTTTCCAAACCCCAAGATGACATCCTCAATTGTCTTGATTTGTAAACAACCCAAATATATTCAGTTTACTGTCAAAGAGGAGTAAAATCAGAAAATATAAGAAGCTGAAATCAGAGAAGTTTTTCCGTTAAAAAATGACACAAACTGATTAATTGATTATCAAAATAGTTGGTAATTTATTTAATAGTTGACGATAGATAAATCAACTGATGGTTGCAGCTCTATGGAGTATGGAGGCTTATTGTATAATGGGGGTGCAGGTCATATGCAGGCAATATAAAATGGGGCTAGCCAAAATGAAGACTTGCTGCACACCAAAGTTTATTTGTGTGTGGAAGTGGAAATGCTCTAGCACCCTATAATCACACTTAAAACTTGTTTATACTGGTAGAACTGGTTTATGTAAATGGGAGGGTATGACACCTACAGCATTTGTAGATATTTTTGTAAAAATCTGACAGTGTTGACAGAAATCAAGAACAAAATTTTCATTTAAAAAAATCAATGCAAAAGATGATTGTCTGTCAGTGTTTTCTGTCACAGAGCAAATTTAGAAAATTAAAGACGATTAAAGATATGTTTACAGTATGTGGTTTAAGTTGTTGTAGAATAATGTAAAATAATAGTATTGCATGGTCTCTTATGGTCTCCTTGAGCTGAATTAAATCTTTGTGTTTCAAGCATTTTAGACATGGGAGTACAGAGGTCTATTGTATGCAGTTAAAATGGTGCTGTTCAAATGCAGGCAATATAAAATGAGGTTATCCAAAATAAATAAGACTTGATGCACACTAAAGCTCAGCCCCGCTGAGTAAAATTTATTTGACCTTTTTCTTAAAGAAAATCATTAGTCCTGACATTTTACCCAAAAGTGTGAGTCAGCCTCAAACAAATTGCAACACAAACATATTCACAGGCATTTTGTGAGGAAAAACAGCTGAACCTCACATAAATTACCGCAGAAAATCTGACAGGGCAGTTTCCTCCATAACATAGAAAGAGATCCAAGTGGTGGTTTAAAGGTGTTTCTTAAACATAACTATTTAAATATCACTTTAAAATAGCAATTTTATATTACTTTCAAAATATTCAGGAATGCAAATTGGCAATAATCAGCATAAATGTTGGCATCAATGATGAACATAAACATGTAGCTTCTCAGTAAAACTTGATTTCATTACAAAGATATTGCAAGGAAACAAACACGTCCATTTTAATCCACTTATGTGTCTAAGAGTTAAAAATTTTCTGTTGCACATTCATTTTACTGCATCCAACTTTGTATCTAAAAGCAAAGCATGTAATACTGGGAAAACCTCAAAATGATCTCAGTCAAGATGAAAATGATTTATTCAGAATCACAGCATCAGACATGACACATGACCACTTCCTGTATTTAACATGTATGCTCAGCTTGTATACTATATATTATATTTGTGTATGAATATGTATATGTATGGGTAAAGATACGGATATATAAATGTGAATGTATTTAATGTATATGTGTGTGTATCTTCCCTGTGCTTTGTTTCTTTCTCTTTTTTGTTTTCTTTTCTTTCCCGCTTATGAACTGTAAATTTGGAAGCAGCTAAACTGCATGTATGAAATTAATCTTGGAACAAAAATACAGTAATATAAGTACTTAAAAAATAATTTCTCTGTTCATTTCATGTGTTATAAATGATGAATTTTAGAGATCACAAGAGTTAAAAGAGTTTCTGCCTGTTTGGAAATGCTCTCTACACCCACTTGATACTTGGGAGAGTATGACATGTTCAATATTTGTCCATGGATTTATTCATTTTAGTTGCAGCATATAGTATATTTTTTCCTCTGAGGCAGTAGGACTGTGACAATCCTGCACGGTCAGTCTAAATGATGTAATACACTGCATATGCAGATGATGGCGCCACTGTACCACCTTCAAATTACAGACAATGAAGAAGCGTCAATCTGTGTGGTTTGTGCATGTCTGCATGTAAAATGTTTATGCCTGAGTGCACCTATTGTTTGGAGTGAGCATATGAACACACAGTCTCTGACATGCATTAGTCCACGTGTGCTTTAATGGTCACAACTCTGCTCCTTCAGTATGTCTCTGCGCTCTGGATGGGAAATTTACCGCTTAACTAAGCTTAAGCTTCTACACTCCACTGTTTGAGGTAAAACATTACTTGTGGCATGTCACTGGAAAAAAAGTAAAACGGAGAAGAGGAAATAAAGCGTGACAGGTCCTGTGTTTTACAATTCAAACAGGCCTGAGAGAGCTGTTATTGGCTGGCCAGCCTCAGGCTATGTAATTCATGTATAATAAATCTACTACCAAATGGATTGTTAAGAATGGATTTTTTTTTTTTTTCTGGAACAATTTGCTTTAATCGGTGGTGGATTGGAGTAAATCAGAAAGAAAGAAAAAAAAAAAAACAATTTTACATTCCAAAGAACTATTTGTTTCAGTAATTGGTGTGAAAATAACCAGAGCAATTATGAAGCGCTTCAGTGGAGAACGTAGTATATTATTTACACCTGAATTAGCTCACATACAACCTTCTTCTACACCCTCCGTTGAATATGCTCCTGTTGTTAATTAATTCAGAAAGGGGTAAAAGGGTCCCTGGGTTGTGTTTGCCAGGCTGTAGCTATAGCAACAACATGCTGTTGTGAGCAGGGTCCATCTCACTGAGACAGCTGAAATGTTTGGTTGAAGCTGTAGAGTAACAATCTTGGTCGCCTCATGTTTTTATCATTGTGGGTGACATGAAAAGTGTGGTGGTGTCTAGATGCATTCAGCCAATATGATTTTAACAAAAGGAGAAATAAAGCACCAGCTCTACAAGAAATGTCCCAGCATGTAGCCTCTGATTCCTCTGTCATCTGTGCCCTGAGTTTATCTGGAAGACCTGCAGCTCTGGGTGCATTTTGGCTACATGCGCTTGCGTCGCCTGAAGTTGGAGCTGGGACAGCGTTCCATTTAGGTTTTGATTTATTGCTGGAGGAGGCAGAAACAGACCTGCACTCTCAAGGGGGCGACAGGAGAAACTGTGATGTTTGGCAAGTTTTGCTGAGACACACTCTTTTTTTGTCAAACCATTAACGCTTTACACACCAACTTCAAAGAGCCTGTGTTTTAAATATCAGCTTAATGGAGAGATAGACTCTTTTTGGCTGACTCCCTGTGGGTTTATTTAAATTTTGGCACATTAGGCCGGGAAGAAATTACAAAAAAACACGACTCCATCAAGCAATGTCCTTTGCGTTATGATAATATAATATAATATAACATAATAAGTTCAGGTCATTTGAAAATAAAGGGCCAGTTTGACAGACATGTATCAGATTAATCCAGGACTAGGTCTTAATCTGTACTAGTTAAACCAGGACATTGAAGTAGCTTTCATGAATGTGGCTTAAATTTGGTTTAGTTATTTGGAGAGTACGGAGTTCTGGAGTAAGGAAACCAACGGTGCTCCCAAAACCCCAGAATGGAATAGAAAACACAGGGACAAGTGTAAATCTTGAGACAAAACAACAGCAGATACAGAAAGATTTGTACCATTTTGCATCTTAACTATACAATGCAGTACATTAGCTGTGTGCTTTAAATGCTGTTGTGTGTCTGTTTGGGCCTCTAGGGAAAATGTTTGGCCACCCCTGATTTAGATATTACAGTCGATGTTCCCTCACAAGCAGCGGTAAGCGCAAAGTAAACCTGCCTCTTTGAAGGATTAATTTAAGTGTCATTAATAATGTTATTATTGATGTTTGTTTATTAAGTGGCCCCTGGCCTCCTGTCATTATGCAAAAGTGGCCCTCAGGCAGAGCAAGCTGAGTGTCCCTGATATGCTTCAGTGTGTTTACTTTCTGTTCTAACAAAGTCTAGGAAAATAGACTTCTACTGTCGGTTTAGCATGGATGTCATGTAACTGAATTCACGTTACTTCATGGGGGTGATGTCACAAAAATGGGCAGGCAACTTATCAAGCAGGAAATGTCCCTGGGGATTGCAAGACAAAACCACAGATGTATAATATGAACTAGTCATTGCCGCTTAGACTTACCACCAAATTTTCCTAGTGTCCGTTTGCAGTATTGCAGCAATGCTGCTGGTACATGTGGCATTTTATTTAGTTGCTCCAAAGAGCCATCAGTTAAAGTCAGCAGTACTGCTGTGTGATTAAAAAGTCGGGGTTTTGGGTGCACCTCAGATAGATTACTCTCATTACTCTCCACCATTAGCAGGAAACATCCATCACAATTGAGACTGATGGATGCCTCGCTTGTTTATATATTTCATAAGGTCTACCCTGAATGTTCCCCCAAAAAATCTAGTCCCTGTGGAACTTTATGACCATGTTGAAAGTCCAAAATTAATCAGAAAAGAAACAGTTTCATATCATCTGGATTTAGTCTCTTTCTTGTATTTTCTGTCTGTATGTTTTTATTCTAATTAAACTGTAACTGGTGTGCCGACTTGGCTCGGTCTCCCTGAAAAAAAAAAGAGATTTCAATCTCAACGGATTTCTGGTTAAATAAAGCTTATATGAAATTTTGACAGTAAACTTTTTTGACAGTTCTGTATTGCAAAACAATTACTTCAAACAATCCGATGCATTTCACAAAGGAAGCAGAAAACAGTGCTGGTTGTAATGTGTGTAGAATGATCGTTTCAAGTCAGGGTGGCACCAACAATATGCTGAAACATCTTTCTACACAACATGAGCTTAAATTAAACACGAGTGCCACTGATTTCAAACCGAGCAGCACATCCGTTACTGAGGGTAAATAATTAGCACCATACAGGCAGGATTAGCAGGTTTTTTGTTTTTTTTCAATAAGAAAAACCTAATTGAAAACAAGTGCTGTACACATATTCTCTCATTTCTGAGCTTTTACATCAAACATCTATGAATATTAAAACAAAATATTTTGTTGGATTCCTGAGTGTATAGCTGCAAGAAAAGTAGTCACAAGGTCTAAAGAGGACTGGAATATCATTTATGAAATCTTTATGATGAAAAGAATCACCTTCTCCATCAGGCCTCAGGAAAATAAACTTAAAGAAATTCAGAGTGGAAAATTTTCCCTGAAACTTGAAATTTGTATTTATGGTTTTTCATTATATCAAATGAGAAAACACCCCATGTTTTTGTGTTCCATAACTATAGTGTGAGGAGCTGAAGGTTGGATCATTTTGTAAAGGTATTTAAGTTAAGATGACAGTGGTAAAAAAAAAAAAAGGAAAAAAAACAAGTCACATAGGGACACTAAATGAAATCAATAAATCTTTGCACGTTCTGTCTGTGTGTTTTTTGTCTCATACCAATTTGTTTTATCCACTGATTTTCATTTGTACTTTACTGCACATGTACCTCGTACCGTTTATGAGAACTCAATACAAATTTCCTGTAGAAAAGGGTATTATTGTTTCCCTTGACCGACTATCGAATTGACATAAAATACCCAAAGGAACTGGATTATTTGTAGTTTCCAGTTTGTATTTGTTGTGCCTGTGAATGAGCCTCATTATTGATATTGATTGACTGTCATTATGCTCAGAGGCTGCATTACTAAATGAAGGTGCAGGAGTAAGAAAGTTAATGCATACATGATGAGCTGTGACCACATGACATCAGACACAGAAAAAGATTCTGATCATTATTTATAAGTACTCTTACCGTGACTCGTCCCCGAGCAAAGCTATCTCTCATTTTAGAACCATGTGCATTATTTAGCAGCGCTGCCAATGTTTCGCTTTTTGTATTTGGTTTTGAATTAAACAAGACTTGTAGGGCTGTTGTGACTGCACTTTGAATGTTAAAGTATTCTGGATATCATCTAGCCTATGTTTACCACACAGGACCTAATGTTAAATGCACCTTTATAGTTTCAATTCTTTTACCTTAAAGCTTTTAACCTTAAAGCTGGTTAGCTTAGCTTAGCACAAAGACTGGAAACCGGGGGAAACGGGTAGCCCTGCTCTGTCCAACAAAATCTACCAAACAATATCTCAAAAGCTCAATGACAGCAAATGAGCTTATTTTCTAAAAACTGTTGGTTTACTTTGATATTGTTTTCATGACTGTAGAGACTCAAGGAAGTATATAAAAATGCTGTTTATTTGACTGCTTGTTTGCAGTATTTCCTGCAGCTAATAAAACAATAATGATGATTATGATACATAATGGAGACAGTAAACCTGAGTAAACCTCACTTTACCACTGTAAGATCACATGAGGTTTTGTGCTCGTCAGACAGATAGAAACTAAGAAAACAAGACTGAGATCTTTCCGCCATGGAACCAGCTGAACTGAACTGAGGCACAGTGGTGCTTTGAGCTAAACGCTAACATCAGCATGCTAATGTGCAAAGATGCAAATGTTTAGAAGGCAATATTAGCACTAAACAAAAAGCACAGGTGATTAATTCAGTACATGGAATAGAAGGCAGTGATTACACTGCTTGTATGGTCAAAAAAAAAAAAAAAAAAAAAATACAGAGAAAAGCTTTTTTTTTTTGGTCCAAATTGAAAATAGAAGCATCATGAAAACATTTGAAAAATAGAATTGAAATAAAATCTACATCCCCAAAATTGAATGGGTGTGCAGCGTTTGTTAACCTATATGATTTGTACAGTGGTTCTTGAGGTTTAATGAAAAGTACACCTTTAAAGGACAAGTGTGCAGGATTTAGTGGCATCTGAGCTTGCAGATTGTACCTCCCCTCAGCCTCTCTTTCCAAGCCTGTAAGAGAACCTACACCTGCCATTGAAACTAGCAAAAATCTGAAAAGCCCTCTATAGAGCCAGTGTTTGGATTGTCCATTCTAGGCTACTGTAGAAACATAGCGGTACAACAAGGTGGCCTTCGTGGAAGAGGACCCGCGCCCTCTGTAGATATAAACGTCTAATTTTAAGGTAACAAAAACACAATTATACTTACATTCAGGTGATTGCATACTAATGAAAGCATACTTATGAATACTATATTCCATTTCTGCCATATTCTGCCTATAAATGCCTGTAAATCTTACATACTGGACCTTTAAGTGAATTAAAACGTAATAGTTAAACAATGTTCTTATCTCAGCAGCTTCTTTGTAATCCCCAAGTGGCCCATGGCTATCAGACATTATGTCTTGGCATTCACGGTGCCTGTTGCTGACAGTAGCCAACATGTTTTGTTAATGAGCTTCATCTGATCTTTACATTTCTCCGCCCTGCAGCCGTTCCAGCCATCACAATTCGATTCCCCCCCTCTGCTTCACAAAGCATGGGACCTGGGGAAACCACACTCACATGAGTGACAGGGAGTCTTTTCCCCAGCTTTTATAAGGAGATTACCTGAAACCCCCTATGGCTCTGTGACTCTAGGATTACTCAGCCATTTTCTCTTTAACTGGCTCCAATAAATGAGATGAACATTGTGGGCCTGCCATGTTTTGCCCTCCTCTTTCTGGATCCAGGCTCTGTGACTGTCACACCACATCTGTCTGTGGGTTCATGACCAGGCCTGCGCCTGAGTCCCAGTGCAGCAGCAGTCTCAAGGATTTCGCCTAATATGTAGCTTAAAGGAAGTGTAATGTTAATCACTCTGCCATTTTGCTTCATTTGACTCACTGCTCTTAGTTTGATTAATGTCACTGAGAATGAAGCGGGCTGATTGCAGTAGCTGCAGAGCACTGTGTTAAAATGCATCACATATATTAGCTTATAGCAGGGAGTACAAACAGAAGATAGTCCAGTTCAAACAAACTGAATAATGCAGATTTGTTGTTTGTGCACATAAATAATTTTTACCAACCTGAGTGTATAGTTGTGTTCAGTGCTGTAGCTACTGAGGACACTGAGGTCACATCCTGAGTGTTGTTTCTGGGAATTTGGGGGATTTTAAGTACATATATAGTTGTTTATATTGTACAATTAAACGGAAACTATACATGGTGTCCTTTTAAGACTGATAATGGGATTTAGTTTAGACTCAGTGTCTTTAAATTGGACTTTCTACTGTATAACAATAACATTTTTATTGAGTCATTCATTTTATTAAAACATCTAAAAACTGCTAGTTTAATAGGGGTATTTTTTTTTATTAATTTATAAATACAAGTAAGTGAAAACAATAAAAGCCACAATACATATAAAATTTCAACCTCTTTCCAATAAAAGTTAACTAGTTTCACATATTTTCTCTGTAGAGCACAACAGCCTGCATTGTCTTTTCTTTCTTTAAGATCTAAACACAAATCTTTGGAAAATTGACAATTTAAAAAAGATTTAAAGGCTTTGACACAGTATTTAGATCATTATGCAGGCTGATAGAATTTTACAGAAAAAATAGTTAATAAATATGAAAGACTATAATAATCAGAAACTTTTTTTTTCTTCTTTTTTGGTTTCACAAAAAGGGTGGGGGGATTTGGGCTTTTGACCTCAGTATATCTAAACTCATGCTACAACCCTGGCTGTGTTGTAAAAAGAGAAACACACTTGCTATATGCATCACATATATGTGGATAAAGACATGTTTTTTGCTTGCAGACACTGATTTTATCCCCGTGTCTGCATGTGTTCAATCTAAATAACTTCCTCTCTCTTTATCTTTGCTCGTAAACTTGATTGCGTTCAGCTGAGAGATTAGATGACGCCCTGTCTCGTGCCTGCCTTTATTAAGAGGGCCTCAAAGACACTCTTTTCAGGATGAAATGAAGATGGCATCAGTTAATCCAGCATTTCAATTACAAGCTGTCACTCTTGGTGTCTCTCTGGGGACTGGCTGAGACTGCAGCAGGGAGAGATACAGCAGGCAGGGCAGATACAGGCAGATACTGCGCAGCGTGGCACAATGCAAATGCTCTGCTTCACTTCCCAGTGATGTATCACAAAACACTGCCATTACTATCTGTGGGCCATCTGAACACAGCAGAAAAGCGATCAACAGCAACTAATCCAGATCAACAAAACTCCTCTTTAATCAATCAGAGTAACAGTTTTTAGGCATAGCAGCAGCAGCAGCACAGACTTCACTTCTCCAGCTTTATTAAGTTTTACCATCCAATTTTAGCCAAGTTATATCGGCAGTAAAGACAAAAGGGCAAATTATTCTTTTTTTTATGCAGCGTTGGACATGCTATAATAAAAGTAACACCTATATAGTCAAATATATCAACTATAACAACCCAGATCGCAGTTTCACAGTAACATCACAGCCCTGCAGTTAATTCAAAGTGCATGTTCAGTTTTTGTTAAGCTTGTGTCAGAGAGGTGTTGATTCAGCTCAGTGATAATAGGCCCTTTTCACAGCATGTGATAGCAGGAATAGCACATGTATCATTAATAACATTAATTATGGCTACATTGCATTTAGGTGCTCCAGTTCCAGCAGGGCCCATGTTATGTACGCTGGCCCACTGTCATGGCTTACTGGGACACTTAAATGGAACAGAGCCATTGTTAATGTTATTAGTAACACCTGTGCTTCCCCTACTATGACAAATCTAAAATGCTGGGAAAAACTGGTCTGTTTCAGTGGCTGTCAGTCCATGAAATAACGTTTTTTGATTTCGTCTGTCATCATCAAAATAGACAAGATCTGCTTAGACAGCAAAATTACATCTTAAACCTAAAGCTCTTTAAATGATGTTAGAATACACATCATGAAGCGACTTGGCCTTCATTTTTTGCAAAAATATTGTTTTGAGTTTGCTAAAAAAAAGAAAAATATGGTATTATCCCAGTATCTGACCACGTTAGACACAGTGGAGCAACACTTTTTAAGTAAATTTGGACACTTTCCATTTTATTTATGCAGGTCAGGTTTACTGAATTACCATCACAGTGCCTGAAATCATCATTAGTCACTGTGATTGACTGATGTATTACGTAAAGAGTATACATAAATGAATAAATATGTCTGTTATTCATAGATATTTATATTAAAGCAGTTTCTATTAGTTGATACTGCATATTTCGATTAACATGAAATCGTTGAATTGCTATGGATAAAACAAGAACAGCTATGCCAAATGAGCCATCTCCATGACAACTGAGCGAACTCCATCCACCAATGACGACTGTGAGAGATAGCGTTGAAGGCTCTGGAAAAAGTTAGTTGAGTTGGTATTGTTTTGTCAGACACTGTAATCTTAAATGAATGAACAACACAACACGCAGCAGAAAATAACATTATAGATATGACAGTACTGTTGTGGATTATTAGTTGAATATTTTCTGCAATCGCAACTTTTTTTTTTTTTTTTTTTTTTTTTTCCAAATTTATCTGTTAAACTTGTTTTGGAGCTTGGCACCTAAGGATTTCATTATTCTGTATAGTAAATACAGTGCACAGAATACTGTGTTCCAGGATACTGAAACACAATACTGATCGAAACCACAGCCTGTTTTCCCTCCTGCTGTCCAACAAGAGATACAGAAGTATTTGCTGCTGTACCAGCAGAATACAGAGCAGCTTCTGAGACTGTTTAGTTTATCCTCAGTACTTCACCATGCAAAATGGTTTGTTTTATTTTTATTTCTATAACTTAGTACTTACTCAACCAATCTACTGTGTATATTTTTAGTGTACAGCATAGTACAACTTAATCTTGTTATTCAACACTGCGTTGTAAAATGCTAAATAAATCTATTGCATATGTGAGAATAAAATTTAATTTGATTTTGAAGATATTTTAAAAATCCAGACTGGAGATGAAAATACTGGGGTGGGGTGGGGTGGGGGGTGGGGGTGGCAGAAAAAGAATTAGCAACTAGTTTGACAATTTATGGATTGTTTAAAGGTGACATTGCTAAAACTGCCTGCCCCCTTCCATTCTATGTCACTCCATCCCATTCCAGTGGTCGGCCAGGAACCAAATGTCACACATCTTACAGAACCCAGCCAACACTTTTTTTTTTGTCTTATGCACAGCTTCATGAACTGGAAGTTTTCATGATGTTGTTAATAGGACATGAGAGGTGCGTTCAGGACCCCATTTAAATGCAGTAAATCACAAGGAAAAGTGATACTTTTACTCCACACCTTTCGAAAAACTGTGGATGTATTAATTTTTTAAATTATTTGTTTACATACAAATGTTATCACTAAAACCTTTAAGTAAACTGTCAAGTCAAAAATACCAAATTTCTAATTTCAGTGTTGTGCGGTTTTGCTGTTTTTCTTTGTTAGGCCTATACAAAACTAAACATTTCTAGCTTTTGCACTGTTGGTCAAACAATTTGATACCACCACCATGGATTTAAGGTACTGTGACAATTTATAAACCAACTGAACCATCAATTGATTGAGAAAATAATCCGCAGATTACTCGATAATGGGAATAATCCCTTATTCAGACTGCCCCACATACCAAACAAACCGTCCCACCTGAACACGCGTGAGCATGAGTGGGTGGAGGGCGTCACGTGACATGTGAAGGTGCAGCGCGTGAGCAACCAACTTCAACATAAAAATATAATTAAATATTTGACGCGTATACAAATTTATCAAACAGTGTCCCACACGGAGCACCAGGACTTAATGCGTGGTTTCTCTGTGTCTCCGTGTCTCTCCTCCCCCCTGTCTCTCCCTCTCTCTCCCTGCCAGCAGCAGAAGGAGCATCCTATAGGCTAATCAGTTGGTACTTTGACTCCAGCCTCAGCATCCTCCCCCTCCCAGAAGAGGACAGCCGACAGCCGGTGTGTGCGAGGTGTTTTTGTCCGCTAACCATGGTGGGAATTACGGATATCGTGTGCCTTCTGGTCCCGCTGGTGATGCTGGCGGGCTCTACCTTCCAGAGCGACGTGAAGAGCGTCAAGGAGGCGGAAAAAACGGGGAATTTCATGGAAGACGAGCAGTGGCTGTCCACCATTTCACAGTACAGCCGCAAGATCAAGCACTGGAATCGCTTCAGAGACGTAAGTCCGCCGTGTTGATGGAGAGATGCGCGCTAATGCGGTATAAGATGCGCTGATAGGTAAACACGCACGGCCATTTAGAAACAGTAATATTAGTTATGATCACATACTTTCTTAGCCTGATAATACACACAAACTTGGGACTGCTTTTGAAGCATAGTCCACACAGCAGAAACACACACATACTTCAGAAAATAAGAAGACATTCACAAATAATCTGTGTAAGGTATATTTGGGTGACCAAACACATATTTAGGGTTTATAAAATGGAATAATAAGAATATGTCGAAGGAAACATATGAAAATATATGAAGGATTGTGTTTATTGTTCACAATATGCTTTATTTTGAATGAATATCTCTCCATTTACACTTTAAGCCCGATTTTTTTATTATTTTTAAAGAATAACTCAAAATATTTCATATATTATATATGAATTGGATAGTTTGGAATAATGGCATACAGTGTTGTCACAATACCAGGATTTTTATACTTCAATACAATACTAGTATTAAAAAAAAAGTCCTAGTAGAAACACAAAATAGAATGTTTTTTTTCTTTTCTTTTCTTTTTTTTAAATTAACAACCTGCACACAGTGCTGGTACAGAAAGTCACTGAACACTGTCTGTTTTTTATTCAAGCGAGGTTTCAGGCAGGAAATGAAGACTTAACTGAGGTCTTGAATGAGCACTTATCTTTTCTTTTTTATAGCTTTGGTACTTTCAATACTAGAATGCTAGTATTGTAATTTTTTTTAAACTTGTGGTATTGAAAAAAAGTATTGAAGTATCGATACTTTTGACAACCTTAATGTCAAATTTGGTAAATGCCAAACGCTGACTGGATGTTTTACTTTTCTGACGTCCTCAAAATTCAGGGATGTCTAAAGTGATATTTAATTCTTCACGAGAGGAAACAAGCTTTTCCAGGAATGTTATAGGTCAATATTAAACTACAACTGCAAAAACAAACCACATATACTCTACTACTCTTCCCACCTTTAGTGTATGGGCCCTTGGTTAATTATACAAAGTTAATGTTTCAGTTGCACTCGCACAGCAGGAGCAGTATAGTCCTATTCCATCATACCGCCCTTAATATGGGTTACCTCTCATGTGTCCCGGGAGATTTTCACAACAAGAGAATTAAGCAATTAGAGCAGAGGGGCGGTGATTGATTGATGTGCATATTCACCTACTGAACAGACTGAACTGGGTTGCAGGGATTGATTAAAGCCTGCAGGGTATGCACGGTGATATATTGCTGTGTCTGTAAATGTATGGATGTAGTTTTGCCTCTGGCTCTGTGAGATGATTACTAATGATCCCTGTAGGATTTGGACAATAGTGCAGTTGGATTATGTTCCATATAACTCCTGTTAATTGGGTTTTAATTGATCTGGGGTGGTTACTAGCACGTGATAGCCTGGGTATCTTTATTGGATTTGAAATGTGAGCAGTTGGCGTCAGCTTGAGCATCTGCACGAGAACAATGCCATGCCTTTTCTTAATAATAACCGTCCGAGAGAGGCTGTGGTGTCATTTTGATACACATTCGTACGGATCCCTAAATCACGGGTCATGGACGTCCCTGAGGAGGAGGTGAAAATTGGCAGCCGCCCCTCCTGGGATCGGATTACTTTGACTGTGATTACTTAAAGAGAATGTCCTCTGGAACTGTACTTAGGGAAGTAATGAAATTGTGTGCATGCAAAGATTAAGTCAGAATTATTGTGGGATTATAACGCACTGGATGCTGCTCTATATTTACACAGCCTTGATCCAATTAAATGTTAGTAGACTGAATTCAGCACATCACGATTGGCTCTGCAAAACAAAAAAAAAGTAAAACCTAAGTAATACTTGATTTGAGGGAGTGTGCATAAGACTGTCATTACCTTGTCATAACCATGTCATTATATGTGCCATCTTCCTGAATGTTAATGAGTGCTGTCATTAATTGTCATTCAGTTAATTATGTCATTTTTAATGCAAAGTTGACATTGTTTGAGATCTCTTTGTTATGATAATTGATCACTCTAATTGAAGTCTAGTAAATGATTCATGACACTGTTATAAACGCATTTGACAGTGTAATAAGACTCAAAGACATCTCTATGACAAGTTCAAGTTGTACCACTTCACCTGAGGTCAATGAAAATATTCATGACACGCTTATAATGATCTCATGACAGGCAGTGTCAAAAGCAACCACATATGACAGTTTAATGTAATGTTAAAACAAACAGCTGAACAGTTTAGATGCTGTCAAGTTGTCATGACCAACACTTTGACAGGTTATGTTGTGTTGGGTAATGTCAAGTTGTCATAATAAAGACATTATTGGCTTAATCAGTGTCAAGTTGTCATTACAAATCTATCTTAAACAATGTCACCTTTGCATTGAAATTACATAATTGACTGAATGGCACTCAATTGACAATAGTAATAAACATTCATAAAGCACCTTCATGTTCATGACATGATTATGAACATGGGTTATGGTTCATAAGTTCAGGTTATGCAGTCTTTGTTAATGTTAAGTTGTTATAACTAACAAATTTCAAACAATGTCATCTTTGTATTAAAAATGACTTAATGACAACAGTCATAAACATTCATAGATGCCTTGATTATACATTACATGTTTATGAACATGGTTCAGAATTTCAGGCTATGCTGTTTTGTTTAATGTCATGTTTTCATAACAAAGACATAATCAGCTTGATCACTGTCAAGTTGTCATAACAAAGATATTTTTGTCTTAGTCAATGTCGAGTTGTCATAGCAAAGACATCTCAAACAATATAAATGTTGCATTATAAATGACATAATTGACTAAATGACACTTTAGGACAATCCTGTAAACATTTATGAAGACTCCTTAATGTTTATGACATGGTTATGACAGTCTTATGCACACCCCTTCAAATACAGTGTTGCCAAAAAAACTTCTATCCAAGAGTGAACAAAAACACAAACACAGATAATATTTGGAGCATCCTGAAGATATAAACAGTTTGGGGAAAGTGGGATCATCTTCTTAACTTTGCTTGAGGTTTTGCCATCCCATATGAAGATGTCACTCGCTCTGTTCTCCCTTTTTCACTGAATTTAACATCAAAGCTGCTGTGTAACACAAACAGGCCCTACAGTCCCACACAGTATCTCTTTCATGATCATTATTCCCAGAGGTGATTGTCTTAATACGTGTGAGTGTGGTGTGTGTGTGTGTGTGTGTGTGTGTGTGTGTGGCGCGCACTCAAGTACTTGAGCGCACAGAAGCATGTTTTTTTTTTGTTTTTTTTGGGCTGTTGCATTTGTGCGTGTTTTTCCGAGTGCGTTAAAGGGCAGGAGTGGTGGTGGTGTCTCTGGTGATGATGATGATGACAGGAGAAACATCAGAGAAAGCGAACCACTGAACCTCCCGCGGGAATCGCCAATAGAAACCACTTTGATTTCAGCTTGCTGCCGTAGCAACAGCGGTCTCTGTGTGATGGTGTTGAAATGGAGCATGTATCACTGAGGGTTTGATGACTCTATCCCCATCACTTGTCCTGCTTCAGGGTGGAGGAATCAGCGGAAACATCCTTTATCAGAATTTTGTCTGTAAAATTCTTCACATGTGTGTAACCAGCTACTATATTCTTGATGATTCTTAATGAGAGCTGCTGAATATTGATTACTGGTATAATGAACATTTAATTGGTGTTGCTTCATGTTCTTTGAGCTAAAAAAAAAATCTGAACTAGAAAATGAGCAGCTCAGTCTCTGGGAATTATTTGGTTGATGTATAAAGGACTGCCAATGACACAGTTATAGGTATTCAGCTTACACAAATTGATGTTGACTTGCACAGTCCTCTGAGAACTGAGCGTTGAATATTAATCCAACACTGGAAAGCAATAATCAAAGCTGCACAACATGAAAGACGAACGCTTTCATTCTCTGCAAACACACAAATGCACAGAAACCCCTCGCACACACACAATACATAGGCTGCAGAGGGTACACTGTAAATAATTCATATTTATTATTCTCTTATGAAATGTAAAAGCAGAATCAGGATAAGAGGCTCTTTCACTTCCAATAAAAATAGCTCCCACACTTCAATTCAATTTATTTTCACAGGAAGACAAGGAGATTAGATTTAACAGTTACAGTCAACAAATAATAGAATGGGATACCTCCAATCCTTTAATCTGACAGGTGCACTCAACATTTCATTCCACTAATGCACCAAATCCAGGAGAAAAAAGAGAAAACATGGGAACAGTGAAGGCAGTCATGGTAACTGAGTGCAGAGTTGTTATTTTAACCCAAAGACTGATATCCCTGCTGTTATTTGGCCAATTCATATGAGACGTTTGGTCACTTTTAGTTCCAATTAAAATGGCTACAACATGGAATTGTTTATTGAGGTGGTAGTTTGGTTTATTTAAAGTGGAGTTTTATCATCAATAGTCAGTGTATTCGCTGCAGTTGATGGTGGTCAACACGCCCCCACTTTAGAGAAGCAGAGAGGATTACCAGGCTGGAAGCTAAGCAATGAACTGTGTGGACAGGGTCAGCAACAAAAGGTATTTTAGCCTCTTGAAAAAGGGTCTGTTTAAAAAAATCAATATCAGTTTAAGTGTACGCTATATGTAGTATGTTTTCATCACTTTACCTTGGCATCAGACAGCATTTTCTATGGGAAGGCACCACTATGTAAGCCAAATTTGCTCTTTCCAAATCAACCAAACTTCATTGGCGAAATCAGTAATTCTACGTCACAAAGCACAGGGGTTGCATGTCTACCACTGCCTCGATCTGTTTGTTTGTGTTACTGTCCGTGTACTTCAAAGGATAATTCAGATTCACAGAAGTCACAAAATAACACAAACTAACAAAATGAGGCAGAGGTAGATCAGCAACTCTGTGTTCTGTGGGTAAAATTACTGATTTTTACAATCGAGTTTGGTTGTTTTGGAGAGAGCAATATTTGGCTTGTATAACAGTGGTTTTCCATCAGAAAAGGCTGTCTGCTGGGAAAGTAAAGTGGTGAAAATAGTCTATATATAGCACACACTTCATCTGATATTTATCTGTCCTGGTGTCCTCTCTGCTTCTCCAAACTGACTATTGATAAGTACCTCACACAACCTCACTTCACTTCAGATACTCCAAACTCTCCCTTTAATTTCTTAATGTTGTACTGTTGTTAATTCATCATTCATGTATTTCTGACTAGAGCGGCTGAATAATGTTCAAAATAGAGTTAGACAGCTCTATAATGCATGAATAAAAGATGGGGACATACAGAACCTAGAAAAAAAGATAATATGATGATAAAAATATATCTTGTTGTCCATCATGTGTGATGGCAGAAATCCAGACACTCGATTATGGAGACAATTAGATGTCAACTGGGATAATCCCACCAATCAAGGCACTGTCTGTCTTTTTTCATTTCAGTATGAAATTAAATGGCTGGGGACTTCTGCATTTTGTGCAGAGCAGATCCAATTTGGTATGTCTACTAAAGGCAAATCAACAGTAAATTCAATTTTTTGCTCAACTTCCCTTGTAAAAATGATACTGTCCGTGAAATCGCTAAGCCGTGAAATTGCTTTGATGTTTTACTCCTTTTGATTTAAATAAACTGAGATATATACAAAAAATGGATGGTGATAAGGACATAGCAGTTTAAGTTCACCCAGAAGGAGGTTGTTTATTGTCAGCATCCATCACGCATGCCAGCGTGAACACGATGATGATTTTCATTTCATATTTTTTTGGGTTTCTCTCTCTATCCTTATCTTAAAAACGCATGCCTCTACAGTCAGACAGCTCTGGACCACCCAGCACCAATCCTGCTTGCACCTGCTATCCACTCACCTCATTTTTAAGAGAACAGAAAACACTCGGCGCCAGCACAAAACATCAGATCCCTTGTCAATGCCAGTGGATTAATATGCAGAATGGAGGAAGCACTTGCGGCAGGTTCTGGCAGGCTGGCAAGAACATTTAACGGGAGGTTTACTTTAGCTACTTGCCCGATTTTAGCTTCTCGTGCTCTTAAACTGGCCACCGTCCAGCAGGATTTTAACACTTTGTGATTGCGGCTGCACCCGTCACTGCTCCTTTTTATCATTTCACCGTAACATAATTGTGGATAATGGCATCTGTAACACTGGAGCCAAATACTCCATTAAAGACTATCTAGATGAACAGTAAATTATCACCACCAGCCCTGCGCTCAGTCTGGCTCGCCTATCACAGAGCCGCTCATGCTTTCTGATGTTAGAATAGGCTGCTGCTGATGCATTAATGCTATGAATGATGATAACAGCTTATCAGAAATACATTAGTCTATCTGGTCATGCTTTGTGTGCTCTGGCATGAGTCGCTCCTTATCATGCTCCAGATTCTCTATGACGGTGCAAACGTCTAGAGCTCCGTCAGCGATGCAGATGGAGCGCGTGTCAATCACCTCCAATAGATGGTCCGGTCATTCAGGGTGTGGACGAGTCACTGGTGCGCTGTGGGGTGTCTTGGCTGGCTACCAGAAGCCTGGGTGGGATGTAATTTGGGGGGGGGGGGGACAACAGCCTTTCACCATGTCTTGTGTGCATGGCTACAGCTGCTTCACACTGCAGTACAATAGCCACGGCTGAAGGGCACAGGTGCTGCAGAGAGGCAGGGAGAGGACCTTCTAAGTAGTGAAGAAAGGTGATAAATTTCTCAGCAGATGCAATTGTATACAAAATTGAATAAATGCATCTTCCTGCAGAAATCTCTGTAGAGTTGTGACTAATAGCTGTAGGAAAAGAAGCAAGCCTTTTAAAGCATCCTTTTGTTCCTCACAGATGCTAGAAATCCCCGCATGCCAGCATTTCACATGCATGACTTCTCGGAGTGACCTGCTTCTGTGTTGGCTACACATGGGAGTCGGTATGCCAGATAGGTTGTTTGCTGCAGAGAACACCTGACATCCAGGAATCTGCCTGTAATGAGCGCCTTGTGGGATACTTCCAACGCTCTCCTGCAGTTACAAAACCTGTGTATTCTGTAAACAGCCCCAAAATAGTTTGAATGGTGCATCAGTATATGAATTCAGATCCAAAACCCAAGAGTTGTACTAGTTTCATGATTAACTCTCATTTGAAAATGCACTATACCTCTTAAATCACTATGAGACTGTGTGTGGCTTTTCAGATCAATAAATCACACCTTTTTTCTTTTTCAAACTAACAATAACTCTAAGTGGCAGTAGCTGTCCCTACAGTAAATGCCACCTAAGTGTTATTACCTTTGGGCTTGAGCCAGACTGAGTCACAGTCAGTGTGAGTTCAGTTCCTGTGGCGCAGTAGCTGATACAAGAGAAGTTGATTAGAAAAAGTTAGAACTGTAAATCCGGATGTTTCAGCACCTGAGAGCTCCTGAGACTGGGTTTGTTAAGGAAGCGTTTCCTGTAATCAAACGCACAAAAATATGCACTCACATACATATGATACATATGCACGCAGAAACACACATGTTTGGAGCAAAGATGGTTGTTTTGAGAGGAGCTGGTAGGTGAGAGTTCATGGTCAGAACTCACTGAAGACATAACATGACTTGCAACTTGACAAGTTGAAGCAGTGTGCACAGGGCTGTAGTAAAAGCTTTGCTCTTCTCCTGCAACAGTAACTACCTTTACATGCTCACTATGTGTAGCATGTAGCATTTTCTGATAAAGACATACACCAGTATTATTCAGGTTTTTACCGCAGGTTGCAACATGCTGTGCGTTGTAAACAAACCAATTAGCCAGCAGTTTGTAAGGCTGGAGTAGAGATGCATGCACAACAGAGAAGCCCACGTTTATTGTCAGAAAAACACTACATCTACTTTTAAACATTATGAAAGACTTGGATAGCAACAGGTTTTTGAATATATGTAAATATCGCAACGCTGACCTTTTCAAGAAGATGATTGAATGAATGAAGGAGGAGGGAGGCTGTGTTTGCACAGTTAGTCTGTCACGAGTGGAAAACTTTGAAAAAACTAATTTTGACACAAAAAAGCCAATCAAGTTTGCATGGCACCATGTAAACAGGAATATTAATGGAACATTTGTTTTCATTAGCCATGTAAACAACTTTGTAGGAATACTGTCTTTTTGGGGATGAGGGCAAAAAACTCAATATTTTGCACATGTAAAAGTAATCACAGGAAGTGAAAGATACTGTTTAAAAATACAAACAATTAGGAATAAATTTCTGTCTTGCTTATGTAAGCTAAACAGTAATATGTTAGAATGAAACAGTCTAATTTTACATTTTTAATTATTATACAAGGATGAACTAGCACTACACTGCCAGTGTTTCCCACAGATCAAGGATCTATTTGTGGTGGCGTGGTCCGGGGGGGGGGGGGGGGGGGGGGGGGGGCTGTAATGTAGCACTATCTACACACATGAATATGCAAAGCTGCAATTGTAAACACTACATACATACATATATAAATGCTACAGAATAGAACAATAGATGAATTATGTACAAGTATTGATGAAAATAGCCTGCATTCAGTAAATTTTTATTTAAGATCTACATATATAAATATACATTTTAATAAAAAGATATAAATAATAGCCTTCATTTACATAGATTCATAGATATACATAGACATACAATAAAAGATATGCTGCCACAGCTGCGGCGCTAGCTGAAGCCTGGAAATATTGAAAGCACGCCACGAATAAATGAACATGTGGGAAACACTGACTGCAAAACCTTTGAATGGTGTTTCTTAATTTAAATGTCTCTATAGGTACCATCTGTTGGATGCTGACTTTTTGCCTGGGCTATGCAGCTTTTGACTCAAACTTTTAGCACAATATGATGTCGTTTAGTGTATTCATGACGTTAACTTAATTGACCAGCTAACTGCAGCTGAGTAAAACTGCAGCTAGAGATGAAAAGTCAAAGGGCCCCATGTCTCAAAAATCACAATGAATTTTGATGGTAAATCTTTGTTGTCGTTGATAACATGCTGAACCAGAACAGAAGGCTTGACAAGTAGGCCTGGTAGACAGGGAACAGCAGTAGGCTAACTAAGGGGATGTTCAGTGTTATTGTCCATAATTTAAATTAAGAAAATCAAAAAAAAAAAAAAATAATAATAATACAGTATGAGCCTATTTTTAAGGAACCTTACCAGCATTAGAAATAAGCTGATGACAGAACTTGTTAGGAACCAGAAATGACAGCTCGTCTGCCTTTTCCACAAGACGAGCCACATTTCAGTCAACTGCTGATCTGGTTGTGACTCTTATTCGATTACATTGTTTTAGCCTCCCTGGTCTCAAATCATCGTCTGATTCTTATCTTCTTGTAGCCCCTACTAAGGCAATTTCATTGATTTTCCATTGCTGTACATGTCTGTTTTTCAGTTGAGATCAGTGTTTTCAGTGAAGTGTGAAGGTTCTCGCTGTTTGTACCAAATTCTCCTGTGAGTTGCAGACTGTTTTCTTATTCCCCGCAGGGCCCTGAAAGGCACAAGGTCTGATTTTATTTATAGATAGTGAGTACAGAGCTGGCATGAGTGCACAGAGACTTTGTGGACTAAGTGTGATTTTTATAGCTGTATCTGTGTGTGTGTGTGTGTGTGTGTGTGTGTGTGTGTGTGTGTGTTGTGTGTGTGTGCTGCAGGTATTATAAAACGTTGAGGACGAAGCAAGAAAGTTTTAGAACTCATCATCGATATGCATCAAAATTTCTGTCAGATTCATTGAAACCAGTCTATTTTTTCGTCCTCTCTGAACATGTATCCAGTGAAATGGAAAAAGCAATTCACCGTTTATATAATGGAGTCCAATTTTCAGTAGGTCTTGTATTTGACCTTTTATCTATCCTTTACTGTCACAGTATTTCTGACGTCACTCATCTCTATTTGAGTGTGAAAAGTGACTATATAGCCTCTCATGAACAAGGCAGCATGTATAATATACAATATCAATAGCATTTAAATGTCACACCACTCATTGCAGGTGTAAATGAACACCTTTCATCCACAACCTTCTGCATTAAAGAGATTAGTCATGTATGAACCAGTGAAGACGAGTGCAATGCAGACAATGTGTCTATTCATCTCTCAAAGTGTGTTTTAAGATAGAAATCTGCAAACTGAAGCATAAGAAATATGTAAATTATTCATTCTAACTTTGACTTTCAGTCGGGCCAGCGCTCGCAGTTGTATTGCTTTTTTTGTGCAGCCTGGTGCATCTGTTGTGTCACGCACACAATCCACATTTAGATGTGCTTGGCTTAGATTTCACATCTGATTTTAGAAATACTGATCTGACCAGGATTTTGCAGGAGTGTTATTTTCCACACCCCATGATGATATGCTCCCATGGAAAAACATGCAAGAAAAGCAAACTTCCTGTTTATACCTATTTATTTAATTTTTAATTTAAACAGAAGGAGACCTGTGCACTGAAAATAAACATAAACAATATATAGCATCACGAAATACATCATTAAGCATTGAAACTGCTTGGTATAATGTTTTAAATTGTTCAAAAGAAACAAGAGATTTTAATTTCAAAACTTCTTAGGATCATAGTATTTAAAACCTGTTGTGTTTGAAATGAGGGACTAATAGAAACAGGAACACTTTGTTGCAATGAAGCCAAGCTTGCAGTCACTATAGATCTTCAGCAGGGCAAATTACATCAAATAGAGCAAAGGTACACGTGGGAAATGCAGTTCACAGTTTTAGTCCCCAGAGTTGAAATACTGCAAAGTAAAAAAAAAAAAGTAAAAAGCGAAGTAAAAAAAAAAGTGTATGTTAGGTTTGGGTGGGTTTACTGTATACACTGTAGCTAGAGAGAGAGAAAGTTATATATATAAACTATATACTCCATATATCCATCTTAAAAGTGGATAGTATAACAAAAACATGAAGCCAATGTGCTTTACTGTTTTATTTTTAATTGATAAATTCTAGTTTAATTCCAGGGTCTTTTTAGGAGAATATATACTGTACCTCTATTCGTGACTTCGGACAGACTGTATAGAGCCTGAGAGAAAGCAAAAAAGTCCTCAAGCACCACTCTCTGCTGCTCCTGAAGGAAAACAGATTTAAAAAAGTGTAATTTAGTGAGCATAAATAAATGTTTTCACCTCCGATTTATCTTGCAACTCCTATCGAGAACTTCTGCTCTATATCATTGCTTTGTCTCCACCCTTATTTTGTCCATCGATCGGTTTCCCAAAAGTACTAACCCCCGCTTCACCTCTTACTTACCCAGTCCTCCCAGCTCTCTTACATAAGCCTCGCTCTTGACTCCATCCTGTAAGGGAGGCAGACCAGACTCTCAGCGTTTGATGCTCTGCCTCTGCTCTGCAATCCTGAAGCATCGGCTCACAGCGCTGTGTGCAGCATGCGGGAACAGAGGAAGCAGCAGGCCTGCTTCTCCTGCCCTGCAGCCCAGCAGGCGTGAAGATAAGTGAGAACATATAGGATGAGAATATTGTTAAGGGGCTTTTGTTTCATCTCAGGCGTGCCTCATGTGATCTGTAAACCAAAGCGGAGAGGCTGTGAACAGCAACTGGGTCTTTATGTGAATCTCTAGGTGGGAGGAAGTGACACAATTCTGTATGTAGCATCGATGCTGAAGACAGCCTCAGGGCAATGTAATATTTTATTTCTCAGTTTTGTTTCATCAGATTTTGGGGTTATATTTTGTACTGCAACAATATCCAACAGAGTTTATTTCAGTAGTGTGTTTCTACAAGATTTTCATTGATGTAAACATCAGTATATGAATTTGTCTTGTAAAGATGTCAAAAAAGATGTCTGTTACAATGTTGAACCCACTGCTCACAATTTTGAGCTGAAATTTGGATAATTTCCCCTGATCAGCTAATTGATGCTTTCCATCTCAGAGAGAAACCCTTGTTGTACATGGCTAGCTTCTCAGTGCCCTTGTCTCTCAGTGTCTCTTGTCTTTGAAGGGCTTCTTGTATTTGCTTGAGGACCTTTCGCTGTCAACAGACAGAAAAAAGTGGGACTTCAGCAGCAAAAGTGGTGGGCATGCAGCCCGGTCCCTGATGAGGTCTGGAGGGAGATTACAGTGAGGAGGACCTTCAGTGTAGAGTGGCACTCAGTCTCATTCTTCAAAGCAGGTGACTGTCTGATCTAACCCTCGCTAGCCTGCACGTCTCCTCTGTTAGATGAACTTCCAAGTGTTGAGAAAATACACTCCTGAGACTGTCCTTCCAAAAAAAAGTCAACCTCAGTCAGGCACAGAGTGTCTGAAGAAAATGCTAAGATTCCAGTGGGCTGGGCTAGTTGTTGGGCCTCAAGGGCCAGTGATAAAACTGATTATGTTGGAGCACAGCTGGAAAAAACAGCTGTAAACAGCCTTAAGTGAATGCAGCCATTCCTTTTCAGCAACACTTTGCTTTATGAGCCTGAATGTCACCAATGATATGCTGATAAATGTACAGTCTCGTACATACACCACGCCAGAGCATAGTGCCATTATGCAGGACTGTTCACTGTGTTTACCTTCATTAAATCACCTGAAACCAACACCAGACTGCCTCAGTGTAACCATATAGACAGGAGATGTCCAGTTAGGGCTCATCTTTATATACAACTTTATTTTTATCCTTAGCATTGGTCCAATGTAATCATCACCAAATCAATTTATTTACTCTTTTTTTCCCCCCATAATTTTTATAGCAACCTGATGGAAAATCTTAATTAATCTGTTTTTGGATGCAGATTTGTGGTGGTCATGTCACTCTGAACCAACCAGACATTAAATGAAACAGGTATACTAGCTATGCACTGAATTGGAAATTATGTTCTCAAAAAATGCACTGTGAATAACACGGTTTTACAGAATTGTGCAATATAGCAGACTTACATCATGAAGTTATTACTGTTATCTCCAGTATACAAGGTTGTGAACTAAAGTGGGTGGGTCTGAGGCATGAAACTCCCGGGCTACTAGTCCTGTCATCAGTCGTATCAACCCAGAAACAACTATGTTTACGTTCAATTGACAAAGCCCTCTAGAGGCCGTAGTGATTATGACTCTTGTCCACTGGGAGCACAGAGTAAGTAGTGGGTTGTTGTTATGGAGCCACAAAGTCCACAGAGGGAGGAGGTTGGGGAGGATCAACAAAACCTCACAGTTTAACGCAGGAGATCACTATTAGTTTCCTGTTTACTATCAACAGTCGATGTTGGTTTCTTTTAACCACGAACGTGATCCTTCCATAACCTTAAAGTCTGTGCAAAGGAAATCAGAGATTTGTTTCTGAACATATTTAATATATTGGATAAATAATTGAAATTAACCACAAACCGTCCAAATGAAGCTGCCTGGAACAAGCATCAGTTTCTCAGGTCGTAGCGGTTTATGACGCTTCAGAAGGCTGATACACCTCCAGCATTTCTGAGCAGAGAAAACTTCTTTATCATGGTTTTGAGACTTAATTTTTTTTAATGTTGTAACAGAGTCAGAACACATATTTATTATTGCTTTACACCGACTTTAACCAAGTGGTTATTATTGTAACGAAGGGACAAGGGTCCTCCAAATGTTTTCTTAACCAATTAGTTATTTTAACCCAAACCATGATCTTTCCCTCACCTTAAGCAGCCTTGTTCTGATCAAACCTGAATCACTGTTTTATTTTTCATCATAAAACACAGACAGTTGTTACTGGCTTACATTTATAGACTGGGGGAGCTCCCTTGATGTTTGAATTTACTTTGCAGCAGCTCTGAGGCTTTTTCACCTCGCTCAGAAAAAGATTCTGGCCACGGAAACACTGTCACACATGAAAACCGGAGATTGGGGTCTGTGAGGGCTGAAATTGCGTGAATTTTATGACCTCAAGTGCTTTTTTTTTGATGCAGAGTGCTGTGCTGCCCGGATTTGATGTATCCGCTGAAGGCAGATATTAAAATTAATTGTGAGAAAAGGTCAAGTATAGCCCGTCATCCTGTGGACAAGGCTGCATGGATCTCCACATGAGAGTGTTATTACTGTGCCCTTTGTTACTGAAGAGCTAGTGGTGCGCTCCGCTGTCGCTGCGAACAAACCCCTCAGGATAACCACAGTGAACCACAGAGTGCATCTGACAGCTGACATAACCTAGAAACACCTGTCAGTCACACACACGATCACAACCAGTTTTCTGTTTGATCTTCCCCTTCAACCCACCCGACAATTTCTATCGTCTATTTTTCAGTGACACTGTGCAGTTCCTCATGAGCTGAGCCCAATTTTTCAGTGGACAGGCTCATCAGGTCGTGATCCTGCCCCCACAGATATGAGGGATTGTGATCTGTCAATCAGTATTGTGTGGCTCGGCAGCAGGGTGAACAGTCTGCCATGTTTGATGCAGAGGGTAAGCCTCCCTGCTCTGTTTAACAAGAGGAGATCTTTCTGATGTTATCAGGTATAGATCACAGAGCTCCTGGATACAGCTGAGTGTTTTCACCTCTCAGCTTGCTTCCTCTAATCACTTCTGTGTAAAAAAAAACGTCAGTCTTTCTTCAGAATTTTGGTCTGTGAGTCATATTTTTCGAGTGATATAACTCCTCTGCTGTGTGCCAAACTTGTCACTGCGCTCTGCGTCTCATGCTCACTTTCATTGTGCGCTCAGGAGAATTTATTTTCCCCCGAATACATTTTCTGCTGCCTCTCTTTTATGAAATCATTGATTTCCAGTCCTGTCAGCACAGCAGGACACCTTCCTCATCGGCCCTGGCAGAAGCACAAATACAGGCAGGCTGCTAAATAATGCAGGAGCCGGGGCATCAATGAAGGAGACAGGGCAGGCGTCAGATTAACGGCCAGGTCGTAAACTCTTTGAGGTCTTACCCTGCTAATGCGTGACTCCATCAAGCCCAACAAGGTTAAACAACATAACCGGTGATCATTCATGAAGCTCAACTGGAGTGTTTGAGGCAGAATCCAGACACGAGCCAGTTTACTGGAAGTGATTTTTCTGTCGTTGAGCACGGGAAATGAGTTCGGCAGCGCTGCAGCAAGCAGAGGATGAGCAGAGCAGCAGTGTGGTAGATTTCGATGCTCGAACGTAGTCCCTGCCAGTGATGAAAATATTTACCTCTGTGAAATAAAACTGTGAGGGTCAGAGAAGAAGGTCCCAGCTTTCATGAGGGCTGCTTATTTCACGTGTTGTGTCAGGATTTATCACCTTCCGGGGAGCTGTTTGGCACACGCTTCCAGTACAGTAAATGTTTACGGTGATGAGTAGTCATCGCTAGGGAGGAAGGGGGGGGAGGTTGATTGTAAATATCTTGAAATTACTCATGTTTATTGTTTCAGAGCCAGCAATATGGTCAAAAAGCTTTACATCTACACTGTCTCCTGTGGGATTCCCTGAGATTGAAAGAAAAAAAAACAATCATAAATGCTCGTACACTGTTGGGAATTCTGGGGTCCACACTGTGAGTGTGTGATTATTTGTTTAATATTAAAGGCCATGATAATATATATTCTGTGATGGGGTGCTACATGAACATGTTATTTTCTGTCAGAGTTAAAACAGTAGGGCTGTTTTCGACTAAGGATTTTCATAGTCGAATCTGATTCGTCAGATTTTGCCGTAGTCGACGAATAGTCCACCCCCCCACCCCCCCGTGACTTTTTCTTAGGGATAGGCAAAATTTAATTTAGACTAGTCGACTAGTCTAACACTAAGAAAACAGTCAGAAAGCAGTTAAAATTGAGCAGAATTTATTAATTTATAATGTTAAACACTGTCGGAAAAAATACTGTGCGTATTAAGAGCCATTTGAAGCCGTTAATCACAGTCAACAATTGCCAAATCATACTTTAAATGCCGCTGAAATGTGCGCTATGCACGCTATATATGCAATACAAACCAAACACATTAACGTACAAAACATTAGAGCAACTCACAAAATGCTTCAGCTTTTCAGACCGAAGAGGATCACGGAGTCTGCAGGTAAACTAGACCTGACGTTTGCAGCTGACAGCAGCAGCTCTGCCTGCAGATTTCCTGTGTCTGTGTTTAATGTGGCACGTTTCTCCAGTCGGAGTGATTATATATCAGCTTATTCTGTCACAGTCTACATTACAACATTATTTCCATTTTCTAGATTAAAACAATGCCAAACGCGCTGGTTTTCATCTGTCCGACTTTGACATAAACATCCGGGGTTGCCTAGGTGATCAGGGCGTACACGCTGGGCAAGAGGCTGCTGTCTGAGGGCCGCGGCCCCGACTAGTGGGGGCGGCACCATGCGGCAACAGATAACTGACATCGTGCATGATTGAAATATTGATTAATAGTATAAACGACTAGTGAGGGAGACATGGAGATGATTTTGTATCAAAAATAGGCTTTTATATATTGAAAAAAAGACATTCTATGTATCAATTTCTGCTCAGCAGTCGTGGGCACCCCCGCCTAGTCAGAATGGTATGGTCTAGTTACATAACAACATTTTCCGACGATTCGACTGCGAGGTTCATAGTCGAATCAGACCTCTCCGAATCGAATCGTCGAATATTCCACTATTGAAAGTCAGCCCTATAAAACAGTTTTGGTTATTTCACAGGAGAGGTTTGTGTTTTTATGTTTTTTTAATTGCTATTCTCACTTATTACCATGCACCAACCAGAGTTTAGAAACACCTGAATCAAAATGTGATGACAGTTGTTGTATTGTTTCTGCTGCCCTGTCTGTTCTTGTTTATGTACGACTGATTTGCAACAGACAATATGTTTTGAGGGGGCACAGACTGAAATACAACATATGGAGGAAATTTTGTTATTTAAAGCACCTGGCCAGTTGCAAAAAATGTTAATACTGAACCTATCAGTGAAGTCTTCACTGACTTGCAATACACTTTCCACTTGTGGTGACTACAGCATTATTCATAGTTGAGACATGAGATTTTTGGGCATACACTGTACGATTTGAGCCCGTTTCAGCTTCGCCTGGCATCATTTGCCTTGCGGTGTGCAGAGGGAGGCAAGGACTGCTCAGTTGAAGCAGAGTCACAACAGAGCATCTGAAATTGCCATGTCAACACAACATGTCATGTGGATGGACAGTAAAATGAAGCTGGCTTACCTTCAGTTCTCTCTGCAAAATGGACAAGCCATACTGTCCACGTCTTTTTGGCCACCTAGAGTCCATATACACCATTGTCTTTTTGTTTTTTCTTTTTTTTTTCAGCACACAGGATGGCATTCATCATCAAGGCAGCATGTCTCTGCCTTGTTAGAATTATTGCTAGCAAACAAACTTCTACCCACCTCAGAGCTTTCAAACAAATCTTTATTGACTGTTGACAATAGCCAAACTCCACAGGGGCCGACATGCCTGGACCGGATCGGACCGAACAATGCAAGCACATAAATCAGGAGCTTTGGCTTTACATCGCAGACGATTTATTCATACAGTAGGAGTTTACTGTGGAGTGTATTTTTTACCCCCGCCATCAACCCAACCACCTCCATGTGAATCCAATGTGTTATGTAAATGTGTTGTTTCAAAGGAACAGTGTCTTTATCTTGTCAACACAATGTAATTATGAAAACAGTTTAGTAATATACAAACATGATTTCTAATAATGATATTTTTTTGTGTTTCTGATGTTGCTAGGTTACTGTCATTGAAATGTGATCAAACACAAAGTCCTGATGGAGCACCTAATCTGAGTTTTTTTAGTGTGAAAGTCTTAATAAGGATGTTACTTTACTTTACTTTACTTTCACTTTTATTGCTCATTCAGTCATGAATGTTTAATGTTATAATGAGACTTTTCAGAGGCTTTAAAATGAACATGGGCCCTTACAGTGTCATTGAGTGCAGCTTAATACCCTGTATCTAAAATTACACTTTTCTTCACTAACATTGGCTCTTTTCTCTCCTTTTTGCTGTCATTTCACCAGGAGGTAGAGGTCAGTTCTCTCCACTTTTTTCTACCGCGCTCCTCCAGCTGCCTTTGTACCATGTCTTTTTCATTCATGACTCATTCTCTTGTCTTTTTTGTGTGTCTTATCTCTGCGTCTCCATCCGTCTTCTCTCTGTTCTTTTTTTTTTCAAATCTCCTTCAACTTGCCCATTTTAATTAGAACGATTAATGTTCTAATTAAGTGGTAAAAAAAGGAAGACCACTTAAAAGGCTCACCCCCTGACACCATATGTCTCACATATAGGCGTCAGGTGTAGGTTTGTCAGGCTCATTTCCATACAGATGTAAAGGCACAGTACATACCCATCTGTCTCTGGTGTGTGTCACTTGGCTAATTATCATGCTGCAAGACTAATGTACACATCACAATCAGTGTGCGATGATAATGTAAACTACTTGACTTCACCATGAACGTGACAGAGTGTTAATATGTGATGCTATCAGCAACCCTGTGCACTCAGGCCTGCAGTGCGAATTACGTGGCTCCTCTTTCTGTGCATCTGCTAAAAAAAAAAATGATTTGTTGTTTTCTTCATGTTTCTGCAGGATGATTATGTTCGCACCTGGGATGAAAATCAAGGTTCTAATGACAGTAAGTCTCACACACGCATCTCATCTCACTCTCACTCATGACTTTAATATAAACATATATTTGTGCCGTAATCCTGAGCATGCAATGAGACATTTTCAGCAGGTACATAAATTATATTTTGAAAAATAAATGATCATGTCCGGAATAATTTAATTTGAGCAAGCAAAAACTATCTGTACTGAATAAAATTTTGTTTCAGTTCCTAAATCTAGTTTTAGCACAAAATAGATTTCTCCATACAAAATATACTATATTGGCACCAGTTTAAGATGATCTGAATATAACATGACAATGATTATAAGAAAAATGCCTGTTTTTAGACTTTTTCCTGGTCCATAGTATCTCACGTTTCCCTGAGATACTGTTAATCTTGGGATTCTCTTCCCTGATACTTTTTCTCTCACGAAGGTCAAAGATGGAGTACTTCCATTAAAGGATCATGTAAATCCACAGTTGTGTAGCTTGTTGGAGTACATTTTAAGTGTTATTGCTTCTCATTCTGTTTGCATCACTCACAGACTCACAAACTCTCCTGTTGGGTATTGTTCAGACTTTCTGACTGCAGCCTCAGAAAATTCTGTGGTATCGCTGATTCTTGGCTGCCTGACAGATAATTCCAAGGCCGGTCAGTTTCTACAGTAAAGACTTTCCATTCACTGATCAGGGCAGCAAAATGTGAAACAGACATTGAAGGACAGTGTGTAGGATTTAGAGTCAGCTTGCCGCAGACCAAACTAAAGGCAGTCAGAGGTTAGCTAACTTAAGTAAACCTATCTTTCCATCAGGAAAGTCCCTGAACATCCTTGGCACTGTATTCCCTGTCAATCTCGGAGGCTGTGTTCGCCCCAGTCGCTGACTGTGGTCACTGGGATGCTGCTGAGCCCACTAATGGCAGCTAACAGCTAACAGTTACTGTTAGCTACTTTAGGAACAAGTAAGCTAAAGCGATCTGTCCATCAGGAAAACTCTGTAATTATATCACATAGAGTTGGAGTAGCTGGAGGACATCAGAGGAGAACCAGAATATATTTTCTCCATAAAATATGATCCAGTTTCACCGAAATTAGTGAATAAAGTTGTGATTTTGTACAGTGAGGCATCATTCCCCAGTATTACTCCGATGAGTGGATGTATTCTCCTTTGCTCCACTGCACCATGAGCAAGAACACATTTTATTAGAAGCAAATTTAAGGTATGTCCCAGAGTGCAGAATGAGTCATCAACAGTTTTAACACAGTACATAAGTGATAAAAATGTGTACTAAACACTGATTTTGAAGTCATGGGAACTTTAAGAATCTCTTTAGCCTAACAACATAAAGGCTACAAACAACCCATAATGCAACACTTTCTCATTTCTCGCTCAGTTGTTAATAATAGAATGAATGGTGTCCGTTATCCTGTAAAATATGTTTAAGGGATCCTAAAAATGTTTATAGTCACATGTCTCCAAGCTCCATGGTAAGCAAGATGAGAAAAATGGCACGAAGGTGATAAATTATGCTCAACTGAGAATTATTAATTTGAGAGTGTGAGTTATTAAACTATGTGCATGAAATCTCCCAGGCTCCTTATAATTTGGTAAGTTATACGATTGCAAAAAAAAAAAAAAAAAAAAATGTTCTGTGCTCAAAATCTTTGTTCAGGATTAAAGCACAAACATGATTCTATACATGCAGGCCAAATCAGGAAAAAAAAGCTGGTACAAGTGCCTTGGATGCATGCTGATGCAGTGAAAGCAAAGCCCCATTATTTATTGAAACTGAAAGTCATTAGCCTGTACTCTAGCATGGAGACATAATCTGTGGCCTGTGTTTGAACTGTGATGCTTCCCAGACTGTCTGTGGTTCATCGTATTCGACAGCGCTGCGTATGTTCTCTGTTTGTATTCGGGGGTCAGACGCTCGCTGTCCACACTTGTAGTGGCTCCTCAGCGAAAAAGGTTGAAAGATGTTAGTGCTCAGTTTTATCTGCCTGAGTGGATGTGATGTGCCTCCCCCAGGAGACACTAAACATTGGCGAGACTTCAACCCGTCACCACTTTGTTCTGCTTCCTCCTTTTTCTCTTCCTCCGCCGCACTCGAGCAGGAGACGTGTGGAGAGACTGTCTGAGGTCTCCTCCTCGACTCCTGCTGCGACTCAAGCCTTAATTGAGCCCCTGCAAAATGAAGTCATGACAGAGTCGTGTCCTCGACCATTGTCACTTGATTTGCAGCTCAAATGAAGTCGGCTGAATGGCAGAGTCCATTAGCGCAATTTCCAAGGGCTTAATGAAGGACTAATTACGGTTTCCGATGAAAGGCCAGAGAGAGACGTAAAAGCGAAGGAAGAGAGTGAGACAGGGGTGAGAACTAATATGCCTTGATTTAGTGTAAAGCGACTGACATCAACATTATTCCTGCCAACTCCAAGGCAGCTTGGTGATGAGGAAATTGTGGAGTCGGGGGAGGAAGTAAGTTGACTCGTGAAGGAGACTATGATAAGATGAAAGCGAAAAAGGGAAAAGTGAAAGGATGTCTTTATTCATCTGTGAAGAGGAAGCTGTTTGTTCACCAGGATGAAAACAAAGAGGAGGTCATTAGTCTGAAAAATCACATGCACAAAAACATGATACACTGACACTCTAATGAGCTGTCTAGTGCTTTAATGTGTCACATGTCTGTCTGAAGGGCTTCATTTATACTATTAAATTTAAAATAAACCAGCCTTTTGAGAACAAACACCTGAAACTGTCATTTTCATCTAAAACTATTAACCTCAATGCAATCACGCGGTCAACACCTGGTAAACTTAGCAAAACGTTTGTTTGCTATAAGGTGAAACCCTTGTAGCTTATAGCTGTAAATTGTCAAATTAGAGACTTAAGAAACTGTCCTATCGTTTAAGCTTACAATTGAATAGCAAATTTTGTGTTTTTTCCTTAACCAATAGTTGAAAATGCTGACACAAAACACACAGTTTTATGTTGGTTTTTTTTCACTTTTTTTCTCAATAAATGCTTCTGCCGAACGAAACAATGCCAGAGGACGTGCAATTACTGCCATTTGTAGACCATCAATTAATTATCAAATGAATACATTTTTACAATACATTATTGATCATAACAGGGAGCGTGTTCTTTTTGCATACGCACATGCAGATCAGTGTTGCCAGATGTATGATAATTATTATATTCGAACCATAATTTTAACAACTGTACAATGTATGAGCAGTAATTCCAAAAAAGACAGATTGTACAATCATTTTGTAATTTCAGTAAAACCACAACAAAACCTTGTTTGAGAGCGACCAATCACATCAGCAGCACTAATCAAGCAGCTGGTAAAGCAGTGATGCAGTGTGTAGATCTGGGGCTTTTGTTCAGGATGAAATGGAAGAAGTGATTGTGTGACGGGCTGTGACTGACTGTGTGAAGCAATACACAGTTGCTGTCTTGTTCAGATGACGGAGTCTCTGTGTACTGTGGTGCCTAGTTTTGCCTTTCAGTGTAGTATCCTGGTCCCTTGGCTGTTTCATTGTGTTTTTGCGAAAATACAAAAATTTTAAACTTGCAGTATGATATTGCTGCAACACTGATATGGTTGACTTTCTCGCTCCTCATACTTTTATTCTGTCAAACGTACTATGCCCATTACAGTTTGCCGCCTAACAATAAATGGACACATCAGTCAGAATAAGCTGTTGGCACAGTCGACCAGCACACACGTTTTTCTGGATATAAGCCAGATTTTGGTCTTGAATTTTTGCCAGATCGGTTATCGTTTGACATTCAGTGCAAGGGGGGCCACGATGCTAGATTAATTATCTGAATGGTCAGTCATCTGGCTCTTGGAGAACTGTTTGATTACCTGTCGTGTCTGAAATTTTAGTCAGCTGTCTTTTAGATTGAGCACTTCCACAGTCAGATTTCCCACATGGCTGCTGTCAAAAGACTTGTTACAAATTGTAGTGAGGTTGTTTTAATATTACCAGAGTGGTGTTTTACATGTTGTGGCTAAAAGTTTTGACTGAGCCTGCTGTGAAATAAAACTGAACTTCGCTGGAGAACAGACAGACCATATGTCTGCATCTTCCGGCCATCTGCAGCGCCATATTTTTCTTACTTTCCATTAATAGCAGAATAGACCTTTTTCACAGCAGCCATTTTGACATGAAATGGTGGTGTAAACACAGGTTTTACCAGTGATACTAATTAAGGTTCTGTTTCATTCAGGTCAAACAGAGTCAGGGTGCTGTTATTGTGCATGTTGAAATGTTCTGCTACACTAAATGTAAGGGACCCTTAATTAGTAAAAACCTGTGTTTACCCTACTATTTTGTACCAATATGGCTGCTGTGTCTATTGCATCTCTATCTCCTTTTGTTAACAAGACATCAGGACAGCACAAGATGGTAAAAACAAAAAACAAAATTGTGATTATTTTGACAGTACTGCAATTGCAATATTATTCATAATCAGTGGGAATAATCATTTTTGCGTCACAATTTACTTACATCTAGAGAACAAGATTTCTAGGCCAGGGCATCTCTGCAGCACTACAGTACTTCATCATAATGCTGTTTTGTCACACATGTTTCTTTCATCAAAAAATTGCAGCCTCTGCTATTTAGATATTGCACTTGGCCATATTGAGATTTTGATAATATTTCAATTAATTGTGCAACCCAAGTAAGCATCTGCATTCATGATGTTTCTTCAACCACTTATTCTGGTTTTTACTTAACATGAAAAACTTTGGAATAACAGATTTTGACCCATCTGGCTGTTTGACATGTTTTATCTAATTAACATTAATAATGCTTTTAAATCATCAGCCCAGGATCCTACCAATTACTAGCCTAACATTGCCAAATTCATTTGCAAATGTGAATTACCAGAACAAATCAGAACATGGCAGATTCATCTGGTTCCTAGGCTAACCAGTTACATCAATATGGGATAATTATTGATTTACAGCCACTGACATTGTACTTGTCCTGTCACAGACCTGCAGTTAATCTTAATTAACCACAGCCACTCACCTTTTTCTGACCTTGACCAACCAAGTGTTTTTGATACATAACCCTGATCTAACCTGACGCCTCAAATTTGTTAGACAAAGTCATCTGAGAAGTCATTCTTTGAAACTGTTTGGAAAGGGGCAGGCACTTTCAAAAAAATACCTGGCAGGTGTCTGAATAAACCATCTGTCTATCACCATATTGGATGTAGATCCCGAGTGGGACAGAGGGGACCTGTACACCCCAGCTTTAAAGAACATGATGTTGTCCCCTAATTATGTAATTGAAAGTACATACAGTATTTAATAGAAGCTGACTCCACTTTTTAAATAACTCACACATAAACACAAAACTTCTTGAAAGTTTTGTTTATTTTCCCCCATCTATTTTGCCAAGTGGTATGAACCACACATGTCATTTTGTCTAGTTAAAACAAGAGCTCTAGTGCCGAGCCAGTCATTATGTGTAGTGTTCGTCTCTTTGTACTTGATCACAGGTTAGTTAATGATATTACTGAGTAAATAACGTGTGTCGATTGTGCCTGTAGATTGAAGTGAATTGACATTACTATTATTGCCATTTGTAAGTGTTGCAGAATGTAAAAAACTATGGCACTGAATGATAAAAAAAAATGTGATTGAACACAACCTTGGGCGTTGCAGACTTCCAATATTGACATTCTTGTGTGACAATGAGTTGAAATAATACACTAACATTAGTCATTCTAGCTGCCATAGATCACCTTCACAAGTGGCATCTCTGTAATGTAGATGTTCAACTGTGTGTGCTCAGCTTTTATGAAACTTTAGCAAAGCTTTATATGCTCGCCTTAGGTTTTCAGATGAATAGTAGCTCACTACTTTCATTTCACACAGCATAAAGCCCTTCATCTGTGTTTCCCTTTCTCTCGTTTTGACATGAGTTTTGCTATCTCCTTCCATTGATCTGCCTTCCTTTATGAGTGGCCTAATGAAGCGAACAAGCAAAAAGAGGAGATTTTTCCCTCTGAGACATCACTAAATCAGTGTGATGTCTCAACTCGCAAGCTCGGATGAGCCTGTAGGCCTCATTTCTCAGCCAGGCAGTGCAGACCGCTACATCGCCGCACAGAGAAAGACGGAGCGTTTGAACTGTCAACACTCCTCTAACACACAGGCAGTCAACGCCAACAACAGACTGAGATGGAAATTTGCATTCAGGCACCACACTCCACTTCAGCCGGCGCTGTGCTGAGCGAGCGAGAGGTCAGGGCAATTTGCAGTCGATTTTTGCGGTCATTTCATCAATCAGGCAACTGATTGAATCACCTCGCTCTTAAGACAGTAAACACTGCAGGAGAACGGTTGTAATTTGGACTTGTAAGAGCAAACAAGTGTATATGTGCACACACACTCCAACACTGAAGTGTTTGTTTACAGCACTCATAGGAGACCTGATTCTTTTATATATGCACTTTCAAGTGTACCTTGTTTTTTCAGAAGCTAATCTCAGTCACAGAGGCCAGGTAAGTGATGAATGGACACTTTCTGGCAATCAAATCAATGGTTCCGAATCAATGACAGACAGGAGATAGGAAAGCTTACAGACTACGCACTCCACATTTTCTACAGTTTGATACCTGTTGACGCTGTTAGATACTGATCATACACACACCTAGTGATAGTTAAAAGTTGCAGGGCAATTAATCAGTTTAGTATGGCATGAAAAATGTCATTTAACACTCGAAAGTGTCACTTCCTGCAATATAAACTTAAAAAAATACTCTGCAGTGAGTGTCAGATAAACACTCAACAAAGGCAACCATTTACTGCACACTGCAGATAGAAACTGTTCAATTGCACCTGTCAGCAATAAATATGCACATTATTAAACCATTAATCAAACCAATGACTAACAGCAGTCAGTGCCAGTGGTTACCTTGTGTTTCTGTAGTGGTGACAAAATGTTAAAAAATAAACATATTATGAGTTTGATTTAAATTAACATACCCTGCTCTCTTTGAGCAAAACATTGCACCAAACTCCTTTCAGAAATATGACATAATAAGTCCTTATCTGTGCGTAAAAACACACAAACTATCAGTGTAGTCCATAAAAACACTGTATTTCCATACAGACCACTACAGATTTTGGATTGTGGTACCTCAACTGAGGAGCCTCTGTTGGTTAGCTGAGCTATTTTAGTGGGAGAGGAGAAAATTGAAATTCCTGGTTAGTGTATCAGATACATGCCAAATTAAACATAGACACATAATACTAATTCACCGTCTATCGTGTATGACGATATTTCATTTTTTTTACAAAATATTCAAAGCAACATGGTTTGCTGCTTCCTGTTTGGAGAGAGTACACTTACCTTTAGATAAGAGTCAACACATTGGATGTTATCAAAACATCAGGATAAGAAAAGACTGACTTAAAGTTCCCAAGTCAGAATTAATGTTTGTGTTTTTTTATCGCACGTGTTGTACCATACATCACCTGTATGCCACAATGACAAAAAACAGCCTCTGAGACCAGCAGGGAAAAAAAACAGTATAGAGATTGTTTATGGAATTTCCTGATGGAAACATACCTTTACTTTCTGCTAAAGTCCTCTAACCGCTGACTGCGTTAGCTTTGTTAGCCGTGACTCAGCCTGGTGCTGGAGCCAAACCCAAGAGGAAAAACACCTTGGTACTGTAGCCTGTTGTCTAACTGGCCTCCATGGGTCTCAGAAGCTGTTTTGGTCCCAGTTCGGCCTTGTTACCTCAGAGCTTTCAGTCCATGAAGAGTCAGCCAATAGGACTGCTCTCCATCCTAGCATGACATTCATGAATTGCTTTAGCTGCATGGTAGGCGGGGGGAGTAACACACAGCACTTTTGGCTACTGTAAACGTCAACCAATGTCTGTGACTAGTCCCTCCATAGCTGCCTGTTTTACTGAAAACATGTGAGTAAGCACTCAGCTAGCTGTTTCAGGGGAACTTTAAGACAGCTTGGCGTGTGATTTACGACCACCTTACAGATGACTGACTTTTGTTTTTGTTTGTGTTTTTAATTTTTTTTTCCCCTGTAGCTCACATGTTTGAAGTTAGCAAAGTTGTATGATGAAAAAGTGGGGAAAAGCATATGTTTGCTCCCCAACCTCTAATAGTGGGCTTGCAGCAGCTCCGTTTGCTCCACTGCTCAGGCACCTAAGCACACATACAGAATACTGTATGGTAGATTGACATCAAACACCTTGTTGAAGTCCTCTGCTGGATGTCTGCTCACCAGCTAAAAACTCAATATCAAAATGATTGAGCAACTCTTTCACTTTTTGTTGAAAAAACCCTGCCCTCTGTCAGACCTCTCCACTGCTATTAACACGTTTTTACTTCACAATATCCACCAAATCAGGCTCTCACCTCAGCAGGGAGTCTGCCAGACTCTTTGTACAAGCTGTACACATCTTGTGTCTGGACTACTACAACTCTCATCCTCCAAAAACAGCCTCTGCACTCCTCCAGGGATTTTTGTTGCCCTTCTCACCTTCACACTCCACAAATTTGTCCAGTGTCACCCCTTCCCACTCTTCCTCCTGAGGCCACCTGGGGCTACCTCTATCAAAATCAAAACCTCACGTACAAGGCTGAGAGGGGATCAGCATGTTTCTCCAACTCCAGAGGGGAGTCCACCCCCCTCCCATGTATTTAAAAATAATCTTTTTAAGTCATGCCTCACATCATCCTCCTCCTGTGACTGAATCTGATTCAGTCAATCTGATTCTTGAATAACACTCTAAAATAAATCCTTCGTGTTTTATCAAAATGTAGCTTGAGTTGTAGCTATATGCCCGTCATTATTCACTTACACAATTGTTCTGTGTTCACAGGAATGTTTTCAGGAGATCGGTCCGGTGGGAAAGATTTACAGGGATTTTTTTTGGCAGAATATGGCAGAAATGTATTGTAATATTTATAAGTATGTTTTCATTGGTGCATAATTACCTGAAAATCATTGTGTTCGTGTTACCTTAAACTGAGACGTTTATATCTACGGAGGGCATGCATCCTCTCCTACGGAGGCCGCCATGCTGCACTACAGTAGCCTGGAACGGACAAATGATAAACTGGCTCTATGGGCTTGCACGTTTTTCATGAGTTTTGCAGCCACTCCTATACTTTTGAAGAGGAGGGTGAAATGAGTTGGCTGCAAAATGCAAGCTTACCAGTGGAAATGCCTAATAAAAAAAAAAAAAAAAAAAAAAAAAAAGTGATATCTTTTATTGTTTTTAATGGAATAGTTCCAAATTTTGGGAAATATGTTTTAAAAAACCAGCACCTCCACCTCCTAAATTTTACCAATTACAGAAACATGTTGTATGTTATTTGTTAAATTTGAACAAAAAAACAAACAAACAAACAAACAAACAAAAAAAGGAACAAGTTGCAAACTCAGCCTAGTCTGCTGGCTAGCTTCATATTTAGCGATCTCTAACTCACCTAAGCATTGTTTTGATTTTATAGACACAGCTTCACTGTTTCAGTTCAGTCTCATCATTCTCAACATTACAGACAAAAAAGTTAGCACTGAGCTGGTGAACATAGCATAACATAGCATCTAACAGCCAAGACATTTTTCTCAGGAGTTGGTGAAGACCAAAATAGACCTAAAAGGAGGGTGAATATTGGACAGCAAATCTTCAGTGGACAGTATTCTGGCTTACTGAATGTAGGCTATGGGTATAGGTCTGTCACTGACTGCCTATTCCTCTGTGCTTCCATTATCTGTATTACTGTTTTCAAAGTCCCTGTCACTAGAGGAAACAATAAACAACAACAACAACTCCGAGATAGCAATCTACATGCTGGAAAGGATAAGTTACCCCAACCTGGTTGCTAACCGTGTTAACATAAACATGCTAGCAGCTGTTGCTGTATCTTTTGTTCTGCAGGGAAGTAGCCATTTTAGTGCCAGGGCTCACCTCCCAACATACAAATGTTCTACCAAAACAAGTTCCCCCGAGACGATTATGATTGGTCTAAAGAAATGCGAACAAGTTAGAACTTTTTCCATTATAGCAGACTGAGCATGTGCGGAGCCAGACCTTTTCCCAGTGTGGACACAGCGCTGTGGAGATAGGTCTGGATGTGTGAGACAATGGTGGACACAAATAAGCCTCCAACTGAATGCTAACACTGCTCTGTGTCTGCTGGATGTGTAAACAAGCAACTTTCACCATCACTTGTAACAATACATCAGTTTTGTGTTTTCAGCTTGTTGCACTGCCTGCAAGTAGCCAAGAAAATCAATAAATGCAGGTTTAAGTTTAGACCTTTATTCTCCTTTTCTTGGCTCGCTGGTTATTTTTTGTCACTGTGGGAATTCAAGCCTACTTCTGCCTTAACTGGACTAACAGTTATAGACATTGAAGAGACATGTCTGGCTTCACTGTTACCTAGAAAACAAGATTGCACTGATGATATTAGAGACTGAGTGGGTAAATAGAAGATAAGAGGGCTGATGATGAGGATGTGGCCTGAGCTGTGCTTACGTTATCCTCAATCTGCAGGGATAAACCTCATGCAAATCTGGATTGGATTAGACTGAAGCACGGGGAGCCTAATTAGGAGAGGTTTACTGCTGCCGGCATTAGTTTAATACTGAAGGAGAGAATTTTGAAAAGTAAAAATGGAAGTAGGTGGATGCATCGAGGGTTGAACAAAGAAAGAGTGGATGAGGAAATGTGATGTGGAAACTAACAAATATGCAGGCAGAGCAAGAATGAGAATAAACGGTGAAAATGCCTGATCTGAGAAGAAGACAAAGGAATGTGAAAAGATGGAGGAAAAGGTAGATTGATAGACATGATTGCACGACGGGGGTTTCAGAAACGGAGCAGGAGAGAGTTCTCAGAAACACCAGATTGAGCTGCAAATCACAGTCAACCCAGAAATGATTCCCAGACCACGGAGAGAGCCTGTTGCTATGGAAACGTCATCATCGCAGGCACTGCTTTAATCCGTGGAAGCCTGTTAAGTTAACATGAGGCTCAGGCAGCCACCTTATGCTTCTGTACTCACAACACAAAGCTGTGCCAGCATTGTAGCCGCTCGCTCCCGACAAGATTTATTTACAAATGTTTTGCTATTAGACGGCAGGATTATCTGCTCTCTGTGTGCTGCTTATTTTAATTTCTTTTGCTTATGTGTTGGTTAAAGGAGAAATCGTAAAACAACCATGATATGTCATCAGAGAATAAAGAAACACACTAAATTTAAATACTCGCTGCCACAGTGTCCTTGAAATTTGTATTCCAGCCGAATATTGTGTTTTTGTTTACCAGTTTTACATTAATTAGAGTTCAAATTAATGCAAAATCTTTGCCGAATGAGTAAGTGTCTGTCTGTGAGTCGTAACAAATCATTAATAATCTTGTAGAAGGAGCAGATGTTTATAATGGTTAAATTGAGCAATATTTTAATGGAATCTGGAATCTTTTTTTCAGGATAAAATGCTTAGCTTTACACCGTCAGACTCACAGTTGACTGAGTTATAACAGCTGACCAACTTATGGTGTAGGACTCGTCACAATGGTGCGCACGTCTTGCACTCCTGCAGTGTTCCTGCAGCCTGCCTGAGCGTCCTCGAGTCTGGGGTCTGAGTTAACAACCATAGAGTGTATATTAAAAATGATTTCAACCTATTTAATATACAGTCTATGGTATTGTAAGGGTTTAACTGGTTGCTGAACTTTGATTTTGCTGATGTGAAATGTATGGCAAGTGAAATGCCAAACCTGCAAGGGACAAAAAAGGTAGACAAGTGGAAATATTTGAGAAAGAACAAGACTAAAAGCTGGGAGATGTGTGTGATACTCTTCACAATCAATGCCAGCTGGGAAACGGGGCAACCAGAGAATAAGGCTCCACTGTTGACAGTCTAAATGGATGAGGAGTCTGCATCTGGGCATTAATGCCTCGGAGGCTCGCTGTCTCTCAGTCAGAGCAGTCAGTCAGTCAGTTATACAACCGGCTCAGCCATGACAGGGGGGTGTATTGTTTTGGATTTGCTTCTCAAATCAGGTATCTGTCGGTTCGCTTCAATAATCCTGTGATGTAGGCAGCATTAATGTATTCAGCCACCGCAGAGGACAAGAGAGGAGATCCTAAGCCTGTGTGCTAAATTATAACAGTGCCATAAAACAGGATACAGTGAGAGCAGGGGGGCTGAGTACAAGCACCTTTTTCAATAGTCTGTGAATAAGCTGTATTCCGCTGCTGTACTGTACTGATGGATAGTGTAGGTGAATAAAGGCTGGAGGATATGAAGAGAATAGAGTGTGACATCCAGGTCGGGCTCCAGGCGGCCTGCTAGGAACAGACAGCTGTGACATATGAGTGTGTGTGGGGTGCTGACACGAAGTCCAGCATTAGGTGCAAGCAGAGAGTGTGATGGATGGAGCAGGGAGAGGTAGCCATGCAGGCTTCAGCCTACATCGCCAAAAGTATTCGTCTTAGCAGGTGACCTAAAATGTAATATTAAAAATGTATTCGGGGAGAGCAGGTACAACGGTATAGGGGGGATGGTTGCTTGTAACATAGACGTGAGGAACATGCTACACAAAGTACATCCTGTCAGTGTCCACAGCTGAAAATCAGCCAAAGGTGTTAAAGATGTTTTTCTATGATGATTGTATTTGCTCAAAATGCTCAGGATCAGGGTGAGTAAGGCCAACAGAGGTCTTGCTAATCCAGATGTGTATCCTGGAGCCTGTCAGGCTGTTTTATGTTCGGGACAGTCCCTAAGAGATGATTATGTACTTAGGTGAGTTTGACGCATTGAACCAGTTTCATACAAATGCAACATTTAACCTAATAAAATTATTTGAGTGAACATAGTCTGCTTGGAGGGCTAACTAAGGCATTAATGAGCATTATATGCCAGAAATATTGAGCACTTACTTGATTTGTGGTTGATATATCCAACCATTACTTTTGTCCCAACCATAGACATAATTAAAGATGGACGCCGTGACTCCACTTCGTCATACTGTACAAAACTGAAGCCAAAATATCCCAGGTACGAGCACTGCCATCTTGCGCTGATTACATCAATTGGAGCCAAAGTGTGTGCAGGACTGATCAGGGTTGGGGGCCGTTTTGTTTGAGTTCCCACACATTCTCCTGGATAACTCAATCCCAAGACAGAGGCAGGGCTCAGCTGTCAATCACGATGTGACAGCCCCTTTTTATATCATCAATTAACTAATTAAAACAATCATTAATTATTAATTAAATAAAAAGGATGATCACTTTAACATAAATCAATGTGATAAGAAGTACCCAAAATGACAGGAACCATCCTTGGGTAAAATTTATTTGATGTGTACTTTAATGTTTTAGCTTGGCCCATGTCCTATCTACTGAAATGGAGGGGGCAGTATTTATGACCTGTTCTGCAGCTAGCCGCTAGGAGGCGACTGAGATGTTTTGGCTTCACTTTTGTTGAGCTTTCATGTTGTCCATTTCTATATATGTCAATGGTCCCGACAGAGAAAAGTAACACTGTGCAATTTCAGTTTTTGGCCTGATTGTGTCATTCATCCAAAATTTAAAAAAACTGGTTGTTGTGGGTAGAGGACAGATGCATGTTGTTCACCTCAAAGTATTATTACTTAAATCAATGCATCTCCATGCACACAGTGAAATATTCAAAAGTTCGACTTTCGTCCCGGCTCTCCCTGCATTATCCCAAAGATTTTTTTTACTAGTGCTGCTGCATAAGAAACAAACTCATCTGCTTCATTCTGTCAAAATGTCTTTTTATTTTCATGTTTAGCACACAGAATGCCTCAAGATTTTGTTACAGAGCAAGACCAACAGTTCTGCACCACTCTAATAATTTAGACTGACTCTCGGGTTATGTTGAGCAAATAGAGCGGAGAGATTTGGGATTTGGGACTGCGAGTGAAAAGCAGAATGATGGGCAGACACAGATAGAGCAAACAGTTTTAAAAGAGTGAAGGAGTGAGGATGCTATAGTATACATCTCATTTTCTATTTTTCCCCAGATGTAGACACCACCAAGGACCCCTGTCAAAAGGTTAAGTGCAGCCGACACAAGGTGTGTATCGCCCAGGGCTACCAGAGAGCTGTGTGCGTCAACCGCAAAAAACTTGAACACAGGTGAGTGTGTGTGTGTGTGTGCAGCCCCTGGGCAAGAACAGACTAATTCCCAAAACACACGGACACATAGTCAAAAATCTCAACACAAACAAGTGTACAGTTAGTGGCTTGTGTTGGTCTGGAATGAGTGGTAATAATAAAGCTTGTTTGTGCACCAGTGCAGTACGACAGCCTGCTGGTTAATGATAAGCTAATACATTCAGACAACATGGCGGAGGACTGCTGGCTTCATGTCCAGGTCGTTGCTGCTGTGTCTGTACTCTGAATTAGCTCAGAGGTTGCTGTCTCAGCTGGACTTTTTGAGGCTGAAGTGTTTGTGTGTCCTCTGTCCTGCAGACTGAAGCAGCCTGCTCTCAGGTCTCCTGATGGAAACTGTCAGCCCTGTCCCATCTCCTCCACGGGGCCCGTGTGTGGATCAGATGGACACAACTATGCCTCAAAGGTACACTGAAGCAAATACATAACCAGCAGGATTAAATACTTAAAGTTTTGTTTTGCACATTTGAAGAGTTTGTCTGAACATAGAACATATTTCATTGCATTGCACTACAGTGTCATTATTTCCTTTGTGATTTTACATACATTTGCAACATTGTGATATACACTCAGTTGCCAGTTTATTAGGAACACCGATGCTGCCTAATACAGCAGCCCTGCAGATCTTTCCCTCATGAAGGATATAGTGTCCAGTTTTTGTTGAGACTGTTTTACAGAGATGCTTCGACTTGATTCATCTTAATGATAGCTAATTGTGGGGGCTGCTTGTGGTATTGTTGAATTATGTTGAATCATACTGAGAAGAGTTATTATGTCCTACCCATTTATATCAGTGAGTGTAGAGTAAACGCCCTCATCCTCCAAAATTACCACACAGTTGAATCATCACCCCACAGTTTCAACAAAAACATGATAACCTTCATGAAGATAGGATCAATGTTGTTATATTAAGGGCTGCGACAAATGATTATTTTCATTGACAGTTAATCTGACAATTATCTCATGATTAATTGTTTATAAAATGTCAAAAAAAATTGTGAGACATGTTCATTACAATTTCCCAGAACCCAAACGGATGTCTTCAGATTGCTTCTTTTGTCCAGCCAACAGGGCAAAACCCAAAGACTCTTCATTTACTGCCATAAATGACAAAGAAATGCTGTGAATCTTGACAAGCTAGAACTAGCCAATGTCTGATTTTTTTTGCTTAGAAATAACTGAAATGATCAGTTATCACAATAGTTGGCAACTAATTTTCTTTTGATCAACTTAGCGATTAATCAGCTATTTATTGCAGTTCTAGTTGTATTAGACCATATTAATTAGCTGCTTGTATGTGTGTATGTGTGTTAAACTCTTTATGCAGCTCTCACAGTCAGAGAGCAGAGGAAAGAGACCGAGGCAGTGATGGTTGGTTTCTATTCTTCATTAAGTCCCAGCCTCAAAACCTGCATGCTGTTATTGGTTGGGGGCTACACATCGCTGCCAAACAGACTGAAACCCAGAAATGTCCAGAACACAGCAGAATATGAGAAAACAAGAGAATATAGGCAGAGAGCAGGGTCTCTGCTGATACAGATACCACCACACACTTCACATCTTTACATTGTTTTTTAGGAAAATGCTGCACAGTATACCTTTGAACTCACAGAAAAATATATTTTCTTGAGCTATTGTAGTGTAATGTGCATTTCTCTGAAAAGTGACAGTAGAAATAATGACCGAGTGTAGGTGAGGGTGGGAATAATTGGCGGTGGAAGTGTACAGCATCCCCCACAACAAAGAAGTGAAAATGATGCTCATGTTCGTGTGGATTCAGCAGCACATATGTTCTGTGTGCATAACGTACAGTATGTTGTCTCTGCAAGAATTGCTAAAATAGTCTTAACACCTATTAGCGATGTAGGTTATACTAACAGACACGTGTTAAAAAAATATGATACAGTACATATGCATAACAATATGTGCATCAATCATGTGCCGGTACATTTATTCACAGCTTTGACTTTGTGTTATATACGTGCTAACATAAGGTACTATGTATTGTGGGGTAAATAGTGCCATACACCTTGCACATTCAGAGCTGAGCGGTGTGAAGAGCCTCTCGGGGAAAAAACGAGACAAAGAGCCGTGATATATGGCCTCAGAAGGACCAATTGGTGGCTTGTGGTGACAGAATCCCGTGTGTTTATTGATTTATGCTTTGTCTTGTGGATCACTATTCCTGACCTTGTGTGCATGCAGAGGTGGGGAAGCACATTCAGGAGCAAGTCTCAGATTTGAATTAAAGCATACAGTCGGTCACCTCATGAATATTTGATCTGTGCTGCAGCAATAACTCATTTTACTTCACCTTTTTGTCCCCTTGCCGTTGTTGTGGGTGTATGTGTGTGTTAATGTATGTCTGTGCGTGTTTGTATTACAGTGCAAGCTGGAACAGCAGGCGTGTCTTACAGGGAAGGATCTTACCCTGAAGTGTTCAGGTCTGTGTCCTTGTCCAACTGCTGCCCCTATGTCCAAGGAGAATAAACACGGTAAGATCAAACTCACACTTACACACAAAACTATGACAAAAACCAAATATATTTAATACGATATTCACTGGTAATCACAATGCTTCCCATCTGTCTTTCTTATTCTGTATCTCTTTCTCCCACACACAATAAGTGTGAACCCTAATTCCAAAAAAGTTGGGATGCTGTGTAACATACAAATAAAAACAGAATTCAGTTATTTGCAACAAGTTCAAAAACCACCATCTGTGATGGTGAGGGGGTGTGTTAGCGCCCGTGGCACCCGTGGGTAACTGTCACTTCTGTGAAAGCCCCATTGATGTTGAAAGGTACATACAGTTTTTTAAGCAACATATGCTTCCATCCAGATGACACCTTTTTTCAGGACGTCCCTGCTTATTTCAGCAAGACAATGCCAAGAGACATTCTGCACCTCTTACAACAGTGCGGCCACTAGACTGACCTGCCTACAGTCCAGACCTGTCTCCTGCTGAAAATATGAAGTTGTACATCAAGCAAGAATAGGATAGAATGTGTGTTGTTAACAACTTTTGTCAAAAGAAAATGTGATGTAAAAAAGCGGTAAACATGCTCCTGTCCCAACTTTTTTGGATCATGTTGCTGACATCAGATTCAGAATGGGTGTATTTTTTACAAAAAACAAAAAAGTTTATCAGTTTGAGCATTAAATATCTTGTCTTTGTACTGTATTCAATTGAATATACTGCAAGTTAACACATCTCAACTTATTTGGAATTTGGGTTTGTACAACAATCATCATAACAACATGAACAAGTTCAACAAATATCATATTCTTCCTCTCTGTTTGGCCTCTGCAGAGAGCTGTACCGGACAGGATCTGGCTGATCTCGGGGAGCGTCTGAGAGACTGGTTTCAGCTACTGCAGACTAATGCCAAGCAGAACAACAATACCAAGCCGGGGGCCAGAAGCACTGCAGTCAGCACCACATCAGGTTAGAGCTGCTATTTAATGAGTCCCGACTGCATTAAGAGGGAGTTAGAATACTTAAGTTACAGGCAGTATAACTATAAAAAAATCTCTAAACAAGTTGTTGTGCCTTTTATTATATCTTGGTATAGATGATGGTTGTTGTTGCCCTGGAGCTACTGCCATTGTGAAAAATTCAGGGGGGGTCTCCAGGGGTCCAAGAGCCTGTGATTGACATTTGAGACCCCCTTAAAGCCTCAGCAGAAAAATCTTGCAAAAAGTATTTGTCACTTGCAGTTGTCAGTAAAAATGCATTTTAAAAACTTATAGTGTCCAGTATTTATGATTCAAATTGCAAAACATTGATTCGCTGATATTAATACAGGAAAAATTGTTGTTTCTGGTAAGGCCTTTCTCCATGGGTGGCTGTAAAGGGCCCAGAATCCAAAAGTTCTTTCTATTTCAACTTCATGGTTACACTCAGTTGAAAATACCAAACCCAATACGCATTAGCACGGGAAACAATGTAATAAACTTCCAAAAAGCTGAGTCAGAGAAACAATGAAAATATATGGATACCGAGAGTCATAACCTTTGGGAGTCACTATCAGGATTTGATTCATTCAGTAAGATAACATTTAGAAAGTTTAGCATCACACAATTAAATAATTTTATCACCATTCAAGTTAAACCTTAAGTTAGCTGCTTGGCCAAAGGAAGTCTCCACTGAAGCTGGATTCATGCTCCTCTGAACAGCTCTTGTAGGAATGCAGCGCTGTATCCAGTTCTTCTGCCATGAGAGGGGAACCCTGTCATGAATATTTCCACACTTGCTACCGCTACAGTTCTTAACAGTAGTGCAATTCTACATTCGACAACTCTGGACGTGTAATGTCGCAAAAACCTATTGGCACCTCAAAAACAAATGGCTGGGGGCCTTTCACGTGGCATTTTCTGGCTCAAGATGTAGCAGCCATGTAATTTTAGTATCCAGTGACTGCAATTGTAAAAGCAAAAAGAAATCCAACAGGGGAAATAAAATCCTCACAAATTTAGATTTGTGGTTCTGCTGGTGCTGCTTCATGTGGAGGAATCTAGTATTCAATCTTGCAACCAATTGCTGGACATCAAACACATTTGAAAATAGTTACAGAGGCGAGAAACTCTAACACTTTTGGGTGGATGAATCAAGATAGCGGTGCATCACACACAGGAGCATGCTGTGCTTCAAAGCAACAGGAAGTGAGCCTCAGGATCTGGTCGGCCACAAGTTAATGCCTGATAAGCACCAGGTTTTAACCAGGCTGTAAAGTCTGAAGTGTGAAATTCTTGTAATAGGTTGATAATGATAATGTCAAATGCTGTTTTCTTAGAAGAAGCCATTTTTTGTTGAAATCAGTAACACAAAGTAATGAAATAATACGGTGCTTGGAAACAGTAGATATTTCTGAGCACACTGGCATGGTTTCATTCTCCATTTGTGCAGCTGTCCCCTGATAAAAATGAATGTTTGTTTGTCTTTGTGTTTGCAGTGCTGGACAGGAGCCTGGTGGCCAGCTGTAAGGACTCCATAGGCTGGATGTTTTCCAAGCTGGACACCAATAGCGACCTGTACCTGGACCAGGCTGAGCTGGCTGCCATCAACCTGGACAAGTATGAGGTCTGCATCCGGCCCTTCTTCAACTCCTGCGATTCCTACAGGGATGGCAAGGTCTCCACCGCAGAGTGGTGCCTCTGCTTTTGGAGAGAGAGTGAGTATTCTGGGAAGGATGTGAGGTTTGTGTCCACAGGCAAAGACACACACATTCACATGCCTGTGTGTTGACATATTCCCCTCAGTGCATGCATTCAAACTTCCTCAGCTGCCCTCGGGTGTAGCCACCTCTGTGTTGTGTGCTGGTCCGTCACTATTTGTCTTCCTACTCATCCTCCTTTTCCCCAGTGGGGTGAAACGGTCACCGCAAGGAGCTAAAAACATCCCCACTGCTTGTTGACAGCCTGGTTCTCCCACAGCTCTCAGAGATTGCGCCTGTCAGCCAGCCAGCCAAGCAGAAACGAGGTCTAAGTCCCAAGCTCAGACAGTTTTTGGGGAAGGGAAATACAGGAGAATTGATTCTAAAATTTGCAAGAGGTCATTAGACAATGCCAGCTATGTTTACATGGCCCCTTATATTCCACAGAACACCTTAATCAGAAGAGACTGTCCTGATCCGTCCTGATCAGAAAGAATTTTCAGTCAGCTTGATAGGATGGTGTAAACCTTTGAGAATCTGTTCAAAAGGAAATAATAACCAAGTAAATGCTTATTTCAATAGTTTCTCTCTACATTCTTCCTTTGCATGTTTGCTCCACGTGAGGGTAGGTGACTTACCACAAATGAATTTCCAGGACGGACAGAAACATGACAGTAGCAAAACAGAACTGGTCTGTAGTGGATGCAACTTTCTGTGAGAAACCTTTAATGATTTAAAGTTGCTAATATTGTTCCCAGGATACGATGTGTTTCCATCTTTAAATTTACTGAGTGGAAACACTTGTTCTTCTTCTTTGTTTACTGACAGTTGGTGAAACAGGAGGCTCTTTTTTTCCCCAGGAGAGCAACATCATGACCCGTCCTACTGTGATTCTAATTATAATAAATACAATTTTAAAAAATAAATAAAAATAGAAATAAATAAATAAAATATAATTGGCTAGTACTCTTTGTTGGTTTGGGTTATTGGTTCAGTTATGTTTGGCATGAGGAGTGTAATTGGGTAAGGTTAGGATAAGAATATCAGACAAAGCCAATCAGAGGCAAAGTAGGGCAAGTCATGCCTTCACCATCCTGGGGAAAATAATATCACAAACTGGAACCACTTCTTCTTCTTCTTCTGTTATGTTTCTGGCAGAACCAGTTTGCACATATTGAAAAAATTGTATTTTGATTAATGCTTTGGCATGTATGTTAACACATGTTCTATCTTTGACATTGACTGATGATTGTTTGTGCTCTGTGTCTAACCTTGCTGGGGAATGTGCTTTGTTCTTTTATTTTCTCCTTTAAAAATTATTTTCTGTTCCTTTCAGAGCCACCCTGCCTGGCCGAACTCGAGAGAATCCAAGTACTAGACGGTGGCAAGAGAAAGTTTGGTATGTATCTGACTTCTCATAAGAGCATTTCAAACCAATTGGATGTTTCTTTCCTGTTTGAGGGTTTTCATGGAGCAGATGACAAGCAGGAGGCGGGGATTAGTCCCTGATCAGTCTTGTGGATTAGAACTTGATACTGACAGACGGCAAAGGAAAGCAGCCATCAGTGTGTCTTACATGTACGTGTGAGCGGAGATGAGTGTGTGTGTATTTGGACATGCGTGCGTGCACGCATGTGTGCACTGCAGATTTTGGCTGACTGACTGGGCTCTGAGTCAGGACTCTCCAAGGACACAGAGCGGCAAGGAGGGGCAGTTTGCCAGCTCAACACTCAGATGTTCCCTTGAAAGACTGGACGATCAGTTCTGTTTTTTGTTCTTTATTTACATTGTTCTAAATTAGACTCTAAAGCATTTAACGTCACCTGAAGAATATGATGAAAAATAGCCCTCAAGGTGAAGTTTTGCCTCAGTCACAATTGTAACTGTTTTCCACGGGCTGCATTTCATATTCATGTTATGGTACTGAAATTGAAAACTTTCCAATCTTGTGTCCTCCCTTATCCCATGATGATTAGCTAGCCATCCCCCACATACATCCCTACACCACCCCAATATGCTGCAATATGCTGACCTAATACTTATTCACCCTCATCTTGTTCCTTGAACATATTTGTATTCATGGAATATGGAATTGGCTGCCACATATGCTGCATGCATTACATTCTCACTTGGGCTCGATGCCATGTGTGATGAGGTGTGATTCATGGGGTTTGGAGAGATTATGCAGAATGTAGGGTCTTGTGGGGTGCATGCAGCAGCTTCACCATCCCTGACTCTTATTTGTTTGTGTTTGTGCGTGCGAATGCCAGGTCGATTCATCCCCAGCTGCGATGAGGACGGCTACTACAGGAAGCAGCAGTGTGACAGGGGAGAGTGTTGGTGTGTTGACCAAAATGGGGGAGAAGTGGCAGGATCCAGGATTCGTGGCAAGCCAGATTGCGGTAAGTCACATAGGTCTCGGCTGTCAATATACACTAAACTTTATTTTTTTCTCCCATTTTTATGAGTTGAAGTAAAAAGAAATGCAAGACTTCCTCTGTGCGCACAAAAAGTTTATTTCTCTCAAATCCTGTTGTTGAAATCCGTGTTAGTGAGCTTCTCCACTTCTCTTTTGCCAAGATAATCCATCCACCTGACAGGTGTATCTTATAGAGGTGCTGATTAAACAGCATGATTATGACACAGGTGTGCCTTGGACTGGTCACAATAAAAGGCTACTCAAACATGGGACTCCCTAAAAATTGGTATTTCACCCAGGGACATACCTTATGTTTTGCATCACACAAAGTGTTGTGCGCTTGATGCACATTCTTATTTGCTCACCATGGGTTGTCTCTTTGGATAAGCTAGCAAAACTGGAACATAAAAAGTTGTTTATTAATCTAATCTTTGCCTTAAACCAAACATTACACATACAAGACACCCCATGCCTGATTGTAACTTCAAACAGAGATTTTTTTTTACTTTTATTTTTACTTTTATTTTACTTATTTTACTGCTGGCATGGCTGCAATCACAACCATATTTCCCTGCAGATTTTCAAATGACTTTTACCTGACTATTGAGAAATTCTCAATCTGACCATCATAACATTGCACTGGAAATATGTGCAACAAAATAGTGCTAAAATATATTGACATTTAGATGGACTAAATTTTGTCCAACAACAAAAATCTACTCAGAGGGGTGGTCTGTATTCTGATATCAATGTAATTTATTATCTTGCATCAATAGATGTCCAGTCCAAACAAGCTTACAAGGCAGTTTCCAAGTATGAGAATCACTCTTCATGCCTTAATCTAACCAACATAACCAACAAAGGCAACGAGTACTACTCAGTCAGAGGCAGAATAGGACAGGTCATGACTTTTTTCCTCCTGGGGAAAAAAATGTATCTGTAGCTCTATATGAAACAGCCATAGTTAAGTGCCTTATAAATGTCTTTTTTCAAGATAAAACATTTTATAAAAACATTTTAGCGTGGCCTTTCATTGTGACCAGTCGAAGGCAAACTTGTGCAATGATCATACTGTTTCATCAGCGTCTTTATATGTCAGGTGGGATGGATTAGTTTAGCTTAGTTTAGTTTGGCTTAAGGAGAAGCACTTAGTAACACAGATTTTAACAAATTTGCGAACAAAATCTGAGTGTCATAGACCTTGTGTGCAAAGGAGAAGTCTGAGATTTTTTTAATTTCAGCTCATGAAAAATGGGAGCCAAAAAAAAGTATTGCCTTTTTATTTTTGTTGCGTGCATTTGAGTAGAATTTGAACTTGAAACCTGAATCTAGCAAGACAAAAAACCCTCAAAATGTCTGCTGCGGATTGGTCCCCTTCTCCACCGCACCCCCACATGCATTGTGCACAAGGCTTCCTTTATGTTAAAGGACTGAGGCCCGCTGCAACATAACTCACTGCAGGGACCAGTGCCACATTCATGTGTCCGGAGTCATTTGCATTCTAAAGCGCTGCTTGTCGCTGTGAGAAAAGTCTTTCAAGATAAATGAGGACTGGTTGGACTGAACCTGCGCCTGATAAGAATGGGTCCCCTGGCAAGGTTTAGAAATAGCTATTAAAATCCAGACAAAGTCAAACACATGCCCCTTTTTCTTTGGCATTGCAGTCAATGTTTTTAAATTGATTTCAGTATTTCTCATTGGTATAGAAGGGACTCCATCAACGTTGAGACGAAGACATACTGAACAGAATTCATTACAGTATACAAGATGGCGGCAGTGGATAATTTAATCTCCCTTTGCCCTGCATGTCTTCTCTCCGTCTCTCAACAGATGATGAAATGGTGTATTCAGGTGATTTTGGCAGTGGGGTTGGATGGGAGGATGAGGAGGAAAAAGAAGCCGAGGAGACTGCAGAGGAGGCCGAAGAGGAAGAGGGAGAGGTGGGAGAGGTGGATGATGGGGGCTATATCTGGTAAACGTGTAGTCCAACCTCTCCACAGGAGCATCGTGGTGGTCCCAAATACACACACACACACACAACCACACACACACACACACACACACACACACACACACACACACACACACACAGATCCTACAAAGAGATGGACGCGGTGAAGCTCTCACACTCAGAACAACACTGGCGAGGGAGAGGGTTGCACGTGTTGGGAGAGGGAAGATGCAGATGTTATGGGAGTATTTAATGTTACAGGATGTTCTTAAAATGGGCAGGGGGAGGGGAAATATCACTATTAAGAAAATGATGGGTCTGGAGTCAAGAATTTTGTCCCCCCATACTTGTGAATCTTTGTTCTCTTCTGTTGTATGTCCTTTGAACCATCTTTGAGCAGTTTTTAGCTGATGCATAATGGAGACTTTAAGCAGCTGCAGGTGCTTGTCATGTGCTTGCATAAAAAATGGAGAAAGATTGGGTGCATTTCAATGATCTAAATTGGCCTCTTTCATCTTTTCTCGCTGCAGATTAACAAAATTTAGATAACCAGTTTTGGTTTCAGGCAGGAATCAGGCGATGAAAGAGAGGAAGCCACATTAGAGTATTGAAAAGCGCCCTCTTACTTTACCCTTTTCATGTCATACGCTTCGGCTCATATGTGACAGTAGTGCTCTGTCTCATTCATGACTTATTAAAGAAAAAAAGTTTCTCACGCATCACACTTTAGCTTGTATATAATGTGTGTATCAGAAGACAGATTGTCACCTATTAGTCCCGTTATCAATGCCTTGAGAGACTGGCAGAATATACTGCTCAGTTGACAAGTGTATCGTATCATAATGTGGATCAATTATTGTGTTTATTAAAAAAAAATAAAATAAACTGGTCTATGTGGCCCAGCTGGCCACCGTACATCTGAGTCTGTGCTTTTGTTCTCTCATGTCAAGTTTTGTTACTGTCATGACCCTCGAGCAGTCATGTTGTGCAATGCATAGATGTATTGGCCATTTAGCAATTTTCTTTAGTAAGCATTGACTATTCTTATTCTTATCATTGAAAAAGAGGTCATACTGGGTTTTTGAGGCCATGCTAGCAGCTCAGTGAGGCTGTGTTAAGGGACCAGTGTGTAGGATTTAGTGGCATGTAGCGGTGATATTGAAGAATGCAATCAGCTCACCTCACCCTCCCCTTCCAAGCACATAGAGAGCGTGGAGAACCTATGGTGGCTGCAAAACTTACGAAAGGCTGTATCCAGGGCCAGTGTTTGGTTTGTCCATTCTAGGCTACTGTAGAAACATGGTGTTGCAACACAGTGAACTCCTGTTTTCACGTAATTATACACTAATGATTATACACTTTGACAACATACTTATGAATATTATATTCAATTTCTGCCATTCTGCCCCCTAAATCTTACACACTGGACCTTTAAGGTACAGTGGTGCTAAATGCTAATGTCAGCATGCTAACTTAGGGGGCATATCGGTCCCTTGGGTCCTGTGTTCCTAAGGTCCAATGTTACATGCTAATGTATTATGTGCTATTAGAGCTGGGAAACAAAAAGGACCCTGAGAACCTGAGTACCTTGGGAATATATGACTCTATGACCCATGTGCCATAAATATGGGGAACTTAGGATCCTGGGAACATAGGAATAGCAGTTTTACCATGCTCACCATCTTATTCTGGCCAAATAACATGCAAATATCTGCTAATTAGCCCTAAACCCAAACTCATCTATATTACATATATATATTGGCTATATATTAGCCAATATATTATCATATTTTTGGCCACGTTGGCAGTGTGGCTCTATGTTAAGTTGAACTTTTTGTTGGTTTGTCAGTCAACCACTTCATTCTAGACTGAAATTTTTCAACAAGAAATGATAGATTGTTATGAAAGTTGGTACATTCATAGCTAGTGTCCACATGATGAAGCCTACTGACTTTGGTGAGCCTCTCAGTTTTCTTCTTGTGCTGCTATGACACTGACATGTGCATGGAAAGTACAGATGATCTGCACTTTTATTTCTTGTAGCATACTGACCAACATGTATATGCCAATATGTTTGTCATGAGCAGGAACTATCATATAAAATCCATGCTGAAGTATCAGTCGGATTCTATTAACCACATCTTCAATTATCGCTATCCCTCCCTGAGCAAACATCTTCCTCCTGCAATTTGACAATTAGGTCAGAGCTTTGTGCATAGAAATAAAATATATGTGTATGTCTTTCTCAATGGTTTCTTCATGGTTTTACAAAAATTCTTAACATCTCGTTTTTGTCACAGGTAAAAGCTACCTGTTGGTTGATAAAATGAATTTTTGGATGAGGCGATTATAATTTGGTAAACTACTCTACGCAGATTTCAGCCATCAGCATAAGAAAAGTTTTAAAATAAGGTACACTGTAGTCTGGAAACTTGAGTCTGCAGGAAAAAAATGTAATACTTAGACTTGGACCATCTTTTAAAATTTCCATTTCAAAGACATATTCTATATCTCTGTGTCCTCTGAGGGGAAGATCTCATTGTCAGCTCACTTCTACTCTTGCCTTACCTCATTCTGCAGTGGAGTGTAGCTTATAGCTCTGGGAAACCAGCAGAAATGAGATACAGACTCAGGTCTGCATATCAGCACTTCTAACAGCACAAGCCTATAGAAAAGTCTCTTCTCTGCCTCCCCGGGACATTGCTCCTGCCTCTCCACTGTGAACTAGTCAGTCTGGGAACAGTGAAATAGAAACCTTACAGTATGTTACAGTGTATGCACCATGCACATCCTTGGGAGTCCAGGCCAAGAACGCTTGTCTTAGCATTGTAAAAACTGACAGTAACCAATCCTCTGAAATGTCATTTCTCAGTTTCACGTTTCAGTGATAATGGAAATCAGTAGCAGTAATGTCCCAGTGGGTGAAACCTTAAATGTGTTAGCTGTGAGTGGCTATGCTTGCCAACAGATGTCTGAATACCTGATACCGACAGCAAGTCTTCTGGCTACCCAAAGGGACCAATCATTTTCAGCAACCTGTCAGCCTATTATGCTGAATATTCCTCCTGCCTGGTGAAAACAAGCCATATGTGACAGAACCAGGTGTAAATCCAAACACGTATATAGCTCAAACCTAGATGGAAAATGTGAAACCTGATGCCCTTTTTTGCTTTATTACTTTATATAGGGAGAAATGTGTCTAATTAATTGTGCTTTATTCAGCCTTTGAGCTTTAATTATGTTCCTTTGATATTTTAGTTGTCATAATGTGGGTAATTTGTGATGACTGTATAAAGAAATATACCCAGCGCTCACCAGAATCTCACCAGAATAAACTATTTTATTAATTTAATTACATTACAGTAGAATAAAACAATCTCCACAGGTATTAAAGTAACTTTAACTTGGCTGTTAAGCATTATTTTAAATATTTCATATTGTTTACTGCATGATTCTGGTATCAACATTAAGAATTCATGATTCTTGTTTTAGTTGCATTTACTGCTTCACATTCGTGACCTTCCTGCCTGTTTGTAACAAACTGAGTATGAAATATAGAGTTATACAGAATATTTTTAAAAATACACATATATCAACTTATCAAATGTGATTTTGCATATAATCCATATTGATTAAACCATTCACTTTTTTTTCTAGCATATCTCAAGGTGCTGTTATAGTTTGCTTTGTGCACTCTGTAGCCTCCACACCCTTTGGACTTTTTCTTCTCTGGTGTCCAACATACTGAACACACTGACATCCCTTGTCTGGTGAAATTGCTGCAGCAGTCCCTGGAAAACAGTCACTGGAATGCTGAAGTTGAGGTGCGGGTAAGTCACTTTGGCAGCCAAGTCCCTTGTGTTGCTGGAAACGATACCTGCAAAACAGCAAATAATCGTTTATATTCTCAAAATTACAAATACAGCAGTGCAGACAGAGCAATCTGACCTGTATAGGTGCCTTTTCTCCACACATGTGCTGCATTGTTACAGTGAAGATTTTCTGTGGTCATCATGTGCCCCCCACTGATCAAAAAGAGTACATGATCTTGAGGGTTTCTTACCCAGCAGCTCTCCTGAGCGTCTCCGCACCACAGCACCCCCGCTGGTCCCTGCTTGTACTGCACATGTGGTCTGAAGCATGACAGGCTGGCCATTCAAGTTAATGGATTTGGAGAGGACGCCACAGGTCAGAGATGGACCACAGCTGCGACCCAGCCCACCATATCCCACCACGACTACAGAATCACCTGTAGGCAGAGAAAACAAGATGAACATCAATATTATAACAGTTTTATTAGTGCAAATGAACAGAGAAGAAAGATATTACTTGAAGAAAACAACTCTACAGTCTCAACTAATCATGACTGAACTCAAACCTGGATTGAAACTCTGAGCCATTCGAGGGACCACAGCCTCTGTGATGGAGTCTCTCAGCTGCACCAAAGCCAAATCATAGGGTGAAGATGCTTTAGTGGAAAACAGCACATCCCCAACAATATCACAGACTCTGTGAAACAGATATAAACAAAACAAACAGTGAACATTATATATTATGTCCTCTTTGTGTCAAATTAGTATCAGCAATATTACAGCTTGCTAAAAGGCCCTGAACTCACACAGGTGTTTAATTATAGACCTTTTTCTCGGCAGCCATATTGGTATGAAATAATAGGGTAAACACAGGTGTTCCCAATGATACTAATTAAGGTCCTGTTTCGTTTAGTGTAGCAGAGCCAACATGCACAACAGCAGCTCCCTGACTGTGTTTGACCTGAATGGAATTGAACCTTAATTAGCATCATTTGTAACACCTGTGTTTACTCTGTTTCATATCAATATGGATTAAACCTCTGCTCAAGTTGAAGCAAGAAGTACTTGCTGGTAATTAAACATGAGGGCACCAAACTCCATGTACTGATAAGAATGTTAAAGATATAAAAGAAAACTTACTGACCACACATCTATAAACACATATATAACACATATATAGCTAAAACCACATATTTCAGGAAAGATGCATGGATGAATTTCACTGCGCCACTTTCCTATGTCAACAGGCTGCAGTCCTAACAGGTGCAAGAAAACTTGCAGGAGAACATAAAATAAAATAAAATACATCAAGCTTTTATGTGTCTTAAAAAAGGCAGTTGCTAACAATTGTCTAAAAGAGACTTCATTTCTGTTAAAAAAGTGTTAACATATTTATGGATAAATTCTCCCCTTGAATCCCCTCCTGAACAGAAAAGGAAGTGGATGGGGAGTACCTGACCATCCACACTTAAAGAGGGTCACCTGTCCATGTGATGGAACTGCAGGGTGACGTACACATACATCAGTTTAATTATCTAATTTGATTTTGCATATAATCCACATTGATTTAACCATCCATCCTTCAAGTGGTTAAATGATACTTTACAGCTTGTCTGGGACATTAAACATCATCAAAGTCAGCACAACACAGTAACTCATTTACTCACTGGTCTGTTGTGTTTATACTATATATTTTATAGATAAGGTCACACTAGAGGACCATCCACACTAAGAACAACAACTATAAATATATTGTTCTCAAGGGGATGGTGGAGTTCACACCACAACTATAAGTTTCAGTCTGGACACTACCATGAACCTGAGTTATAACAATTTTTAAAACGATATATTTATAGCTATTTTTATTGTTATCATTCTTGGTGTGGATGGCCTTTCAGAGGAAAGGATTTTGCAGAAAAGATAAGCGCATGGAATCAAATTCTAAGTTGCTAGCTTTTTACTTCAGGATACTGTATTTATGCTCCAAAAATCATAAAGGTGGTATTTATTTGTGAAGATTATCTTGCTGAACAAAACGTGTAAAAATCACAAACTTGCTTGCCACAGACCTTATTTTCTGCAGTAATCCTAAATCCAATGGAGCAATCCAATTGGCTTTCTATGGAGAGAACCAGAGTGATGCTAACTTCCAGGTTGGCCAACCAAAAACACAATAGTAACAGTTCATCCAATCTCCTAGACTACCACATAAACCGTTTTACCAAGATGTCGAGCGATAGTGTTCCAGTTTCAGAGCTGCATGGTGGCACACTGACACTGCTTACAGGGACACTTAAAATCAAACAGGGCCGTTGTTAATGGTATAAGTCCCACATATGCTTTTCCTGAAATAAATGGTCAAAATGTTTTCTGTGAAAAAGGTCTATTAACATCTTTTGACGTGTTTTTGGATGAATTTCCCCTCAAATCCCTCTTCTTCTTCAATCTCTTGCACAAAAAAGGGTGTGGTTGGGGAGTACCTAACACACTTAACAGGGTTAAGACAGTGAGTGCGCTGTCACCTGTCGCTGTGATGGAATTTCAGGGTGACCTTCGACTTCCCGTTGACAACATGCCGACACGTCACAACCAGCTTAGAGGTGACAACAACCCCTGAGCCCCAGAGCTGTCCACTGTCCACCAGGCACACAGTGGGGTATTGTACAGTGTTTGACTCCTGGGCTGTGGTGGCCATGTGGAGGTCTGCCTCTCCCGGATGGAGCCAAACATCTCGGAGTGGGTCTTGAATGCTCATGCAGCGGATGACGTTCCTGAAGATGGAGTGGACGGAGCAGACAAGAGTGAGACCTATCCACTCATTCGCCTTCCAACCAAAGGGAGACACAATCAGTCCAATGAGGTGCACATTGTCTGTTTCTTTCACCACAAACAATCCTCCGCCCTCGGTGCCTGGCAAGCAGCGGGCATCAGTGAGGATGACAGCGTTGTCCTCTCCAGCGACGTTACTGATGATACCTCTGCTGAGGGTGCTGCTGAAGAGATCCATGCAGAGGGAACCAAAGGGTGAGCCACAAGCAACAACCGGGCAGCCTTTCTGGAGAGATGAGCTGCTCTGCCAGGGTATGGTCCCCGGATTTGGGCTTCTGTGTGCCACCTAGGATTGTCACAATGTCAGAATTTTAAATTTCACGACAACAGTGATGTAAAAAAAATATACTAAATACTTATTTCAAAACCACAACAAAAAGAAAAAAGAAGCAAAAAGTGACAGGCACACAAAATAGTAAGATTCTTCTCCTTCTTCTCCTTGAATGAACACTTAAAGCTTATGTTTTTTAGTGGTTCAGTACTGTTGATATTATTAAATGCTCGTATTGTATTAATTTTAAACGTGGTATTGAAAAAGTATTTAACTATCAATACTTTTGACGACCTTACTGCCACCACAACACTTGCCTTGAGTACAGCGAACCAGCTGAGGAACTGGGCATCTCTGACCATCTTCTCATCGTCCTCGTCGTCATGGAAACGCCACTGGTCAGCCTCTTGGAAAACTGCCTGGAAAGCCTGTTTGAACTCCAGGCAGTTCACCAGCATCAGCAGCTCGGCTGAAACTTCCCGGTTGCATGTTGTTTTGCTCCTGGGGGGTGACAATGCGTCTCCACGTGCAGACCGGCTGCTGTCCAGATCTCCTTGAGGAGAAAAGCTGACGCGGATTTTAAGTGTGTCACTGAAGCTGTGGGGTGACAGGAGCCTGTGGTCTGCAGACAGGGGATCTGTGTCGGTGATAAAACGGGGAGAACGGGAGGCCGGTGCATATCACTGTTCCGGTCTGAGGATGGACGATAACTCCGCTGCAGCTCACAGGTTTCTTTGCTGAAAGCGGCTCCCACACATTAACCACACAGCAGCACCTCTCTACCTCCTTTACCTCCATGCTGTTACCAGCGCACATGAACTTTACCCACCATGCGTCAATAACGGAGTTTAGCAACTTGAAGACACTGGAAAACCGTCGAAAAGCAGCATGTTAAAAACAGTTAAAGTCCAGTGGTGAGACAAGAAAACAAACCTCCATGTTGGGCAGGTATAAAACACTGACACTACGTTTAAACTAATGTTCAATACCTAATATTCTTCACTATAGTGTGCAACAGCCGAAGTTATGTGGTGTAGCTTCCTGGTTGAGTCTCATTGGTCCCCAAGACCCCACGCGGACACCTATCTATTAATGTGATTGGTCAAAATGTAAACACCAACAGCTCCGAGCCAATGGGATACAAGGAGGCGGGAACATAGTTGCTTGTGCTGATATTATGGCTTTTACGCGTAGTTAAATCTATATAGTGTATGAGGGACAAAAAATTACATGTCCATAAATTAATAAATACATAAATACATTTGAAAATTAATGCATGTATAAATAAATGAATAAGGGTATATGGAAATACAGAAATAATCAATAAGTGTAGAATGTATTTATTTATATTTTTGTGTATTTAATTATTTATTTCTACATTTATTTATGCTTATGTCAGTTTTTGTCATAGATGTGTATCCTCTGACACTGATAACATATGTTAACGGAATTATTTCAGACAATGAATAATCTCTTTTAATTAACTGTAATGTGCGAAATAAGGAGTTTATTGAAGGAGTTTATTGGAAAGTGAAACTGTTGTATGGTTGCCAGTAAACAGTTTCTATTTAGTTCAATTATTCAATTTTAAATTTAATTTATTTTACCAAAATTACTTATTTCCTGATCAGATCATAGTCTTTTCTTGTGTTTTTGTGTTTGTTGCAATGGTAATTCTGTTTACAGCATGTGAATATTAAAAATATACAATGATACTGTCAGAGGTGTGGTGGTAAACACAGGGGTGGGTAAACTGTGGATCAACTATAGTTCACCCACCTTCTTTCCCCTCATTGATTGATGAAGTTGATCTAAAAATAGATGAGTAAACTCAGCCTCATTTTGAAAGAGGTGGATAAACTGAGTTTACGTGGGTTACCCTCTACTTACCCCCTGGATACAATAAAGGTTTAATAGAACTGGTTATATCAAACTTATACCCATTTAAACTAAATGAGTCAACAAGACAAGTTTTAAAGGATTGTCAAAAATATTTATTATGCTCAAACTTCACACGTTTAATAACAATATGACCTACCATTTGTAAGAGATACAGTACTTCAGAGCTCGATGCTTGATGTAACATAAGGCAAGCCTATTTTTTTTATTGCAAAATATAAATAAGAGCTTATATACAAAATAATGTATAATATTGCACTAGGAGGTAATTCCATGCATACCTTTTGCCCTATTTTTAGGCACCAACCGAGTACTCTCATAATATGACTGCATGTTGTGAGCAGCTACTAATCACAAAGTACTCAAGTCATTTCACAGCAATTAACTAACCAAAAACAGGTACCAACAAGTAAGAGTTTGTTACATCACCTGGCTGTGCTGATGCAGTTAACATGTACTGCAATTATTTAACACTGTTCTGTGCTATTAAATAAAGTTCCTCGTAACAAAATGTCAGTTAATGCACTTGTGGTCACATTCATATAAATGGCCTGTAGTGTATTCTTCATTGATTAAAAAAATCATGCAATCAGCAGAACTGACCTTGGATGTAGCACACTACTGTATTAACACTGCTCTCATTTATAAATATGGCACCAAATCTCTGCAGCACTCTCCAGAAAAACTATTATGTCCTTGGAAAAAAACTGATGGTAATTAAAGATTCCCATTAGTTTGAAAGAAATAGGACAAATATAAAGATCCAGTATTCATCCTCAATCAAGGAAGAGTAACTCCGAGCACAAAGTGTTTAACCAAATTGACCTTCACTGTAAGTCTACACCAGCAGCTAAAAATAAACCCGGGTCAGAAACTGGTTCACAGCGATGACATGTTCTATATGGCCGACAGAATTCTCCACAGGCCTTAAGGAAAGGAAGGAACCACCCCATGACGATTATTCTCCACACTCAATCTGGACAAAACAGACCGAACATTCTTAACTAATCTTTGACTCGCTGTGGTGTGATACAGATTTCTTTGAACTCATGAAGAACACTGGATGTATTAACACAAAACACTACTTGAAACACATTTCCTACTAACACAGTTCCTAAATAAGGTATTATTTAATAAATCATCTCTCTACAGCAGGTAGTTTTGTGTGGAACATGTCTTTGTGTGCACAGGCAGCACGGTAAATCTGGTTAAGGTTATTAAAAGAATCAGTCAATATACTGGGAGAGCCAGCGGAAACCGTCTCCATATCCTTGTCTCTTCAGCACGCTGCACATGAAAACCTCCATTGGCCTCAGATTCAGCTCCTTCAGTGACACTTTGCCCTGAAAAGAAACAAAAACACAAATTCAAAAGCACAGACTTTAATTCACAACTCAAACGTTTCAACATATTTTACCATGGACATTGAACATTTATGATCAGTATGTTTAACCTCTTACTTTCTGCATGTTGTACAACAGAGGGTGGAGCACAGCAGGGCTGCAACTAATGATTATTTTCACTATCGGTTAATCTGTTGCCTTTTTTTCATTATCAATCGATTTGGTGTGTGGTCCAGAAAATTGTGAAAAATATTGATCAGTGTTTCCAAAAACCCAAGGTGCCATTACTGTCATAGAAACCACAAAATATTCATATTTGAGAAGGGGAATCAGATAATTTGGACATGTTTTCTGATACAATGACTCAAAACAAATCAAGCTAGTTAAAGATTAATTTAGTAGTTGACAGCTTATCAGTGAATTGACTAATCATTGCAGCTCTTGAGCATGGTGTGATATTTGGAGGGCTGTGGTCTGACTCATGGATCACTGACACAGGCTTTTCCTTTCGCTCTCTTTTCTCATCTATTCTTGCTTTTTTTTGTCTCTTGCTGAGAAACAGCAGGTGGTAAATAAGATTTACACAAACTATGGAAAATTTGCATGAGACAGGTAATGTGCCAAATGCTTCTCAACAGTATATTTCCCCCCACTGCCACTGGATTTAACAAGAGCAGCGGTGCATCTAAGCACAGTCTCGCCCGCCCTCGGCAAGTCAGATTTGTATTAGAAATTCAAGCAACTCTGAGTTTTCAACTGTCTCAGAGCGAAAGTGGGTGGAATAACACCTTTCTTCTGTGCTGAAAGGAAGGTAGGTCTAGCCTTGCAAGATTTGTGAAGCTTGCTGTTGTTTTTATGTGGTGAAAATGTCCTTGAAGGACCAGGTAACATGGACACAAAGGCACGATTTACTGAAGCCACAGAGCAGAGGAATGAAGTGCTCTTTAACTGCAGTATTGATGGTATTTTATGTGTTAGACTTCAGCTTTCAATCACATCATTTAACCTAGAGCTTCAACAATTAATAGATTATGAATCACGTTGGTTATAATCGCAATTATTAAATGCCACTATCGCCCACTATTTTGATAATTGATTAATCAGTTTGAATAATTTTTAAAGTCCATTTTAGAGTCCAGCTTCTCAAATATGGCTATTTTCTGGTTTCTTTACTCCCTTATAACAGTAAACTGAATATTTTGGGTTGTGGGCAAGACAAAACAATTGAGAACATCATCTTTGGCTTTGGGAAACACTGATCAACAATTTTCACAATTTCCTGACATTTTACAGACCAAACAGCTAATCAATTAATCAAAAAAGTAAACAACAGACTAAGCAACAATTAATATAATCATTATTTGGAGCCCTAATTTAATTCCACAGGTGTTCATTACCTTTCCAGTTGTGTGTCCATGAAGACCAAACATTCCTCTGAGTGCATCCTCACTGATGGCCTCTGGACGGTCTATTTTATTCCCCAGGATGAGAACCGGGACATTTGAGATGGTTTCATCTGTTAACAAGGCCTGCAGACAGGAGGAGGTGTCATATATTCATCAAAGAAACCATTCCTATCAGAGAAAGCTATAAACAGCTGTGTTATGTGTGTTATGGCTGGACTACTGTAACCCTTTTTTACATGTCTTAAAAGAAAAACTGCAGACCAGCTACAGAGAGTACAGAACTCATGTGCCAGGCTCTTAACCACAGAAAACAGGTTTGAACACATCACCACACCAGTTTTAGTCTCTTCATACCATCTTCCAGTACATTTTAGGATTGGCACTAAAGGGTCTGCCTCCTCAGATCTTTTATACTTGTACAACCCTGCACTGTGAGATACTTGAGCAGGGGTCTTTTATCTATTACAGACTCTATGGTGAGACTAGGGAACCAGAGCTTTTGAAATATGAGCCCATAGGCTCTGGATCAATCTGCCTGAGAAAATATGACAAGCTGAGTCCGTGGCTTTTTAAAAATCTAAGTTTAGAGGAGAACTATGAAATACATTTACTGTGCTAAATGACCATGATACCTCATCAGAGCTTAAAGAAACATGCCAACTTGAAATACTGGCTTCTCCAGCAACAACACTAGAGTCCAGTATGGACTGACTTTATCAAATCCTAGTTTTTCCAGTGAAATCAGTGTAATTAACTTACATCCAGTTCAACTTTAGCCTCTGCTAGCCGCTCATGATCAGCACAATCCACCAGGTAGACTATACCGTTTATGGCTGGGAGGTAGTTCTTCCAGATCCTTCGTGCTGTGAGAGAAACAGAATTTCAGTGTTCATGTACACATTATTTATATAGCTGCCGGTGCATTAAACAACATTTTCCTTATTGCCACCTTGTGTGTGACCTCCGAGGTCAAAGGTTGTAAAGGTCATTCCAGCTATAGTCAGCTCCTCCGATGCTGTGGACACAGAGGGGAAGCACTGACTTTAGATAAGCGATGAGGAAAGAAAAATCAGGCTGACTGCTGAAGTGACAATATGTCAAATTGCTGGATGTACTTGGATGTAGCGTTGGCACGTGCTGTCCCAGCCTGTCATCTCTGAGCATGTGCAAGAGTGTTGTTTTTCCAGCATTGTCTAGTCCGAGGAACACAAGCTTGCCAGTCTTCTTGTACAACCCTGATGATCAAAAGAAAGCAAATGGATCTGTATTTAAAATGAACTCACTATAAAGTTGAATAATGTGTTTTTTTTTTTCATCTCAGTCTTGAAGAGGATGATGGTGAGCAGGAAGGCCCTGAGACGGTCATCACCAAGACTGAGGGGGTTTCTTTTTTGTCATATTCAGCCACTGAGTCTGTGTTATTTAACATTTATGCCATCAATTGGTAGTTTATACTATATAGATGACACCAAAAAGAAATTGGAATTGGTGAAATATAAAACATTAAAATAAAAACGAATCAGGACAACATATAGTTACTGAAGGTACATCTGAAGTCTCCAAATAACCTTTTTGATGATCTGCCTTGACTTATATTGATTCAATTTATATTAAGTAAGGGTGAACATACAGTAAATGGGTTACTATTGTGAAATAAATCCCCAACAGGGGGATGGAGGTCTTGATTCATCCTGAAAGCCGCTTATTACATGGCTACTTAAAAGCCATGTAATAATAATAATTTCGCACAAAATATTGATTTAAAAATAATTTTATTGTTTCCACTAAGTCCTCCAGAGTCTATGAACAAAACATAGCATATTGTAGCTCTGTTATTCATAGCAGCGTTCTGATATTCAGAAGTAACAGACTGTAGAATTCTGTAACTGGCCAATCAGAATTGAGTATTCAACAAAGCTGTGTATTAAAACACACTAAATAACTGTCATACTATACTGCTGGTGATTTTGTCTGTGGCCCCATAGTTTCCAGAGTAAACTAATATAAGATGTGTGACTTTCACTGACAACGGGACAGACATTCAAACTGAAAAGAACTTATTGTTTTACTGTTTTTAAAGACCTGCTCCTCTGCTACTGTAACCAAATGTTTCTGACACTTTCACTAAAAACTTGGAGAAGTTTCCTTTCTGGCCAGACCTTATTCGTGCATACAGTTTTCAGTTTGGGTTGTGAACTACAGCCATTTCATTTGGGTCTGTTTTTAGGCATTATTGTTCCAAAATAGGGGTGAAATGGAAGATTATGTCAAATTACATTATGTTGTTAGAATTATTTCAAACACTGATGTTCTCTAAGTCAAATGGCAATTTATTTTATATGACTAGGGCTGCATGCTATGGTAAAACAAATCATTTGTGATTATTTTGACAGATAATGGGACTGTAATATAATTTAGTTACTGGGAATGATCATTTTTGCATCACAATTTTCATTGTCACTGAAAAAATCCTGATGATGTGACATTTGTTGGAGTCTGTATCAAACAAACATGTTTTCTTACATCTGGACAACAAGATTTGTAGGCCAGGGCACCTCTGCAGCACTACAGTACTTCATTATAATGCTGTTTTGTCACACAGTTTTGCTTTTATCAAAAAATTGCAGTTTCTGCTGAATATTGCACTTGGCCATATTGCAATTTTGATAATATTTTAATTAACTGTGCAGCCCTATATATGACAAGAACATTGTGGTGGTTATTGTTGGGCAACATTGTTGATATTTATGTGTAATACTCTACCTAATAGTTGCAAGACACTGCTGAAGCTCCTGCAGATCCAGTCAAATATAAAAGACATTTCTCTTGACTGCCTGTAAAACAAATAATATAACTGATATTATTTATTAAGGCACATTAAAGATGAACACAGCATAGTACGCACAGCAAGTCCCTGCCCTGTAATAGCAGACCTCCAAAATGACACATATTGGAAAATAAAGAATAAGTCAGTAAATATATATACAATTTAAAGTCCTATTGCAAAAGGACATGATTGCATTACAGTTTCGAGCACTGAAGCTCATTGTTAATGATTATTCCTGACCCTGGATTACTCTGCTGGTATGTGTAAGCTCTGTGTAATCACACAAGCTGTAATGCATGAAAAGGAAAAGAGGGCAAACTAGGCAGCAAGCAAGGTTTAGGTGATTTTTAGATGCTAGTTTGTTCTGAGAGTTGTCTCAGCGAGTCACACTGATCTTCCTCTGACTATTTTTATGACAGGTTGTGGCAAGGACACTTGATCTCGACAGTCACCCCCTGCCTCCCTCTCTCACTCACTCACTGACTCACACACACACACTCACACACACCTGTCACTCTCTGTGGGACGGGATGTGCTTGTTGCAGTGATTGGTGAGGCCTTCAGTGACCAAGGCTTCGGGAAATTACACAATTGTTGATTACTTTACCTTGCAATGTTTCAGCTGGATCACCAAACTCCATATATAACGTATGACATTTAATTTATACCTCTGTGGATTATATACCATAACAGAACAGACCATGTGTGCTGTTGTTTTTATAAACAACCGCAGGTTTTCATGTAAATCTCAAATCAGAATCCCATTGCAAAAATACATTAATTACACCATAAAACACAAAAGGACACAAAGCTCATGACAGAGCTCATCAGAGACGATTGTTCCAGTGACTTCACCATTACTGACACAGTTCGGCTTATTATATGAAGCTCGTAGCAGCAAACCTCAGCTGTCACAGCGTAAACAATGACAAATTCAGTAAACAACATGCGCGCGCAGGAGGTCCAGAATGATAAAACTAAACCATTAATATTATAATGTCAGGAAAATGGTTCAACAAGCAGAGAACAAGACTTTTAAAAAAATGGAAATGTGGGAACTGGAACAAAGTAAACTAATATAAGATGTGTGTGTTATTATTATTACCTTGGTGTGACGAATTTATGAACTGACCGTCCGCTGAATTTTGGTCCGAGCCTGTCCCGTCGACTGACATGAAGCCCGCAACTTTGACAGCTAACCGGAAATACGTCACCGGGCTGGCTAAAAGCGGGAGGGGCGCGCGCATGCCAGTCATATTTTTACTAAAAAAAATTAGCCATAAATCTCTCACTGCCAGTGGGAGGAAAAGTGCTATACTTAGATATTTTATTCAAGTATACTTAAGTAAAATCCATGCATTAATTTTTGTAAATAATAGCATCAGCTATACTTAAAGTACAAAAAGTAAACCTACAAATCAGTACCGGTCCCTGACTGAATAATCAAAAATATTGATAAGGTCCTTCACAAACGATTTTTATTGTTATTACTTTTAACAGCTGACAGGGTAACACGTTTAAAATCATGACTCCACTTTACTAAATTTGATGAAAAATAAGCTGTAGTAATTTCAGAGACAATTAAAGTTATTTCTGGAAGAAAAAGTAATAATTAAGTAACTGTTGAATCTTTGCACATTTTTTCATATCATATTTTTATTTTGCAACAACTTAACAGCGAGAGGTAATGATAAGTATGTATCAATACCAGTATCAATCCTAATGATACCCATCCCTAGATAATTGATGTATTGATGCATTCATGTGTACATCACTTTCATGTTGCAGCTGTAGCAGCTCCTTTTAACAAATATATGCTGCCGAGTTGCTTATAATAATAGCATGTATTATAATTGATTTGTTTATTATATTCTGTTGTGCTAATCTGAATCTGCAAAGTAACTCTTAAGTACACACATCACCAATAAGTCATGTGAAAACAGCAGGTACACGTAAACAAATTGCATTGCGAAAAGAAAGGTCATGTAGGATACTGAACACTAGGTGGCAGCATTATATGACAACTTAGTCCACAGAAGTTCATTTGCTCCACTTTGACACCAACAGCTCCACTCAAACTTCTGAGTGATGGCAACAAGGAATCTAGAGTGTTAATGCAGTTATTTTGTAATCCAGTGCTCGGTGGGAAAGAAATCACACTTTGATGATATTTTAACCCCAGAAGCTTTATTAAAGCAGTTCAGAGTCTCATACAGGGAAAGTATCTACTAGGCACAGTACTCATACCGTTTATGACAGCACATCTCTGATGAGATCTTTGTTAAATAAGTGAGAATTCATTGGTCAAGACATGAGTGCTTTTTTTGACATTTCTGTTTCTCTCGAAGTATCTAACCATAATTTCTCCATGTACAGGAAAACAGCCAACACAGCCCCAACCGTCCACGTCCCATCCCGTCACCCCATTGGTTCCTAATGTAAGACCATCTTCAAGCGTTCCTGAAGAATGAGTCTTTCACTCTGCTCCAATCCAGCCAGCTCCCGGTTTACTTCTTCTCATAGTAGAACCATTTATCTACTGCAAATGAAAACAGTACAGTCAGTTTTTCATCAGATCAGTCAGGTTCAGCAGAAAATCAGCTGGACATTTCCTAGTGGAATATTTTCTGAAACGCTACCTGATGAGGGGATAGGTTCTTCTTTTCCACAAGGACAGGTCTGAAAATAGAGTGAAACATCATTTATGAAATAATAATCAAGGAGTGAAGAGGCTCGTTGTTGAAACCTCATATGTTGCATAAAGGAACGAACAAAACTGTGCTTACTTCACCAACAGCAGCTTTGGCCTCATCTGCTGAGCAGCAGAAAGGGCTGTCACCGGCCGACACACACGTGTTTTTGCTGTATTGAGTGATAAGACACATGTACAGTCAAAGAGCCATAAATGTATACAAATCCTAATCACATAAAAGGTTAAAGGTTTTGAAGCAACATATGCTGCCATCAAGACGTCTTTTTCAGGGACGTCCCTGCTTATTTCAGCAAGACAATGCCGAGACACATTCTGCATGTGTTATGGACATGCCAAGGCTACAATTAATTAAAAGAGAATTTTTTAAAAAAAGAATTTCACTTTTAAAACTTCAATGAGTGTCCTCAGTTCCTTAACGCTTACTGAGTGTTGTTAAAAGAAAAGGTGATAAACATGCCCCCGTGCCGACATTTTTTGGAACATGGTGCAGACATCAAATTCAAAATGAGCGTATATTTGCAAAAAAACAATAAAGCTGTCTTTGTACTGTATTAATATAGTTCAAGAAGTATTTGCAAAATATTGCATAATCTTTATATATACAGTATATATATGTTTTACACAGCATGACAATTTTTTGGAATTGGAGTTTGTACAGCTTAAGTGCAAATTTCTTTTAAAAGCAAGTGTATTTTTTTAGCTGTAGTCAGAGCAGTAAGAAGAGTGTTTACCAGTTCAGTTCACCACCGTTGGCCTGTTGGGAAATGAGGGCTTTCCAGAAGTTGTGAGTGCTCTTGATTATTTCAATGGCAAAGTCCTGAAACAAAAAACAAGTGCTTAGCTAAAAGTAAGCTTTTTACAGGTAAATGTTACATTCATGCAAGAAAAATCAGTACACATCAAATCTCCAGTGTTAAAAACAGTTAATTTGTGCAGCCATGTGTGTAATAATGGTATCAACCAAAAAAAAAAAGGCTGCAGCAGCTTATGAGATGTGATAAAGCAGGGGAATGGCACTTAGACACTTCAACCACAATGTTCTGAGCCCTTAGACACTCTAAACAACCTACAGAAAACACGTTTATTATAGATTTATATGATTAGAAAATACAGAGTGCTGGTCGGTATCTTAAAATAATCTTTCCTCAAAGATCCCAGTTCCCTTCTAAAAGTGACAAAAATGAAGTGTATGGTAAGGATGGATGGAGTGAAGAAGGTTCATTCTAGTTAAGTTGTCAATGCTTTGCACAAAGTTTGACAAGGGCGTTAACTGCAATTCCTTGAAAGCCTACTTTTTCAGAGCAGAAAGGAAGCAGAGCAACTTTGACAAAGCAGAAAAGTGCTCATGATTGATCTCAAATAAATAATTGACTGAGGATGAGTGTGTTAGGTGCAGACCTTGTCTTTGAACTCCTCGTTGAAAGCGAACCGGTTCTCTGGTTTCCCATCTGGCACTTTGTACCTCCTGAACCAGTCGACCGTGGCCTCCAGATAGCCAGGTTTCAGGCGCTGGACATCACTGATGTCTGAACACAGACAATGAGACGAGTTCAGCATTACTGATGCAGGACTGCTCACAAACTCAGACAGGAAAAAAAAGAGTGGGGCTTAAATAAAATGAGGTGCTTACTGTTCAAGTCATTGGCTTCAGGGTCCTCGACATTGATTGCAATCACTTTCCAATCAGTCTCGCCCTCATCGATCATGGCCAGGATGCCGAGCACCTTCACTTTGATTACCTCCCCACGGGAACACACCTAGAGAAAAAGATATTTCAGTTTGCAGTTCATTTTCTGTTATCATAAGCAGTATCATCCTTTGTCCATGAAATAAACATACACAACAAATAATGAAATACAATCTCAGTTTTAAAAGAATCGGGGCGCTGTGTAAAACGTGAATAAAAACAGAATGCAATGATTTGCAAATTAAGTGGAAAAGTGTGCTGCGGTCTGAAGAGTCCACATTTTAAATTGTTTTTGGAAATCATGACGTTGTGTCCTCTGGGCAGAAGAGGAGAAGGATCATCCAGATTGTTATTAGGGCTGAACAACAATTGAAATTTTATTGAAAATGCAAGATGACCATAATCACACCATAATCCATTTAATAAGTTTTTCAATTTGAGAATATTGATGTAAAAATGATCAATCCGTCTAATATCGTAAATCATATCACAATTGGTCCTAATTATCACAATTAGATATTTTTAAAAATTACGCAGCTCCAATTGTTACTGGCGCAAAAAAGTCAAAAGCCAGTATCTACGGTATGGGCATGTGTTAGTACCAGTGGCACAGCTAACTTTCACATCTGTGAAGGCTCCATTAATGCTGAAAGATGAAACATACAAGTTTTGGTTATGCAGTCATTCAGACAACATCCTATTCAGGGACATCCCTGCTTATTTCAGCAAGACAATGCCAAGACACTCTGCACATGTTACAACAGCGTGGCTTCGTAGTAAAAGAGTGTGGGCACTACACTGGCCTGCCTGCAGCCCAGACATATCTCACACTGACAATGTGTGAGGCATTATGAAGTGCAAAATACGACAACAGAAACCCCAGACCGTTGAATTTCAGTTTCAGCATTACAACAACTAGTTTCCTCAGTTCCCAGACACTTAGTGAGTGTTGCTAAAAGAAAAGGTGATGTAACACAGCGGTTAACAGGCCTCTGTCCAAGCATTTTTGAAACACGTGGCAGGTATCAAATTCAATATAAGTGTATAGTTTTATCAGCTTGAACATGAAAAATGTTGTCTTTGTACTGTATTCAATTCAATACAGGTCAAAAAGGATTTGTAAATCACTGCTTTCTGTTATTATTTACATTCTACACACTGTACAAACATGTTTTGAACTGGGAATGTAGATAATCGCTGTGCCTTAATGACCTGGTGAAAGATGAACAACAACGCTACGAACCATCAGCCAGTGTCGTACCTTACTGCCGATTTCGCAGACATCAATGGGGTCGTTGTCACCGCAGCAGCCGGTGTCTCCGTCTTTGTGTGCGGGATCCTCCCACGTCTGAAACATCACAAAACAAACCATGGCAGCAGAATTTAGTAAAACTACTAAACATTTTCTGTTGCACATGTTGAAACGCTGCAGGACTGTAAATCTTACAAACAAAAAAACTAACCTGAGGAATGGCTCCATAGTTCCAAATGTAGCCCTTATGTGGGAAAACATTGGCAACGTATCGCAGCTTGCCCTTCTTCACATCTTGCTTTATCGGGTTCAATAAGTCTTTTGTGGCAATCTGAAAAAAATTGTATCACTGTTACTTTTAGATACATTAAAATACTAGTAAAAGGAACTTCACATTTAAATCCAGCAAATCTCATAAAATAATTTGCATGACTAAATTCACTTTAAATCATTTAAATAATGCCAAGGTTAGAAATGGTAAATCAATATGTAGGGCTTTAATGAAGAGTTTGAATCTTTGTTCAAAAATAACGTTGACATTGAAATTCTCAGCCTTCAACTGCTGCACAGCCTTTTTAAAATTGCATCTCTATTAATTTTGTTTAAACCCAGTATTACTGCACAGTTGCAGATAAAGATTAGGCTAAACTTATATTATTAGTGGCTGTGTAGGATTGTTTCCAAATTGTGTGACCCAAACATTTCCACTAGCTCAAAAACACTGTAAAACATTGTAAAGTCCAGATTTCAAATTTATTGAAAAAGGATACATGTAATCATTAAGACATTATATATTAATAAAAAAAAGAGCTAAAGCTGCTGAAACGTGTTCCAAAAGTTGACGGTGGAAAATTATTTGAGACTCATACCTCCATCTTTGCATTTGTCCATCTTGGTACCTCAACAACCATGTGGAAGATGTTCTGTAAGACACAAGAATCTGTAATAATTATCTGTAAATTATTCAGTGCAAACATATAATGCTTACATATTGTGCTACATTATGGGTTTTACTTAGTCATTCCACAAATAGGATGAATTGTTTCAGAAAGATAAGATAATAGATAAACCACTGCAATCACAGGAGATGTTAACACACCACTGAGAAAATAGAGTAAAGGCCACTGCCTTTGCAAACAGACTATGACCTCGCTATTCTGGACCAGTATTACTTAAAACAGTTCAGTGTCTGTATTTGATAACTGCAGCTAACAATAAAACTACACGTTCATATCCAAATTTGTAGTGGCATTTTAACCAGTGGGTGTGTTTAAAGTGCACACACATTTTTACATATTTAGTGGGGTAAAGGCGACCTTACCTGACTCTCATCAGTATATATTGGTATGTCATGGAATGGTGAGATGTACTTTCCTTCAGCATTTTCTGTAAGACAATCAAAATTAAACACTGTGTGAATATATCAGATAAAAGCTGCTTTTGAATCTGTATCATAATGACAACTGAGTGTCTACAGGTTTCCATTACTGCTTACTTTCACTTCTGACTGAAGGCGTGTCAATATGTTTTTTAGTGAGCTTGGCAAAAAAAACTAAAACAAAAAAAAAAAAACACAGATTTCTGTTGGAGCATTTTGTCAGTGTAGCATGGATTATGTTGTCTGGGTTCAGACCTTTGAATCCACCAACCCTATCAAGTTCAATAACTCCCTGAAGATTAAATAGGTTGAAATCCTATTTACTATTCTGTCGATGGTTGAAGTCAGTTCTTCCTGGTATTTCTGGCACACTGCATTTGACATACTATGACATTATTAATGATTTCTTATGACTCATAGAAAGACACTTTTTCAACAAACATTCAACATTAATTTGAATCTAATTAACATCATGCGAGCAAACAATAAGACAAGTTACAGGCCAGAATAGAAATTTCAAAGGAGGACAGCAGCACTGATGTCAGAGAAGCACGTATTTCAACTAAACATGTTTCCTACATTGCTGATCATATAACATGGTCATTTTATGATTCATTACAGTAAATATATGTACTATATTTACTGTTTTTATGATTTTTCCTTTAGAAAGAAAAAAACAAATTTGGTTCCAATTTATTATTTAATAAAGGATATTTTTTCAAGTCATCATTTTTCTTTGTTTTGAAATATTGTGAGAAATATTGTATTGTGGGCTTTTTATCGTGGTATTATCCTGCCTTGAGTTTTTGGTATGGTTACATCCCTATTATTGATTAATGTATTGATGATTTTCAGGATTAATCAATTAATTGTTTAGCCCATAAAAATGTCAAAAATGAATAAATCATAAATGACAAAGAAAAGCAGTTTCATACGAAACTGGACCAGCAAATGCTTGACATTTTTGCTTGGAAGTTTACTTAAATGACTCAGTGATTATCAAAATAGATTGCAAATAATTTTCTTTTGATCGAGTAATCGATTGATCATTGCAGCTCAATATTATAATAATGACCATGGTCCACATTTAAGGACCTTAAAATCCTGCATTTTTATGAACACTTGTGTTTTAAAAGTTTTTTTTGACAGTTTATTAAAAGTTTATAATGACAGACCAGAGACTTGACTTGGATTTGTCTTTAAAAATTAGGAGCTATGACTTCAAACTGTAAGGGAGCTACGAGAGATTATGAAAATGTTAGTACAGAGCGCATTTTGTCCAACAACTGCTGATCCACCCTCTTAATCTCTTAATATCATTAATCAATTAATGCATTATAATCAGAGAGGGCGTTGTCACACCAACTTCAGGCTTTTATGATTTTATCGTGGATGACGTGTTTAGGCACCTTGAGACATTTCCCGAAATAACAAACTTCCTTCTACCAAAGTTCAGGCAAGAATAAATGGTGTGCGGTCACTGAACCGAGTGAACAATATTGCAAGTTCATGCTGTGTCACAAACCAGATCGTCTCACTAGAGACCGGGTGTTACGCGGCGCAACCGGCACAACTGGTTGACGCAACTTTCGATTACCCGAGAGACAACGACAATCCAAACAAGTCGGGGTTTGCTTGTAATTTCCAGTTTAAGACCATAATGCCAACCATTGTTATTGATCTGATGAAACACGCCAGCGACAATAAATGAATAAGTGACACGTGGGAAGTTGCAGTCGGCCTGCGGGGTTTGTGCACAGAGCTCAAAAGTAGCAAACAATGACACAAATGTTGTATTTTACTCAGTTTATACTTACTGAAGAACAAGCGGTAGCTCAGGGAGTTCGGGTTTCCCCTCTCTTCCACTGTGTAGTCATGTTTTACTGCAGGTTTGTGTTGCTGTCTGACCGGGGATGGAGGATGGCGGCGGAAGGAAACGATCGCGGTAAGCGGTAGGTAGAGTAGACAGAGAGGACACAGCGCATGCGCACTTTACTACGGAGACCTTCAGGGACTGTTGGAAATATAAATAGTTCACAGATGACAAAATACCATTAATAAGTACATGCACACCACTACGATTTCACTGACGGTACCTCAGTTTCCCTGTACCACTAAAGCAGAAGAAAAGCTTTTTAAACAATGAATGATATTTATCACTGTCATTAATTTTAAATTCGCAATGTATCAGATTGATTTGGGAGGATTTCAAGAACTTGGTTATTGAATAATAATTTATGCTTGCCACCCCTGACTCATAATAGTAATTGGTCTCATAATGGAGTACAGAAAATTTTAATTATTCTACAATAACTTGATAATACTTGCCAAATATTTTCCCCATAAATGTAAAATTTTAAAGACCACCTTGCGCTTCACTGTATTCTTGAAGGAGTTGTTTCTTTATTTAGATTTGTTGGAAGTGATGAGATCTAGGAAAGAACTGTGTGAATATTTGTCAGACTGGACCCCAGATATAAGATGAAATATATTTTGTTTACATCATATTTTATTTTATGCACTTAATTTTTTTGTTTTTCTTATTTTCTATGATTTATTTTTCTTGTACTTGTTCATCTGGATTGTATTTGCTCAGTCTTACATTATAGTTTTCTTGGAACTTGCTAAGCTTGTTAAATGTGTATTTTGCTATATAAAAAGGAAACAAACTAAGTACATTTAATCAAATACTGTGCTGAAGTACACACATAATAAAGTATAACCTATAATGATAATAATGATAATAACTAGGAATGTAACAATAGCAAAATATCAGGGTAAAGTAATAACATAACACAAAGCCCACAATATATATTCAATATATTTTTACATCCCCAATAACAACTGTAATGATAGTGAGTAAGGATAAAAGCGTGTCTCTTTGTGTCTGTAAGAATTAGAAATCTACTCATGTGTCTGTGTAAACGTATCCAATTTGTATATTAACTGTATAAACTGATGCCAGGTAAGGATTTAAAGCCTGTAACGGGGGAGAAGAAAGCGGCCTTGCTTGCACAGAGTGAGGAAGGGAAGTACAGTTGAATGAAGTGTTATGACAAACAGCACCCTGGAGAAACTAGAGAGTGTGTGTAGCCTCTTTTCTGGCCTTGTTGATAAACATGCAACTGTAACAAATAGTGATATTTACATATTCAAGTATAAGCTGCAATGTTACCAAATTTTCTCAGTCTCATGCACGCCTTCCCTGGACACACATGGCGGCACATGTTTGCAACCAACAACTAATCCTTTGGAATAAGAGACAAAGATGTTGATTGTGTCTGAGTATCTGTTATTTTCTCTGCCAGGAGTAAACCTGGAGGAGATCATGCGATGGGTTGTGTGTGTCATGTGTCGTGTGCATGTGAGTGAGTGACCAACAGGGCTGGAGCTTGTCGGCGTCTAATATTTCATACTGCTGGATCCATAAGCCTAATTTTTTTTTGTGCACATTTATGGCAGTATGCTCCAGGTCCTCCTATATAAAAACCTATATATAATCTATATCGACTGCTGACTCTTCACTCCTGTTAACCAGCCATTAGGGGGCACAAGTCAACAATAATTGTTAGTCTAAATATGAAAATTGACCTTAACATTCCCTCAAGTCAGAGCAACAACTGGGTGAGTTGGGGAAAGTTTTGTCATATGACTTGCAAAGTTGTGGTCTGTTGATGTCATTTATGCAGAAACATGGTGGACAAGAGTGAATGTTTGGTTGATAACCTTTCATCAATTCACGTATTGCATATCAATTTTTTGCTCATACCGTTACAAATTTCTGTAAATTTCACAGTATTATTTCCGTAAAATGAAGAAATCCTTGCTGTATGATATGTGTACAGCAATTTCTGTAGTTTTTTCACAGCATGATTACTGTAAAATGAAGACATGCTTACTCTATAATACGTATACAGTAAGTTGCTGTATACATATAACTGGTGGGAGATATGAACTTCTTTTTAAAACACAAAAATGTGAAATTATTGGTTATCTTATCAATACTGACCATGTGAAGCAGGTAATTATCAGTTATGGGTATCAGCTGGAAAAAATCCCTATTATTTATCTGCTGAACTGAAGATTCTGCTACCTGACAGCTCAACTTGTCTCACAATGGCTGCAGCATTCATCAGTGTCTCAGACCGAGCTGCCTGTCACACGTGTCTCATGCTTTGAACAGGATGTTTACAGTCGCTGTCAAATTTCTTTCAAATGTGGCCATAAAGTAGCCCTCAAACATTTTTACTTTGAGTTTATTAGCTTATTGACATTAATGTTACAACAAAAGTCCTGACATGAACACATAAGGAGAATAAACAGGATCAATAACCAGCAAAACCAGGTAAGTTGAGCAAAATTAACATGACATGTCAGCAACCCATAAAGTTTTTATATAACATATATGAAAGACAAACAAATAGATCCAACTCTGAAATGACATTTTATCATTGAGTCAACACTGATTTACAAAACCATGCAAAATGTACATTGATTACATCTGCTGACTATAATCTTTTGACCAACTACCAAAACCACTTTGTCCCCTGAATGTGTGTGCACCCTGTGATGTTTGTAAACTAGAAAGCTGTCTGCACATTGTATGTTTTACTATACATGCCTGATTCCTCTTTATTCTTCCACTGCAGGGAAGAAGGCTCCAGTCCAGAAAGAGGATTTTTTTTTCAGCTAGGAAGACAATTTGTTCTACAGTTTTAGTTCAAATTCAAGTCCAGGGTTTTTATTCAGTTTCACTTTTTAAGGAGTAATATGTAGGAGTTGTGCATGCAAAAATGAGTTCTGTAGTCCAAATAGTGAGTTGGTGACATAGACAGTCCATTAAATAGGTTGAAATCCTATTTAATGTACAGCCTATGGTTGAAGCGAGTTGTTCCAGCACAGAATCTTTGAGCTAATGATCTCTGAACATTTTGATTGCAAGCAATTAGTGCATGAATTTTAAAGTTCCGATTGTAAAAAAAAAAGCTTTAAAACATCTCATGTGACAGTTTTCCACAATGTTTATTTCTTTTATCTGATAAATAATGTTATATTTTGTTTATTAAGTGGCTCCTGGCCTCCTGTCATTTTCCAAAAGTGGCCCTCAAAACAAGTTGAGTGTCCCTGGTTTGCAGAATGTTAAGACTGTCTCATAAAATGAGCCAGACTGATTGAGAAAAGCTGGAAATGATTAGCTATTATTTTGTACTTGCTCATCATGAAAACGCATGAGTCATTAGTCAGCTAAAATATAAAGATATAAAAGATTAACAAGTGAAACACTAAAGAATAAAATAATAAAATAGAATGATGAAGAAATAAATAAAGCAATAAGGGAGAATAAAATGTTAATAAAATTTTAAAAATAAAATCATGAAGAAATTTTGATATTTGAAATCTGATATAGGCTTTATTTAAAGTCTTTATGAAGAAATGTTATGACGTTTTTGTTTTCGGTTAATGAGTTCATGAAATGTATGAATTATATGCATTTTCTTACTCAGCTTTCTTTTCTTGTCAGTTCTTTATAGTGCTTCTGAAAAGTTGGTGATATTGAGCTTGGCATGTGGCAGATTTCTTTAATTTATTTAATTAATTCTTAATTTTTACATTGATTTTAGGTCGCCAGCTTTACATCTGGCCTATAAGAATGAGCCTTTTGGCTAATTCTGGCATATTTACAGTAATGTTTTTTAATATGCATTGTCCCCGAGGAATCAGTTACTTAATGTATTTTAATTAATTAACCCCACCCCCCTGTCACCTGTCCAGCTGACAGCCAATCACTTACCGGTTTTCGAGTAGTCGGCCCGCGTAACTTCCTTTATCTTGAGAGCTAAAACTCACATTGTTTATGTCTGAACGCCGGTGAATGAAAACAAGCCAAGCCGGTCCTCCGAAAAGTTCAGATATCTCCGGAACCAGCTGATCAATAATCTCCCTCCACGACACGGTGAGTCAGCGAAAGCCAGATGTTCGTGCTTCCCTTTTTTGCCATCCATTTTCTTCTTTCACAAACTTTTGGGGTTTGATTTTCTGTTTGAGAATAAACTGAACTGAACTTTTGTCAAGTCTAGAAGGGAACCCTTGATTTGTGAAACTCGCGAGATTTATGTTTTTTTTTTCCCCCTCTTCATTGTGCACCTTGTGCAACCTAATTTTGTTTTAAATTTGAGAAAGCTATGGGTAAATAAATATCGTAAGTTTAAGGACAGAAAACGCTCGGTTTGGGTTGTGGAAAAATCATGGTGTGGATTAAACGTCACACTCGCGAGACCTTTCGCAGATCTGGGGTTCTCTTATTTGGTTTACTTCCGTGTTTTGACATCTACTTGATAATATTCTGCAGTAGTCAAAGTTCCACCTTCTGGCAACAGGAAATTATGTTTTCAGTTTTGACGTGCTCCCCAAGCAGGTTGACCATATCCAACTCAAATCTGGTCAGAAAGGCCTTAAGACTTTGGTAATGCTATATTGTGAAGATCTTGATGTATCGTCAAGCGGCGTTGCCATGACAGCACGGCAAAGGTCAATGTTTCGCCAAAACACAGGAAGTTGCATTAACTTCTGTTTACTTAGTCTAATCTGCCCGAAACTTCACATGTTCAATAGTTGTCCAGGCCTGAATATATGATATCCGTTTTGTTGATGGCCGTGGCCAAATGGCTTGGTAAGGCCTTATAAAGTGCAGCCATGGTGGCACGTTTCACCGACATGAACAACAATCAGTATGCATATGTATCATGACCAGTCGCACTAAAAGTCTTTTGGACCCATAGGCTAAACCCAGCAGGCAGTCAGCCATTTTGATTTTCATGGTCAATTTTTACACGAATCGTATTCTTCTCCTACAGAATTAATCCGATTGACTTTAAAATCAGTTTATGCCATCTAGACTACTTTGTAAGCAACAGTTATTTAAAAGATTTGGTCAGTGTTAAACAGTGTGTTGGGTGCCCAACCTCACTGCAACCGTTGCAGCTCGGCCAGCACCTCCTGTGGCGTCCGACCTTGCTGCGATAGATTTGTATATTTTCTTACAGGAATCTTATTATGTGCTTTTCAAAATTAAAAACAAATGTTCAGATAGCTGAAACAAGAAACCGAGACAACTTCACACCTTCACACTCCCAAACATGCAGAATCAACTAACTGTGAAACAGCTCAGGGACCTCTGGCCTGCTCTTCATATGCAGTCTGAGGTAATATGTTTCAGCTCTCATGAGTTTTTCCTTTGTCAGTAATCTATGTCACATTATGGGTAGTTTGGCCTAATTTGATAAATCTTGAAATAATTAATTGGTTTTACTGTAAATTATTTATTTTGACTTTATAGATTTGTTCACAATGAGATATTGAATTTATGTTGTAAACATTACCAGCACTGCTCTATAAACAACATTTTGTCCTAATTCTAATCCTGTTCTGATTGTTTTTAGTTTTTAGTATTATTTCTTTAATAAAATAATGATTTATCTTAATGATACACAACCCTAGAACTTATTGTACTTTTTTCTTTTCTTAATTTTTGCTGTATCCAGAGTTCCAACAGCTACCAGAACCCACCTAACACATTGTACACAGAGCTTGATCGTCTCGACTGATGACCTTATTCAGACAGAAGGCTTCCAAACCTGGTTGATGTACTGAAGTACACCATGAACAGGTGATTATGCAATTCACAGGTTAAACCTTGTGTAATGTTTAATTTTAAAGGTTCAAATGAGCTTTAATTCCACATTTGCTGCAACAAATTGTTGAAGGGTGTGGCATGGCATGGAATTTTGATGAATTTTGATGTCTCGCCATGAAACACGAAATTGCCATAACTTTAGTAAAATGATGCGATGTGCACCAAACTTCATGTTTGACAACAGTCCCACCCTTGACACCTCTACATTACGATATTCCACAATAGTCATAGCGCCACCTACTGGCAACAGGAAATTACATGTTTTAAACTTTGGCGTGCTCCTCCAAGCATGTTGACCATATCCAACTCAAATCTGGTCAGAAAGGCCTAAGACTACGGTAATGTTATATTGCAAAGATCTTAATGTATCGTCAAACGGCATTGCCTTGACGGCACGGTGAAGGTCGATTTTTCGCCAAAACACAGGAAGTTGCATTAACTTCCGTGTACTTGGTCGAATCTGCCTGAAACTTTACCCAGGTGTCCCCTTATGTGGAGAGGTACCTCATACAACCCAACTTCAACGAATCTGAGCTATACCTTAAAAGTTCACAAAATGAAAAATACATATTTTTCCTCAGGCCTTTAGTGCCTTTAGTGCTATTTATTCATCTGAATAGTTTTGGTGTGAGTTGCAAAGTTGTGGAAACATCAGTCGTAGTATATGTACTATATAATATAATGGAACTAAATGGCACTTGGCTTGTGGTGCTCAAAGCACCAAAAAAGTACAACTGTTTTTTTCTCCCTCTGGTGTCATATTGAGTTTGGTCACCTAAGTACATAAATAATGAGAACACAAACAGAAATTAAAATTCAGTCAGGAATTTAATTTTAATTAATTTTAATTAGTCAAGAAAAAAACAGCTTGAGATTAAAAACTATAGTCGGTTTGATGTACCACTCGCTTCAGTCTTCAGAGCCGAGAGGCGAAGAGGAGAGACGAAGGAGAAACAGTTGATCCTTCGCAGTTGGTGAACTGAGCCAAGCAGTATTTGCAAACATGTTTCAGTTTGTTTTGGGGCTTCCCACATGCCAGACGGGTGGAATTCAGTGAGTTTGAAGTTTAAAACCACAACTTAGTATTTTCTCTGTGATGGATGACTTGGTTGATGTTATGTGTGGTCTGATCGGCTTCACTTCTCCCATCTAGTATTTCAAGTTTAGTGAGCAGACTCTTCAGATTATTTCTTGAATGTGAAAATAAAAGGGCAGACCCACCACAGTCCACATTAAGTGCTCTGGAAAATATTCTCCTGATAGTTTCATTATTCCAATTTTACTTCCTGGTTGCTGGTCCATCTGATCAGAAATGTCAGATTTCAGGATTGTTACTACGCAGCTTTATAATACAGAGTTCAACAGGGGCTGCTAGAAGGAAACATGTCCCAAATAAAGGCTAAGACAAGAAATGCTTTGCGTATTGCCTTGATAAGACAATTAAATTCTTTGTTGCTGCAATCAAAACTGAATTTATAACAAAAATCATGATAAGAAAGTATATTTCTGTTTACATCCAATATGTCCATTACACATCAAATATTTCTGTCCATCCAATTCCTATAAAACAATGACTTCTTTGGTGGATTATATATATGTTGTTCCACAATGGTGTATTGTGAGGTGCAAAGTTGTGGTTGTAGAATAATTTCCAAAAATGTAAAACCTATTGATTATATTTAGAAAGCTTAATTGTCAATTTGGTTGCACTGTAATCACATTTAAAACAAATTCAGTACCACCCATCAAATAAAGTTTGAGAGAATTTAGCAGATTGTTTTAACCAGTTCATTTTTCAAGTATCATTCATAGAGTCAAAGTCTATTGCCTTTAGCCCACCTTCAGAGAGGTGATACGGTGAGTTCGATTCCTCCATGTAAAATTGAAGTTGAGTTGGTTTATACACTTAACAAAGTCTGGGCTAAGTGCTAATTAGGACGTCGGGTGAACACCTCTTGAGATGCTTTCCATCTTGGTGAGATGCGTTCTACCAAAAACTGATAAATCCCTTTGCAACTGAATATGAAATTGAACACACCTAAAACGAAAGAACAATTTCTCAGCACGGGTATGGATTATCCCGGGAGACTTTGAATGCAGCATACCGAGTCTCATTATTGGGAAGTAACTATAGTCACATGTAACATTATTTTTCTTCTCCTTCTCCCTCTTCTAACGCATATGTGTTCCTGGTGTGGGCAGTTGTATGTGTGTATGTGTGTGTATATACTGTTTTATAAAATGAAAACAAAGTTTTAAAACATTTTAAAGTATTTATGTGTCATGGACAGATTGAGTTCAGATGAAGGAATATCACAGAAACATTTTACAATGTAATGTTTTTTCCTCTCAAACTGCAGGAAATATCAATGAAGACATGTCTTTTTTTTAAATGACAGATATGTTTCTGAAAGTACAAATAGTCGGCTGCCACGGTTGGCTGATGCTCCGCGCCGCTGACCTCACATCCGCCCGCAGCGCGTCGTGCTTCCTGCCTTGCCGAGGGAGGGGACGGTGCTGACGGCTGGGAGGACGAAAGGAGAGACGAGAAAGCCTTTGGGAAGATAAAAAAGAGAGTGGGGAAGGGCCCGGGTTTCCACCGTCCGTCGGGAAATAAACACCTCGGTTTTCTGTAGCTGCTGCATTTGTCACCCAATCGGCGCCGAAAATGTCCTCTCGTCAGCTGAGTGAGAGCAGGGCCATCCCGACCAGGACGGTGATGATCAACGACACAACGCAGCTACCTCATGATTATTGCACCACCCCTGGAGGCACTTTATTCTCTACCACTCCCGGAGGTAAGGAGATGCCCACGCTGCCTCATCAGATTTTTAAAGAAAACGCAGGATAATGATGAGCTCTCAGCAAACCTTTTAACTGTTCGTGTCACTGTGGCCTGTGCTGCCTTGTCATCCAGATAAAAACAAAAACAAAGCTAAGTCCCGCCCCCGTGCTCTCAGGCTGCCGCCTGATTGGCTGGTTAGCAGCGCAGAGATTCTCCTGAATGCATTGTTATCTAGTAGTTATATGAGATTTTAAAAGGGTAAAACTCATCCGTGGAAAATATTAACGTGGTGTAACTAGTAGTTTAAATAAAATACGGTGCATCAGTTGTATGTCAACTTGCTGAAGTATATTAATTTTCAATTTTCAATATATGATTCAATTCAGGAAGTAGGCCTCCAATAAATCTAGCCAGTCTCACTACACGACTATGATGTGGTTTGTCCCCGATTTGTGCTCTGATATGACTACAAAGGTACTCGAAGTATGTTTTCTTAAACAGATAACTCTATTAAAGAATATTATATATTTTATTAACCATGTTAAATAATTTAACATACGTATGTCAACTAACTGTGGAAAGGAACACAGAAAATAAAGAATAAATACAAATAAGATGGGTAAATAAACTTTAGTACTGTTCAGTATCACTCAATTTTGTAATATTTTAATACTGTCTGTATTGCAAAAATTGTGACAAAATGTCCATCACAGTTTCCCAAAGTCCAGTGTGACATCCCCAAGTGTCTGTTTTCTGTCCAACCAACCATCCAGAACCTGAAGGTATTCAGTCTACAGAGAAGCTGCACAATTAATTGAGATATTTTTGAAAATGATCAAAAATCACATTAGTGCTGCAGAGATGCCCCAGCCTACAAATCTTATTCTCCAGATGTTTAAAAAAAAAAACAACACGTTTGTTTGGTGCAGACCCCAACAAATATCACATCACTATGATTTAAATAGTTTTATTTTTCAGTGAAAATGAAAATTGTGATCCAAAAGTTATCATTCCCGCTAACTGTGAATCATACTACAATCAACTGATCATTTCACCTCTAATTCAGATACCAGTGTGAGAATATCAGGATGAAAATAATTTAAAGACAGAGGAACTATAAAGTGAAACTAAAGTTGAACAGCCTTTTGTAAGAGCAGACAACTTGAACTGTCAGGTCCTTCTGATATAATTAAATGCTGAGTTGCACTGCAGTAATTTCTGGCCCTGAGCCATCGTTATCATCATTAGTTCCACCTGTGCTTTTTTTTTTTTTCGCCTTGACAAGTGTCTGCTGTGTAAAAGGTCAGTGAATCTGATTAATGTGGGAACAATAAATAAACCAGACTGCTGAGTTGCCAGCAAGACTATGGCGATTGAGGTTAACCGGATTTATTCAGAGAGCAAACAACATGTAGAGCACAAGCACATGTTTGACAGAAAGAAAACCTCCTTAACGCTTAAAGCAAACTTGTTAGTCAAAACCAAACCATAAAGCAGTCCATCTTGCTCTCACTGTCAGTAAAGCAGGTGAACCTTTTGTGTGTATAAACTCTGTCAGTATGAGCAATGTTTAACTATTACACAACAGAATGCGTGCAAAAAGAAACGTACAGTAAAGGCACTACAAGGACGTTTTAACCGGTTATGAAACTGTCTCAGTGTATGACTGATGCCTCTATTTGACCTGTATAAGTTAATGAGACTATCCGGAAGAAGATTGGCTATTTTTGAATAGTTATTTTTAATGCCTGTCGCCAGGTCAGATTCTCCTTGAAATCAGATGAAACCAGCCTGTGTTCATATTTTTCCAGCCAAACTTGCAGTGAGGTGTACACTGGCTAGTTCAAAAGAAGCAGAAGATTTTTATTTTCATTTTTATTCATGACGTTGTTTTGCGAGGAGTTATTGTGGTGGAATCACTACTGCTTTTGTCCACAGAGGCCTCCAGAATCAAAACATGAAAATTCCTTGTAGTAGCTTTAAACAAATTTTATCCGTTTACTGCAGCTCAGTTTTCTTGGATGCCCAAGGTGGAGCATGGCAGAAAAAACACTGTGCAGTCACGCTTGCTGGTCCATGTTCTTTTATTTTTCACATTTAGTTTTCATCTTGTTCTTTTTTTGGTTGGAAATTTGATTGGCATCTTGATTTGGACAGAACAGACTGGAACTACAGGTGTTAAAAGTGTTTGTATTAAACAATACTTGTTGTATTCATTGTCAGTTTCATCGTTTATTTTTTGAGGCTTAATAGAAAGTATCCTGACTGAAAATATCCAAAACTGGCATAGAGGTGCTTAACACTGAGTGCAAAGGACACAAAATGACAATATCCACCAACTTCAGTCTGTTCACTCCTGCTGACGTCTAGCAAGAGAACAGAATATCCATGAGTATCACCAGGCTGCAGAGCAACTTCTTTTCACTGAGGCTGCTTAATTCATCCTCATGAAGAATGTTTTTTATTTGATGACATACTACTTCATCATTTATGTAATTTTTGTTTTGTGAGTAGCAATAAATGGACCACAACTTTCATTTCGTTATACAGCCCTGTGTTGTAGAATAATGAAAAATATGAACCTTGTACTCTGTAAGGAAGTTAGATGCTTGTAGACAGGGTGGCATAGGCCTTCTGGATGAAGGCCAGGCCTTGCATTACATTTGATACCACCCACAATTCCTCAGATAGAAGCACGGTAACTGAAACATGATATGTGTCCTGTTGCAGGAACCCGGATCATCTATGACCGTAAGTTCCTACTGGAAATGCGCAGTTCCCCCATTGCCCAGACTCCCCCAGCTCACCTGCCTGTCATCCCTGGAGTGACCAGCCAAAATGTCCTGAGAGAGAACCAGAAGAATGAAGCCAACAACCACATCAACAACCATGATGGCAAGCCCACAAACGGTAAAGAGTTACACATTTCATAATCAAAATAATGAACTTTATTTGTTTTTTGGAAAAACACACTCATTATGAATTTGATGCTGAGACAGGGCTCCCAAAGACTGGGAAAGGCTCAAACACCTGTCTCAAACATTCAACGGGTAAACAGGTTAAATGGTAACAGGTGACAATATCATGATTGGGAAGGGGCATCCTTGAAAGGCTCAGTTGTTCACAAGCATGGATGGGGCAAGGTTCACCACTTTGTGACAAACTGTGTTGGTTGAATAGCTCAACAGTTTAAGGACAATGTTTGCAAGGAATTTTCAGAGTAATATAATTTAAAGATTCAGAGAATTTAGAGAAATCTATAAACATAAGCGGCAAGGCCAAAAACCAACATTGAATGCCTGTGACCTTCGATATGCATATTTATTTATATATTATTAATGTAATTTGCATGCAAAATAGGTCCACCCAACTTGCTGATGAAAAAAAAATCATCTCATGGCAGTAATTCAAAAATAACCCAATTCCGCAGAAAAAACACAGACCTGGCTACCCCTGGGGTGTGTTGATGTGATGGCATCAAGGGTAACTATCACATCTGAGAAAGCCCCATTAATGCACATACAAGTTTTGGAGCAACATAGGCCACCATCCAGACAGCGTCTTTTTCTGAGACGTCCCTGCTACTTCAGCAAGACAATGCCAAGATGCTTTCTGTACATGTTACAACAGCGTGACTTGGCACCTGACTGTTGAGCACCTGAAATCATAAATCAAGCAAGAAAGAAAGAACGTTACTTTCAAAACGTCAACAATTAGTGTCCTCAGTTTTCATTGCTGGCAACACATTCTGAAAAAGCTGGGACAGGGACATGTTTACCAACGTGTTATGTCACCTTTTTGTGTTGTCCCTGTCCCAACTTTTTTAGAATGTGTACCATCAAATTCAGAATAAGTGTATATGCATGCTGTATTGTGCTGTTTTCAATTGAATATAAGTCAAAAGAATTTGCAAATCTGTTTTTATTTACACAGCATCCCAGTTATTTGGAATCAGTGTTGTGAAAGTGTTTTTAATGGTGCAGTCACCAAACCCTCTCTTCTCAAACATGTGGTAAACACACCCACTGTTGTTGCAACTTAATTATTTCCACTTAATTGCTGACAGCAACTGCCATGATAACAAACCCTGTTCCAGACTGTCTCAACATCTTGCTGTCTTTTTTTTTTTCTTCTGTTTTTAAGGTGACGACGCTCAGTTTGAAATGGACATCTAACAGACTGGAACCTCACCAGCAAAAGCAAATGACCTGGCATCACACGTGCCAGTGGCTTGGCTTGTAGAAACCAATGTTGTGAGCCCTCATGGCAGCCATCTTCTTTAGCTCTCTGTCTCGCTGCTGGATGTAATGTGTGCAAACCATGGGGATTCAGTGTATCATACATACCGGTACAGCGTGGCCAGCTCTGGAAACTAGGTTTATTTGTATAGATTTACATGTTTCCCAGTCGCTGTTCAACTCAACAACCACACAGTGAGGGCGCAGGCCTAAATATTATGTACCCAGACACATTGTCCAGTTAGTAGATTGCAGTGCTCATCTTACAGCTTTCTGTGAGTCAGGATATCTAACAGAGCACACCGTAAAAACTGATCATATTCCAAGTTAATTGGGGGAGGAAGTGGTAATATTTCAGTACTGGCCTTAGAATCAGTCAAAAGCTTTGATATTCATCACAGTCTTTGGTTTTGAAGACCCTTGTTATGCATGTTATTTAAGTGATTTTTATTTCTTTTTTTGGAACTACTTGAAAAGCTCCACAATCTATTATTGGTTGTTTGGTCTGTTTTGGTTTCCCGTGATGGTATGTAAAGGGATGCTGTGTTTTTATTTTGCAATTAGGTGAAGATTTCATGCCATTCCAAGATTTTAGTTTCCATTACCAACAACAAGTTTCCAGTTTTCAGAGGAAAACATTTTTTAAATGAATTTTAGGCCGTGATTTAATTGTTTTGTAATAATCAAACGATTGTATTTCCCTCGGTTACATGAAGCTAACTATAAATCTGGCAATTGATAACAAGCTTTTCAGTCAGAATAACAATTTATTATGGTAATATTACCAAATTTTGTGCTGGGGATCAATAAAGGTTTAACTTACCTTAACAATATCAAGCCACTTGATTCATCGCTCTGTGACCTTGTTATGAATCTCTTTGCACATTTCTCTCCTGCCAAGACAATTTAAGACACTTTTCTCCAGTTTTTATCGGACTCAACTGGTTTTGGCGAGAGCTTTGTGTTTATAATTTGATAATTCCAAAACATAGGTCATACGTGTCAACATCTGTCCGTTACTTTTGATCATCCAGACCAGATAAACATTTAGATTAATGTGAAAATGGTTAAAATCCCAATTTTGATTTTTGGGTAAAATACTAGAAGATTTTTGAAAAACTTGAAATAATTCAGATGTTTTATATGCATTTTATTTTTTAATACAGTTTCTTAGTATTGAGGGTATTTGTTTGGGTATAAGCACTGTCAAGCCTTTGGATTTGATATAAGTGTCATGGAACTAGAAGACATTGTTTGCATCAGGCTTTGATAGGTGCTGTCCCTTAATCTACAAATCTGTCCCCAGTGTCCTTAATCCACTTTACATTACCTTATTCTTTTCATGTGTCATGTCTGCCCATGCCTTACTTAACATCAAATGCAGTAATTAAAATAAAACTAGGGTTCCTTGTCATCAATTTGTACTTTCCAACAGATGTTTATTTTTTCACTGTAACATTGAACAGGCAGCAATTGAGTAAAACAAGAACTTTTTATGTTTCTTTTTCTACATAGTTTCTTCCTCAAGCAGCTGTGACGTTTGAAAGTGTGATGGCGTACCTGTCATTTTGGGATCCTGAAGTTCAGATGAAGATGTGGTTAAAAGAATGCCACATGCTCATTTAGTCCCAGTCTTTTATTTTATTTTTTACACCACAATCATTGTCCTGTCTGCTAATTGTACTCAGTCCAAGTAGCAGCTCTGAACTTGGCAAATAAATCACCATGAAGGTCCTGTTTTGTTTTTTTTTCTCTGTATGACTGGAACCACTGAATGGCTGAAATGATGTCTATCAAAGATTTTATTTTTTCTTTTTGGCTTTGTGATTAATTCTGGCCATGTTTGGTGACGAACACATCGAGGGGGTCGCTTGAACCCGATTTGCATTGCACATTTTTTGGCGATAAAACTCTTTCTATACGGCATCATAATTCAGATTGCAGATTTATTTCAAATCAATTTGGTTTGACAATGAGGGCTTAACATTGTGTGTTGAAAGAGATTTGAAACAAACTTACTGTAACTTTCTGTTCTGATTTTGAATAACTTTATTTTAAATGAAACTCCAATGCCAGTGGACACTGTTGCTGCAAGATCAATAAAAAGTTCCGTAACAAACAAAATAAGGTGTTGTGTTTTTAATGGTCTCTGTTTTGTGGGGTTTCAGATTTGACAGAAACAGGGATGAAATCATTTAGTGTGATTTAGTAAAGGCCTTTACTCTCACTGTGTTTCAGTATGAAGCAGGAGTCTCTCCTGTATGTTTTTACCTCGATGTCTTTCCGTCTCAGTAACACTGACTCATGCTGTGCCAGAGTGGAAACCCTCTTTCCACATCTGAAATGTCACATCACAAGTATTCATTAACAAACCAAAAATAAAGCCTCTTTGTAAGCATTTTGTGTTATTGTACCCACTAATTTTCTTATTCATGGGACTCTGCGTGTTTTCAGACCAGCTGTTAATAGAAAAGAGAAAAAGACAGGCAGTGCATGGAAATGACAGATAAAACTAACCCATATTTTATGAATATTTCATATTGTATTCTATGTATAACAATCACAGTACACAATAACTGCAGCAAGTTTGTGTAAAACAAGCAATTTAGATGAATCTTGAGATTATTTCCTGTGTATAGTGCATCAGAGATGAGCTCTTCTGACATTTTGGGTTTTTTTGTTGTTTTTTTTTTACACAATTCCCTGTCTGCATAAGGTAATTTTTAATTTTCAACAACTATACATACTTAATAGGCCTATTTTTTGACAACTTCAGTGTTTTCTTCTCCCTGATGCCTGGCCATCATTTAACTAGCTCTTTGGTTGTTGTGACTGCATACTTTTCTAATGCAAGATACAGCTTGTTTTCAGGTCTTCAATGTTCCCTTATCCTGTGAGATTTTTATATTTTATGTTTACATCTCAGATAATAATCTAAACATATAAGTAACAATTTAATTTAGTTTTCTTCAAAGAAAGTAATGAAATGCTGTACAGTATTTTTTTTTTTTTAAGTTTTCTTACACCCTTTAAAATAAAGAGGGCCTCAGCCATGAAGCTCTGGCGCCCCCTTGTGGGAGGTGAAGACCTGCAGGACAGGTTCCAAACCAGTGATTGAAAAAACCTCGTCTTCATGACTACATCCAAGTTTGAAATCCCACCTGGTCAAAGTAGGAAACTCCTCCCCGACTCAAAGGGGCCTTGAAACACTCCAGGTTCACAGCCTGTCAATAGACCTTTTTCACAGCAGCCATACTGTAGTATAGTAATGTAAACACGTGTTACCAATGATAAAAGTCCTGTTCCATTTAGTGTAGCAGAGCTTTTTCCAGTGAGTCAGCATACACATTAGCAGCGCCCTGACTGTCTGACATGAATGCAACAGAACCTTAATTAGTATCAAGAGTAACACCTGTGTTTACTGTACTGTTTTCATGTCAAAATAGCTGCCATGAAATGAGTTTTGGCAATTTGATTATTTGCAAATTTTAAGGGAAATTACAATTGAAATTCCTGTGTCAACATTTAGTTTTGAGTTTTTTATCACAGAGTTTAAAATACATTTTAACTGTACAGATATTGTGTTCACATGGTGGATATTCTTTAAAAAATGTCTTCTCATCGATTAACACAAACAAAATAACACACTGCAAACCTAGGCACAGCAGTACTGGTTAGTTTCTGGGTGTCTGGTCAAATTAAGAAGCTGCCATGTACAGACTGCTGCAGAAGCGGCAATAGTAATCACATTCTGTACTCAAGAAGAAGTATAGATTAATGTGTAAATAAAGACCTTGTAAAAGTATTACTGATTAAACCTTTGTACTTAAGAACAAGTTTAAAAGCACAGGCCCTGAAATGTACTAAAAGTAGAAAGGTAAAAGTCACCCTCTTGTCTGTTTCATCTTGTTACGTCTGTTGTGCATGATATGCACTGATGGATACACCAAGGAATTGTATTTTCTATGTGTTATTGTCCCATCCATTTATCTTGATGTTGGGAAGTGATGTAAAATAAAGATAATCAATAATTCTGCTCAAGTAATGAGCATAGTTGTCAAAAAAATAAATACTCAAGTAAGGCACAGATACCTGAAGAATCTACTTAAGTACTTAATTACTTTCCACTTCTGGTGTGCAATGTACTTAACAGGAACATTAAGGCGATGGGGTTCATGTACAAAGGGTGGTGAGGGGTGGAGATGGGAGTCAGCACAGACCAAACAGCAAATTTTGGCTCTGTGAGCCTCCAACAGGTGTATCCAGATATGTTTGCATCCAGTACACGATTATTCAGTATATTTTCAAAACTACAATTCTTATGTATCCTGCCTCATCCTTTCTGAACTGATCTAGGAAGGCCTTTTTTTTCTATATTTGTAAGTAGTATCATTTAACTGAAGCCCAGACAGAAAATAAAAATAGGTCTATTTTACATACTTTTTAATTCATTTAGTCGTTTTTGTTATCTTACTGTCTATTGTTTCTGTTTTTGTAATTGTATTTTCTTTCATTTTGATTGTATTTGCACACTCTTAAACCAAACTTTTCTTGGAAGTTACCAATGACTGTATTGGAGGTTACAGAGAATTGCATGACTGCCGCCTAGTGCACAAAAGATGAACCGCAGGTGGAGTTTTCCTAAATGTCAGTTTACCCCATAAACCTACATGGCTTATCCATAGTACTTTACAGTTTACAGTATACATTCAAGCTGCACAGCTTGTGTTTTTACTTCAGAGTTCAGTGTGTTTTACTGACCTGTCAGCAAGAACGCTGGAGAGAAAATGTTTTTGCAGCGAAAAAAAAAAAAGTGTTTGCCTAAATACTCCAGCATTTCTGGTCCAATTTATTTTTTAATGCATTTGAAATACCAGGTACTGTACTAGCTGTGTATTACTTTTACTGAAACAAAAATAAAACATTATCACCGAGTTTTTTATTTTTGTTTACGTTTTTTCATCAGGCAAGGTAAGTACGTGCCCGCTCATTTTTCGGCAGGCATTAATCCGGTCGCCTGCTGGTCCTTCCTCCTTTTCTACGTCCCTGAGTGAGGCCGGCGTCAAGATGGTGAGTCTTGTGGCAAAAATTAGAAGTAAAATCCGTTCACCATCGAGGCCATCCGTGCATCGATACACTTTTCACTTCCATTAAATGATCGTTTAAGTCTCCCGTGAAGTAAAATGTTAATATTTACGTTATCGGATATAATTTGAGAGGAAAATTAGCGATACCATCCCGATGCTACCTGACTTGTCCGTCCGGACGTTATACACACTGTATTTACATTGTCCGGGGTGGGTTATATAGTTGCCACTTTGTGTTTTTCTGTTTCAATATTCACTACAGAACCCCTCCAACCTGCACAGTTGCTTTAAAGACAGACTGTATATTTTAGACGTAAATTAGTTGTCGATACAGGAAAGTGAAGTTCTAGCTCCTAGCGGCTAACGTTAGCATACACTACACTGTTAGCCATGCCAGGCCCTCATGTGAAGTGAACAAGCATGTTAAATCACAATATTACCTTTTAGATTTGGAAGCTGGTTAATTATTGTCTAGGATTCAGTTACTTTGAGCCTGTGCAAGCATATCTTTCAAGCTAGCAAGTTGTCTTAGCTGGTAAGATAGGTGTGATGCTGACAGGTAGTGTTCTGACATAATTTAGTGGTACCAGTGAAGTAACTTAAATTGCAAGGAAACCCTGGAGCCTCTTTATAGCTATAAATGAAGTAGTTGTTGAAATATCTGCTAATTTTCTACTCTCCATCTTCAGAATGACACAGTGACAGTCAGGACCCGCAAGTTCATGACGAACCGGCTGCTTCAGAGGAAGCAAATGGTAAGGTGTTAACAAACTTCTCTACACTGTTTGAGTAGGTGCCATCACAAGTTGAATCTTCTGTTATTCAGTCATGTATTCTCTGCCTGTTCTCTCCATAGGTCGTCGATGTCCTGCATCCCGGCAAGGCCACAGTCCCCAAGACTGAAATCAGGGAGAAGCTTGCCAAGATGTACAAGACCACCCCTGACGTTGTGTTCGTCTTTGGCTTCAGGACTCAGTTTGGTGGCGGCAAGACAACAGGCTTTGCCATGGTGTACGACTCCCTAGACTACGCTAAGAAGAATGAGCCCAAACACAGACTGGCCAGAGTGAGTCTTGAACCATTTGATAAGTGTTCACATGAAAGCTTTGGTAGTTTTATTGACAGGAAATGATCAGATAGCTTTTTTTTGTTATGTCTTGTTCAGGGGATGTATTACTGAAACTTCCTGTTTTAAATCAAGAGAGTCTAAGATAGGATTTTTCCCAATTTGGTATCACAGAAGCAAATTCAAACTAACATTAGGAATCTTATCTTACTTAATGTTGTTATATCTCAGGGAATGAAATCATAAATGCTCGATTTGATTGTGTTACCTAGCAAGTGACACTTCTTTTTTCATCTTGCTGAGCTAAACAAAAAATGGAGCAAAAACAATGACAGGCACTTCTAGATGGGTGAGTTAGAGGTTTTATTAACATTTGTAGAGAGATCCACAGATTCTCTTTTTGAGATGTACTCTACTTTAGAAAGAGTGGGCAAGATAGCAGAGGCCGTCTCAGTCATATGTGTAAAAGCAGTTAATCTGCAGCTATGTGGATTAAATAAATTTGCAAACAGTGCCTGTGGAAAAGTGAAAGTTAGGACTTCTGATGGTATTCTAAATTTAGGAGAGTTTATTGAAGATTTTAGTTAGGATGCTTGTGTAATACATTTTTATAGAAACATATAAGTGTACATCTGTATTGACTTGTTTATTTATTTTAATTTCTTGTCTTACCCCAAATTACCATGGTTACCAAACCATTAAGATAGAATCTGCAAGTAATGAGGGTTTCCATATTACGGCCCCTGGACTTAAAATGCATTTTTATGGGAAAGAATTTTTGATTGGAAGCCCTTTGCTAATATTGTAGTGACTCTTAACTCCACTCAGAGTTGACATCTATTGAATATATCAAATTTTGCCTGTACATCATGTTAAATCATTTCCAGAAGGCAGCAGAGCAGCACTTGATAGTTTGACAGGTAAATTAAAAGTTGACTGTTGGAAGTTACATCATGAAATGCAAAGTTGATTATCTACAATTTCCATCACACGTTGTGGGTAATTTTGAAACAGTCCATTCATTTCGAAGCATTTTTGATAATTCTTTTGTTTAATGTAGAAATGTGTATAATATGAGATAAATTAACGGCAAAAGCCAATCGGCCAAGGCCCAATTTAGACTCCTTTGTTTTAAAGCAAGTCACTCACTGCCACTCATACTGCCCCTTCTGGTTTATTTGTGTGCCTCAGCATGGTCTCTATGAGAAGAAGAAGACCTCAAGGAAACAGCGCAAGGAACGCAAGAACAGAATGAAGAAAGTACGCGGCATCAAGAAGGCCAGTGTGGGTGCTGCTGGCAAAAAGGTAATGTGATTGTCTTGAATACTTGTGCCAAGCAAACAGTCACTGACCATAATCAGTATTCCTGTGATAGTACGCCTTGTGGGAATAGATTGTATTTATTGTCTTTCCTAATTAAAACCAAAACAGCAGAAAAGTAAGAGGGAGGCATCATTTAATTCAATGCACTTGATTGCTTCTTGATTTTCATTGCTTACTTATTCTTTTCCTACCCTGCTAATATTTGTTTTTCACAACTCTTTTACTGTTTTTAATTTCCTTTTGTCATCTTTCCAATCGTATCAAATGTTCTTCGGGAACTGTAGAAGGTAAACGTTGTTCATAAATAGACTAACTGCAACATGCAGATAATACAGGAGTGATAGATACTAGCTAACTCCTCCCTGACACCCTCACCTACCCATATGAGAGCCAGAACCTTAATGCTTTCCCTCTGAATGTACATGATGCATCTATGATGCATTCGGTATGAAAGGATTTGACCCATTGGTTAATACTTGCAGGTGATTCCTTCCCCTAATACTAATTAAACTAATAGTGTTGTAGACACTGTGAGGAGATACTACAGATAATAAAGGAAAGGACTTTACAAAATCCAGTACTAATCAGTGAACTCTCCTGGTGTAGTTTGTTTCAATGAAACCCTGCATACTCCTGTACCCCCTATACCAGTCACCTAGAATAGATCTCTGAATTACTAAACCCAGCTGGGCTATTTAATGCTGTACATTTGCATCTGTACTGGCTTGTAAATATTTATTTTGCACCTATGTCTACTGTGGTTTTCATTGGCTTGGTTCTAAATGTGGTACATGACCTGTGGAGTACAGCCACTACACATCAATTCAGAGATCTTTTCTATCCCATGTTTCAATTTTCAACATGTTAACATTATTTTGTTCCATCTTTTGTTCTTGATTTTGCTTCCCATGGATTTCTATTGCAGAAATGAAGTGTCAGTGTGCAGGTATAATAGCAGAAAAAGCATGGTGTGCCATTGTGTTGCACATCAAAAGCTTTATAGAGCTGTGCCAAGCATGTCACACCCTACTTTCCCCTGCAGTTTTCCTTCAATGCCCCCCTATCCTCCCCTTTCCGTGTTGTTTCAAACTCCCCGCTAATAGGTTTTCCCTCTACCCCAGTCCTTTGTACCACTGTTTCTGCTAAAACGGGCATATCCATTAGGCTTTGCCCACTTTGGCTTACTTTTAAACAGACACGAGTGCTTTGACAACGCTTCAGATGTCTAGTTAATAGAAGCAGAACTTGAGTGTAGCATGTGGATCTTAGTGTTTTTAGTGTGTTGTGTGGGGCAGCTGAACTAAAAACCTGGCAGAATTTCTCACTGAAATTTGTCCTTTGCTTAAAATGTTGTATAAAATGTGTATTTTTTTCAAAGCTTCAAACTACAACACTGTTTGTCTATCCTAAAAATACTGTTTGTTGACATTTGTTGTCTCAGTATGCACACTTTAGCTTAAAATAACTTACATTGTCAAGAATGTTTTTTGTTGCCAAATTAAATTTGCTCTTGTATTGATTTCTCTGTTCTTTCCCTACAGTGAGCCCGGACAGCCAGGGAGGACCTCCGTGCTCAAGATGTTCTTGTATATTGTCATCAAATAAAGTTTGGAAAAAATTGGAAAAAAAAAACCTTTTTGGTCCTTTTGGTGTATTCATTTGAACAACCATTTTGTCATGCTGATATTTTGAGTAAAGTTGATCAATTGTTGGACTTTAGAACAAGTCGGAACATGTTGCTTTCTGTGCTAACACCCAAATTCCTGTTGGCAGCCAGAATTCACTAATGTGACGTGTGAATACTGGCTATCCAAAAGCCGCTTACATGACTTTAGGTATATTAGATTTATAAGGATGCATGGGTGGTTTCCAGTACAGAGTACACTAATAATTTGGTTTTGGTTTAAATTTAACTGGAATTGCACAAACTTGAACTTTGTTGACAGTGACATCCAGTGGTTTTACAGTGACATTACTTCAAAGCAGCCAAATAGCTGATCTTGTTTTCAGCTGTTCACTGATGTACAATTTTAACTTTGCATGGTCATGTCAAATTTTTTGACTTACTAAATTGATTGTTTAAAAAAGCTCCTTAGTATTGCTCAAAAAGTGCTGAACAATTTGAGTCGCATTTTCTGTCTGTGTTTCATGATCTGATCATTTGTTTCATAAGTCTTTAGGCTTACTGGTAGCCTTTTCCCTTCTCATAGATGAGTTTAAATTTGTGAAAGTAAGAGCAAGATACAGAGGAGGCAATTAACAACAGAAACCCAAACAGTATTAAAGCAAGACAAAGTTAAGCTAAAGTTGATTTAAAATTAAAACACTGAAATATAGAATAAACTTGTCAACACAAACAAATAAAGGGGACATAATGTTGATGTAACAGGGAAAAAAAGTTCAAATTTTAGGCTGTAGTAACCCAAATGGCCACATGAGGACACCCTTCATTGAAGAAAATCTGAAACTAGTCAGACACACTGAGCCAGTCCCTTAAAGTATTTACCTGTTGGACAAAGTATTCACTGATTCATCCTAAAGGCAAACCTCCCTGATGGTAAAATTAAACTAACGAGTTCAGTCTGTGTGTGGACTTTTCCTGTTTATAAACACCGATTGGAACAGAATAGATATCCCTCTTCTCAGCGTGACCTTTTAAGATAATTTGCATAGAAATACCCTGAGAGAGTGTGTAAATGAAGTGATTAAAATGCCAGGGAATGGTCTGTCCTCAGGGTAACCACCCCCACCCCACGCCTGCCTCCCATTCTTTTATGGATATCAGCGTTTCCTCATGCAGGAGCTCCAACCAGGTTGTACCTTATGGAATTTCTCTTTTTGGTTTCAGGGCTGCGTAAATGTTTGTCTTATGAGAAGCTGAAAAAGAAGGCAGAAATGTTCATGGAAGATATATTATTGACTCCATTAGTAATGAATAATGTCATGCAACGAGAAAAATACAATCTGTCATGCACGAAAACACTAAAAATAACTTGAAAACTCCAGTGACCTTCACTTTCTTGCAGGTATTACCTTCCTCAAGAGCATTATCCAAAGTGCTGCAACTACTTTGTCCGACTTCACGCAAGCTGTTAGAGACTGCACTCATCCGCTGTTAAACATATATAATTGTCTTCAGCCCTGTAGTTTGACATATTTTCATGTCTGTACAAATTCTTGAATGTAGGGCAGACATTTCTCCACCAGAGTCCTCCGTGTCTCCACCACCGGGAAAAAAAAAAGGGAAAACAGTAGCTTGGAGGCACTTCCATTGACACATTTTGAGTTGTGGGCTTCTTTCCCAGTGGAAAGGCCTATATATATATACACCCAGCATCCCCTGTGGGCTCTTCTTCAATCGATGCCAGCCGGCCAAGATTAAACACTGACAGTTTATCAAGATAATTTGGACTCCAGCACAACAGAAACCGGAGTTACTGTATCAAGACCCCATTGATTTAAGTGGGCAGTGAACTGGTGTAAAGGTGAATATATTAAAAGGAAAATCCATTTTCCTGCAGAGCACAGGGGACATCTAACATGTTGGCACCCAAATAATTCGACTTTATTTTTTCCTCAACAGAATCTTAAACCCACTATGACCCAGAAAATAGCAGGCAGCTCCATTTATCTCAGCTAAAGTGTGTGGAGGATGCGAGTGTGTGGGTGACTGTTGCATATAGGTGTGGAGGAGAAAAAAGGTGCCGGGGACACAGACGAGGAAGAGGCAGTGGGGTCTCTCACGGCTCTGCGGTGCTCTACTGGTGTGCGGTTGTGGGAGGTTTGACATAAGTGGAGCTTTCAACCCAGGGACTGGTAACAGATGGTGTTGGGAAATTAAGCTCCTCTCTCCACAGCCCTGTCGCTCCGTCCCAGGAGTCTCTGCCTCTCTGTCTTTGTCTCTCTGTCTCTCTTCTTCTCCCCGCAGCATCTTTTTTTCCAGTGTCTCTCACTCATTTGTCTTGCTCCTGTTTCTTATCTTCTGCCCCCCTCCTTTGTTTCAGTTGTTTTGGACGGGTGAAATCATGCTCCTCCTGTTTTTGTTGAAACAAGAAAGGAGGATGACATCAGAAGTGTAGTTTGCAGGCTAATGCAATAAGTGGGATGTTATCGAGAGAGTAACGGGAAGAAATAAACTGAAAACACAAAAAAGATGATGTGATGGGAGAAAGGCTAAAGGGTTGAGGGTCACACTTTCGTTTACAGTACACCAATGATACACAATCAAATTGGACAAAAACTAGAAATAATATGTTCTTTATTGGACACTATGAGACCCTTTATTAGACCCTTGTTCGACTTTATTAGAGGGGAGGGAGGGAGACACGTTACAACAGAACTGTACTGTAAATTGAAGTGTATTATATAACAGTTAGTTCTGACCAAGTAATTCGATTGGATGAGAGACATTTCATGAGTGTTGATCTAGAGTACAACAGCGCTGGACTTTTAACTAAATGTATCAGTATATTTTATTAACCATTATCTTAATGTTAATATAACCAACAGAAACAGGACAAAAAGAAGATGTAGAGAAATGATTTGAGGCTTCTTACTGTGGGACTGCTGTCACACATTTTAATCTGGCAAAGTACACAGAAGGATTCAAGAACAGCAGTTTTAACAGCTTTTGACTTATTAATCAGGGAAAATACATGTTATGGCAATGACAAGATTTGCACAAATATAATCTACACATGACTTAAACAGATAAATTATAGCTCTGAACAGTTTTCACGATCAGCAGATGGATTTATTAGTAGTTTAGCTTCTTAAAAACAGCTAAAACCACATTGCTGCCATCGTACAATCCTGTGGTTGGTTCGTTTGCTTTCAGACCACAAACACACCGCACCAGAGTTTGGAAGCTGACGCAGACCCGCCTTTTCATGCGGTCTCGGTCCTGTTGCTTGGTCCCTGCCAGGATGAGTCTCAAAAAATTAAAACATGGACATTGAGAAGTCCAAGCTGAATACAGTCTTGAGGCAGTTTTTCGATCCATCGGGACAATTAACGTTAAGCTGAGGAGCTCTACTCTATTAAAAGTAGCTATCAAGCTATTTAGTGTGCAGGAAGATGTTTGTGTTGCTTGGCAACAGTCCATTCCAGTGGCTATATGAAACGATAAATACTTATATGAAAATGATGTAAATAAACAAAGAAATCATACTGTTAACTAATAAATGGTGCTTATTTAACTGTTGCATAAAAGCAGTATCACAGTCGGGGTCCTGCTGATGTAATGAATAATCAATTACTCAATAATCAGCGCAGCTGCCTGCAGCCTACGACTGAATCAACAACAGCACTCCCTCTCGTGTCCCTCTCTTTATCATTTTCCACTGTTAGACGCTTATTAGACATTAATAGCAGTTAATTAGGAACAAAAGAACAACAGAACTGTACTGTAAACTAAGTGAAAAAACGGTTACTTTAAACACACCTTCTTTGGCTGGTCCTGTACTGTTGGCAGAGTAGCCACGACCAATGCCTACTTTTTTGATCAAATCACATTATTACACTTTGATTTACAGTACAGTTCTTTTGTAATGTGTCTGGAATTACCTTCTAATAAAGAGTCTAATAAAGGGGCCAATACTGTCTAATAAAGAACATATCATTTCTATTTTTTTCTGATTTGATACAAAGTACAGGTTGTTAGTGTTACTGTAAAATACAGTGAGACCGGGTTGAGGATGCAGATGAGAGATAGTTGGTCAGACAGTAATGTATGATGTCAAGCTGCAGGGCAAATGTGATGCTAGCCTGGTGTGTTTGCAGGCTCTGTACAGTAGCTGCAGTCTCAGCATCAGGGGCCTCCAGGGACCCGCATACATACCAAATACAACCAGATAAAAGACGATACTCACCTCTGATTTCCTTTAGGGCAGGAAGGCGTTTTGTAATGCGAATATGCCTCGGCCTGCTTCTACAACAAAGGTGTTTTTGCAGTCCGGTTCATGATGGATGGTTATGAGGAACACATGTTTACGCCCTCACAACAGGTGCAGTTTTAATGGCCTGTCTCTCTCCATGCAGAGAGTTGAGATGTGGTATTATAAGGAGAAAATGAACAGAATTCCTGATGACTCACTGTGTGTTTTTGCCAGCATGTCCATGCAGATATCAATTGATATCAAAGACTCTGATCATGCTGTTTTCCATGTCATAATATTGTGTACACCAGTTCATTAATGTGCAACAATGTGGCTCTAAACCTGATATTTCTTTCATATTTGGTGTTCTAACAAATTTATAATTACCAAGCTGGCCTGTGTTTGTTTTGCAACCATCAGCTCCAAACTGTATGTTTTCAATGGCACTGTGATCATTTCTGCAAGGGGCAACTTGGTGCTGTAAAGTGTGGCCGGGCATTCGAGGATGCTATGCATCTTAATGAGGTATGTCTCTCTTGTTGGCCTCAGCAGGGGAATCATCACAGCTCATTTTGCAGTCCTGCAGTGTCCTATCAGCTTTGGCAGCCTGCACTAAGTTCACTCCATCTGCCAGTTGCTAGGTGCTGATATATAAAATGATCTGTGCCTTGGTAGCCCCTGAGCACCAGGGAAGTGATTTGCTTTTGAGGACAAACTGTGTTTCGTGAATCCTAATTATCCTCTTTGCATCACCAGCCTGACATGGTTTTGTCATTTATCCCTCTCTGGAAGCGGCAGAGAGGGGAAAAACCAGCAGAGACTGCAGCAAACTACATCTGCCCAAACAGACAGAGCTCCCGTGGATGTACTATACAGTTGCTGAAATGCAACAATGGTATTTTCCATCAATCCATTTTCACAGGTTCAGGGAGAGGTGAAAAAAATGATACCTGCTGTCTAATTCTGGCACTCTAACCGGTGTGCACATGTGAAAAATCACTTCTCGGTTTCAATCATGTGAGGTGTATTGAAACTGCTCTGTGGCCTTTTTTCAGACTGCGAACATGCTGTCTGAGGCTCCGAGGACATCAGACCGCTGTAAAAGCGTGTCAGCCCACCTGCCTCCCCACCACCCACCTCCGTTCCTCAGGAATTTGGTTCATTTTTGTTGGCATTGGAAGGAGAGTCTGTTAAGCAGGAAGAAAACGGGAGCAGGGGGGGAATAATGTGGATGGTTGTAGAAGAGAAGAGAAAAAAGGGTTTTGCTGAAGGGGAGGTAAAGGAGAGAGGGAGAATCGGGAGGGTGCAGTAATGAGAAAGGGCAGCAGATGTGAGTGACAGTATGATGGAATGCTCTGTGTGATAGCCATGCTGTACTGTCTACACTGGGAGGTGTGTGTGTGTGTGTGTGTGTGTGTGTGTGTGTGTGTGTGGTGCAGTCATTGAGGAGTCATGTGTGCATGTGTGTGTCCTTGGGTTTTAGAGAAAGGATACTTGATAAAGGCTTATCGGGTTTGTGCAAAAATATAGTTATAAGCCCTGCACGCCATTTTCCAGGCAATTCATCATGGTCCATCAATTTGCTAATTAGATTGAATTATACCAAACTGCTATACAGTAAAAATCCCGCATTCCCGCCTTCATGTTGTAATATCATGCAGATATATTTTTTGCAGCTGTGGTGCACTAAAGGGATGTAATGATACCCAAAACTCAAGGTACGATAATACCATGATAAAAAGTCCATGATATGATATTTTGAGGACATTAAAAAAACCATATACATTTTTTTTTCTTTTAACTTAAAGCACTTCTGCTTTTCTTTTTAAATAAGGAAAATAAAGGTAACCACCTGCAAAAATTTGCATGAGTTGGCAATGAATGCTTTAAATTACAATATTGCAGTATTCAATATATTGTTATATCCCTAGTAAGTTATTACCCTGCTCTATTCTTGACATGATGGTGGACTGGAAACAGGTGGAGGTTGTTAGTGTGGCTCCGTCCAAAGGTGACAAAGGTGACAAACTGTCTCCCAGCACCTCATTAAGACATGATAAATTTAGGTTTTACAGCAGTTTGTGTACCAGAACATTTCTTGGTTTCCAGTCTTTGTGCTAAGTTATGCTAATAGACTTAGTGCAAGCTGTAGCTTCATACATAACCAATTGATACAGTATGGATGTATTCGAAACCACCTAGCAGCAGCCTACATACTGATCTAGCCAAAATGCAGAATGTAGTTTGGTAGTACCCATCTGTAAGGTAAATGTTTATCTAGGGATGGATGTTGTTAAGATTTTAGCAATATTACTACTCTTACTGATACCACTTATCAATCTGATACTTTTACGGTACTCTTATCAGTACTTTTTCATTACTAAATTACTATGTAAACAAAGGAAAAATATAGGATAAAATATATAGAAATATATAGAAAAATAGAAGAGAATTCAATATTTTTATAATTAACAATATCTACAGGAGCAACAATGATGTATATGACAGCAAAGTCACAAGCTAATTTATATCTCACTGTAAATAAGTCTAAAATGTCAATAAAGTAAATCATAATTCCTGACATCAAAATACTGAGTGACGTTTAGAAATAATGAAGAACGCAGACATCACCAGTCTCATTCTTCATGTCCTCTGTCCTCCTCCCTCTCTTGCTGATGTGATTCGCTGCCTGCAGGTCTCTGCCTGCACAAAGAGGAGGGCTCTTTGTCTCAGGGGCTCCTTGTTTACAACAGTTTGACAAATTTTAACATACGAAGCAAACTAAGTTAAACAGTTTGACAACACACTGACAGCTTTGGCTTTTATAGCTCGTTTCAATTCGCTATTAGCCGAGCTAATGCACTGTGCTTGTGTAAACAAAGGGTGGTGGATGAGAGACATATTGTATTGATAAAGTATTGGCTTTTCAGTTGCGAGGGTTGTATTGCACTTACTTGCAGTTATGAGCATAGTTGCTGTCAATTCGAGTAATCTTGGCGTAATTTCACCTGTTTCATTTCACTATCTCTACTGGTGGCGCCTCCACTCTGCTGCGCACTGACCTTGCTCTGTGTGTGTGGAGTAACTGCATCGACAGAGAACAGAAGATGCTGCACCAAGTTTCAGTACCCATCCCTATGTTTATCTTTGGGAAAATCATGAAAATTCACATTTATAAGTTCTCCTTTTTTTAATGCATACGGGGACACTGCACAGTAGCAGTGGTTCACCATAGGCATGCTGTCGTCACTTCCACTTTCCAGAAATGGAAACCATCCACGCTTGGCCTAGCAAACTGCAAAATACATCTGTTTAACAGTTTCATACTGCATACTGCATACAGCACTGCATACTACTATACATTCATGGGTAGTATAGTAGGTGGTCTTGAAAACAGCTTATCTGAGTGGTATTGATCATCTCATCTAACTCTAGGCAAGAAAGTGAATGAGGTTGTTTTTTTTTTTAAATATTGAAATATTCCTTTAAATATCTTTGTCCCACTCTTCAAATGTCAATTGTATTTTCTTGTAAAGGCTTTAGAGTGACATTTATGTGAATCCAGTAGGGATGCAGAAGGAAACATAATATGAAAAGCAAAAAGAAATTACATCCCACAAACCCAAATGGTTTCTAACTTATCCTTATTCTATGGACATTAACTGCATATGGGCAAATTTATAGATTCAATTTATGAACAAAATGCTCCCTCGAGCTCAAGCCTGGTCCAGTTTTCTTCAATCAATGAAACAAATTTGTGTTTGGGACTTATCGTTGCATCATGCAGCTTCCAAAGTACCAATATGACTGTGGTACATGGTTTTCCAATAGCAGTCTAAAACCAAATTGTCTCAGTCTCTTGTGGGTGCACAGCAGTTTGATATGGTCTCTCTATATCATCGGAGAATGCGGTCAAATTGTAATGGACTTTATTCCTAGTGAGGATGGGACAAGGTTGTGTTTGGACTACACACAGCACTTGGCTGTCTGTATGGCTGAGTTATTCTGCCATTTTTCAGCCCGTGCACATTCCTCCACTCATTGGTATTCCTGTTCATATTACCCTCTTCAATCAGCGGCAGAGAAGCTCTGATTAATGGCAACAGTGAGAGCAATCTCCCAGTGATTCATTAAACAGGACTGGCATGAATAAAAAGGGAGATTTGCTCATATTGCCTCTCAGATCCCATAATATGTTCTGTCGCTGGAGAAATGCATAATTCATGGTGTTGTTAGTGGCTCTCCACATATCCACATGTACAGTACATAGAGCTATATGAAATGAATGAAAAAGTCAAATTACTCATCATCATTATATCAGGTCATAGTTGGAATAATTGATGTACCCTGTTTCAGTTTGGGACTCTCAATTTACTCACCAGTCTTTTAACACTTGCCCAAGTAATTAAAATGTAATAGATCTTATAATGGCTGTTTGACTAATCATCTCATCACTGGACCATTTGTGGCAGTCCAAAGCCTTGGCATGTCTAGATAGGTCTAGATCTTTTTAAGAAACGCCAAGAAATCATTAAACATAGGAGGCTAAATGTTTATTTGTGGCAGATAATATCAGTCTAAATGTCGTATAAAATTAAAACAATATTTTAACCCGTCTGTAACTAACTAAAATGTACTTTTCCTTGCAGGGACTTGCTGGTTGTCGGTTGTAATAAATAAACGAGATATTTCTTTACTATTTTATGTATTATGCTTCTGAATCATTTTTTGTAAGATTTTCTTTAAACATTTTAAGTACCTTCTAGCATCTTTACATGGTTGTGTGCTGCTAAGTTTTAGTCATAGTTTTGAGGCACTATAAGCCCCTTTATTTAAAGGATTGTTTGGAAACACACCATTCCAGGTTGGCCCCTCCTCCCGGCTCAACGAACGAGAGAGCAGTAGATAAACCTTTAGACTGAATGGAGTGAGGATGCCCCATCAACAAAAACAAAGCAGTGAATCAGAGAAATAACATGTCATTTTCTGATTGTTTCAAAGTAAAACTCTAAAGCACAAGTAAACACACCCGCAGCTCTACACAACACCAGTTTATGCGTGAATACAGCCGAAGCGGTCCTCGATCTGTTCTGGCTGTGTATAAAACTCTTTCTGCAGTTCTCACGCACAGACAGCAGAGGAAAGAGATGGAAAATGTGATGGAACTGTTGATCGCTACGTTTTTATAGAGTTCCGATATCATAACCTGATCGCTGTATTGGCTGGGGGCTACGTGCCACTATCAAAAAGGATAAAGGGCAGCAACGTCCCAAACACAGCAAAATATGAGAAAATAAGAAAACTGAGGCAGAGTTGCATATTATGCCTTTAACTGAAAATGCAAGATCTGTAGTGCGTTTTCACATCATCGATCCAGAATTTGGCCTTGTTGGTTGTCCTGTAAGCAATGCAACTGTACTCCCAACTGTTGATTATTGTTGCTCAAAATGGTCAAATTTGTTCACAACCAAATATAAGCTTGTAAGAATAACAAACTAGTTTCTCATCATCTGACTTCTTTAATAGGCCAAACTAGTTGAAGAGGGACCTTTTAATTGTTTATATGTTTATAACAGATCAGCCTTTTGACCCAAAAAGTTGTGCTTAGACTCAAAATCCTATTAATCTTAGATATTTACATTTGCAAAATATAAAGCTGAGTTGATCACCTACATTGGCTTTAACAGTGCACATGTTATTGATGTCCTGACACGGTGCCTCTCTCACACAAAAAAACAAGGTTGTTCGCTATTTTGTGATAGGAAATTGAAGGCAGAATTGTCACTTCAACATGTTTTCCTGACCTCAGACATCCTAAAATGAATATTCAGAGTGTAATCCGTTCTGTTGCTTACATCCCAGTGTTGTTAACATGGCTGCCGTTACTAATCATACGTGACGTCATTGCAAACACATATGCTTTCAATTCATTAAAAGCATGTCTCTGTTTTAATTCACAATTTAATAAATGCAAATCATAAAAAAAGAGTTCTAATGACTATCATAACAAGCACTGCTAAACACCATAAGGCAAAAACACCATAATCCTTCTAATGTGCATTTTAGGGGGTCACAGGTTAAAAATGCTTGAAAATATTGCTTGGCTTGCAGGCTGATTTGGAAGCAAAAAGAGACATCCCCAGCTCCCGAACCATTGCACCAAACCCATCTCCAGAAAATCACCTCAGCGCTGCCATCACCATATTATCACGGATTGATTTCTATCAAACATTACCCCTGCAAATGTGCATGAGCATGGGCCATCAGGCGAGTGTCATTACTGCTGCTCATTTGCGAGGTAAGAGACGATGGGATGTGACAGGGGCGGAATTAGCTTTGTGTTGGCTCTCCGTCACTCTCATCCTAAACTGCGGCTGGGTGGGGGAGCATGATTAAAAGGATATATAATTCCACCCTGCACATTAAAGACCCCGTGCCCCACTTTCCCTCCCACTTTTACTGTAGAGCACACAAAGGCCGTAGCCTCGGCTGCCCTGCTGTTGTGCACGCCGCTGCAATGGAAGCCTCCCCTGTTTCTGCCGCCTTTCTTCTTCAAGGTGATTGCTGATCTGAGAGATAAAATGGATGAAAGCATCCAGGTGGAAAGCCAATCATATAGAGATCCCTCTGTATTGCTTTTTCATTATAGTACACCTACATGAAATGGATGTAGCAGCCAGTGTAACTGAGCTGAGGCCATGTTTCTTTACACTGGCTCTATAGTGCTATCTTTTGCTCTGAGCAGCCTGTAGTCTCATTGAGCAGTGTTAAAAATCAATAGGCTCTGACCTTACCTCTGTTAGGAGCTATGTTGGAGACCCCATCTGGACACAGTATGTCCTCCACTGTCTCCATACAAGCACTAGACGACTGCTAAAGCCACTAGTCAAAGCTGTGGGCAGCAGTCGAGTGCTTGTGGACAATATGGCTTTAGTCGGTATGACAGCAGTATCTCAGCAGGTAATTTGTAAAACATTGGTGATATTATTTTATTGTGTGCTATTGGAATATGTCCACGGTTACAAATTAAAATATGAGGTGCTTTTTTTAGTGCAAAGGTTCTAAATGCTTCACAATGGCCGTTTTTAATGTTTTAAGCAACACTAGTAATTATTTGATCAAGACTGACAAATCCAGTTCATAGGGCCCAAACTGTCAGAACTTTCAAAAAAAATCAACACACTGCATGTGCTGTGCATGCTTGTAGTGAATCAGCAAAGACTGTTTCCCCGTAGTTGCTATGCATTACAGGTGTTGAACTGACAGCATTCAATCCCAAAGACTTCAGCCTTGGTTGATTTGCTAAGACGTGTAGTTGCTGGTGGTAACGTTAAATGTGGTTTAATATTACATGTCACAGATTTTGGGGCAGCAAAACAAACTATTGTTGTCTTAATAAAGAAGCCAGGTAATAACAGGCATTTTCCCATCATTCTGTGAGCAACTGTGATATGATTTAATGCTACACACAGCATGAGTCTGCAAAGAGTGACAGTGAAAGGAGTTGGTAACCTTGCTGAAATTGGAGGTGTGCAGCCTGTTGCCTGCAGCTCTTCATCTAACAGCTCACTGTGGCTGCTCCTTGTTCTATTACTTCCTGACATATTTCAAACTAATATATCCAACAAATGCAGCAAATTACCGTAGGCTTGTTTTGTCAAGGCATGTTTGATGAACGGTAACAGTAAGTGCTATGCTTCCTGACAAACACATTGCATTTCCTGTGACTGCTTCATACTAAAAATCAACTCATGTTTTACCAGTTAAATGCTTTTAATGTGAAGTGGCAGCAGGAGGAAATGTTCAGTTTGCATTAGCAGCAACGTGATGACCATTTAGCATTCTGCATTCATATGTAGATATCTGTTTATAGAGATTACATTAGCAGTAACTTAATACACCATTTTTCCAGGACTGTCGCCTCAGACACCCAGTTTATAATACTTTCACCAGTGGGCCACAGGCTCTATCACCATAGATAGTGACTGAACATGCATTTATTTAAAAGAAAATCTTGGAGATCGCCACTTTAAGTTAAATTGATGAACCTGTAGAAAATGTCACCCTACAATAAATATTACATATATGTTAAAAACCAGGTGAAAGTGGGTCAGCCTCTAATCACATAAGGAAAGTTACACCTCAGAAAGTGATTTCTCCCTACGTCAGTATTTCAAGTTATGTAGATGGATTAGGCTACGTGTTGAGAAGCCCATTAATAATTAAGAGGAACCCAGAATATAAGCTGCTCCCTGTTGTGCAGTCAACTGCAATGGCACAAGAAAAAGAGCTGGGATAGAGGAGAAGGGGATGAATGGTGAGAAGGAGTGCTTATGAAATATGGATATCAGGAAGAGAGCAGTTCAGGAAAGTTAACAGGGAGATGCTCATTCATTGATTCAATGATGCAATGTTGGACTCACCTAGATTTTTCTTAGAAGTGACACATATTTCTAAATCAAAGATGGTGCATTTCGGGAGTAAAAATCATCTTTCTTTAGAAGTTTGAAAGCCCCTTAGTCACATGAAGGTCACGTATAAATACAATTATAGTACATTCTTAGAAATAAATGCACTAACTAGAACCATAAACGGTTCTTCTTCTTCTTTGGTAGAACCTTTTATAAAGGGTCCACTTTGGAATCTTTTCACAGGGTTCTACCTAGAACCCAACATAAAGAGTTACGATACCTAGAGCCACATGTAAAAGGTTTTACCCTGAATCCCTTATAAGAGGTGCTAACAAGAACCCTTCCATGGTGTAATGGTTCCACTCAGAACCCTCTCTGGGGGTTCAATCCAGAATCTTTCCACCTTCTAAGGGTGCTAACAAGAACCTACTCAGGGGGCTCTACTAAAATTCTTTTTATATTCCAAGGTTTTTATGTAGAACTCACATAGGGGTCTCTACCAAGAACCTTTTTATATTCCAGGGTTTTTTATCCAGAACCCAAACAAAGTGTTCTACCGGGAACCTTGTTATATTACAGGGGTTTCTATGTAGGACATAATATGGTACAAAGATCTTTTGACAAACAAGTTCTTCAAGGGTTCCAACAATCCTCAAAGAACTCTTTCTTGCAAAGAGGGTTCTTTTGTTGTTCATGGACCCCTTAGTTTTACAAAGTACCTTTCATGAACCTTTTCTTCAAAAAAAAAAAGGGTTTGTCAGAAGCAAATGGTTCTAGGTAGGACCTCATTCATTCCTCATTTGAGGTTCTACAGAGAGCCTTCTAACTGCCAACTGAGGGGGTTCTACCAAGAACCTTTTTATATTTCAAGGTTTTTAACCCACCAAGGAGGTTGATTTGCAGAACCCCCTGTTTGGGTTCTAAATAAAACAGGAGGTTCTACCAAAAACCCTTGTTATATTCCAAGGGTTTTATCCAGAACCCAACCCAATGTTCTGCTGAGAACCTTGTTATATTACAGGAGTTTCTATGTAGGACATGATATGGTACAAAGAATCCTCAAAGAACTCTTTCTTACAAAGAGGGTACTTTTGACTAAAAGGGTTCTTAATGGAACCCCTAGTCTTACAAAGTACCTTTCATGAACCCTGTGTTCGAAACAAGGGTTTGTCAGAAGCAAATGGTTCTGGGTAGAGCCTCAGCCCTTCAGGAAGAACCCTTTCAAACCCCTCTTTCTGAGAGTGTAGGCAGTGCAGTATGTGATATATGACCGCCACACACTTATATAGTCTCACTCAGAAGCATCATGTTCATATAAGACAGCAGTAATCGTCTCCACAGACCATCATCTGTTTTATATATCAATAGAAGGCTCATTAGCATCCATTACAGAAAGAACAATTTCTTTAAGTACTTCCCTCTGTGTGTTTGTTGCAGAAGAGATATAAAATAGAACACCTAGGTAATCCCTAATGGCTGCTGTAACGTATGCATGATTTCATGCCTGCTGGCGCAGCTATTCCAAGAGCAACAGCTATGATTAGCATCCCAGCGGTGATGTTTATTCCCAGTGAGGTTCAACCCCGAATCTGAGACATCTGATGCACAGACTTTAACATAACAACTGATCAAATATGATGAATACAGATTGTGTTGTGAGTGCGGCATTGCCAGGGTGGAGTTTATGTTTACTACCAGGGCAACATTATTTACTGAACGGCATTATTGCTTTGGGCTTCTTGGGCTGTATCTGCTTCCTGAAGTATTTTAAAAGCAGTGGGAGAAGTGCAAGCGTGATCTTGAATGTGAACCCATGCCATCATGAATATTTACTTAATACTTCAGAAGACTAAAGCACCAGGATCCTCCTCAGCTTTGGTTATATTAACTTGAAATGAATGCATTATGAGCTACTTGAGTTGCTTTATGCCAAATGTTACATGCTCTGCTGAGCAAATGACTGCAAGACTTTCACTGGCCTCTGTTAAAGCCCGGGCCACGATATTAAGATTTAACATCGCTGCTGACATGGGTTGGAGGAAGAAGCTGTTTTGTATTCCCTCTAGCCCGGCTGAAGACCAGCATCATACAAACTAGTGGGGAGAGTAGCACGCTATCAATGGGCTGACTGGCCGACTGGCTCTGCCGTTCAGCTTCAAAGAACCGCCTGCGGGCATCGTTTCTAATATTGTCTCAGAGTCTGTGTTTTTCACAAAACTACTGATGCATGAGTGGCCTGGAAAAACAGAGGGGAAACATCAAAAGTGCTTTTGAAGTGCGGGGGGGTTTTTGTCAGACCACAACTAAACGTTTCCACCTGAATCCTGATTGGTACACAGCCATCATCTGAAGGAGATGAACAATCTTTTTGCCTCTGTCCAGGTAATATTTTGATCGATCAAATGGGCAGATACAGGTAGAGAATGTGGTTCCCATCCTCAAACACGTACACTGTAAAGTCAAATTAAAGCTTCTGAAAGGAGGTTTTAACTGGTTATGAAATAGTCTAAGTTTAATATTGATGCCTCTATATGACCTACATAAGTGAACAAGATCATCAGCGAAAAGATTGGCTGTTTCTTTATAGTTATACTTAATGTGTTTTTCATCTGTTTGCAATCCTTGCAATCAGACTGTCTGTAGTGCTATTCATTCATCTAGATTAGTTTTGGTGTGAGTTGCAGAGTTCTGGAGATATTGGCTGTAGACATTTCTCCTTTCTATCAAATATAATGGGACTAAATGGTATGGTTTGTGTAAAAAAAAATGGCATGGCTTGTTAAAAAAAAACGTTTCGCAGATATCATGACCTGGTTACTCTGGTTACAGACCTTATTGTGAGCTATTTCATGCAGAAACTACTATCTTTCTGCAGAAGAATCTACCACAACTACTCTCTTTCCACTAGAAAACTTCTTGAGCTGTGGTGGTAAAACTTACAATATAACAAAATATAGTCTTTTAATTGAGGATGGAGATCTGTGGCTGTTTTCGCGGGCAGTAAGTACGATTGGATTTAGATTAGCAGTAATATTTTCCCAGATTGCATTTGAAATTCAACAGTAAATATGACAAAATATTGGACACAAACATCAATTAAAAAAATAAAATCTACAGCAACATACTGTACACAGCTTATATGGTAAGAAACTGATGAGAATACAGTAATAATACTGTGAAAACAACAAAAATCATTTGCAGTGAAGTGATTATACACTTTTCTCTACACATGCTGAAAGAGCTGCAGCTCCTTTATCGCCAGGCTGAACAGCTGTGTTTGCCCATGCCACAGCTCATGTCTGGCATTTTAATCCACAACCAAAACAGCAGTATCAAAGTGGAGGATATGTCTAATTGTATCATCATTCAGCCCGAGCACACAGCTTGAGCAGTGTGTAGATTTCTCCCCCTACCCCCACCCCAATCCTTTTCTTTCTCACATACTACCCACATGCACGTACGTAGCATTATGTAACCCAGGGACTGGGTGTTGCAATGAGAGTGGTCCTCCGTAGGGAATGTGTAAAACAGCTGCAATGTCAGTGCTGGGCACACTTTATCATCACAGCGTAACACAAGACCCCAGGCATCTTGTGTAGCAGAGACAGTGTGAGTGTAAGCAGTGCTTGCATGGAAAATCACAATGACCATTGTTACTGAAACCTTTTCTGGTGGAATTCCTGTCACTGCATTTTTCTTCTATTTCCTCACATTATCACAGAGTTTAGTTGACGTATCCATAGATGTTGAATCCACAGCTTTGTGATTAAAATAACTGCAGAAAATCATTGTTATTGTGTTGTTTTCTTACCCCTACGCTCACTGAGAGAGACAGTGTCAGAGCTGTACTCTGGGAAATGACTGGTCTGTCACGCTCTGGTTGACTTCCATCTTTCATCCCCTCAATCCCCGCCATGTTGTTTTCTGACTGTCACTTTAGATTGGCCTCACAGTACAGTAAGCCTCTGCTCATATCTAATTGGAGAGACGACAGAGACCCATCTCAAGCCCCGCGGTGTGTCCAAATGCAGCTACTTAGGCACTTAGAATCTCATTAAACTTGCCAACATGGTCCTTTAGCTCCATCTGACATTTTCATATTAAGTATCATAGAGAAGAATCACCAACATAGACACACACATTAAGTGACGAGAGAACGTCTATTGTAAATTATCCGAGTCTTTTGTTTGAAAGATAATTGGTGTCACGACGAAATTATGAGTTTTAATCAGAGTTTTTCAGGTGTAATTTTAAACTATTTATATAACTTTTGGCATGTCTGCTTGCTGCAGCTATGTGGCCAAAAGAATGTGGATAAACCCTGTCCAAATACCAAAGAGTATAATAAATAGTAGACAGGGTCTCTGTGAAGTCAACCATAGGTTTATGAAGAGCCATTTGTGATAGTACCACCTGTCACTCAAAGGAGACTTGCCCTTAATTATTCATATCTTTAAGATTTGGTATAACTTCACCAAGTGAGTCATGCAGTTATTATGAAAGGGGAAATCAGCTATACAGACCAAAACTGTTTTTTGTACCAGGCTGCCAACATGTTTATTTCTGCTGTAGAGTTGAGCTCTTTAACGCTGTGGGCATTGTCTCATTTTTGGAGCCAGTCTCAAGTGGCCATTCAACAAACTGCAGTTTTTGTCTTTTTGCACTTTTGGTCTGCGGACGTATTTTATAATTTGTGATAAGCTTCTTAGTTCTAATGAGGGAAAGTTTTAATTGGTACAATATACAATAATATTATAGACCCTAGCTCCCCATAGTGATACACTCAGGAATCTCCTAAAAATGAAATAAATGAATGTAAAAACATATAATCAAAACACTACAAAATATCAAATGACAAGACTTAAACTATGAAATTGATGTTTCAATACCAGCCTGCTACTTAGCCACATTCATACACGTAGTGTGCACATATGTCATCCATAATTAGTTACAAGCTAAACTGTGATAGCAGTAGTGGTACTTAGAGAGCCTCATATTTTCAGATGTGGTATGTCATTAAGAAACACTGTTTAAGGGATCAGTGTATTTCCAACTTTGTGGCAGCAGTTTTGGAATGAATCTTTCCTTTTTCAGTATCACAATGCTCCAGTGCACAAAGCCAGGTCCATAACAAAATGATTTTCCAAGTTTGGTGTGGAAGAACTGACTTGCATGGAGCCCTGACCAAAACCTCATGCAACACCTTTGGGATGAACTGGAATGTGAGACAGGCCTTGTTCATTTCCATCCACCTGTTTTAATGTGCATTTTCAATTTGAGCTCCACTGAAGAGATGAAAATGGCAGCGGAGGAAAAAATCGGATATGAGAGGAATGATTAGGAAACCGTGATGTTTCTCAAATGAACACACAAAATGTCATTAACATCAACATTTTCCACATGCTTTTCCATAGTTTCAGGTTTGACTGGTGCTCCTTTAATTACTGTAGGTCACTGCAATCTCTGACAGGGTTCAGTGGGATGGACTCTCCTTATTCACCTGCCTGTCAAGGTTCACAGCACCTCATACAGGTGCTATATCGCACTATCCTAGTTGACTCTCTACTGTATCTATAGCCCTGTTTGTCTTCTATGCCTGTTATGTTACGCTGGAGGTCTGAATACCATCACTGTATAAAAACCAGGTTGATTTCACTTACAGGCCACACATGTAGATGTATTAGTGTGTCAGGTTGCTTTATTTTGAGCCCTGGAGTACTTTTTACCCTTTGTCATGTCATGCAGGGGCATACCCACACATGTGTCAACAGATGCAGGCGTGAACACACACACAGTTCACACACACACACACACAGACTGAATTCACACAAGAGGAGGCAGTCGGAGTAGGCCACGGACACATTTGTCACTCTGGCAGGCAGGCCTCCCATTTCTCGGGTTGGTGGCCTGGTTTCTGCACGGGGGCTGGGCATCTCCCCGCCTGTGCTGCCTAGTAACTGTCAGATCTACACTGTGATTTATGCAAATTGGCAGGCAAGGGCTTGTGGGTCAGCCGCGATATGTGGTAGGACCATCATTGGGACAGTGTACAAAGGCAAGTCAACAGAAGCAGTCATGCTGCATATCGAGCCAGGAATACTTTAAACCTCTACTGGCTGACAGATAAAAGTTTAAATTGAAAAAGTGGTTGACACAACATTTTTGGGAGCAAAATTAGATCATACAATATGCCAGTAGACCATTTGTTAATTGTGAACCGGTGGGCTGGACCTGGTTCATTTTGTTTCAACTAGCAAACTGACCCATGAACGACTTGTTAGGCCACTATTTTGGATCATTGGTCGGGGCCATAGATTATAACTAACTCGACTAACATCCAACTAAACAACCCCTCTGGCCCTGCACTCTCTCTGCTACTAGGTAATGGGAAGGGGGGCTTGCAGGTTATCATTGCATTTTGGTCATTCTGCTAACAACAGGGATGGCATCCCTCCTCACCCCCTGCCTCAAACTGCCTATTGCATTATGCTGATAAACACACTTGGATTAAGTCAAAATTCTCACATTTTACTGCAATATATTATATCTATAATGTAATAATATAGTCAGACAAACTAATTGTAAATGTAATCAAAGGCTTTAAAATTTAGCAATTTGGCACAAAGATCTGAAAACAGTGTATACATGCTTGAAAATTACTATCTTGGAGCATCTAAATGTTGATTTAAATAGTTGCAATGGTTATATGTAACATTTGCACATTATAATGATCTAAAAATGCTTGACCTGTATTGTGCATTTTGTAGGGCAGCCCCTGACAAAAGATTTCCTGGTCAACCAGTCGTCGCAAGTTTAAGATGTTGATTTAATTATTTAAATTTATACTGTATTTTTGGGACATTAACTTACTACTGAAATCCCAGCTGTCAAACTGGTTTCCATCAGTCCTGGGGTCTGTAGGTCCCAGTCTAATAGGACAGATAACTCTGCTGACTAGCTAATGGCAGCTCAGTTGGCAGCAGTGTGCTGGTGACCTCATTGTTATAAGAGGAAATCCACCGATACTTTTGTCCAACAGCAAGGCGCAGCTCCCAAATGGAGTTTGAGCTATTTTCCTGCACCAGATGGATAACTAAGACTTTTCTCTTGGTAGGCTAGGGGGGTTTCTACCTGAGTCATGTCAGATAGATTTTCTTCAGCAATGGTGGTTGTTTGACAATGAGGACAACAACTCCCAGGATCCCGTGCTACTTTGCAACATCATCAAACTACTACATCTTTTGTTAGCGGCAGCACTTACGTACTATGTGTTTAAGGTAATTGTTTGTTCATGAAACAACAGGAAAGCTCACAAAATCAATTTTATCACAGTGCAAATACAGTGCAATATTTTAAACAACTCACAATTCTTGCTTAAGAAACAAAATAAACCAAAAAACAGGAAAAAGAAAGACAGAAAGTGAACTAAAAAGGGTAGGGATAGATACCTCTCATATATCAGAAAGAACTGTTCCAGAAATATTGCAAAGGTTGCTTCAATATCCTCAAATAAAATTTGTTATTACATTAAAAGTCAATATAAAACAGCACAATTTCCAAAGCATCCATAACTGCAGAATAAATTACAAGCTTTAAACACTCAACACCACAGACAGACCCTTCCACTTCTCTCCAGAAGACAAAATGGGAGAAATATCTATCAATCACGCCTGCTGCCAACTTCTGGACTCAAATCTGTCCCAAATGGATCTCTCACAATCAAACACCTGCTCACTTTGTTCCCCAAACACTTTAGATGATTACTTTTGTGCAATCTGGCACTGTCCACCCGCACAACACTTCTGGAAGGAGATCGCTAATAAGCAATCTAACATATTGGACTACTGTATTCAGCGCTTCCTATCTTTGTGTCAACCAGGAAAGCACACAACTATTGCCAATAACCTCACCACAGAGATGGAAAGTAACTGAGTACAGATACTTTGTTTCTATACTTAAGTAGGGTTTTCAGGTTTTCAGGTACTTTACTTGAGTATTTCTTTTTCTGGCAGCATTACTTTTACCTCATACATTTTAACACATGTATTTGAAACATTCATATTCATTTCAAAACAAGCTTGTTACTTCCATTTTAATGCACTTGAGGGAAATTATTGATTATTCTTATTTTGCTTCATTGCGCACCGCCTTCCCAACATCACGGCTGATTTAAACTGAAATGAATGGGACAACAATGCATAGAAAATATGATATCACACTTCTACAAGACCCAACAAGACAAACAAATGGAAAACATGTGAAAACAAAACAAAACAAAACAAAAATGATGTATCAAGATGTAACAGGACATAAATTATGCAACAAGACCCAACAAGACAACAGACAGTAAACAATGTGTGTACTTTTGCCTCCTCTGCCTCTCCATAGTCACATTGATTGCATTAACTGTCAGCAAGGAGTGCACATTCTTTGACTGGAAAAGCAGAGAATTGACTGTTTTTATGACATATTTCATCTCTGTGAATAAAAAGACTTGCTAAAAGAATCATGAAACACAATATTTATAGATGGCCTGTGTCCCTAACATTACAGATCTTCCTCTTCTACTTCTTCTTCTACTTAATCTTTGCTTTTATGATTGTGGCAGAAGAGGTTTCCCAGGTACAGGGCAGCTGGCTTGGTGCTCTCTAGACTCTGTTTCCTGTCATGCAGGGAGGCGTGGGGAGCCTGGACTCTGTGCTGGCAGTATAACAAGTGAGAGCATCTTGTGCAGGACAAAAATATATAGGGGCAAAGTGACCATCACCATTAACTCGCTCAGCACTGTCCTCACCCTTTCTGACACTGTGCAATTACACATGATGTGCTTCCTCCCAGCCATGGCTTGGATCAAAGGGTTCTAACTGCCACTGCTCAGGTTCATAACTGCTCTGTGTCCTCCTTTTCATCCACCACCCTGCTCTTCATCAACGACCACCACCATCACTCCTTCCACATCTTCCACAGACCTAAAACTATTCCTCTGTTGTGTTAGTCTGTTTCCCCCCTTCAACCTGAACCCAACCTTTACCACAACCCCAACCTCGTCGTCTTCTGTGGTGCCTAACTTCAAGTCAACCTTACCAGAACCCCAACCATTTATTCATGCAATGCCAAAACCATATCCTAACATAAGGCCTCAAGCTTACCATGGAAGGCAGTGCCACTAGAAATGCACGAGGAAACTCTATTTAAATGTGGAAACAAACTTTAACACAAATACCCCAACTCCCCTTTATCTACCCTTAACTACCTGACCCAGCCCCTGAACTGTGCATCAAGGGCAAAACTTGGTTTTATTAGCTGACTATCACCATCTATTTCAATAGGGGTTGGCATAGTGGCATCAGACTATACTGTTTCAGTCACTGATTAATTAATCTACTCGACTTTGTGAAAGATCAAATTAAAAGTACCCTGTGGAGTTTTGTTGTGTTTAATGTTTAATGGTGTGCACCCCTTTTGTATTTTTATTTAATTAGTTTTACTGACTCACAAAATACTAACAGAAAAACAAAAGATACACATTTTTGACAATTAATCACGGGGTAGTTTCTAGCTTTTTTGGGGCCCTGTGCAAAATGTTGTTTGGGGGCCCTGTTTTGTGAAACTATGGTGGGGGGATTCCACTCCCTCTTAGCTGGTCTGGGAGCATAAATTTAACATTTGAATGCATCAGCCTGGTGCCCTTTGAGAAGAAAAGATCTCAAATATGTCTCAAATAGACCCAAGCAATTTAAACCTACAGGTAATTATGATAAATGGAAAACACTGGTGCTTCCCTACATCAAGATACAATTTCAGTTACTTATTTTAGACATTTATTATAGCAAACAGCATTCTGGTGAAATAAAATATAAATATAAATATTTTTTTTTCCTATTTAAATAGTTACATTAAGTACTTTTTCACCAGCACTCATATTTCAGCATATTTATCTCATTATTTTGCATCTTAAAAGCTACCTTTTCCAACTAAAATGATTTCTGTTGCTTCAGTGATCAGTTCTTTCTGAGGTGTATTTAAAGCAATCATTGTGTGCACACTTGAAGCCTACATGTGTTTAATGCATTTCCCCCCTCATCAAACATTTGTGTGTCAATATATTGACACATGGCGCAACTTTACATTTTTGTCTGTTCATAACTCATATTAGGACAGAAAAGTTTAGAAAAGTAGAAGCCAGCAGAGATCATAACACCCCTCTTAAATTATGTCCAGGGTTCTTTGTTGTTTGTCACACCCCATCTGCCAGCTCTCTGTTGTCTCTTTTGTCTAATTAAGACAAAAATCTTTAAAAGTTTAAAAGTGTTTTTTTCCTCAGAACCAGGTGATCCAGGTGGTATTGGGGGTAAAAGTATGACATTGCCATCCTCTGATACAAACAGTTGGTCTTTCTATTTTAACAGCTGGGCGCTTGTGGTGCCTGGCACAGTTTAATTAGTGTGAATACATTAGGTCTGTGTGAGATCTTGCTACCTGGCAGGGGTTAGAGCTGGGCAGGGACTGCAGAGGAGCAGGCTGCACCAGCGGCACTCCCAGGCCCTGCGGTAATGACCCTGCCAGGCTGACACAACGCTCCCACCTGGGGGACCGCTGCGGCTTTCCAATGACAGATGGAGGGCTGCTGAGACAGGGGAGCTGGGCTGGATTACTGCAGGCTAACAGAGCAACCATTAGACCAGCCAGTCTGCCAGCAAGCCAACATGTCTTTGTGTTGGCTCCACCTTTGCCTGGTAAGTAATGTAATGGTGTGACCAGACAGACCGCCAAAACACTAAGTACATGTTTGCTCCATCATCATTTTGCATCAGCGGTTATGTTTGGAATTAGTTACATGCTGGGTGATTTGTGCTCAGGTTCAGATATTTCAGTGTGTGTTTCATTTAGAGTTTAATCCAAATCACCAGACCCTCAAGATTACAGGAACTCAGTTGAAGCTTCCAGTAAATGTTAAAATTATATTATAAGTCTCATGAGATGTTTTGAGGTTGAAATGTTTTTGTGTGGTTCATAATGGGCACTGACAGCAGCCATACAGGGGCGCTTGCCTCCTCCGTCATCTGCACTTTACATCTTATTCTTTAGGGTTTCAGTTAAATTGAATAAAACATTCATGGCGAGGAAAAAAAAAACCAAAATAAATAGGCGGAGGGGGGATTAATAAATTAATTACGGGAGGGAAACATGCTTAGTTTAAATACTGGCTTCTTAAACAACAGTGCTACAGCCAGCATGTTCTGCTTTGAGACTTTTAGTTGTGTTTGCTTGTTTCACATTCATTAAAGTTAAAAATAATGCAGAATCTTTGCAGAATGAGTAAGTGTCTGTTCATGAGTCATGCATAATCATTAATAATCTTTTAGAAGAAGTAGATGTTTAAAACAGTTAAACTGAGCAATATGTCAATGGAGTCTGGCAGGCAGAGGGCAGGCAGTCACTGGATTCAAACTCCAGAGCGTGTATTTTCAGAGCATGTGGGCTTTTGTTTTCAGGATAACAGGCTTAGCTTTACGTGGACAAACAACAGACAGTTATAAACAGCTGACCAATTTACAGTGTAGGACTCATCACTTCTCAGTGTCAAAGTATAATGTAGCACTCATCTTGTGCTCCTGTTTAGTGTCACTGCAGCCTGCCTGAGCTTTGAGACTATGGCTCTGACTAGCTATTTAGACTTTAACATGTCTGTATGTTGAGATTTCACTGAGAAGGAGTGTGATGTCTGACGCAAATTGTGGCAATCGGGCGTTAGCGGCACCTTATTAGCCTCCATGAGCTGTGTGTCAGCTACTGAAACAGCTGCAACTGCTTAACTTGTTGATAAGAGGTTCAAATCAGCGGTCCACATTACAATAACTAACTACCCGTTGTTTTTAGAACGTCAGCATGCACCTGACCCTTTCACCTCATGCAGTGTCTTTGGCACATCTCAATTTGAAAACCTCCGCTGTGCACCAGAGGACACAGGTAACGACAGGGAAAGCCATTATTTCATGGGACGTTTGAGATTTCATGTCAAACTGGTCTCATGCATCAAGACAAAAAAGAAAAAAAACCCTCTGACACATTTTGATCACAGCGTGCCAGTTAACCTGTGGCTTCTGACTATGGATACAAGCATGCAGGCCTGAATATAATGACTCTTTCTTCTATTGTGACGCGTTGATCAGAGAATTCATTTGAAGCCATCAGATCTCAACTGTGTGGGGACTTCCACTGTTGCCTCTGATGACCAGCGCTGCTCCTGTGTTTCAGCCAGCAGAAAGAGGAGCTCTTTGGTCTGGTTTGTGTTAGTGATATAATCACTAATAAATGAAAGCTCTTCTATCACACACCCTAAGGCAAAGACTGGCGGCTGGCTGGGACTTCACTAGCGGCAGGAGAGCAAGGGGGAATGAATGTGACAGTTCTCATAAAAAGAGAAAGGGATGGAGAGATTGGAAAGAAAGATTAAAGGCAGAGAGGAGGAGAAGAAGAGAATAGACACCACCCTTAATGTGCGCTGTCCATGTGCTGTCCAGAAATGCTTGATTCTAATGGGGGACAAGCATGCACAACCTCCTGAAGGTTGTACAAGCAATTATGCCACTTAGGAGTCTTTGACAGCCAAGGTCGTATTGGCAAACAGACACGAGGAGCATTATAATATAATGTTCTGTATTCTGTGTGACACAGACCCATTTAGCTGAGACAGTATCAATCTTCTTAGTGTCACTCACCGTCCTGTGTCCACAGTGACCTGAAAACCTTTGTAATCGAACCTGTGCCGGGATAGGTGCGGTGCCAAAAATAAAAACAGAGGTTAAAGTTGTAATGAAATGGAAATCAGAGTGCTACTTGTTTCCACATATTTACAGGGCTGAGTCAGCTTACTTAGCATCAGCTGCACAGCTAACCAAGCTAATGGTAGTAAGCGGTCAGGAGATTCAGCAAATGACCTTGATATTGTATTTCCCTGTTGGTCTCGGAGGCTGTGTTCAGTCGCAGTCTGACCGTGTTCACTGGGAGGCTGTTACGCCCGCCAACAGCAGCAAAGTTAGCAGACCCAGGGATAAAGTTGAGCAGCCGGAGGACATCAGAGGGAAAACTGGAATGCATTTTTCTCCAAAAAATATGATCCAGTTTCACCCAAATCACCCAATATTTTCCCAGGCAACCAGTAGTTGTCAGGTCAAGCCAATACTGGACTAGCCATAGCATGTTTAAAATATTAATTTAATTGTTAAAATATAGATGTTTGGGGCACGAGGCAAATCTCCTGAATGGAATTCAAAATGGGTTTTTTTCTGCAACTAACAAATAAATGAAAACATGGTTGACTAGGACTCTTGACACAGGCTAATGGTTAAGTCATCTATTAGGGGGCAACCCTAGTCATGATATTCTACTTCTGGACAGTGATGTTGTTCATTAAAGCCCGGCCCCCAGCACATGTAGCTCACGTTACCTTCTTCTTCTTTGGGTTTGGCAGACTACATAGCTGGCTAACGCATAATCTGCTGTCATAGATACCACTGTGCCTAAAGTGAGTAAATTCAATCCAACAGGCCCATAACAATGCTATTTTAGGGAAATGTAACAAGATTTGAGGTGGAAAACACCTGAAGCTACACTGATGTACAATTCTGGTGCATGTAAGCTAACTAACAACTCTGCCTTAGCTCTGCACTGCTACAAGTTGAAGACTGATTGATGGCTGGATGTCATGATATTATTGAGTAAAATTGGCTGGTCCTAGCTGATGTAACCACCCATCATTGTGTTTTACAGGAAGAATTTTTTATTTTTTTTAAAGATTTTGCATGATTTTGATATAGAAATACAAAGCAATGGATATTTAGTATTTTTTAGCACATAGTCAAAAGGGGCACAAGCTGACTGGTAATATGATCTAACAGGGTTAAAAAGGTATTTTTCATTTCATCTCAACTTTAAATTGGGTCTACTCCTCCTCTTTAAAGTCTATATTATCTGTTGGCGGCACCATACTTGCCTTTACCAACCCAATTCCCATATGCTTCATTTTTTCCCCCCTGAGGATGGGGAAAAGCAAAAAAGAACAGCAAGAGACAGATTTCACCCGAGCCCAAACCCAACAGAAGGGAGCTCCTATGAGGCGATAACAAAAGCAGATGTGGTGGGAGGACTTTGCCAGAAAAGGGTTGATGTAACAGTTTGCTGGGTGTTTCTGGTGTTCATTTCATTCACTCCATGCAAGCTGTGCTCTGTTGTCAGGGGAGACGTTAGCTTCAGTGTGTGTGTGTGTGTGTGTGTGTGTGTGTGTGGTGTGTTGTTGTGTGTGTGCAGAATGTGTGGAGGAACAGTGCGCACCTGAGCTCCTTGCTACCAGAAGAAACATGGTTGCCATGGACACAGGAGATTATTATTGGATGCAAACAGTTTCATCTACGAGTATGCTGGAAATGACTAAGTGAACATTACTGGAGAGGAATTTATATTTAGGCCAGTAAACTACCCTTATAGATGCACTGCTTCAATCAGTCAGTATGTACTTTCACATTCATTTGCTGCATTTTCTCAGATATATACTTTTGTTTTTGCTCCCACTTTTCATGAGTTGAAGTTAAAAAAAATCTAAGGTTTCTTCTGTGCAAAAGGTGTTTTGCACCTTTTGCACAGAAGAAACCTTAGATTTTTTTTGTACATTAAAAAAACAAAACATTTAATAGTTACTGAACAACAGATATCATTTTTTTCCCCAGGAGGGCAAAGTTGTGACCCACCCTTCTCTGCCTCTGACTGGCTAGTACTTGTTGCCTTTGTTGGTTGGTCAGGTTTAGGCATGAGGGATGACTGGTTAATATTAGGGTAAAAATATCAGTAGTAGTTGGGCCATGACTATGCCCTTCTGGGGAAAATGGTGTCAATAGCCCAATGCGAAATAGCCATAGTTCCATGCTCAAAGGTAGAGTCAAAAGGTATGTCCGAGCTGTTCCTAAACGAGTCAAGACTTCAAATACCAATGTTTTGGGTTGGTGAAACATCCCGAGCATTACAAAACAATGTGAAAAAATAAGGAAATACAGGCAGAGGGCAGAGTCTTTGCAGATACAACCACCACCACACAGTTCTAGTGGGTCATAAGTGATGACTGAAAGGAATTATGTATAAATCTATACATTGTTTTCTTTTGGATAATTGATATCAATATAATAAGAAAAGTAACATTATTACTTTTTAAAGGAGTAATAAGTAAAAAGTTAAAACTTATTGCAGTTCCCGAGTAACTTGCCAAACACTGATAGTGTTCAATGAGCAACATGTTGCATCGCCTCTTGGGTGTGTCTTCAATCTGAAAAAACAGTTTTCAATAAGTGCATTACTGTACCAATATCATGTAGTTTTAAATAAGAATGGGAACTAGGGCTGCACAATATGTAAAAAAAAAAAAACATATTGCAATTATTTTGACTTTTGACTTTTAGATATTGCAGTTGTGATATGATTCATGAGTGCTGGGAATGATCATTTTTGCAACACAATTTCTGTTTTCACTCAAACAATTTCAAAATCATGATCTTGTGACATTTGTTGGCATCTGTACCAAACAAACATGGTTTTTGTACATCTGGAGAAGAGCATTTGTAGGCCAGGACATTTCTGCAGCACTACAATACTTCATCATTATACTGTTCTGTCACACATTTTTTCTTTATCAAGAAACAGCTTTAGTTTGGATATTGCACTTGGCCATATTGCAATTTCAATAATATTTCGATTAATTGTGCAGTCCTAATGGGAACACATATGACAGAGGGAAAATTAAAAGTCTCAAATCACATGTTTACACTAATAAATCCTCTTTCTGGCATATGGTCTGAGGATACAGTGTGTTAGTCTTCCTGTGCTGCAGGCTTTTGCAGCTTGATACCATTTTGTTACACACACACATCCTGCTCCTCCTCCACAGCCAGAGTCAGCTTTAAATGTTCAGAGAGGTGACAAACTATCCTGCTTGGCGCCAGAGTACAGAGCGTGTTCAGACACTTTGCACCAAGGGACAGATATATTAAAGTTAATGGTGTCAAAATTGGAACCTCTCCACTATCCATATGGCCCATCCACTGCAAGTAAACACTTAGATAAAAGAGGCTGTTCCAGCCAACAGAGGGCGCTGTGTGATGTGTGTTGGAGTGCAGTATGTAGCTCTGAGGTCCAGAGGTTGAAGATACAGAGAGGGGGATAATTATATCTAATTAAGCTTGATGCGATCTTCCACCAATACCTCCTACACACTTCAGGGATGACAACCGCACAAGGCGTCTGGTTGGGAGGAATAATAGAAAATGCATAATTAAAACACCACTGGTTTGCATTCCTTCAAGGTTGTCTGATCATCTGGAATGCATATACATTGTCCTCCGCTGTTGCTTTTTTTGGTGATGTTCCCTGGCTTGCGAGGGCCGTGTTGAGATAGAAAGCATTAATGTGTCACTGCAGCCTCTGCTACACACCTCCTGTATCTTTTACCTCCGTGCAGTCATCCCACTCAATCATCAGCTACTGGTCCTTTAACAACCTTCCTGATTCTCTCTGCCCCTCCATCCATCTCCTACCTCTTTCCACGCACCCCTCCACCTCCTCCCCTTTTACACACCTCCCATCATCCTCCCCCCTACTTCCTTGCTCCTTCCCCCTGTCTATCCCTGAACCCTCTCTCTGCTGGTAGACACAGTGTCAGCATGGGATGGGATTAGCCCAGTGTGTCGGGCTCATGGGAAAACCTCTGAATATGCAGCAAGACCTTTTTAGTCCATTCTCTCTTTCTGTCTTTCTTTTTCTATCTGTTTTTGTGTTCTGCTCCCCTATTGACCCTTTTCTCTTGTCCTTCTTTCTGTCGTGCGAGCCTCTACTGTATGTTCATGTTTTCACAGACAGTGCATGTGCAAATGTGCATGTGTATCTATACACATGCACACATTGTAGTCTGTGTATATGCTGCAAAAAATACCTCAATCTTTGTGAGTTCTAGAAAGTATAAATAGTTTTTGTACAGTAAAATCATTTCAACTATCTAAAATCTGTTTCAATCTGTTTATAAAACAAGAATCAGTATCCTAATAATTCAGATTGTTGCACTACAATAAAGAAAAAATACTGATTTTAGAAAATGTGTCTGTGTTGACATACTCAATAACAGACTAAAATATCCTAATTAAATTGTGGTTTTTGAAGTGTACTGACTTACATAAAGAGTATTTTGGCATTTATTCAAACCATAACCATAGCAACACATACTCAATAGCAACTACAATCTCTATAAACAGAGGTTGTGCAATACCTTTATGGGGTTTTTATGACTGGTTGTGTAATATGTGCAGTATGTGTGATTTGCAATATGTATCAATTGAGGTTGTGATTTGCTACAGTATGCATTTTTATCTATATGTTGTTTGATGGCTTTGTTTTGTTTTATTTCTCACTATTACTAGTCCAAGACAAATTTCCCTACGCATCAGCCATTGTCTGGTGACAATTTAGCTTTTTTTTTAAAGCTATTATATGTAACATTTCCACATTATAATGTCTAAAAATGCTAGACATATGTTATACATCTTGTTGAGTTGTATATTTAGATTATTCCAAATGCTTGCAACAATGTTAAAATGCAAAGAAATCCAGAATTTATTCAAGGTAACCCTGCATTTTCTAGCTAGTTGCTATAACTTCCAGAAAAACACAAGATATGTCGGATATATCAGAAAGTTAGGAAGGAAGTTGGCGCACATGACTAAATGGAACGTGAATAAAACTTTAATATTACCTTGCCATGAACATGATTTCATGTCAGACAGATTTTCATTATCTATGGTGGTTGTTTAAAAGCAAAGACAGCAACAATAATGCCATGCTACTTCACAACGTCACCAAACAACATTTTCTTTTATTTTATTGTGAAAGACCCCTAGAGGCAGACTTCACATGTTGTGCATTTAAACCTTTAAAATATGAGGAAACAAAAAATGCCCCTGGCCAGACACAAACTAGGAACATTGTGGTTCACGGTTTGTATCCTAACCCCTTAATCATGGTGGCCACCACCTTTTAACTAAATACTAACCCTAAAATCAATGGTTAACCTTGTCAGGACCAACAACACATCTCATACACATTTCAGCCACAGCACAGATGAGTTATTGTACCCCCTGTACACATATCTTCACTGTAAGTGTGTGTGTTCACCAGAGGCCATTATAACAATTTAGATTCATTTCTCTCTTTATTGTAGGACTGTCTCATTCCTACACAATGTTTACACCCTTAAGCTCAGCACTAAACCCACTGAGGTCTCACCACTTACAGCTAAGGGCTCAAATATAACAGCTAACCCACTGCAGCTGAAGATGAAGGACAACAAGCCATCGCATACACCTTCAGGGAATTGTCCAGCTGTAGTAGTTTTGGTATCACATTGTTAGTTTCCGCCATATGCACAGTCATTAATCGCCTTTTCTTTGTGAGTCTGCTGGTCTCATATTGTGTAGACCCTGCCTGTGCGCTCGTCCTGTTGTCTCCCTGCCCTCGAGACGTCCTTGGCTGGAAGTGTCTGCTCTGTGTGGATGTAATCCTGGTGATACATGGTAAACTCCTGACCCGTCTGCGCTGTGGCCTCTCTGTTAGATGCTATTACGCCAGGCCTCTAATTGCTGCTGACATTCATTTACCCACTAAGGCTATCACCTTCCCCATTACAGGACTGACTTCTGTCTCTGGGTTTTAGCCTGCGCCGCAGAGGGGTGTGTGTTTGTGCGTGTGTGTGTCCATTCAATACAGTCTAGGATAAAGATTAAATGATAGTAACTACCCTGCAGCTGCAACCACCAAGACTAATGCTACAACCAGAGGTGGCAGAAGTACACACATTCTTTACTCAAGTAAACCTACAGATACTTGTGTAAAAAAAGACTCTTGTAAAAATAGAAGTATTGATTCAACTTCTTTACTCAAATAAAGATAGAAAGTACTAGCTCTGAAATGTACTTGAAGTATAAAAGTAAAAACTCTGACAGTCATTTCTACTGGCTGTTTCTGTGCAAAGCTGACCGACCACAGCTGAGTCTCCCTCTCTGTCGATTTCGTCTTGATACATTTTGTTCATCATTTTGTCTTCTGTCTTTCTGTTTTTTTGTGTTGTTATGACTTTCAGGTTGTTTTCATATCATCTTGTCATGTGTTACGTGTTTTATGTCATTTTGGTCTTGTTTCTTGTTTGTTTTTTTTTTTGTTTTTTTTACATAGTTTTCATCTTATTACATCTTTTGACTTTTTTTTGTCTTGTTACGTCCTTTTGTACATTTTCGTCTTTATCATCATCAGAAAAAGAAATACTCAAGTATTTGTGCTTAGTTACTTCCCACCTCTGACTACAAAACGACCGTTCATATACAGTAATCAAAGCAGGTTTTTAATTCCCTTCCCTTGTCTGTGTGCTCAGAACAGTCCTGCTCAGTCACTTGTGTGTTGTAAAGGAGGCCCCGTCTTATCAGCAGTCTCTCAGAATGACAGTATTCACCATATGTGCAACTGTGCCACAGCTTGATTACACAGGGACTTATCATCCCAGAACATGCCATAGACCCACCTGCATTCTGCTGCGTCGTACACTGATTTAAGCTCCTGTGAAATATTGTTGTGTGTATTCTGAGGCCACAGAGCTACTAGAAACACAGCCATCAAGGTGAGGCGATGTTGATTCTTCATTATTTCTGATGCATTCCAAAAGCATTTTTGCCACCGTGAGTGAAATTTTTTTTGGAAGATAATCAAGTCATAATGGGATGCAGAGGTATTATGCTGCCAGCATCTCCCACCTCGCCAATGTAACTCTCCGTTTGGGGGATGAAATTCTTCTTAATGTCTATGGGATATTAGAACATGAAAATCAGAGCTGCTATCTGCGCAGGGTCAGCCTCTGCCTGTGTGTGATTAAGGAAGAAGATGATCTGGCGGCTTATCTGATGCTCTGATAAGGTAGCATGCTGGATATAGGAACAAAAAAAAAAAAAAAAGAAAAAAGAAAAGAAACAAAGAGGCAAAGGATTCTAGTTAAGACATCATTGCAATTTAAGTTACTTTTTCTTAGAGAAATAGGTGCCACTTTCAAATAAACCACCCAGTGTTTGTAAGCTGTAATTAATGACTTTACTAATAGTTAATAAATCATTTACCAGTTATATTATTGAGACTAGTGTTTGGGTTGCCAGGTCATGGTGTGTGTTTATCCTCCTCCAGCATGACATTTGCTTTGTGTTTTCAGTGTTTTAGTTCATCTGGTAGACCCCTCCAATTGACCATTTCACCTCTGACCTCCTGGAAGAGGACTGCAATCCATTTGTTACAGCTGCTACAATCAATGTTTTTACATCAACAATGGATGACATGATTAAGTGTGTGTGAAAGGTGTTGCTTGTAATGATGGACTCACAGTTAATTATCGCCCGACTCTGCTCTTCCCCTTTTCTGTATCCACTAATCTGCAAAATGTGTGTGTGTGTTTTTTTTTTAGAAAAAGTCAAAAGCTTACTGGATGAGAGTGCCTGTATTGGTCTTGTTTTTCAAGATCTAAAGAAAGCATATGTTACCATTTTTTAATGAACTATTTTTTTCTGAAGAAGCTATTCTGTGGTGAAATTCATATCTATGCAATAGAAAGCAATGCGTGTTAATGGCACCCAATCCCCCTTCTTTGAATGCCCTGTCCTCATGGCTCAATCCTATTTATACTATATAATAAAGACCTCCCTGATGCACATCCCAATATTAATATTCAAATGTATGCAGATGATGTAGTAATTTTTACATGTGTAAAAGACGTCCCAGAAGCCTCCATGAGTGCTTTCATGGGTGTTGTTTCCAGCTGAAGCAGGCAGCTGTTCTCAGTGAAAAGGTTCAGAGAAAAACCTGCTGGACGCTACCTGCTCAGCAACAGACATAAAGTAGTTACAGGGCTCTTCCATTGGCACTTTCGGTGGTGCCGAGTTCAACCATGCCACACTGATTTGCATTTCCATTACCTCTTATAACACATTTAGCTGTGAGGAGTTGCACCCAAAATGACCATCTCCAAAGCAGAGTCAAAGCGTGCCTGACCTGCCTACAGGCAGGTTGCGGTGACATCTCGACAACCTCAGCCAGACCTTGATGACCAACTCTCTCCCCCTCCCCTGCATTGCTGACTCAACTCATGAGTGTGCAGGAGATCAGACAGGAAGACATTTTAAAAAGTGTCTGTATGTTCATCTCTCTGTACATTTGTAGCTTCTAACTGAAGCTCTGTGGTTTGAAGTTTAGTTTGACTCCTGCATGCAGTTTGTATTTTCAGGGCTTTATTTTACTGTTTCTTGCTCACAGTCAGCTGCATAAGAGTTATTTCACGTTACTGCTGATTTCCCTTTTCCCCCACTCGACTTAAGCTAAGCTCACCTTTAGTTAAAAGGCACACCTTCAAGCGGGTAGCCCCCTCGTAATGGAGATGTCGAGTCAAACCAAATCAAAACAAGCCAGCACATGTGCATGGACAAGGGGTACCAGACGCTAGCTGGGGAAAATAATGGAGCATTTAGCAGCTAAAGAGCCAGATATTTCCCTCAGGAGTTGGCAGAGAACAAAGCAGAGATAAAAGGAGAGTGAATATTGGACTTGCATTAATCAGGTGGACACAAACATGACTCCAACCAAATGCTTGTGTTACACTGTATCTACTGGATGTGTAAGTAGGCAAGAGTAGATGCACACTTCCCTCTACACAGTGATATTGTTGATGGGTGCAGTTTCATAGAAAGAAAATAGTACCGACATGAAACTGTTCACAACAAGGTCTGTAGATTACCTTGAGTAACCGAGTTGTGATTTCTGAAAAGAAAGATTGCTGTTAAGTTTTTCAGTTTTTTTTTTGTTTTTGTTTTTTGGCACAAGTTGGCAAAATTTAGTCCCATCATATTCGAGACATGGCAGACACCTCTATGATATCTCCAAAACTTGGCAACTCACACCAAAACAGTCTAGATAGATAAATAGCCCTACTGGTAAGAGAAAAAAAAATTGATTTGGGATTAACTTTACGGCTTGTTTACACCTCCCACAAATGGCCAAAAAAACATTTAATGCAGGTTTAACTTTAATAACTGATCTATAAAGCATTAGTAATTTATTTATTAACCATCAATAAAACTATTAGTTACAGCAAATAGGCCAAATAGTGCTGTATGAGAAAATGGTACCCCTCTGATACACAAGTCACAGTCTAAAGAAAGCCGCCATCACAGTACCACTTTGTGTGTCAGTATTTGATGCAATACTCCACACATGAGAGCGTATGTATGTGCACTTCTCTGAGAGGGCCATTTGGAGAGCAGCAGGTCAATACACATTCATAGAGAGTGCATTTCCCTGAATGCTTCAACAGTCCGTAAAGCCTCAGTGCCATTTTCCACCATATTCTGCTTACCGCATTAATCCATCCCACAAAAGCGTCATTCTGCGCTTGGAGAGAGGACACTTACACACACACACACACACACACACACACACACGTGCATGCAGACACAGCAGAGGCCCACATAGACACACATTTTCACAGCTTCAATGGCAGAAAATCCATAGCCCTTTCTGGGAGGAGGAATTCCATTAGATAATAGATATGGAATCCATCTCGATTCTCCACCTTATCTTCTCCCGGGGTGAGGGATCAATACTGGGGCTTCAGCTCAACTGCCAACAATAACAGGAAATTGATGGGACGGAGTAAGCAGCGTGGAGGTCCAGTAATGGCACTTTCTTGGCCACCTCTCTGTAATGCAAATCAGAGGGGGAGTTAATTGGTGAAAGGCTGCTTATAGTAATGAGGAGGCATGGGAGCTGATGTTGGGAGTTCATGAACCAGCACAGATTAGGTTGTTGATTGTTTGATTGTAGAAAATATACACAATTACAAGACTTTTTTACAGCAGGAACAAAAGAGTAAAGATCGACAGAGAAGGAGCTTATGCACAGATATCCAGTTATCTGAACAAATGGGTGTGCACACAGTAATGGCATCTAATTTTCCACAGACCGACGGAGGTTTCCTGTTGGAGTTGCCAGGTGCTGTGTTTACGGAGGTCGTTGCCCGGCAACACATTCCAAACAGTATTAGGATATGAGGCTAAGGGAGCAGTGGTGAGGTGAGTGTGGGGTCAGGTGCTATAGGCTGTATAGAACAGATAGTGGCGTACTGATACTGCTCACTGAGGGACCTGGGCGGCTCCTTCCTTACACAAGGATGAGTCATGTTGTATTTGTGTACAGTAGGTCCCGTAGGTGGCAACATGTGGGTGGGTGGTGGTGGTGGTGGTTGGGAAGTTTACAGCTCGGCGGTCATCGAGGTCCAGAGTCCGTTCTCTCTGAGATGTTTGCACAGCTAAAACACCACCTATTGCGTCATATCACAGAGGGGTGTCAGCAGCAGAATGAGAGCATGGAGAGCATGAATGACCGCTGTAAAACAACTGCAAATATCTCCAACCTGCGTTTGTCCAGGAACATGAGCACAAGGGCTGGGTATTGAACTCAGTATTTCTAAGCCTACAGACCAAGTTATGTTGCTACTAGTACCACCTCACGTTAAATCAATCAGTGCCTAATTTCAGTACCTGAAAGTGCACCTAGGTGGTAAAGTAACTTAAACTGCACCTTCACCACAAAAAAATTCCCCAGGAAGTAGGAACCTGCAATGCCTGCAGAAACCAGGGTCTAAATTAAGTTCTGGGGTAACTGAGCCTTCCTAAATCTGTCCCCTTTTTGCTTTGTGCTCCAATAAACGTTGAACAAATGAGGTTCATGAGTCAACTTTCTCCTTTTCCTGTAAAAGCAACATATAGGGCTACATCTTAAAGTAGCTAATGTTAGCAAACACTTGCTAATTATCCAGCTAATGATTGATGTAGATTAGCTAGCTAGTTAGCAAGTGGGAATCGGAAATGGCAATTCACAATGAGGTATATGCTAAAACATTCAGCATGTTGAGCAAGTGAACATTAGAGAGCAGGAAGAAAGAGAAAGAGAGAACACAGCTTGTTCAAGTCACGCTGAGTCAGTTAAACTTTGAAAAACTCAATGCAGACAACACTCATTGCAATATTTGTAATGTAAAATGGAAAGCTGATGAGGGCAACACGTTTAACCAAACACAGAACATATCTAAAAGCTGAAAGAGCGTACTGTGTCTGAGCCTGAAAGTCCCCCACAGCAGCCAAAGCTAATGTTAGCACACCTGCAGCTAGCTCCTAAAAAGTGTAGCCTCCGTGGAAAACAAAAACTTAGGTGAGACATCGCCAACTTCATCGACATCTTCAAGTGATTAATTAGCTTGTCGGATAAGTTGTTGTTGGGCGTTTTTCACTGTCTTGGTTGATGCTGGCTTACCATTTTTGTGAATGGCATACTATTAACGGGGAAATATTACAGTATTCAAGCACAGCGGTGTAACAGGAAGGATTCCACATGTTTCCTCCGAGACACAAACAACAGCATTAAATGCTCTGGTGACAGACTGACAGGCTGCAGGTTGTAGTTATGAGTTCAGGAAGGGAGAAGGAAGTAGGAGGGGATTTTATTTCGTGTGGTTTTAAAATGTTCTAAATAAATTACAAAAACGTTCTAAAGGAATAACAGTCTTTAAATTTAGAAGCTTGAACTTATGTTTTTTTAAAACTCAAATAACATTTTTGCCATTACAGAGAGAGTAAAGTGAGTACCAGTATCGAATTCCAGGTACCGGTTCCATATTAAATGTACCAACCGTAATTAGCACCCTTTTGCTGTCTGGCTTCTTGCCAGACAGCAAAAGGGTGCTAAGGGTGCTAATTATGCCACATGGGCATCTCAGCTGGCCTATTTGGTTACTTGATGCCATCACACTCGGTGGAGTGGTGAGCAATACACTCTTTTTTTTTATTTATTTTTTTTTTTATTTAATCCTGCCAACTCTTTCATCACACCATCTAAACCCTTTAGGCTCAATGGTTCTGGTAACTCATTCACTCACAGCACACTTTACAGTAACTGTGAGTGAGAGCGTGTTGAGTAGCATCTGGATGAGATTGTCATGGATGTGCCTGCTCTCATTCCACAACTAATCCTGTGATCTCTACACAGTGAGAAGAACCCCCAACCCTCCTACCCCACACCACTGACCAGACATAACCAGCAGGTGGTGCTGTCTTCTGTGGTATCACCATGTTTTCAATGGGTTAAATATTTTGGCTTTTTTATCCATTAAGTCCTTCCATCCATAGTGGACTACATAACCTTAACCTCCCACTGTACAGACAGCTGTGTAGGCAGTGTTGTATGTAGTTCAGTCAATGGGCCAGATTTAGTATCTTAAGAAGTATGTACTCTTGTCTGTTCCAAATAATTCCTGTTTATGCTCAATGTGAATATTTTCTTTATATTTCTACACAAATATCCATATACCATCTACCTAACAAGGACCGCAATGGAAATAAGTCCTGTAACTTTCTTTTGTTATCTTTGAGGCTTTTTTAATTGTGCATGCAGGCAGAGGTGGAAATACTACTGGAAATCTGTGCAGAAGTACTGAAATATTACTCAACTACAAGTCAAAGTACTAGTGTTTAAAAAATACTTAAGTAAAAATACAAAGTATTCTTCTAGTATTCTAGTATTTGTTACTTCTTAACTGTTGACATTGACTAGAAATATGCAGATAAAAGGTTTGGATATTAAGTAAAATTGTTCTCAGTGCTCAGTTATGATTTTAAAAGTAACTAAGTAGATTACATTGTGTAATTAAGCAATATTACATGATGAAATCACAGCCGTGCTGATATTCAGTACAACAGCACAACCTCGAGGGTGATGTTGCTTTTATAAATGGTTTTACAGCCACCATTTATTAAACAGTAATAAGCAACAAGACATTATTATTTCTTTATTTACTTTTTGGCGGGGCTCCACCATGGTTCAACGTTACTGTTTTTTTTTCACTTGGTCAAGAAATCTACATGCCCAAAGGCAGTTTTTACTTGGCCCTGGACAACCTTTTTTTATTTATAGAGGTAATACAATAACCACAAAGGCTAAAGATAATGTGTGTCGTGTTTAATCTAGGGCTCCAATGTCTATAAAATGTTTATTCAAGATTCATATATACTAGACTGTACTGTCGCCAAGTAGCACAAACATTTTCCTGCACACTACCGTTAGCTTGCTCGCTACTTTGTGTAGTTCTGCACGTTACTGAAGTCAAGCTCTCCTTTAGTTGTCCGGATGGATCCATAAAACTGCCTCAAGACTGTCTTCAGCTCGGACCTCTTAATTGACTGAAGTCTGAAAGCAGTTCAAAAGAGGAATGTCTCTTTTTACTGGCTACACCTGCAGCACACGTACTGCGCAGGGCTGTGTGAGTCACAAGCAAAGCAAGGTCGTGAGCTTTCGTTTTGGGATTGTGTTGGATTTTGTCTTCAGTTTTTGGATCCAACAGAGCGCTGTGATACTGAGTTTGTGTAAAATGGGTAAGTTAACATCTGCACTACACACACACTACAGCCATGTAAGGCATAAAGTTAAGCAACTGCCCGTTGGTACTGGCAAAAAACTCTCAATAAGCTCAGATCGCTTATGTTTTCTTTCTTTTTTAGCAATTCCCTGCCATTCAGCCAGTTATTTCAGTCTCTTTTATCAGATAATATCAAAGTAAGCAGGTGGCAGGAATGGGCTAATCAAGAATAGAACTCTCAAAAACAAAATGACAATAAGCTTGAGTCATTGTCATTAATAGACTCTTCATGACTCATTTCTGTATTGTAACATTTGGAACTGTTATGAGAATACTTGTAAGGCGAAGTGATACACGTAAGTAAAAGTCCCAGTGCTGTTGTACTCAGCACTCATGAAATGTTTCTTGTACAATCAAATTACTTGGTTAGAACTAATTGATTTATAATGCATACTTAAGTATGAGTAAAATTACAGACTTGAAAAAATACTTAATACAAAAAATACTTAATTACAGCCATCTGAGTTACTTCCAACACTGCATGTTGTCTACTGGTGGCAACTATGTCCTTTCAAATTAACTGTCAAATAAACAAACAAACAAACAAACACACAAATAAAAGAGACCCCTCACCGAGATTTAAAAGTAAATGCTCACACATGACTGCCTCCAGTAATCCTCCACGTTTCTGTGCTGCTCCACAATCAGTGAAGACGAGGTAGATGAATAGATGAGGCCATTTTAGATAATTGAGATACACATGATTACAAGTTGTGAGCAACACGCTTCTCTCTCTGATCTCTGCCGTTGTCTACCAGAGCATTATCTGCAGTAATAGAGTCAGATCTTCACGGACAAATCCCTGTAATGTCATCCACAGCGCTCAGGGGAGACCACCCTCCTTGGGAGCAGGGTGGTGGGAGCTAATTTCAACCCACACAATAGACTCATCTCTAAGACTTGCCTTGTTATATCACATATTTCTCCGTCTAAAAGGCTCTGTGGGCATGTATTAAACGGAGAACTGTACTGTCTGAGCATTGCCACTCTGGGGAATTAAGGTCACGTTTTCATGCCTCTCGAATACTAATAAATGAAGATTGAAGCTTTTCTCCTCATGGACACATAATGGTCTAATCAGGGTCCTGATCGGTCAGAGATGCAGCTAAACCTTCTGAGAGAAGACAGAATGTTCTTGCTGATAAAATCACGCAGCAAAACTTGTTAGGAGAAAAAAGATGAGGACGTGATCTTGGGTTTTGATTTAGTATTGAGCCTTTGTTCCTGGCTCGCTCTGTTCCTGGCTCTCCGGCGCAATGATGTCATCTGTGGGAAGGTATTTCTCTCAGACACAACCTGTCTGCTCCTGTCAGGGGCCACAGTAACTCGAGCTGCCTTGAAAGTCTGGGAGTGAGCACCGGTCACTTGCAGACAAGGGCGTTATTTATTTTTTCTGGAGGAGATTCAATACCTCCTCCTGCTGCTCCGCGGCTCCGAGCTCCACGTTCTGAACTCTGAGGCACAAAGCACTTGCCCTCCAGAGACACACCAGAGGTTGAGAGCTCAGCCGCAGTGCCTTGGAGAACTGGAGAGTTGCTAGGTTGTATAACATGATTAGTCATTGTTAATGTATATAATCACAGAGATTTGGGGTGGCTAAGGCTCTTAAGCAGGCTACAGGCTGCGTTCCTGTTGTTAAGATGCTAAGTAGACAGTGTTAGTGTTCCCTTGCAGTGCTGGTGTTACAAATGTCCCCTCCAGTTCCAAATATATCCATATGAAAGAGGTCTAGCTAAGATCACATACATGCTCTAAAACTCATATACATCAACATGCAGTATTATTGTATCCAACAATATTATGATGATTTCTGAACTACGCATTTCATTGGTTATTTTGTCATAGTATTGTAATCAATAACATAATCCATTGGATTACAAAAGATGCAATCTAATCTGAATACTTTTGGATTACTTCAAAATTGTACATTGAAAATATTGTACAATTTACTATATTATACTAAAAATTGATGGAGCCACAAAAGAAGACTTTCATGAATATTGTTTTTTCTCTTAAACATACGCTAAGTGCTGCCACCACAGGTCTCTCACATTAAAATGATAATAAACAATGTACTTTGATGATGTTGTGAGGTAGTGTGGGATCATCATAGTTATTATCTTCACTTTTCAACAACCACCACAGCTGCTGAAACTCTATCTGACATGACTCAGGCAAAAGTAATGTTCATAGATGTGGTAATAAGTACGTTTAGTCATGTTTGCTTCTGTCCTCACTCTCTGATGTATCCACTGTATTCATTGCTTTTCTGGAAGTTATAGCAATAAGCAGCTAGCGGGAACACACTGTACTTGAATAATTATGATCTCTGGTCTGCCATGTGAACATCTGAGAATTAGTACTCAAGTCAACAAAATAAAGAGCACATTTCCAGTGTTTTTAGTCTGTTCAATGCATAAATATTACATATTATAGTTTTAAACAACAACAAAACATTTTCAATGCAAATAAAATGCATTTTGCATAAAAGAAATCAAATTGCACTCACAAAAACCAGAAGAGGAGCACTTACTCAAATTGTTCATCTTTCATTTTTTAGTGAAAATAAGGAATGAAAACTCCATTATCCAAAATCATCATTGAAAGACTATAAGTCAAAATTAACATAACTGGCAATCTCAGAGGAGTAACTTATTTTGATATACATGAGAAAATATTTCCCATATTTGTAATAAAGATTATTATTATTAAAATATTCAGCATATATATCATATTTGGAACAAAATTGTAATGAAGTCATCCTTGACAATGTAACTAGAATCTAATTACATATTTTTAATATCTGGGCTGATTACATTACAATATGATATATCTATTCTTGGATGATGATTTAATATTTGCTGATAACACAAAGTCTGCCATATTATGATTTTAATTTGATTCAATTCAGGGGTCTGTGATTGATATAGAATGATATCATTGCCCATATAACCCCTTTCTTTTCTGATTTTGGCCATAAAAGAAAACAACCACACATGAATAATTGTAAACCATTGTAACCAGTTATGTGGAGTAAAGTTGACTTTAAAATGGGCTCAATTAACTCATATAAAACATTTCTTAACAACATGAACATTTAACAACAATATAAAATTTGCTTCTTAAAGATGATTATGGATTGATATTTTCACTTTGCATCAATAACATTGGATCATTGATCATTGCATCGATGTATCAATGGATGTTACACCACTACTTATTATAGTTGCTTATTTCTTGTAATCTGATTGCCTAATCCTGATTACATGTAATCTGTTACCACCCAACCCTTCATGCAAAGTCCTAACTACTATATTCATATGCTGTAAATATTCTATGAAAGACTTTTTTTTGAAAACATAACATATTAAAAGCCACAAATATCCCTCTCAAAGTCAGTATTCTCACAAAAGGAATTGAGTTAGTACAAAAACAGCTTGATGGCTATTACCAGCTCATGTTCAGAACAGCCATTGTTTCTGTCTTCGCTGCAAATGTTTTAGCGCAGGTACGCATGAAAGACTAAAGTCTTTAACTGCTAAAAAAACTGTGCTTTGACACCTGCAGCCACATTCAAATGGAAACTGCAGTGAGCCTGATGTACAATTGCAAACAGCCCCAGTGTCTTTGGCCATTCTGCTTTTTCATGAACTCCCTCCAGGATCAGCAAATACTAAATAGATCTCAAGAATCTGTGTTTGAGGATGACTCACCATGACCAGCATGTTGGGAAGCAACAGGACCACTGAAAACCAGGGGAGCATGAGTCAGCATGGCAAGTATTAAAGTACTTTACAACATATGTCATGACAAAAGTATTTTTATCTGTAAAAACTCAAATTTTGAAGGGGTTGCAATACCATAGGCATTTCCCTAGGGGACACAGGAGACACATCCTCCTCAATATTTAGAACGTGTGTATTTGTTCCAATAAAAACATGAAAGCAGCAGAGGACTTTTCTTTTGACGAACCGCTAGAACACAACTCATAGATGCAGCAATGATTTCGTAGCCTAGGGTGTCTGTTTCTGTTTTGTTGGTGGTGTATAAAAATTCACGAGAATATGAAAAAAAAACCTGGGGGATGCCCCCAGCCCACTCTCCTAACATATGCCCCCCTCCCGTGTTGAAATGAGACCTTTGTGTGATACCAAGAGACCCATACCACATAAAAACACTTCTATCATAAAATAATCGATCATATAGATGAATTGCTTACTTTTAACATATTTAGTGCATCTTTATATGAATGAGCAGGAAAGCAGGAAAGAAATGAATGAAGATGAATTACTCACACATCAGCAGAAAAGACACCACAAGACACAATATTTAACATGCAACACTGCAACAAATCCTCGCTCGAAAACATGCCCATGCCTAAGCATTCTGAGTTGGAGTGCAGCAATCGATTGGCTTAAAAGGTTATGCGAATCAATACAAAGTTGTTTTGGGCACCAGCGCTATTATATTAATGTCATCCTGAGAAATAGGCTCGAGCTTAGGTGGCTTGTCTGCCAGCCTGTTTTCCTTTTTAACTCCAGTCACAAGATCCTTGTTACAATGCAAAGATGGCCACTGAAAGCTGTTTTAAATGGTTGGTTATGAGCGGTGATTTGAATGGGAATTTCACATTTTTAAACTATATTTTCAACTATGTTTTCTGTGTTTTAAACCAGAGGTTCTCAAGCTGGGATTTGGGATCTCCAAGGGGATTACAGCTGGCTCCAAGAAAAACAGCCCCTCACTGATGGTTAAAACTAGAAACCAGTGCAAAAAATGACAATTAGCAACATAAACCACTATGTTCTGAACACACAAGCACTAACAAAAATCTAGCAGCATGATGGGGAATGAAGCTGTATTTTAGACTGGGGAATGTTTTTTTTAAAAATTATGTTACCCGTAACAGGGACATATTTTGCCCAATATATCGTTTGTGAGAGTCAAAGCAACGGTCTTTGCGTTTGAGTTTCTTGGGTAGATGGGGGTGGGGGTGGGGCTCAAAATCACCAGCCTGATTATTCTGGGAGGTTGCAACTAGGGATGTACACGATTAGTCATCTAGTCAATTAAACATCACCATCCTTGCAAGTCGGCACCAGAATACTAGTTGGTTAATCTAACTATTCTAACTATTTTTTTATTGTGCAACACCCAAACTGTTGCTCTAAGATGCTACGCAGCTGCCTGCCACTAGCGGGAGCTGCAGCTCTCCTCTCCCCTTGCTAATGCCTGCATGGCCCAGATGTTGATATCAGCAAAGTGGGACAGATGACAGCTCGTAAACAGTGCGGTTTGCCAGCATTTTGGTCTAGAAAATGAAAATAAGATTGTTTGTAGGCTGTGTCAGAATAAACTGGCATATAACCACTCGACAGGAGGGATGCGTAACCACATTCAGCAAAGGCATGTGACGTTAACGTGCAAGGAAAGCGGGCTGCTGCTCCTGCTGAAGTGCTAATGCACTGCTAACGTTATCCAGACTGTGTGGCGATGCGTTCAGTGATTTGTTGTCACATATTGTAGGATAATGTGCAGTATTCATCTTGCACGATGCAAAGTGCCACAGGTGCATTTATAATACGATTTGGTATTTGAAGATTGATAACAAAGTCTTTAAATGGCTCTTAATACATGCTTTTTTTGACACTGTTTCACATTATCAGTTAATAAATTGTGCTCAGTTTTAACTGTTTTCTGAGTGCTTATCTTGCCTGTAGACTGTCGACTAGTCTAAATTATATATTTTTTGTTTAATTCACAGGGAAATTAATTGCCTAAAACATCCCTAGTCACAAATCCAAAAGGTTAAGAACCACTTTGTTAAAACAATATTTACTGACTATATTTACTGTACAATAATGAAAAAAAGTCACCTCTTTCCCCCTTCCAGCCTTGCACCAGCCTCGCAGACTACAGTGTATGTATGCATGGAACAGGATAAGCTGAATTAATAATGCTCTAACTCCTCATGAGAGCTGTTCTGTGACTAGCGAGGTAGCTAGTTGTGCAGTCAAGGATGACACAGAGGTTGAAGTGGTCACATATTCACTCAGCACTCTCCCTATATCCCTCTGGCACATGTTCTTCCCAAGGTCAGATACTGCATTGCATAATAACATTTGGGGGGAAAAAAAGGCTCACACATACGCATGCATGCAAACACGCAAACCGTGCAACAATGGGGGGAAGAAGAACTAAAAATAGCACGATCACTGCAGCCATCACCCCAAGCGTCGGACCACCACTCTTCACTTCACATCTCATAACTGATGAGTCCTGCTTCAGATGCAGCCAAGAGTTCCTGAACTGAGTGTTGACCTCAAGTTACACATGCTTTAGTGAGCATAAACAACCATGAAGGTGCTTTAGTGCGTCGTACATGTTCCTTTTTTCTACCAATGGCGTGGAAACAACCTATGACACCCACGTGTTAAAGCGCAAACTCTCCTCACCCACCTTCCTCTGCCTTTTCTCTCCCTCCTCCCCCCACTTGTATCATCCCCCTCTTCTCCACCTCCTTCCTATGGCCTCAGGGAGCTGTTAGCTATCTGGATGCTGGCGCTCTATTGTGAGCACTCATTGATTGCCTCTGTGCTCCCCACAGCCGGTCGGGCCAGTCAGCATGGGGCCCCGGCTGTCTGCCTTATCTGCCACTGCTCAGTCGACATACACTGCGAAAAAACAGGATAGAAGCAGAGGGAACGATTGAAAAAGAGAGAAACACACACACACACACACACACACACACACACACACACACACACACACCATTTATAAAAGGCTGTCCAAGCTTCCAGGAGCCAGCAGTCACATCATCTGTTTTCTGTCCCCTCGCTCTCTCAGCTCCTTGTTCTTCTCGCAGCCTGAGACAATCAATGGTGTACTCAACCAGACTTCTTCTTGTCTTGTTTTAAAATAGTGCTCTTCTGCCTTTTCTCTGCAGGAGATGATCCATTTACTGCCCCACATCTTCTCTCCTCGTCCTGAACATTAACCCTTGTTTCCCGTCATCTTACTTCAGTCACCCGGTGAATCAGCTGCATCACTTTCAAACACAAAAATATAGCATATTCAACACTGGGTTCAGGCTACATTTAACTATTCCTAACAGAGTATTGATCATATGATTGTAGGGGGTTCTTGCCTTAAACACAAGGTCAGAGCTGAAATGATTTGTTGATAAAGCAATCAGCCGATCAAAAGAAACTGAATTAAAAACAAATTTTAGAATTGCTAAATTGTTTCAGTCATTTATCAAGCCCAAATATTACCAGTGGTCAGACAAAACAAGCAATTTGAGGATCAAAACTCAAACTTTGAATAATTTTGATTTTGAATGTTTGTCTATTTTCTGAAAATTCAGACAGAGATCAATAAAAAAAAATCTAGAGATAAACTCTTGAAATAACTGCTACTCAAGGCTGAAGGTTTCCAACTATAGTTTCTTACACATCACAGCTAAAACACACAATTATCTCTATTGCAGACCCTGAATTAGGATTTAGGGATGGAGGATACCAACTTTATTTTTTTATTTGATACAATACATATATTTTTCATTACAATTTTAGTGATACTGATACTGCTGATTTTTTAAATGGGTAATTGTGTAATTACCCATTTAAAAAATATGTGTAGGGGAAAAAGTAAAGTCATGTAAAGACACATACCTGTCATTAATATTAAATTGAATATAATATAATATAATAAAAATGTTTGTGCCAATAATTGTAAAAAAATAGTCTACTTTACAAACATAATTTACATTTACAACATAATAATAATAATGACATTTTAGACAATGCTTATGATTCCATCAGAGACGGCTTTCTACTCTGCTCCGTGAAGAATACGTGCTGAGTCCATTTTTGACAAATGCTGCGTCAAGCTGCACAGAGCAGATCAAGCAGTCAGGAAGTCAGACACAGGAACAACATAGAGAAATCTAGTCAGTCCCTGTGCAGACTTTGGGTCACAAAAACAGACAAAAAGGAAACTATTTCAGTATGTAGCCTAGTTAACCATGGTAGAATCTCAAAAATCAAGGCAAAATGACCAAATCACGCATGTCAAACTATTTCATCCTGGGCCACATCAGCATTATTGCTGCGCTCCAAGGACAGATTGTATGAATGATGTGATGAAATGATGGCCTTTTACTTGGCTGCTCCTGGAAAGAGATGTGATTTTGAGACACTTTGTAGCATATACTGACATCTAACAGACACCTTCAGTGCCCAGATAATAAAATCGGGTGCATTCTGGGACATGTAGTTTATGGGCACTGTAACGCAGCATAGAGTTATACTGTGCAAATTATATTGTTTGCAAGCTCTCACGGACAACACAAACTGTCATGCCAGGCCAGATTTGGCCCGCTGGCCTTGAGTTTGACACACATGGACTAAATCAACAAAATATGAGCAAGTCAACCTAACCAGTGAGCAAAATGCTCTGCTTCTACGTGAACAGTGAAATGAACAGTTAAGTGGTTACCATAGTAATCTTTGTTCATACTTTTATATAGCAAAGCAACAGTGCTTTTAAAAAACCTAGTCAGAAGCAGTGTCGCTAACCAATGTCAAAAAACCCATTTACACCAATGTGAAACAGTGTGAAAGAGGTATCAGTCAGTCACTCTGTGCTCATGATGACAGAACTTGTTTATTAGTATTTCAGTGTCGTGTTTTCAGCAGCAGGAGCCTCACGGTGGCGACAGCGGGGTGGCACTGTAAACAACCATCACACCTCTCTGTGAACGGGAGAGCTGATGTCAGCACAACTGAAAGTCTCCCTCCATCATGTAGCTACATGAAGCCACAGCAGCATCCATCACTCCCCCTGCTGCCTCTACAGAGAGGAGCCTTGTCACCAGCACAAAGCCTACAGCAAGGTGGCTGAGAGAAACGTACATCATTTGAACGCGAGTTGGAGGCCAAGTCGGGCCTTGATCGTCACTAATGTTCTACGCTCTAAACAGTTTTCATATGCTGATTTAATGCACTCCAACACAATGCAATATGTATTAACCTTGTCGGAGCGTGCTTCATTGATAGTTCTCTTTGTTCTCCTTTGATGCATTCATTCAGCCCTTTGAGCGACTGCTCGTATGAAATTATACACAGAGCCAAGTCAAGCTGAAGTCACTCCACCTATAATCCATCCATCTTGTTGGCAGCCATCTGGCCATATTATTTTGTAGAGGCTGAGGCGCACGCCTCATTATGAAAGCAAGGACTTCTGACGACAAGGCATTGTTTGAACCGGAGGGTGACCTGACCGGCTGCAGGCCTCCTGACACCCATAACAGGCTTGTCACCTTAAGTTGGTATTAAACAAAAACTTGATGGATGATCCAGAACAGATGATTTTATGATAAGACTGAGGACTAACTGGCAATAGCCAACAACACACTAAAAATAAACTATTTGTTTTGATGTTGAAAAGTTAGGCACCGGGCTGCCTTTAAATTTTAAAGTGACTGAATTTGAAAAGACAAGTTGAGGTATTTTGTAAAGATTCAAATCAATTAAACTTTTCTAGTTAAAGAAACATGATATTAATTCATTTGTACATGAGAAAAGATGTCCAAAAAGCTTAAGATATTACACTGAACCAACAACTGTTCAGTCACAACGACAAACATTTATAAAATCTAACATTTAATATAATCAGTGCTGGGGAACGTTATGCTTAAAAGTAAGTCATTACATTACATTAAAACTGCCACTAAAAAGTAATGTGTTATGTCAGAGCATTGCCCTACTGAGAAAAGTATGCAAACTATAAAAGTGCACTTGCTTTTCAAATCACCCAGACTCACCCAGCCAATGTTCCCTCTTGCTAGTTTATTCTTTTACGCAGGACAAGTTTTTCAAAACATGTCAGATAGTTAGTTCCTCTAATGAGACTTCCAAAGATAAAAAGCCTCTGCAGTCTGGATGGTGTCGGAGCATTGGCTGGAAGACAGATTTTATCATGGGGAATTTGTTCCATGATCACCTCTGCGATTTCCATGCCAGTGCTCTCTGTCTCAAATGAAAAAATTCACTTCCTCCAGCGACAGGTGCAGGCAGCAGTACTTCTTGCAGTGGGAAAAATGTGGTAAAATTGTAATGATAATGGATTGCTTATTTGAAAATGTAACTAAATAACAGAGTACTTGAATTACAAATTGTGTTATGTTGCTTGTTACAACAAAAAAGTAATATAAGTACCCCCAACATGGATTATAATTTATTAAATTTTAAGTTTAAGGGGGTAGGTAAAGAATTACACGCCATTACTTAGCCTCAAGTGAATTAGAGATCGGACAGCAAATTTTCATCACATACAGCAGTGGTTCCCAAATTTTTTCTGGCATGCCCCCCTTCAGAAGAAAGAAGTTCACACCCCTGACCCCACAATTATTATCACTCATTAATAATAATAGGGGAGGCAACTGATAAAAACAGGATTCAAGTTGAACTTTATAGAAATAAATGTCAACATGATAACAACAGCAAATTTGTGTTTATTTCCCCTATATAAACCATATTCATTCAACTTTGTTTCACAGTTGCATTATGGCCTCTGAGGGGGGCCCACCCTGCAGTTTGGGAACCACTGATATAGAGTATGTTTTCTTCAAACTATAAAAAAACTTGAATATGATTTAAAAAGTGTTTAATAATGTTTATGTGGTGAACATGTTTTAAAAAAAAATGTGTTTCAACCAAAATGACCCCTTTATTTTAGCAAACTTTATTTTTCAGGCAATTTTTAGTAATTCAGAAGAGCCATTTACACCTTATATTGTTAGAGAGTTATATGTCTAACACTACATACAAGTGTTGAGAAAAACTAACTCTGGTTAGTGTTAAGAAGTGTTAAATTTTAACTCCAAAATGAGCTGATAATTACTCTAAATTAGTGGTAAGGTACCAACTCTCCAAAAACAGTTAAATTAACAGTCTGGTGGGGACTCATAAAGGCACTTCAAAATTGTGGAAATCAATTCTGACTGAAACTTAGTTTAATGAGTTTACTGAACTCTTGATAAATTCATATGTGTGAGAGTGAATAGAATGGAATGAGAAGTAATTTTAAGTTTAATTAACTGTGAATAAAATAAAATTTGTATTTATGTTGAGGTGATGAGAAAAGATTAGTTGATCCCACTAAATTTTTGAATGACTTTTAACAGTGTAAGTCTATAATTTGTTGATCCCAAACTCTGGGAGAACAGTGATAGAGGAAAATATACTTGCTGTCACCTATTAATTGATTTAAAAAAAAAAAAGGGGCTCAAATTGTCTGACAAGAAGAAGCCCTGAGGATTTTAAGAAAAACCCTGCATAAAGGATGTGTCTTATGTGAATCACAGTGTCAATATCAATATGACTGTTGTAGCGTGGCAGATGAGAAACATCAATAACTAAACCAGTGTCAGAACAAAGACACGGGTCATCTCGACAAGCCATTTCCAGAGAAAAAAAATCAGATCATGAGTTCACAGCTACAGCATTGTTGTGACATTGACCGCTCACCCAATCTCCATCTAAGAAACAGCCCCCCTCCTCGAAATAAAAATGAGTGACTGCCAGAGCCGCTGATGTCACTGGCCGCATTTGTCCCCCATCAGTGCGGATAGCTGCTTCAACCAGGGGGCTGGGGTGTCCTTGAGACGCTGCTGCGATAGAGACACCCACCCCCACCCACCCCCTCACTCCACTGCTGATACCCTGTTCAGGCCCTCCTCACTGCATCAGTAGTGTCAGGAGCCCTGCAGGCAGGAAGCTAAAAAGGATGGCAGCCCCTTCCTTCCCTTCAAAGAGGAGAGGAGCTGCTGCTGCTGCTGCTGCTGACAGGAATTTGACCCCTGCTCTGATGACATTATGTGAGGGGAAATTGTGAATTACCTCTGAGCAGAGCTAATCTTGTCACCTTTATTGATGATCTTGTATCTAAATTTATCAGCCAGAGGAAATAAGGTGTTTGTAAAGTGCACACACACACACAGGCCTACTTTTTGTGATGGTTTATTTGCAGTGACTGATCTGCCACCCCATTATTCTTCTTTTATTTTTCCTAAAAAAAAAAGAAAAAGAAAAAACTGTGAAGAAATCCTGTGTGCAGGCACAGCATGAGGAGTGAGTGATTCTATCTGATGCACTGCGAGCTGAGCGGCCCTCCCTCTGGGCAGTTCAGCCTTGCCTGACTAGGAAGAGAGGAGGGAAGAGCTTGTGTGCTGCCGTGCGTGCGTGTGTATGTGCCCTGCCGTGCGTGTGTGTGCGTGTCAGGAGGGGAGACATTGTTCCTTGACGTCACCGCTCAGCCCAGCCTGCCGCTGCTCTCAAACACGTCTTTGTTATTCCGAGGCTTCCACCGGAGACCGGCCATCCGCAAAACACGGAGGCCCTCCTGCAGAGCTGCTGGAGCGGGCCGCAGGTTGCAAAGGTTCACACCGATCACAGTCAGTGGGTCAAACACACACACTCACACACACACACAGGGGTTAGTTGGCAATGAAGGGTTAAACAAGTCAGGGCGACTTTTGTAGTTTGTAGTAGTAATACTGCTACACAATGCGAACGATATTCCTATAAATAGAATATATATATATATTATTGCATTATTTATAAGATTATATAATATCAGACTTAGTTAGTTATCTTTCAGCTTAGCTTTCTTATCAATGAAATAATAACACATATCATTTATTATTATTATTATTTTTATATTATTAATTAAAACATTATTTTTCTATGGTTATACATTTTCTATTCTTGAATGGGAGCATAAGAGGCAATTTCAATATTTCAATTGCAAGTATTTCTGATAACTACTATTATCATTTAGACATGATTAGCAGAAAAAATAGCCAGCATCAATTCTGATAATTGATTAAATAATTAAATCATTTTTCAAACCACAAATAACAAACACTGTCTGCTTCCAGCTTCTCAAATGTAAAGATTTTGTGATTTTCTTTGCCTTACAAGATACCACATTGAATATATTTGGGTTTTAGAAGTATTTCTATAGCATTTTCACTGTTTTCTGACATTTTTTAACATCAACATTATTACTGTTATGATTGATATAATGAAAAAAAAATTTTTTTTTCTTCAAAGGTATCTTTATTTTATTTTATTCTGGAGACTCCTGTCTATGTGGATGCTCATGATTCCATTATTGTTGATAAATTTTGTTTGTTTTGTTAAGCTATTTTTATTATAATAATAAATAATTGTTGTTGTTCTAATTATTATTTCTTATTATTATAATAATTAATTATCTAATAATAATTATTATTTATTAACAACTGTGTAATTGTAAGGTATGTAGTATAAACATATAAGGGAAAAAAACAATATTTTTTTACAATTTAATTATTATTATTTTATTATTATTATTATTATTATTATCATTGTAGTAGTAGCAGTCAGCATATTAAAAATATTAGTTTTATTATCCATCTTATTAGTAGTATTATTGTTGTTTTGTTGTTGTAGTTAATGGTGTTATTATTAGGCTGTTTCCGTTCATGTGTATTCTAAACATATTTTCCCAAGTGTTAGTTTATTTTACTTTATTTTTTAACTAATAGCTAAAATTCTGACTGATAAAATGAGCTATTGTCGAATTAAGTACTGGTTTGATTACAGCAGGCAGTATTGAAGCAACAGCGCTGTAATGATACAGAGGCAGACAATAGCCGGAGCTGTGAGCTGCACTCCGCTCCAGTGTGAATGTGCCGTTAGCAGCCTATTAGCGTGTAGTTACACCTTTACACTCTGTGTCCTTCCGCGGGAAATCTAGGTCGCGTTTTCGTAGCGACCGCGGAGCACGGCTCTCTCTGGTAACTGAATAGCCAGTGTAATCTGACACTTCAACTTGCCGTGCTCTACGGTAGTTGATTCAGTCAGTCACTCACACCGTCTCCGGGGCTCTAGCGTCGTCTTTGTGAAGTGGAGCGAGTGAGCGGAGGAGCACCGTAAACACGAGGTTTGGGAGGAACAATACGCGGATTTACCCACTGAGGTCCTCGCTAAAAGTAAGTTTCGCGCCTGGTTATTTTTGGTTGCAAAGCGGGGTTTGAGCGCGTGTGTGCGGGGTTTGCCTCCCGCTGGACGGATACTACCTGCCAACAATAGGGTGACCTCCTGGAAACCTTTAACAGCCGCTGGTGAACTCGTGTCAGGAGGAGGCTCGGTCTGGCTGCGTGAGCGGCAAGCACAGCGCCTTTACGCGGCGTAATATCCCGGCTGGTGCGCGCTGCTGTGGATCCCACGTCTCTGCCTTGTGTGGACGAGTTGCGCTGGCGAACACAAGCCAAAGTCAGTGTGTCTGCAGGGTTATTTTAGAGACGGGTGCATGCTTTTGTGGAGATAGGAATGCGCTGGTAACTCGGTGATTGCAGGTCTGTGTGTTTGTGTATGAGTGGGTGAATGTCTCGTCTCTGTCGATCAGCTGATGGCTCGGGTTGATGCTAAACTGAGAATGTATGTCACTTAGCTAACAGTGTGACTGGGCTTGTTGACTCCCTTCAAGGCTGTTATCAGCTACCTGTTGTAATGCAATTAGCAGGCATGTCCATATGTTACTCTGCTGTGTTCTGTTGAACTGCACGTTAATGCAGCTGCAGTGACACTTCCCACCTTGATGTGCACTGATAACACACTGACTGTGTTGGCTGGATCCACTCAGGGATCATTCAGAGATCAGTGGCTCCCAATGTGAGGTCAGTGGGACCCTCGGGGGCCCCTAATGGGACTCAAGTGGGCTAATGTGAACTTAGAGTTTACTTTCACAGTGAATTTAATGCAGGGTTCAACGTTCATGTGTTTTTGTCGTTTTTACTGGCCTCTGTACAAAATGATTTATTTATTAGTGGTTATCAAACAACAACACAGGCTAAAGTTAACTGTCATGTTTAATCTAGGGATGCAATGTCCATTAAATAGTAAGTAAAACAGTGAAAACTGTCCAGCCCAAATTTTTAAATGTGCAAGGTGAGGTCTTTAAATGTTACTTTTTGTCAGTCTCAAATCCAGATATTCAGTTTAATATGAAAATTTCTGCTGTTTTTTTTGCAATAAAAATTACTTTAACAAATAACTGATTATCAGAATAGCTAAAAGGCATAATATGCAACATTTTCTTAAAAAACAAAACAAAAACAATGTATAGACTTGTATGAACACCTCTCAATCATCACTTATGACCCACTAGAAGTGTGTGATAGTGTCCGTATGTGCAGAGACCCTGCCCTCTGGCTGTATTTTCCTTATTTTCTCATTATTTTCCCATATTTGGGACGTTTTACTAACCCGAAACGTTTGTATTTGATGTCCATGGAATGAGACTCAGCAGTCAACTGCAGTATATTTTTAGTGTGTTTACAAACACCTCAGACAAATCCTACTGATTCTACCTCTGATGAGCTGTGAATATTCTTATTGGACGATGCTCAGGTGTGACTGTAATGTCATGTGTCCACTGTCTCCATTGATTTACATGCACTGAAACCCACACTGCACACACAACCTTAACGTTTCAGTGCAGGGTTTCAACATTAATATTTTTTTGTTTTTTTTAAGCAAGTATTTCATAAATCTGCTTGTCCAAATTCAAATTGAACTTGCTAATGTACAAATTGTTTTATCAAGAAGTGGTTGTTAATAACAAAGTTAATTGTCTTGTTTAATTTATGGATACACAATGTCAGAAATTAGTAGAAAATGTCCATCCCACTTTTTAAAGTCTAAGGTGATGTCTAAAATCCAAAGATATTCAGTTTAATGTGATAATATGCAACGAAAAGAGGCAACTCTCTTCATTGATTTAAGTGCATTGAAACCCTCACTGCACACACACCCTGAACGTTTGAGTACAGATTAGACTATATATGCATACAGTATCAGATTTTCTAAGAAGTGTGGATGAGCTTCTTGACTCAGCGCAGCCAAATCTAGCGGACCCTCCCCGTAAAAATTCCTCCCATCTGGATGTGAGGCCAGCCAGGGCAGAGTGCAGCAGAGAGGGGGCTCCCGACAGGAGGAGGAAGAGAAGGAGGAGGAGGAGACTGCCGCTCTTTCATTACTCTGTGCACCCTGCTACAGGACAGCCAAACTTTGGGAGGGGGTGAAAAAGACCCTCGTTAGTAAGGCGCTGAACTTAAAGGGAGCGGCAATCCTTTGTTATTGTTATAGAGTTGTGGAGTTTTGTGCAGCCACAAAAATGTTTCTGAATATCTCATCTTTAAGCAACCATATCTGCCTGAGTGTGCAGGCAAGATAACAAGTGATATAGTGTCAACACCTGCAGTAAATCAGCCATCCTTTAACACATAAAACCCTGTTTCCTCTGAGAAATCCCACACAGTCTCAACTAAATTTAAACATGAGAGTCAGTGTTTATTGCAGGAGTATTGCACTGGATTGCAGGTGTTCATGTTATTGTGTCCACTCCCTGTAAGAGAGTGTGTGTGTGTAAACAGATTTTGGATGGGTGCACCCTCCAGTGTCTCCTTCCTTTGGTAATTTAAATTGGTGATGTAATGAAATTGTTTCAGCAGTAACACTTGTCAGCCGCACCACATTAATTAGTGCTGTTCGACTTTTATTATTTCCCCCCCTCTCCTTGTGATGAACCGAAGCAGCGTTAAGTCATTGCAGCAAAGCATGAAAAGAAGGCACGCTCACTCGCTCAGAATAGGTTACCTGATAAATTGTGAAAGAAAGGGGGCGATGAATTAAAGCCATCTGCAACTGTTTGAAACTTGGAAATTTGTGTGTTTGTGTGTGTGCTTGTGTGTGAGTTTTCTTTCCTTCTGTTGTCCCTCATGGGGCCTCTCTGCAACCAGCCAGCCAGCCAGCCAGACTGTGAGACAAGACAGAAGAGTGTCTGATTCACTAAACTGGCTAAAAAGGCTCCAGTAGTCTCACTTTGAAATCAAATTTGGGTGTTTAAGGCTGTTGAAGAAGGCGCTGGGTGCAAATGCAAGGATTGTCTGACCCTCCACTCCACAATATGCAGGAGGTTTAATACCGGAAGCATGCTGGGAAAATAGTGGAAATCTTAAACAGAGAGACAGAGAGGCAACACATGCGCTGGCAGCGCTACAAGTTGCAGCTTGAGGAAGAAGACGTATGTTTATATGCAACAATATGTTTGTTCCCTCAAACCAAACAAGTAGACAGAATGGAGAGATTATTCTCTTCTAGCCGCAGTATTAGCCAATATGTCTGTCTGAAGATATTGTATATTTGTCTAAGGAATCAGAGCTCTCATAACTTTTAATCTCATTATCAGTCAAGCATTAAAAGGAGAAATCTGTATATTTACTGTAATAAATCATAAACTGACTATGATATGCCATCAGAGATTAAGAAAACATGTTAAGTTGAAATATTCGCTTCTCCAATTTGAAATATTTGCTTCTCTGACACCAACAGTACAGCCATCTTTGAAATTTCTATTCTGGCCTGTAACTTGTGTTTTTGTTTTCTGTTTCACGGTTATTAGAGGTAAAATTAAAGCTGCATGCTCACTGAATTAGCAAGTGTCTGTTTATGAGTTGTAAGAAGTCATTAATAATCTTGTAAAGGGAACAGATGTTTATAACGGTTAAATTGAGCAATATGTTAATGGAGTCTGGCAGGCAGTCACATATCTGTCAAACTCCAGAGTGCGTATTTTCAGAGCAGTGCACTTTTGTTTACAAGATAACAATCATAGCTTTACATTGACAGACAACTGACAAGTATAAACAGCTGATAAACTTACAGCATAGGACTTGTCATCACCTGTTATTGTCAGATTACAATGATGCGCTCGTCGTGCAATCCTGCAGTATCCTGCAGCCTGCCTGAGCCTCCTGAAGTCTGGTGAGGAGGTGGCAGGGGGGAAAGCTTGCTTCAACCATAGATCATATATTAAATAGGATTTCAACCTATTTAATGTACCATCAGTGGCTCCAATTTATTTTTTGGACTGCAGCACTCATTTTTGGAAATGCAGTGTTACATATTGCTCCTTTAATAGATCAGGTTGCAACAAGTTATATCACAGATTCAAGTTTCAAACACCTGCAGCTATTCTCCAATCTCTCAGAGTCATTATTCCCAGAAAGCAGTAAGGCTGTAAATGCACCTTACTTCTTATCTTTGCACTTCTGTGAAGCAGCGACTGATTAGAAGTATGTACAGGAAAAACAACTAATTACTTGTGTCTGAGTAATTAGCTTTTTGTTACTCAGCAATTTACCAAGTTGCACAGTCTGTGCTGCTGTTTATTGCGTGTCGGCACAGCTGCAGCCCGCTAAGTGCTTAAAACCTGGCAAACGCTAATCAATGTTTTGACAGCCTGACATTTCATCTAACTGTTCATGTTAGTTTGAGGAGTGCTGTGTGAAATACTTGCTGCCTGTTCACTCACTTGACATGGATTCTTGTAGTCTGGTGTCTCGCCATCAGCCCAAACCCACCCACTCGTGTCCCGAGCAGAAGTCTGCCTTTGTTTCTGTCTCTCTCTTTCTCTTTCTGTCTCACTTGTGGTTCAACTTGGCAGCACTTTTCATCTAGTCTGAGCCTTTGTTTTTCAATGTGCCTATTTTGGTCTTTTAATAAGGAAAAACTTGTGTTGCCTCAGAGCATTTTAAAGTCTAATTTTCAGAATAAGGGCTTAGAGGGAGTTACAACTTGAAATCTTTGAGCTGAGGTTGTGCCCTCATGTCTGACACTTAACTACTTCCTAAACGTTGTTGTAATTCTACCCATAAGTCTGCAGTTAAGCTCCCTTCAACCTGGTAAATGCAGTGTAACTAATAAAGAGAAAATGAAGCAGCCAGCAGATGTAATTCATCCTGCTCCTTACTGCCTGTGATGACATCAGTTTGGTGTTGAGAGCCAAAAGTGGACCAACATGAGGAGCAGGGATAAGAAAACCTCAGTGCCGCATGCCTGTCACCACTGTCCTTCAGGCTGCAAACCTTGCACTGTGGTTCGGCTTGTGGCTGAAACATGGTTGGTTTAAGTCTTGGATTTAACCTTATGTAGCAGCCAACAGCATTGTTTGGAGACCAACCGTAAAAAAACTGTAGCTGTGCCGGGCTGTGTTTTCAGTGTGTGGAAACAGGGCGGTGCTCTTAAGGAAGATTTGCATGCACCACAACCCTTCCATGAATAAACAAAGATTTGGAAAAGGTATATTCCACTTCCAAAAATGCTTTGGGCAAATTTTTCATAATAAAGGCTTCATTTGGATTATTTGAATGGACTTGTATGAGGTACTTGGCAGTTGGCACGCCCCCAGTTTGGAGAAGGAGAGAGGAGTACCAGCATGGAAGCTAAACAATGAACTGTTGTGGACAGGGTCACCAACAAAAGGTATTTTAGCCACAAGGTCCATCTAAAAAATTCATCATCATTTTAAGAGTATGCTATATTTAGAATGTTCACTGCTTGACCTTGCCACCAGAGTCTTTTCTGATGGGAAATTGCAATTATATAAGCCAAATATTGCTCTTTCCAAACTTCACAGGGGAAATCAGTCATTTTACCTTGCAGAAAACAGGAGTTGCTGGTCTACCACTTCCTTGATCTGATAGTTTGTTCGTGTTATTGTGTGACTTTAGTGAATCTGAGGTAGCCTTTTAAAACACAAGAAGTCACACAATAACACAAATTAAAAGACAGAGGCAGTGGCACATTAGCAACTCCTCGTTCTGAGAGGTAAAATTACTGTTTTCACCTATTGGTTTGGCTGGTTGGCTTATTTAACGGTGTTTTCCCACCCTAAAAGACTGTCTGATGGCAAAGTAAAACGGTGAAAATATTCTAGATTCTAAATATAGCGTACACTTAAAGTGATAGTTATCTCTGCTTCTCCAAACTGGGGGTATGCTGACTGCCATCTACTATGTAGCTCATACACTGACTATCAATACTTCATATAAGCCCACTGATAATAATCTGAACTACTGCTTTAAACTAGCATAAAGTGAATCTGATCAGATATCTGTTTAAATAGTATAATATAGGCAAAACATAAACTTAACTCCTGTTTCTGAAGAGCCATCTCTTCAACCTTGAGCTCTCCCAACATCAGGGCGACGCAGTCCTCTAAGTGCTTTTTTTTCCTCAGACAAGAGAGTGAAACAGAGTGCAAAGAGAGGGAGACAGAGAGTGAAGAGAGAAAGTTGCTGGCCCGCCCCTGTCACCGTCTCATGCATGTTTGATTTGATGTTCTTTGAGAAACGAGTGCAGGGGACGTCACAATGGCCATGTCCTGTTCCCATCCGTCGAGGGGCTGGGGCCCTTGAATCATAAATGACACCCGGCCTCACCAGGAACAATATGAGAGTCGGAGCCCGCACAGGAGGAACAAAATGTTCCCTCTATCCATCCATCCATTCGCCCACCGCTGCTGCCGCCTGCACTCAAGACTTCTCACCATCGCAAGCAATTACCCTCACTTTTTTCCTTTCTTTTTTTTTTTTTACTGCTGATGAAATCCTCCACAGAGCCTGTCTCAGCTGTGTGTCTGTTGGTGAGGCGGAGAGAAAGAGAAAGGGTTAGCGATAGAGAGGAAAAGAGATAGTATGTGTCTGAGTGAGTGGCGTTGGCGTGTGTCTGTTTGGCTTGTAAATCCTGTTTAAGCTAAACAAACTCATTGTCCTCATCCTCCAACTGCGTTGCTCTGTGTGTGTGTTGTGGTTGTGTGTGTGTGTGTTTCCACCTCCCTCCCTCCTCTCTCCTCTGTCCTCGTCTCTCTCATTCTCCTTTTGAGTTGTAAGTACAGTCACTAATTAGTCCCCTCTCCCTCTTCATGCTGGGTCAGTGGGTTTACGGTTTCAGCACTGATCTGCTGTGTTTGCCTTGTCTCTCCTGATACCGGAGCATTGCCTGCAAGCCAGCGCAGACTGCAGCCTCCTCCAAGAGGTCTTCACACCTTACACAGCGTCCCACATGGGTTCATTTGCCAGACAGCCACTCAGGACTGCTGCGCTAGGGCTCTTCGCTCTCATGCAAGCCTGGCCGGCGCTTGAGTTCATGCCAGGTATTAGACTAACCAGTCCAGCAAAGAGCTGTGCCTGCTGGGTTGAGTCAATAAGTCAAAACCTGTTATGTTTTAAAACAACAGCAATGCATTTTGAAGAGTGTTCCAGATTATATGAATTAATTTTACATACACTTAGTCACCCCTGCACAGCATGCTCCAAATCTTTCTAGCTTATAGCCTGTAATGAATCTTTTTCTAAAGATAATACGCCACGAGCTGTGTTTATAATATCATTTGTGCTATAAACAGTCTCTTGTCTAGTCGGCACTGTTGTCTCTCAGAGTGCACGGTGATGTTGATTTTCTGGTGGAGGTTGCGTGGGAGATGGAGAGTGATGGCAGAGATTCTCTGAAGGCGGTCGAATTGTCTCCAACATGGCCTCCGGGGATACATACTTCCTTGTTTTCCGACAAAGTAAATTAACTAGGATTTACTAATGCAAAGGGACAGCGTTTATTCTTCGCCCGCGATGTCAGTTACGAGGGGGAGACGGAGTCATGCAATATCTGCTCTCACATAACACTTAATTCTTACACATGCAAAGACAGAGAGCAGAGGCTGAAATGCGGTGCGCTCACACACATAGAAATAAGGGTTCCAAAAGGGCTCCTTTTGAAGGACTGAGGTTCTAAATGGAACCATTTGCTTATGAAGAACCCTTTTTTGAAGAAATGGTTCATCAAGGATTGTTTGGGTTCCATTAAGAACCCTTTTTGAAAAAGCCCCCCAGTTCCTGGCAACTAATTTCCCTGTTGGGTAAATACAAAATCTGATTTAGAATAGTTGACTAGTCTAACGGTAAGAAAACACTCAGAAGGCAGTTAAAATTGAGCACAGTTTATTAATTGGTGATGTTATAATCAATACTGTGTGTAGAGCCATATGAAGCCGTTAATCACAGTCTATAATCGCCAAATTGTATTTTAAGTGCCATTGAAATGCGTGCTACTTTGCACTATGCAATACAAACATTACGCGTTATCTTACAAAACATGACAACTCAGTAAATGCTTCATCTTTTCAGACCGAAGAGGATCACAGTGTCTGCGGGTAAATGACCTGGAGCTGATGTTACCTGCCAGCCTGCTACACAGTGTGGCTGACACTAGCAGTGCTAGCTGCAGCAGCAGCCTGCTCTGCTTGCTGGTTAATGTCTGTGTCTGTGTTAATGTGGCCCTGTTGCTCAGTTGTGTGATTATTACCAGTTTAGTTATCACAGTTTACATACTTCTCAACATTATTTACCTTTTCCAGATTAAAACACTGGCTAACCACGCTGGTGTTACGAGCTGTCATCTGTCTGACTTTGCTGATAAAAATGTCCGGAGTTGCATAGGCCACTGGGTCATATACGCTTACGGTGTACAGCGTCAGGAGCTGCTGTCTGATGGGGCTGCACCCCTGACTTCTGGTGCTGACTAGCGAGGGTGGTGACATTTAATCATGTAGTTGACTAATTGCGCACATCCCTAGTTCTCGGTAGAACCCCCTGGGTTGGTTTTCGTTAGCACCCTTAGAAGGTGGAAAGGTTCTGGATAGAACCCTCAGATGACCGTTTTCCACCAATATGGAACCGATCTAGTTCCAGTTCAGGCACCTATTTTTGAACTGTTTGTTAGAGCATTTCACCCAAAATAAATTGAATTTGAAACCTAAATAGTTGGTTCCCAGCTAGAACCAAAAAAATAGCAGGTTTTCCTTGGGAACCAAAGTAGGCGTGCCATATTCTACTCTTATGTTGTGCACTGTGCAGCGCCCCCTGTTGATGACATCTTTGATTACAATGGTTCCACTCAAAACTGGTGGAAACGTAAGGGCCTTCTGCATTCTGGGTGGAACCATTACACCATATAAGGGTTTTCTGTAGAACTTCTCATTGGGGGTTTTGGGCAAACCTTTCACAGATGGTTCTACGCAGATGCCTAACCCTTTATGCTTGGTTCTAGGTAGAACTCTCTGAAATAGTTCCAAGTTGAACCCTTAGAGACAGTTCTACCAGGAACCAAAAAGGGTTCTCCTATGTGGATATGCCAAAGAACCCTTTGTGGTTGTAGTTACCGCCTTTATTTCTGAGAGTGTAGATGTTGAACAGTGGCTTTCATTTGTCTTTGCAGAGGTGTGTATTATTGCATGCAAATAAGTATTTTTGCAGAGGGGGAAGGCTGCACACTGGATGTTGATTTCTCACTTGTGCCTTTGGGTGTGTTAATGAGCCAGTTGTGGTTGTTATGGAGAGCCCCTCAAATCATAGTGGCATGTAATCTTGAGCTCCACTGCCCTACTAAGACTGTTTTCTTGCCGCTTTTCGACATTGCTCATTGACAGAAAAAGTCTATTACTGTGTGCAGTGTGTTTGCCCGCTCGCTGCCCTCCCCTCGGTTTTGACACTGGCGGTTGAGCCAGGCGCTTTCCCAGGGTTCTAAGGACTGACATCCCTTTCATTTTCCCGCCTGGGCGGCTCAGATAAAGGGGCATATTTTAAACCTCTGTGTGGATACACCAACTGTAAAGAGAGACGGGCTGGTGGGCCGGGGCCGAGCCTCAGCATTAACTTCACAGAGAGACAGGGGGAGAGGGAGGTGATGAGGATTGAAACAAATAAAGAACTTTATTAAACAGTGATTCAGCAGTTTATATTAAAATAACTATAACCGGCTGCAGACCTGACTTTGCAAATATCACAAACATTATCTGCAATCACACTGCAGATAACCCATCTCTTTCTTTATCCCTGATCCATTACAGGGGCACTGTGTTCACCAGTTTTTTTATAATCTCCCCCTGTTACACGTGCGTCCTCCCAGCAAACCAGTGCTGCGTGGAAACCGTCGTTTATCATATCAGTAATGAGACCAGGCTAATCGTGTGTATTCCGGAGACAGCGATGATACACTGCTTGGCGCTTGCCAGGGATCAGCCTCTAAACAATGTTTATCATTGTCTCCCAGGGCTCTTTAATTATCTGGCAAACATTATTGACAAAACAGCAAGGGTCCCTGTGTTTTATGATTTTAAAGGATACTGGGTTACTATTCACAAGTATGTGTGCTGGAGAAAATAAAAGCAAACAGCTTTTTGACTTTACATACTTACAAAAATGTATATTTTAAACTACTTGCAATAAACAGATGCTTTTACTTTAATGTAAATATGCTTTGATTGAAGTTTCTTCTGTATCTAGCATCCATTGCTGTATACATTTTGAAGAAATTACCAAAATATGAGCGATGAGTGAGGAACACAGAATGAGAGAGAGGCAGTGGGTTTCATCAGATCCAGATCTGATGCTCCCATTTATTTTTTGCAGTTCTAAAAACACTGTTAAATGCCTCAGTGACAAGAAGAGGGATGGTCTGTGCAGAAACTATGCCTTAACTCGGTCTCACATTTCTTCCCTGAATCATGCTGAATCACTTTGGTCCAGACGGAGAATATGTCAACAATTATTAGATGCATGGAGAAAGTGTGTACAGACATTCATGGTTCCCAGATGATGAATCCTAATTGCTCTGAAGATCCTCCATGAGGTTCCATGAGGCTGACATTTGTGGTTAAAAACAAAATAAATGTTCAACAACTGTTGGATTGTCAAAATTTTGATTTATCCAACACTAAATGCCTGCGAAACCAGATTCCCATCAGCCTCGATTGTACTTTGTGTTAATCACTGGTTTGTTAACATGATAAACTAAGAGTTGAAAAACACACCTGCTTAACATTAGCATTGTCATTGTGAGCATGTTAGCATGCTTATGTTAGCATTTAGCTTAAAGTATAGCCTCACAGGGGGGCAGAATCTGGCCTTTAACCACATCAATCTGACCCTTTGACCATTTGTAAATAAATATATATATATATATCATTGTGATTTTATTAAATTACCAGCTGATATTCTAAGCTTAAGGGTGTTTACATAGTTTTTTTTATCAGACAATAATTATTTGAAAAAGTTTCAGGATAATTAAGCAGAGGGAATTTGAGAGTCAAACTGAAAAAAAAAGTTAAATGCTACATTGTGTTTATTAAAACAACAAGCTACTTTTTTAAAATAATGTTTGTTTTCTAAGTGTAAAAACTAAACTAATACCAAAGTGGAGAAAAAATAAGTTTTACACATTTAAATTCCTAACTTTACAGGTCGGAGTGTAAACATTAGGGCTAGAATTTTCGTAACTAATCACATAAAAGAAACATTTTGCTATAGATTACTTTCTGTATTCACATTTCTTCTCTCAATTTACGAGTAATATATCCAGTACAAAGAAGTAATGAAACTTTTTAAGAGCTCCTGTGCGTCTGCTCCTATCCCAACAACCACCCATTACTTCAGATTACATACATACATTATATACATAGAGGAATCTAATGCAGTTATTACACTTCTCAGCCGTATTGCTTTCACAGCCATCCTGTAACCTTTACTTGGCTGCCTGGTGGGAGCTGAGTGGAAGCTGAATGGCATGTGTTGACATTGTTAAAGATACACGTGAGGACATCACACGTTTCATGTCTGACTCATATATTTGGAGGAGTGAGGGGGGAGGGGGAGGAGGAGGAGGAGGAGCAGCAGGGGTGGGGGGCCTTGACCCACAACATCTTGAGGCTGTTGCTCAATATCCCGCTAATATGTGTGGCTACAGTGTGAATGGTGATGCCTAAGTCTGTGCTGGTTAGCAATGGTCAACAACAACAGCAGACAGACCAAACAGCATGTTACCTACCCCCCCCCCCCCCAATCCTCCTCTCCTTGTCATGTCTCCACAGATATCAAATCAGCATGGTTGTATAACAAGAGAGGTGTGTCTCATTGATGGTTGCATGAAATCACCTTTGCCGTGCTGTGTGTTGCCATGAAATGTGTGTGTGTGAGAGCAAGAAGGAGCGAGGTGGGGGTAGCAGCAGCAGCGTTGGCTTGGGGTGAGGTCCTGCCCTGATTTTCTCTGGAATTCCTTTGTTTTTGGAAGCCAGAAAGGGGGAAACTGAATCTGCGTAGCCCGAGGGTCTATGCTCCTTGAGAATTCTCCACACACATCTCTCTGCCGCCAGCTCTGATGGTTTTAGGGGTGGCTCTGTTTTCAAAGCTTGGAACAACCAAGGTGTTTTTCACCTACCAGAAAAAAAAGAAGAGGAGGGGGGAAAAATGATGACTGCACCAGGCGATGTGTCTCAGGCCTGGAGGGACTGATGCTCCTCAAACATAAATTTGCTCCATATTTCAGGGCTACGGAAATGAAAGTCAAATGTAGATCCTGCCACTCAGGGCACAAAAGACCCTCCAATGAACATGGATGGGAAACACACGCAGAAAGAGCACTTTCTTTATTCAGGTGATAATAATGAAAAGTGTGGTGCAATGTTTTCCATTTTTAATGATCCTCCTTTACAGGTTAATAACTGTTTTTAACAGCATTTCATGGGCACTGGAAGGGCCAAAGCTGCTGCTGCAGAAATGTTGTCAGCTGCTCCTGCGAGCTGAAAATTTCACTTCACATTCATGGCTCATTAAATCTGATAAACCTTGGGTAATGGTGTTAAAATTGTACAAAGGTATCTCCATTTAGTCCGTGCCACAAGTTTTCTGTGACCAGATCCTTATCTGGGGGGCTCTGTCGCTTTAAGTAACTAACTTCCACAAAGCAGAGCTTTTCCTCTCGTTTGAAGGGGGCTCGTGTTGAGCGAGGAGGGGGGGATTGAATAGGCTTGTTGCCTGCCCTATTGAGCCAGCCTCATTCTTCGCTGTCCCCTGGAACAGGCAGGAGGGGAGAGGGGAGGTGGTGGCAGAGGGAAAGGGGAATGGGAGAAGGGCTCTGAGGTCTGGTCACGTGAGCAGTAATAGTGTTCGTGCTGGTCCCTTTCAGGCTGTCACAGTAAATCTGTTTGACTTGTCACTTTGTAAATCATTACGAAGGCTAAAAGCCTCTCTATTGGATTGTGGTGGAAAGAGGGGAGGCAGCAGGTTTCCTTTGTGCCTTCTTGACGATGAAGATAATCAAGTTTGTTTCTGGCCATCCTGCTGTGAGGCTATAATTAGCTCCCTTCTTCTCTCTTCTCATCTTCTTTTTTGCGTGTTGCTCCTCAAAGCCAAAGTAGAGCGGGAGAGTCATTGTGCAGAGGTCGTATGTTGAGTTTTGTGTGGAGGCATCAATGATCACTGTCTTCTTTAGTTTTATCAGACTTTCTACTGTAGATCAGACACAAAGCTCTTGTCTGCAGAAGTTCATTACTCCAGTGTGTAAGCGTCTGTGCTGAACTGATTTTTGGCTGGCAGTGCAGCCCTACAAACGTGTTGTCTGTGAGTAGCTGACTTAGTGATAAAGTTAAAACCACTGGTGCAGCCCGTGAGTAGGAGTTTCCCCATTGGTCGTTGCTCTTTCAAAATTAATCGGCGCAAGGGCAAATATTATATTTTGACTCTCACTCATACAAAAGGTGCCGCCTGAAGCAATGGAGCAAGCGTAGCAGCAAACATGCTTTTGCATCCCCACTTTTTCACCATACTGTACAACTTTGCAATAGTTAAACATTGGAGTTTTAAATAATTATATCTGACCCTGAATTGGAAAATGCACTTTGTCCTTACCTACTCTCTAACAGCTGGAGAATTGTTGGAGAACTACGTAAGATATGCCACCTGCTTCACTGTCTGATTGGTTTTCAATCATTGTGCCACAGTCGTGTCTGGTGTAAGGAGTCAGTGTTGAATTCAGCTCGTTTATGATCCACCAATCAGGGCGTATTCTAGTGAGAAATCTGTTGAACAAAATTCAAACTATAAAGTTTGTATGGAAATACACTTTATCCTTATGGGTTATGTTGATGCCAAATTGACAAGAAAAGTTTCGACATATGACGCCCTTCATCTGGATGTTTTTGAGGTAAAGGTTGCAAAGGCTGGAGAACATGTATGACATGCACAATGTACACAGTCTGCTTAAGTAACAAAATCAGGATTTGACAGACAAAAGTGAATATAGGGATTTAAATTTGATACCGAGATAAAATGTGCAATCTCTCTGTGCTCTTCTCACTCTCCTGGCTCTATTTTTTGTTAAAAGACAAGTCACGAATCATGAAGGGAAAGAGCTTTCCAATGTGACCGGTCAACAGTTACCAACAGGTGGGTCAAAAAATGCTGAATTTTGATAAAAGACAATCGGAGTTTCTGGGTCACGAACAATGAAAAAAAAAAACTCCTGGTAATTACATATTACCAGTCAAAATGGGTGGGCTACATGAGAGAATTTTTTAATCATAACTTTCACTAATATGGCAAGTCAGCACAAAGGTATTGGCATGAAAAATAAGAGCCTTTGCATTGTTCAATTTCAACAAGGTGGCAGCTAATAATACAAAGGTGTCCCACCGTTAGGCAGGGAAAACCATATTTCTTAAAAGAAGTGTGGTGTAACATTTTCCCTGGAGGGCACAGGGAGCTTTAGTTTAATTGAATAGATATACTATATGCTAGGTTTTGACTTAGCTGTGTTAAAAAAGAGCACTAATGGCAAGATAGTGCATGTGAGGTCCCCTGTTCCTCCCCTGGGTCGGTCAGGGTGAGAGTCACAGCTCGAGGTATGTCTTAACTCGCAGTGTCACTTTCTGACCAAACTGGTTGCTGTCTGACAGAAACATGACAGAGTAGATCTCGTCCTATGTGGTGTGACGTCTGATTTCCGAGGGCACACTCCGGCCTCCTTCCTGTTTTCCTCTTCCTCCTCTGTTTTCTTTTCTCTCCCTTCCATCTTCTCCTCTGTGCTCACCCCGTTTCTCTTTTCCCCCTCCTCTCTTTGGTGTGTGTGCCAGCAGCACTCATGCCTGGAACAGAGCGCCAGGGCAGACATCTGTCGCACAGTGTCCCTGATCCGATCTGTGGCTCGAAGCATCGGGGTCATGAAGAGTAGCAGTCGCCAGTCCAGCCACCGTGGGAGACAATCTGAGAGCTCTATCTCTGTGTTTTGGTCTCTGTGTTTCTCATTAAAATTCACATTGCACACAGCCGCGCACACGCCGGGGTATTAAGCTGTTTGTTGTCTGTATGCGGAGCGTCTGTCATTTGGACTGCTGTAGCACTAAGTCAAACTGGGGCTGGCAGTGTCCCATGTCTTCCTGATAAAGCTCTTTCTTCGACTCACAGGTGCAGAGAGCAAGGGGAAATGTGGGTTTTATCAGGCTGTTCGTCAGATGCGGTGATGTGCAGCTGATCTGAAAGGAGGATTTTGACAGTTAAACTGGATGTCTGTGCCTGGGGCAGTGCCATTAATGACAAAACCAATGACAGAATGAATAAAAGGGTGTTAATTGCGGCTGTTCACTTGTGTTAGAGAAAATGTAACTGTGGATTGACATACACAGTGTCTGCCAAGTTTGATTCTTCACATACCTTCTTGTGAGATTAATGGCTGCCTATTGATCCCACTCGGTGTTTTGACATTTATTGGTGTTGCAGTGGCAGCTTTTTCCTCAAAACAGGTGAGCTCATGCCAAGTGACAAGGCTGGCAAATGCTCAGCTCAGATATTCACAGGAAAATGTGAAATGTAGAAGAGGGGCTGTCATAATCAAAGGTACATACCAGTGTTTTTGCATGCTGTAGCCCATTAACTACAGATCACTTGCACTTTATCGTACATGTACATGTACATTTCCTGCCCTCTTGGCTGCTATTTGTCTTTTAAGGTAGTCAAAATATTGATACTGCAATACTTTTTCAACTACGTGTAAAATAATGCAGTGATAACATTCAGTGCTATTGAAAGTATCAAAGCGGGACCTCAGTTCAGTCTATATGAAAGACAAAATTTACCCTGTTTAGTGTGCTGCGGACTTCTTTTCTTTTTGCTGTGGTAATCAGAGAGGTATCCAGTTTATTTTTTTACACTGGTATTGTATGAAAGTTTAAAATTTGGTACCGTGAATAGGAATAATAACAATTAACCAAAAATGCATCACGACTTTCAGTGCACCTGCTTCATTCAGCTGGTGCTCTTTGTATATTTATCCACGACTATATTTTTACGAGCACATTATCTAATATTCAAGAATTTGTGTTTAATATGGAGGCTTGTACATCTTTATTTGTTTCATAGGCTATGTAAGGCTGTATGAGTACATGCAATATGTTGCTGTGAAAACAAAGCTTTGATTGAGGGGGAAAAAACACATTTGGTATTGTTTGATACATGCAACAGTTAATGTTTTTTTTAAAATAACAATGAATTGATTCATGATTGTTACTGTTACCAACGATCGATTAAGGAAAGTGATTACAATTTGCAACCCTAATCGTAACTCTAGTCTCTCTTAATTTCACTAAATTGTGAACTTTAACTTGCAGAAGTTTGATTTAGATGGCGAATCCATCCAGTATTTAGTTGCCCTCAAGTTACGTTATCTGAACGTTGTAACGCAGTTGACAGCAGAGAGTAAAAACTCCTGTTGGTGCATTTGAAGATGCTACAACGAGCAACCTTTCATAAAACAATAAACAACTAAATCCACATGCTTCTTTTCACATCCATGTCTGCTCACTTGCCATTCTGATTTGATTTTCCTGACAACACAGCTTGTCAGTGCTTTTCAGCATTCAACTGTCAGCTCGGCTCTCAGATGTTGGAGAGTTTTGAAAATGGTCCCTGTTTGCAACTAAAATACCACTCAGTTGTAGAGCAACTTTGATAGAAAGGGCACGAAGGTTACAACGACTCTGTGATGGATTTTTGTGATGGAAGTTGATTTTCAAGTTGAATTGATGGGCACCAAAGGCTGTCTGAAAGGCGGGGAAAGGAAACCTGAAAGGAAACCTCAGTAAACTTAAGGCGTGCTTTTAAAAATGGTTGATAATAATAATTTGTCTTCTAGTTAAGGGGCTCAACATGCAAAACCACGAATCTGATAATCAGACTAAAATGACATTTTGTTTTCACTTCATTATTCTGCATGACTTCATGTTCATGTTCGCTGTTTTCTGCTCTTTGTAGACTTTAAGTCGACTTATAGCAACCTGCGCAGCCACATCAATCTCAATACGCTTGTTGCCATTTTTGTGCCTGTTTTTGGTTACTACAGTGATACTATATATGGATCAAAAATCTTGGGACAGAATCATTCCGATAGAAATGTTGTTTAAATAATCAGCTTCCAGTAATCAAGTAATCCACCCTTGTTCATTTTGGGTCTTTTCGTACATGACATCATATGAAAAAAAAACTGGACATTGTTTTGTCCAGTGGAGCCATTTGTTGAATAAGGAAAATTAAGCAAAAAAATGAGATAAAAGTGTTTATGTATCTTTTTAATGATTAATGATTCATCAATTGTGAGCATTTTTTAACTATTGGTTAAGGAAAATACACAAAATTTGTAACCCTAATAATGTTTTTCAATAATACATGAAAAATGTTGAAATAGCTGTACTGTATTTTAAAACAGACAACAAAATTCTGTAAATAGGGAAGCTGTATGTTTCACTGCTTCACATTTGAGTAATAAATACAAAATGTTAATTGGGGAGTGAAGAAAAAGAACTAGGTCATAATCATCTGCGAATATTGATCAATTTGAGTTGGACAGACATGATCACTATTAGAGTTCAAGTGTATTTTCTTACTCTGGCACAGGAAGATAAGATCTCCATTCTTAATACAAAGCTTTTATTGGTTCTGTTGTTTGCAGCTGTTAATGAGCAAAACAGTTTTTTTGAATTGCTGAAAAAAGATGCCAGATCTGGGATGTGGGCAGTGATTCAGAGGTCTGGAACCGAGTTGCAAAACCACCGGAATGGTCCTTTAAGATAAAGCAGTAGATGAATTCAAAGTCCGGGAATCGTCAGCTTTACAAAGCTCCTGAGTCACTGAATGTGAAGCTGCTTTGATTCAGCGCATCTCATGTGAGTCAGCAGAGTCACAAAGTAAAAGGCTAGCATGTGTGACGAGCAGATTAGTCCCCTTTATGAAGCCTGCCCCCTTTCAAAATGAATATCTTAACATCTTGTTTACTTAGTATAAATCCCTGAGATGGAAATCAGGCTGAGATTAGATAAACGGCAGACACGCCTGTTATCTTTTGAAGGATAATTGACCTGTGACGCTCAGTTGGCAGGACCCCAAGCCCATGATGGCTTCATGAACTGAATGTCAATGCATTTCAGGTGCAGATAACAGTAAGATTGAAATAATTGTTTACATGTGGTCATTGCAAAGAGGTTAAAGTATGTGCTCAGTTATATACTGGTGGATCAGCCTGTCAGTAGCACTGCTGCACTGGTTTAAGATTGGAGTGGCTCATATGACCAGACAAACTCGTGGCCAAGGTACACTTTAAAGACATTAAAAAAAAATCTAGCTACGCTGCAAATTTCAGATAACATTCACTAAGCAAATATTAGCTGGCTGGCTCTGTGTATTAATTCTGTTCACTTACAGTATCATAGCCAAGGCTCACAGTGTGCTTACACTGTATAAATCACTCTTTAATAGGTTCATGTTTGTGCTCAATAACAGCCATTCACCTTGATGTACATTATTTTGTCACATTTGTCATAATGTATTTCATTACATCAGTGACCGCACATGTTCCACACATATCTTTAAAGCACAGGACTGAGGTGCTTATTTTTTAAATTAGTATGACTGTGAAGAGCAGTTATATTCTTTATGATTAGTATGTGATTTTTGATTAATCAATAAATCATTTTATCTAAAACATGGGAGAAGAAAGTGAAAAGTGATGCCTTTAGGTTGCTTACTTTTCCTAGATCAGAGAAAATTCTCATATTTGAGAAGTTGGGACCAGCAAATGTTTGTCATTTTTTGCCATGCTAACATCATTGCTCAAAGGATGACAATGTCTGTCCACAAGTCCGCCACTTTGTCCAGATTGAACTATTTTAACAAATACAGCATGTATTACCCTGAAACTTTGCATTCATTCATGATCCTATAAGGATGAAACCTACTGATGTTGAAGATCCTCTATAGCAACATTTCTCTTGTGTTGTACTTTCACATAACTAAATGTAAAAAACACGCTCCCTTGTGGGAGCATCCATGAGGAGGGTCCCCAGTATATTTTCTGTCTTTTAAGTTGTCCTTGGTTGAGCAAAAACTGACGAGAACCAATGTGTTATTGGATGATCTGCCATGAAAGTTTGTGCACACATTCAAGCCTTTGTAACAAGGATTTCTAATAGGTTTGGTGATCCTGTTAACTTTTCACTACTACATCATGTCTAAATTTCAATTTACAACACGTTGGTTTATGATCAAATACAGACTCAGCTGTACTTTGTGTTGTGTGTTAATTAGCACATGCTTGCAAACAGGCTAACCTAAAGTTGTAAAGACAGCAAACATTAGCTTATACCCACTAAACATCTGCATGTTACCATTGTCATTGTGAGCATGTTGATGTTAGCATTTAACTCAAGGTGCAACTGTGCCAAGTACAGCCTCATGCATGCTAGCATGACTGTTTACTCTTAGTACTGTTGCTGATGAATGATTGGATTATTACAGTCAGGAAATTTAATGTCAATGCGTCAATTTTATGTTAGTTTATCCATTAGCAACAGAAAATGTAGCACCATGTATGTCCTGCTCACTTTTGCGTCTGAACTCCTCAAGCTGGAAGTTTCTCCAGCAGAATCCTCTTAGTGTCCTCTCAGTGTGCCTGTTATGCAGCAGCCTGGAAAAGGTGTTTTATACTGATGACAGGCAAGGTCGGGCCAGTGAAACAGGACAGTGCGAGTGTGTGCGTGAGTGTGTGCGTGTTGGGGGTGGTGGTAGTGAGAGAAAGAGGGATGGAGGAGTGGGGGTGACAGAAGGAGAAAGGGAGGGAGAGAGAAAGTGCCACTGCAGCTCTCCTGGTGTACCACCACCCGCTACTCAGCTGCAGCTACAAATCAAACAGAACCGAGTCGCTGCTGGCACTGCGCCATGACACTGATCACTGGCACACAGAACACTGTCAAAACCATCTTGATGGGTAATTAGGAATACTCTATCATTTCTGCTATCACTTAGCTGGGCGCTCGTCTAGTCTGGTGTGTGTGTGTGATGTGTGTGTGTCATCTGAGGCTGTGGGATTGTTGGAGAAGATGCTGCAGTGATACACAAGTGTGTTTTACACCATGTAACCCCAGCTGGGTGGTGGTGGACTTTAAGGATCTTGGCTGATCCCTTAAAGTCAGTCCCAAGCAGTAAACTCTAGCTGCCTCTGGTGTGTGTGTGTGTGTGTCTGTGCATCTTTATACAGTGTTGTGTGTAACCTTGTGGTTGTTTTAAAGGGCAGCAGTAGTGTTACGGCTCTTTGTGAGTGTCACTGATGCACATCGTGTCCTGGATGACTTTGACCAGGCAGGCCTTGCAGCTTTACAGAGCAGAGCGAGCTTTAAACAGCTCTGCATACTGTATGTATGGCAAAGAGAAAAGAAATTGAAAAAGGTTGGTTGGCAGGCTGTTTCCCCCCTGTGATTTAAACATTTAGAATTTTCCCATTAACCCTCATCACTCACAAGAAGACCTCAGCTAAAATGCCTACTTTTACACTTGCGCCGTGGACAATTTTGCAATTTGTGCTGTTATTATCCTAATTTGCGCAAGCGAAAATGAGAGAAAGGGGGGAGCACATTGTGTGCCCTTTGATTAAGTGGGATGTTTGAATGCGGGCCCTCCACCTTCAAGAGAGATTTGATACTTGAGGGGTTGAAGTGTTTTTGATGGAAACTCCATTAATGATTGATAACAGGAGGAGAGCGGTTAAAAATCTCCCTGCTCCAGCACCATCAATTATTAAAAGCTCTCTCCATGCATTTTGGTGGCACATAAAATATCAGTCACCATCTTGAAATCTTGAGTTGATAACATCTGTCAAAGGAATTAGGGCTTTGTATTGATTTCCTGAAACTCTCCTCATCCGGGGGTTGTATGTTGCGCATTTTAAAGGTGAAACTCGCAACAGATTGCAAACAGTTAGCGTGGGTTTGTTGCTGTTATCTGCTCTCATCAAAGGATTTCTAGACTTCTGAGACATCATTTATCAAATTCTCATTTATATTATCATAGGTTTATATTTTATTAATTACATGAAAATATGTGTAGAGCTAAAATTGTTTGGTTAAGTTTAGATATTAGGTTAGATGAACATTTTGATGCAGCATAGAAAGTGCATCTTCCCTTCAGCCTAAAACATCACTTCTCTCCTACGTATCTGTGCTTCAACTTGAGATTAGATTGTGAATAATTTTCAATTTTTGATAAAGCAGTTCTTCAGATAAATTTGTCTGTTGATTTTTAATTAATCGATTAATCATTTCATCTAATAAATGCTCAACCCAATTTTAACTTTTACTCTGCAGCGCTACAGTGCTTAATGATAATGCCATTTTGTCACACATTTTTCTTTTATCAAAAAACTGCAGCTTCTACAGTTTGGATATTGCACTTGGCCATTCTGCAATTTCAATAATATTTTGATTAATTTTGCAAACCTTCTTGAGATGGTTGTGTGCCACACAATATCTCACTTAATAGCCAGAATGATTCAGCCCCCGTTTATGCTGAGAATCGCACACACACGCCACATGTCAAGTACAATGTTGAGGGATGTTTGAAGTGATGCTGGAGATTCGTGTCAGCCGGTGTATGAGTGCGTGTCAGTGCAGCAGTAAAGTTTTCCGGAGCTGAGTGCTGATTCGAGCTGCGTGGAGACTTGAGCTGACAGGCCTGCGGCTTCTCTGTGTCATCGCCAAGGTTCCCATCAGCGCTTGCAGAGGGAATTCTCTCAGAGAGCACTGCCGTACTTCCACACAGGAGACCCGATTAAGTCTTTACACCGCATGTGGCAGCCGCGTCCGGACACTCTGCTCAAAGTGCTCCAAGGCTGCTTCGAGGCACGCGAGAGGAGATGTTTTCATGATGCCTCAGTTGGCTGTGGAGCCTCTCTGAAGGTAATGATTATTGGGCAGAGCATGCCTGGTAGCACTTCTATTTTCTTTTTTTCTGCGTCATCATGAGTGACACCTTCATTTGCTGGTGTCAATATTCGAGTTCTTCATTGACTACAGATGGAGTCCGACAGCTCTGTCTGCATTGTTTTGTTCCTTTCAGAAACATCAGTCTCTTAAAGTGATAGTTTGGATTATTTGATGTCGGGTTGTATGAGGTAATTTTCCATAGTCAGTGTGTTAACTACAGTAGATGCCAGTTGACACGCCCCCAGTTTGAAGAAGCAGAGAGGGGCATCACTATGGCAGCTAAGCAATGAACTGCTGTGGACAGGGTCGGGAACAAAAAGTATTTTAGACACTTAAAAAAGGTGCACCCAAAAAATCAGTTTAAGTGTTTGCTATATTTAGAATATTTTCACTGCTTTACTTCAGACAGCTTTTTCTGACAGGAAACCGCCATTATAGAAGCCAAATAACACTCCAACCAAACTCCATAGGCATCCTTTTGTTGCTCATCCTGTCCACATTGGTTTACAGCTTAGCTTCTGTGCATGCTAACCGGCATCCACTGTAGGTATTACACTGACTATGGATAGCTACCTACAACCCACATCAAATAATCTGAACTATCCCTTTAAGATGAGGTGAGAAAAATGCTCCTGGAAATATGTTAAGTATATCAAGTGGAAAGGATGTAAAGATAGAGACGAACGGTGGCAGTAACAACAAATAAAGTGATGGCTGTTCTTATCCGTGCCCTGATCAGCATGTCTCATCATAGCAGTGAGGCGCCCTGTGCTGCCCATCTTGTGTCAACAGCGGCGTATTTACATAAGCTGTTTCCCCGTCGGCCACGGCTTCTGTCCTGAGAGCACCAGGAGCTGCGATGGCGATGCGGTGTGATTAGATTTACAGATGGAGATTAATGTGAACAGAGGTAATAGCACAAAGGCATAAATCACAAAGAAGAGGCTGGAAGCACTGTGCTTGACCTTTCGAATGGCGATAATGATGCTGGAGTCAGATACGCTCCTACTGGGGGCCGCAGCGCCAGCATGAGTTTAGACAACGCTGTCATAAATGCAAAATGTGTGCATGTGTGTGCGTGTGTGGGGTTAATAGATGGGGCGGTCAACACTGGAGTGCATTTAGATGAAAGTGACAGCACGTATGAAGCTGTCAGAGCATTACACGCTGCAAAGTGAGGGAAATGAGTAAATGCACTCAGTGTGTGCACACACACACACACAGCGACAGGCTGATACCTGGCGCTCAGGCTCTTTCTTTAAGTGGGAAGTGAAACCTGTCCGCCTGTCTGTCTGTTTGTCCGTTTCCCCGTCTGTCCTTGCAGCGCAGAAGCATCAGCAGGGTTATTAGAGGAGCCCTATGGCTGCCACTGATAAGGCCTGTATGGGTGCTGCCACTGACAGCGCTGCCTGCCTGCCTGCGTGGCAAACACAAGTGGCCTGGCCGGGGGATTACTGCCTGCTGCCATTTCTGCTGATGCCTTTCTTTATGTTATCCTCTCCAGTCACATGTGCTGCATTTGAATAACTTGGCTGATGTTGTAGAAATGGAACTCCTCGAAATCCCCACCTGCATACAAATGAAGGCGCACGGACGAAAACACTCACATAACACACACATTTTAGATGTTCTTGGCTTATTAATGTCCCTGGGCCTCATGCACGGAGCCATTTATGAACAAATTTCCTCTCGTTTTTGTTTGTTTCCATGATTTGTTCTTATTTTTTGACTACCCCCTGATTTCTGGAGTTCACCAATGGTTTCTTTGTTTTGCTCTTCTTTGTGTTACAGAACATTTGGTTAAGTTACAATTGACAGTTAAAGGTATCATATTTCACAAGTCTTACCACATCTATTTTATCCTTCCATCTTAAAGCTACCACAGGAGCTTTTAACTGGTTATGAAACAGTCTCAGTTTAGTACTGATGCATCTATAAGACCTGCACCAGCAAACAAGACCATCAGGGAGAAGACGGCTATTTCTCTGTAGTTATTCTTAATGCCTGCCACCGGGTCCCTGTGAAATCAGATGAAACAAGTCTGTGTTTACATTTTCCCTGGCAAAGTTACAGTGAGTAGTACATTAGCCACTTAAAAAGAGGCAGAATATTTTTCTTGAGATCATTTTATTTTTGGCCTTATGTTTTTTGGTTATAGCAGAGGAAAGACTACCGCTTTTGTCCGCAGGGGTCTCCAAAATCAATAAAATATGAAAGTTCCTTGTGGCAGCTTTAAATTAAATATTGTTAGAGTTTTAGACTGCTGGTTGCACAAAAAAAAACATCTATGGAGCACATAAACTGACATCATGTAATAAAATGTTATCAGACAAGCCAAAAATATAATTAAATACATTAATTAATAAGTAACATTGTTAAATATTTAGAATATAGTGTAAAAAGAAATACAAAAGCTCAAATCAGTTGGTCAAAAAACTGTAAAAAGCTTCTTTTCCTTTGTCACAAACTATTTGATCAAACAAATTGATATTGAATTTATTTAACTCTAAGTCTTATTTGTAACTCCTCCTCTGCAATATGTCGATTTCACTATTGCTGAAGCTCTTCTTCCAGCCTTTTTTGGTGGCATCTCTCCAAATCCTGGCCATCAATATTAATTTATGATCAAATGGGGTTCACCTTTCAGCACACCTGAGTAAAAGCTGATTGGGATGTTTTAAGAGCTTTTGGTGAATCTGGAGGTATCATGCCCTAACAGAAAATTAAGTGAAAATCTAAGAGAAATTGGGGTGTCCCTGTAGAGCATGCGCCCCATAAACTGAGGCTATCAGTCTTCTGCGCGTGCAGGTCATCTCCCACCTGCACCCCATTTCCTGTGTGTCATTCCCCCTCTCTTTACTCCCTCTCCTGTCCTATCTTCAGCTCTCCCTGTCAAATGACAGCAAAAAAGCCAAAAATATAATATTTTTAAAAAATTTAAGATAAATTTAAGTCAGTGTTGCTGCATGTGGCCTCCTGTCTCCTTTCCTTCTTCTCCTGCTGTAGTGGCCACAACCAGTTATTTACATGCTCTGTCACTTACTGGGAGGAGTGATGCTGATGGGTTAGGAGGCTCACTAATCCACTCTGCTGCTGTCATTAGAGAGAAGCAAACAGACTATTACCACCTCCTCCTCCTCTGTCTGCTCATCATAAGCCTCACATACACACACACTTGCACGTGCACACACACAGCTGTGATGGAGAGTGCCTCTTGCTTCTTTAGTGCTACTGAGTGGAGCCCTGCTTTGGTAATTGATCCTGTTTGGTATGAGGGGAGGAGGGAGAAGGAGAGAGGGAGGCCCTAAGTGTTGTCAGTTTGCTGCATTAATTTTTCAACCGTGGCCAGTGAGGCTGGAGGGACGGAGGAGGGGCCCACCGCAGAGCTCGCTCAGAGAAACCACGCTGTATCTGTCTAATGCTGCTGCTTGCTGCTTTGTCTGTCCACGCTTCCATCGCTGTTTATCGGCACTCATTCTAAAATAAGTTCCTCTCTGCGAGACTCAATTATGATTCAACCGATTGATTCATCCACTCAGCCACGGCCTCCTGCTGATGACATATTTGTTTTCTTCTTCGTCCGTGGCTCAAAAATAGCCTTCTGGTGGTTGTGTGACTTGTGTGCCTCTTTGTCTGGGTGTTTGTGCCTTCTCATGGCATACAGTATGTGCAGCTGATAATAGACAGACCTCACTCTGTGCGTTTTGATCCCGGCTCGGGGCTCTGGTCGCTGACTCACTGATGATGTCAGCGAGAAGCCAGCTGAGAAGCAGGACTGAGCAAAAAGAAAGCATAAAATACTCAGTTTTGTGCCTGCTTCTCGCTGTAGTAGAAACTGATATTATTACTTCTGTGTTCTTCGCAAGTTCTCCCCCGTGTTCTGTGTCAAAATACTCCCGTCCTATAATTAGTACCACTGTTATCACATAATGCCGTTCAGTGCAGTTGGAAAGGATACTGCTGAGAGATTTCTATGTCCGTCAGAGCTACGTTAGCCAACACTTCCATGAGTCATTAAGAGGTGCTCACAGCCACGGAGAACGTCACTGCTGACATTTGTTGCAGATATGAGTCACAATTTCTTGGTTTTATTAAATACTTCCTAAGCGATTTGTGGACACATTTCATTTTGCATGTCTAATTTTTGTTGTTTTCTGGGAGATGTAAGTGGCCATGCAGTAGCTCACAGCAAGGTATCTAAAAATGCTTCGTGATGATGCACAAGGCTCTACTGGAGTAGAGTCACTGGAGTTGCAGCACCCACATTACAGTGCCCGGGGGGCCAGGAACTTCCCTAAGTTCTAAATAGTCAGAATGGGTCACATGCAGTGGGCAAGTCTTCCCTCGGGGATTAATAACTAACTGCATTTTACTTGGCAAACACCACACTTTGTCACATTTTGATCCAAAAGATCACTTTAAGTGACACAAACACATTCTGCTATACATTTTATATTGTTTTCTAAAAGTTTTGCAACTGCACTGAAATGACAAACAACAGAAACATTACAGGGGTGCTCAGGCGATTTAGTGTTCTTCTACAAAATAAAAGGCTTCCAAAAGACACATTTAAAAAAGAACGATCAGAATCGATGCAGCAAAGGCTGAGATATCCCAACTTTCAGTTTATTGTAAAGGTCAAGCTCCAAAAACACTGGATCCTACATTTTCCACAGTGCAACTCAATAACATCTTTTGTTAGACTTTCTCTGTATGTTCAGTTCCCACATCATTCAAAGTTTGTACTGCAGGCTTTCTTTTATCAATTTGTCATCTTTGAGCCCAAACAGAGATAACCTTGGTGACATGATCAGGGTTATTTTTCAGACTTTAGAAAGTTCCTTCGGAGTCACTCACTTATCACTCAACAACAATAATACATGACGTAGCAAAAACATTTAACAAAAATGAAAATAACAAGATAATGAAACAATTCCAAATATGACCAAAAACAAACAATAGCCATAGAAAATCAGGAGATCATACTCCAAGCAGAGCATGAAAATAGGTAACTCATTCATAGGTTATAGATAAGTGTTACTACCAGTGATAGTATTACATAACAAAGTTGTAAAACATAATAATAGAGTTGTGATGATGAGCATGCACAGCTGATCCCTTAATAAGAAGACAGGGCATTTTTGGTCAGATGGAAAGTTGATAAGGACAGAGTGTTTACAGGTAGATTATTCCACCTTAAACCTTAAATATAAGTGCTTTCTTAGCCATTGATTAAGAGACTGCAGGAACAGAAAAAAAGAGCTGTATAGAATGTCTCAGTTTGAAAACAGTACCATAAACAGTAGGAGTGTAAGAAAACACTCAAACATCATGATATTATGTTTTGTGATACTGTATCAATTCTCAAAAACACTATTGTGATATTGTGATCTTCACTGTTCTGATTGCATAAAAAGCAGGCTTAACTTAAAAAAAACAACAAAACAGATACAGATGCATTTGATTGTGTGTTCTTTATACTTCTAGATTTTTAAAAAAATAATAGTTTATCACCTTTCTCACAGTATTACAATACAGTGCAATATATTGAATCATAACCCCTGTATCATGATGCATATTGTATTGCCAGATTCTTGCCAATACACAGCCATAATAAATGGTTTTAAATAGTGAGGGTAATTCAAATGTACATCTATACATTTGAAAATGAAGATAATGAAGTGCAGCCAGTGTCGCTGTCTTCTTTATTGTACAATAATGAGTTGTAGAAGGACAACCAAGAGCTAATTTGCAAAATCTATTATAATCGATAGCAATACAAACACTTAAAAAAGCTTTCTTTATGTGAACGAAACAGAAAACAAAGTGTATATCATGTTTGTGGACATGGGCTAAAACAAACTAAATCCACAGAAAAGACAAGACTTTTCTGAGCAAAGTTATGTATCAATAACATAATGACATTCTAGGCTCATATCACTCAGATATTGTGTGTATTTTGCACTCTAAACCTGACCATTTAACCTCGACATGTCGGCATCCCAAACATAATAAAAGGCAGGGCAGGGCTGTAGATGAACTGCGTGATTTACAGCCTTTGTTAGGTCACACAGGTGAGAGTCCTTTCTTTACCTCTCTCTGTTTTGTCCCGTCCAACAGGTGTGTTTTCTCTCTCAGGTCTGATTGCGCTCACACCTCCTCCTGCCCCCCCCTCCCTGCTATCCTCTCACCTTCCTGCCAGCTTAGCTAGCCAGGACAGGCCTCCTTCCACTCCAAAACCATGATTGCATTCTTGAGCTATTCCACCCCCTCCTTCAGAACAAGAGCCCTCCGCATCTCCCTCCCTTTCAAGTAGAGGCTGCCGGCCGCGTTTCCCCTTTGAAGATGTAATCTTGGAAAACACAGAGACATCTCTGGGATTATCTTAAATGTCTTCAGTATGTCAACAGCCTGGCCCTGTTGCGGAGCAGCGCTGGCTGTTTAAAGGGTCGGGCGCGATGACAGCCGAGGAAAATGCCGCATCGCAGAGGTAATCACAGGGTCAACTCCGCTGACTCCATTCAGGGCCAAAGCTCCCCACTGTTACAACTGGATGATAACAGACACAATGAAATGATGTATTTCCCCCATGTGGGCAAGGCTGTGTTTACAATTGAAGGTAATAGCAGGCAGCGGAGCGCTCCATAACAGATGGTGTTGGTAGGTGAGGTTCATTTATGTCATGGCATTTTCCAAAATGTTATGAAAATCCAAATGGTGCTGTGTCTTAACTAAGCATACACAATAAGATGAGAAGCATCATTGAGTAGTCACAAGAGGGAGAGTTACTATACACCAAATTAGAGGCACATAAGTGGGCGCTCCTTGAAAAGGATCTTGACTTTGTAATCATATCAGATGTTATCAGGAGGAGATTTTAGGAAGGGTAAGTGCTCGGAAACTAAATCAGAGAGAAGCTGCCTAGGGAACACGTTGTTATCATAATTACCTGCTGAGCGATGACTGCAGAACCAGTGTTGATGTTGACGCCGAGCTGCCCTCTTCTCTCTCCGACGAGGTTGTCTTGTGTGGGCTGCTGCCTTCCACACATCTCTTTGTGCTCTGTTCTATGTGTGTTTTCTTTCTTTCTGTTTTTCCCCCTTCCTTTCAGCCAGGCAGGAACACAGACTGCAGGCCAAAAAATGCAAATATTGTTTTGGTGAGATCTGGCTCAGAGATTTGGGACAGACTTGCGTCAGTGTGTACGTGCGGGTGCTGGCAGGCTCTGGGGCAGTGGTGTAAGGTAGTTACGACAACAGGCCCTAGTGTACGCTAGTGGTTTGACATTTGACATCATCAACATAGATATTATCCAGCAATCGTCATTGCGCATCTATTCTGCTTACGACAAAAATACCAAAGAAAATAAATAATTCATTTAATTGAGTGTTTTTTTTTTCAGATTGTTTATTTGTAGTCTTTATTATTAGTCTTTATTATTAATGTAGAATAAGAATATAATTTTGATATTGATTACTACTGACCAAAAAACCATGACAGAGATGGCCTTTTCAAGCAAATGGCACCATTTTTTTTCCAATGCAAGTTCTTGTTAGAACACAACTATATATATTTACAAAGTGGCAATCTGAATAAGAGATAGGAGGACAAGATGTACCTTTATTGATCCCCTGTAGGGGAAAGTAAGTTTGATGCAGCAGCACAAGGGGAAAAATTAGCTGTGTAAGGGGAAAATGAAATTAAAATAGAATGTAAATTAGATAAAATGGAAATACTGTATATAAGAAAAAGATCTGTCGCTTGTATTCTCCACCATGGACAGATTTATGAGACAAAGGACCCTTGGGTGTAGACATGTAAAAGACCTTCTACTCCTTATTTATAGGAGCACACCCAGATTGAAATAGACACAAGAGCCATGTTTCCATCACAAGTAACTTTCTTCAGGGATCAGGAACCTTTGCAGGAACTAAGTGTAGTTCCACTGCAGGGACCAGGGTCTAAATTAAGTTTTAAGAACATTATTTCACCTCCCAAAAAGTCTCCTCCCAGGGGATAATACAAAGTTTTATTTTCTAAGAGTTCAGGAGCTTTAGCGAATCGGGCTTGCATTGCTGAACATGTGTGAGTGGTTGAGTACTCGCATTTTATTTCAGCCACCGTTTTAAAAATCTGGCGCCGCAAAGTAGTTTGTTCATTGTGCTTCGACACATCAACATGAAGTCACAGAAAAAAAGATATGACTGATGGACCGAAATAATGGTGGCTGGTTGTCTCTTTATATGGTGCTCTCATTGTTTTCATTTTCATTCGTAGTCGTGTGCAGAAAGAAAAAGAGAAAAAAGAGAAAAAGAGTTGTCTCTTTTCCATGCATGAGTGGACTAATTCACCAAATCTTCACAGATCTTAAGACTGTGGTGGAAACACAGACAACAAAAAGCTGAAGGAACCTTATAGTTCCTTGAAAAGTAGTTCCTGGGACTAAATGTTCCAGGTATTTTAGGTGGAAATGCAGCTAATGTTGTTCCTGGGAGCTGAGGCGAACCAGAGACTTCATCTCCTCTGTTTCAAACACCAACCTGCTCCTGCTGGCACACAGAGTCCGCCTGCATGTTTTTTTTTCGTTTTTTTTTTCTTACAAATGATCTGTTTGAATGAAATGCAGCCACGGCTCTCCTCACTGTTGGCATTTAAACGGGAGGAAATAACAGATGATGATATCAGAGTGGGTGAGAGTGAAGGAGAGGGAGAGCCCACTCGAGGAGGAGGAGAAAACACTTGACCTGTTTGTTTTGGGAAAATGGTATTCCTCTGCTAATTTCCTCCTGATAAGTATCTGACAGCTCCTAGTAAAGTGTTTTATCTTGGCTGGAGGGAAATGGCTTCTCTCACTCACAGCGCCAATCGATTTCAGAGACTCTCGTTGCTTTAAATTACATTCTCTGTTTTTTTAGACTTCTTCTATTTGCATAGAGGTAATCAATTACATATATTAGCCTACCGCTTTTAGCTTAACGTGGACTTTCTCCATTCCTCCTGCTCGCTTCTTTCTTACCTCTCGAGACGCTGCTGCAAATTCTGGCTCTCTCCTCTTCCACCTAACATCATTGACTGCTGTTTGCCGTGTTGGGGGGCATTGATTTTTACTGCTCTGCCTCTCTCTGGTTTAACAGTTGATGAGTTGTGTTAAGACGCCCAGGGACAGCCCTGCCTGTTTTAAGGAGATGAGGTCGGCTTTTATAGCTCTCCTGCTTCCTCAGCCTTGGATGATAAGATGTGTGTGTATATGTGAGTGTGTGCACATGTGAGTGAGTCTGTCTGCATGAGCTGAGCAGCCGCTTGAGACTAGGATTCCCCCCAGGAAGCTAAAGTAAACGTTGTGGTGTTAAGGGCTTTTAACAGGCAAACTTGGGCTTTGTCATCTCCAGCATTTGAATCACTTTAAAGACTTTGCGCAGAAAATTGGTTTGCCTCCTCAGTCAATGAGCAGCCACATCATCAGATACGATTACCAGGATTGAAGTGTTAAGAGAGTAATGCCGAGTGCGATTATGAAACTGGCTCGAGTGGAGAGTTGACACAGAGTTTAGATTCAAAGGCGACAGGAATTTTTAGTCTTACAGAGGCACCTATAACCCCCCACAGCCCACACACACACACACTCAGAAGTCATAGATACAGACACAAACCTCATTTAACACGATTAGTTTCTTTGAGGATTTTACCGCAGCCTCTTATATCCGGGATGAAAGAGTTCACACTTCTGACAGGGGAGGAAAAAAAAAAAAAAAAAAAAAAGCTGGAGTCTGCAGAAGCTTGTACGGCGCACTCAGCTTTTCACTGCAATATTCACCACATTATTAAGGAACACATTGCTTTGTGCTGTGTTGCTCTCAACACCATCTGTAGTGTGCTGCTCAAGTGGTAGCAATTTTCTCGTAGTCTCGTGTCTCTCACGCAGTATTACAAGTGAAACTCGATTGCAGATCTCCGCTCGGTGTTCTAGTGCATTTAGTCTCTCATAAACGTTTGGATTCTTCCGTGATTGCTCCCCGGCAGTTTCCAATATGCAGAAATGCACTGCCGTCTCACCATTTAGCTCCCTCTCGCGCTCTCTGCTTTGAAAGCTGATGTCATTTCACAGTGAAAACATTTACCCAGTATTGCTCTCCCAGTATAATCCAGTCTATCCTCTGGTGTAATAAAACTGCTGTTGTTTTTTTTTGTTTTTTTACCAACCTTAAAGGGATAGTTTGGAATATTTAATGTAGGGTTGTACGTTATATGAGGTACGTGCCATAGATGCAAAGTCAAACTCCACAAAGAACCAAAAGATAGAAGAAGCAGCCTATAGTTCATTCAGGTTTGAGATTAAAGGGATATTCGGATTAACTGAAGTGGGGTTGTGTGAGGCACTAGTCGGTGTATTACCTTCAGTAGATGCCGGTCATCTCACCCCCAGTTGGAAGAAGCAGAGGCGGGTGCTATCATGAAAGCTCAGCTGTGGATGGGGTCGACAGCAAAACATACTTTAGCCACTAAAAAAAGGTCCATCTCAAAAAAATCAGTTTAAGTGTACGCTATATTTAGAATATTTTCACCACTTTGCTGTCAGACAGCCTTTTCCTGTGAGAAACGGCTGTTAGACAAGCAAAATTTTTGCTCTCTTCAATCTAATCAAACTTCATATGTGAAATCAGTAATTTTACCTCGCAGAACATGGGAGTTTCTGGTCTATTGCTGCCTCGATATGTTAGGTTTAAATCACAGAAGCCACAACCACAAGCCAGCCCCACTTAAAATAATGCAAACTATCCCTTTAAGGAAGCTAAACACAGCTCTCTGGTATGGTTGCTAAATGACGTCACCTTTTAAAAAAGATGTGATGGAAGGAATATTGAAAATCAGTTATAGTATAATAATTGAGCTTTCAGAACTTAATGTATGGCCAACTTAACAATGTGCTATTATAATCTTTCTCTTAAACCCATAACCTTTACACACTGGCTGCACACACGTTTTTAAGAGGGTCCATCGGTGCGTGTTATAGCTGGGTAATATCAACCTAATAGGCTTACCTGTCAGCACTGTACGGGACGAAGACCCTGTAAATCACATTTGTCTGCGACACCTGCTCGCCTCCCTGCGTATTTATGGGTTTCTCCTCCGCCCTGTCCTCTTCTTTTTGGCCTCGGTCCAACATCAACCCCCTCTTCCCACAGTATGTTCTTCAGTATGTTACCCTCTTCTCGTGGATTAAATGAATGAGCAGGTGTTACGATGTATAGGGGGCCCCATTTAGTCCATACTGCCCTTCTGTTCAAACCACTCATGTATTGTTTTCGAAATATAGGAGATAATAGGAGATATTTTACTTTCAGTCTTATAATGACAACTTTCATATTTCAGCCCATGTTTGTTTCTGTTTAAACTTTAAGTGTGAACACCTTATTTTATCATAACTTCAGCAAAGCTCTGAAATGTCAAAACCAACTCACTGTGGAGTACTATTACCTTGATTTTCTGCGAGCATGGTGTTTTCAAAAGATAAACTGTACCCAAGAGGTGTAGACAGACAAAGATGTACTAAAACAATTCACTCATATAGTTCATGTTGTTCCTTTCAGTAATACTGATATCAAATCTCCTCTACTTTCCCACATTTCTGTGTGAATTGCTGCGTCCCACCGGCCAAAATTTCTTAGACTCTGATTAGCAGTGCCAAGATATACTGTACCTCTTGGAAAATGGCCACGAGGGCAGCCTGGAGCAGAGGAAGCTTGTTTGCATCAGTGTAGAGATTGTAAGTGATGAAACAATGGGAGAGAGAGAGAAAAGAGAGTGGTGTGTCTTCCTCTGGGAGTGTCGTTGCCAGAAGACCTTAAGATAAAGACCAGAATTGTTTCTTTTTGCATATTCATCTCATGTTTTTCTGTCAAATGTAAAGAAGAGAGAGTTTTTATTTCCATTTCATCCATTTCTGCTTTACTTTAAATAAAAACAAACTGAAAGATGCTGAAAAGCTCCATGGAGCTGAGGGGAACTGCAGAATCAGGTGATAATTCTCTGTGAAATGGTGAACTGTTTGGTGCATACATGTATTGCCATATATTTTAATGAGACAGTACATTTGAAGTATGTTGAATGTCATACATCAGTCTGAAGTGTCATCTTTTTAAAGTGTTTCTTATCCTAAGAGTCTACAGCCACCTAGCAGCTCTCTTGAGGATGTGTGGCACAGCAGTGCTTTGAGCTAAATGCTAACATCAGCATGCTGACATGCTCACAATGACAATGCTAACATGCTGATGTTTAGCATGTAGTATTGACCTGGCTCACCACCTTAGTTAACCCTGCTAGCATGCTAAACTAAGCAACAATTGAGCTGAAGTTGTTGAGAATGCTGTCAGTTTTCCAGATCTTTGACCAGACATACTTAAAAATTGACCTGATGATGGCATCATGGTCACTAGCATGGCTAAAAACAGTCATGCAAAGGGAGGGAGAGGAATCTGCGTTGTACAATTGGCTAATGTGGTATTTCGTCAAGGCATGGGTACTGTTTTTACTGATTTTTGATATCAACATTGATACTGATACTGCTCATCGATACTCTTATTAATACACAGTGTTTCCCATTAATCAATGAGACTGTGGCGGCCCGCCACAGTCTCATTTGGCCCCTCCACAGTCTCATTTGGAGAAAAAAATACGATCTGTCACTCTGTCAGACCATTACACAGCTGTACTTGCGCGCGCACTGGTCACGCTCATAGACGTCGCTCTTTACTTGATACATTTGGCGCGAACTAGATTCCAGCGACACTGGAGCGGGACGTCTGACTCTGAGGTAAGTGCAACTTCTTTTTTGGGCAATAGCGCCCATGCAGAGTTATCAAGTTGGATAATGTTGTTGATCTCATCAAGCCAGTCAACTTCTAACATTCCAAACCGAGTTTAACTTTATGCTCTCCATGGTGCTGATTTGCCGCTATTTCTCCCTCCGCTGCTCGCGCCATTTATCTCATCCATCTATGTCAGTGCTGTTCACCCGCGAAGCTACTTTTGACCCAGTGGATCCAGATCCACTGGGTGATTTCCCAACTTATGACGTGAGGTTACCGTGGCCTCACCCCAGTGTTCCACGATTCTGCCTTCCAAGCAGTGGTGTAGTCTACGTGATACGCAGGCATACGCCGTACACCCACTAGAAAACGTCCCGAGTTTCCGTATAACCAGGGGTTAAAGTGGGCCGGAGCCCTCCGGAGCTCAGCTCCGCCACCTCAGAGCTGAGCTCCGCCACCTTATTCAAATAAATAAATTTTTCAATTCAAACTGGCAGTAGCCAGTAGCTGTTAGTTTGCTGTGTTTCTCTGTTTGTTAGCCATGTTAGATTGCTGTGTGTGTTTTACCTGTTAATCCGGCCTGTATTTTTCTGTTGAGAATAGACTTGCACGGATTTATCGGCAGTGCTCGGATTCGGGCAGGTTTTCACGTGGTCATCCATGACCTGCGACCGGCCGGTCAGTCTAAATTTGACGGTCTAAAGCGCCGGTCAAATTCCCATCGCGCTGCGGCAGCAAAAGAAACAAAAAAAACAAAAACCAAACACACTATGTTATAACGTGCTATAACATGCTTTGCCTCAGGTGTTTGGTACCGCTGCGCTCTCACGAGGCGCGGATGCCGCGGCGCTTTCCAAGGTGCTGATCCTGACTTTGCTGATTTATTTGTTTGCTCGGTACTGTTTTACTGTTATTCTCTGTAGTTGTTTTTACACATTTTCATTCTTCATAGTTTGACAGAGCCTTTTGGGGGCGTCGGGATGAATATTTTCCAGAAAATTACATTTTCTATCCTGGAAACAGAGGCGCTATATATCCCGATGTATGTAGGTTCCCAACCTGACAACTTTAGTGTATTTTCTGCTGATATCAATAATTATTATTGAGGAAGAAGACCGCCATTTCAATATTAATCAACATTATAAACTGCAGGCTGCGTGCAACTTGACGTTTGCTGCAGCTGCACAGGCGGATGAAATGCCAAGTTCAGCCTGTGATCTGTTACTGTCTGACTGAACAACCTCATGGAAGTGATATTTTACACTTCTACATATTTTAATCTAATGAAATTCGTTTAAAAAAGTCAGTTGGTGTTTTCAAAGTCATGATATTGAGCTGAAACAGGTTCTAGACTTCGTTCGCATTCACAGGCTGCTGCTGAGCGCAGCAGACGGCTCACACCGCGCACACTGCGATGTTCAACATCGTAGACTTAATAAAGTTAATTATCACTGAAAGTTAAAAAGCAAAACTCTGAAAAAAAAAAGCTCTCACTCACTTGGTCTAGGGCTTTGTATGCATTTCCTGGAGATGTTGGTGTCTTTCTTCAGTGAGGGGTGCTTTTTGCCACAGCCAGCTGCTGATGGTAAATCCATCACATGCAGTATTTCACCCCGACGTGTTTTGGATAAAGTATAAATCCAGTGATCGTGAAGCTTCGAGCCTCACCGGGAATTTTATCTGAGATTCTAAAAGTTGCAGCAACAGTTTGCATCTTCATTGTTTAATATTTTGAAGTATTTCCACACAAAGCTGGTGGCACACAGCGTGTTATGTGTCTCATTAAGATGGTAGAGACAAAAGTTATTGTATTAAGTGCATTCATAATCAGACATGCTTGAATTCATGGCGATTTGTGATCGTTAACCAATTAATAAAAGCACCCTGTGTACTCAGCTGGTAGCAAATAGGAGCCAGAAAACACACACTACCCCGAATGAAAATTCAATCTTAAGAATAATATAGCACATGCTATGATATGATGATGTTATAGACAAAAAGTTATATATTATTTATTAATGTAGAGTGTGTTTTAGCAAAGACATGATTATTGAAAAGCTGGTTGAATCTTGGTTAAAATGTTCTAATAAAGGAAAATTTGAAAATTTTGCAATATCTTGTGTGCTGTAAAGTGGTTTGGAAAAAATGAAATCGGAATCGGCCGAAATCAGTATCAGCCATCCAAGCACTCTGCAAATCGGAAATCGGGATCGGCCCAAAAAATTGTAATCGGTGCAAGTCTAGTTGAGAATAAAGCCAATATAGTTTTTTGCAATCATTTACGTCATTTTCCCTATTGCGCCTCAGCACCGAATTTTAGGGCTCCCCCACCTGTCAAATCCCACTTTAACCACTGCGTATAACCATTTAAAAATGCGCAATGATACGTATCAACATGATTTTGTGAGAGAACTTTCTCTTTCCCATTCATAAATTCGCCTTTGCTGTGTTATCAAAGCGTGCGCGCGCGTGTGTGTGCTCCGCAGGCAGATCAGAAAGTAACGTCAGACGCTATGTGAAGCGGAGAGAGAAGCTGCTGTGAACGGTAAATATAACAGATAAAACTGTAAAAAAAAAATAATAATAATAATAAAAAAGCAACATAAGTTGTCAAAACAGAAAAATAACAGACTATACTTTGCTGTAAGTTTGTAGAGAGGCCCAGCTCAGAAACCTGTGGAACAGTGAATGGAGCGAGAAGTTTTATTGTGGGTATGGTGTATTATTGTGATGTGGTTATGGTGATTTTGATATTGATGAGACAGTGAATAGTGAGCTGTTCTAAGATAAAGTGAAATCCTGTCTGTGCAGTATTATCTGTGATATGTATCTGCTGATATATGATTCCTTAGACACTGAGCTGTTTTATAAATGTTCTTTAACCTGCAGCTCCAGTCATATGAGAATATTCCTGTAGAAAAAAATAAAATTGAAAAGTTGAAAAATTACTGTAGCAGCAAATATCTCAGTTTTTATTTAACATACAGTTAAATGTTATACACAGTTACTGTGTACTTACTGTAAGGGCGATACATTGCGCTTAAAAACGTACACACACATTAAAACCGCCGAGGGTCAGAGACTCTCCCACCACAGTCTCCTAAAATCCTGTGGGAAACACTGATACTACTTACTATAATTCGGTTCAAAAAAGTAGACATGTCATGAAAAGATGTGAAAAGATTCATCAATTATTTTATTACTTTTTTTTGCAGAAATAAGTTCAGTTGTTTCTGGAGTTATTGCATTAACCTGTATTGTCATTAAATTTAGTAAAGTCAACCCAGACTTTTAAACATTTTGCAGGCTTTCTGCAGGTTCTTAAGAAGTCTAAAATCCAATAATCTGAGTTTTAGGGCTTAAAATGTCTTGAAAAGTCTTAAATACACAAATGGATTGAATTATGAAGTTAACATTACTTTTGTAAACTTGCATTAACTTCGGTCTCGCTTTTAAGTGTATTTTTGGGAAAATTTGTATGAATCAGGTGGTACTAACTACAAAATGAACCCAGCATTGACCCAATTAACGCTTATGCAGACTGTGCTCGTCCTTTTTTGTCTGTATGGACATGAAATAGATCTTAAATTGCATTCATAATGGACTTAAAAACATCTTTAAAAAAAGGATTGCTGAAACCTGCAGAAACCTTGTTTTTTTTGCCCAGCATCTTTTGTCCAGGAGCTTATCGATATTTCAGAACTGACCAAACAGGAACCACTGCTGGTTTGGTATTCGTTTTCAATACCCATCTCTGATTCCATGACAGTTTTCATAATGAAACTTAAATCAATTGAACTGAAGTGCATCACAGATGTCTCGAGACAGAATGTGTTTGTCGGCTAATCCTGAAACCTGTGTGTATGTGTATGTTCTGGGCCTATACGCTGGATTTGTATCAGCCTGTAAAGGGGGCAGCGAAGCAGTGAAGAGAGACTAAGAGAGGTGTATTAAGGCAGTGAATCTCGCCGCTGTGTGTGTAATGGACTCAGGATGAGGGGCTGACCAAGAGCCCGGCTGCTGATAACCTTTAGGAAGGACATTGTTCCTGTGCAGCGGGAGGGTGGGGTCGCGTGGGGGGATGTACGGGACTGCTGCAGTATACAGGCACGGCAGTGGCAGTGTGATAGGTGGTGCAGTTGTTCATTGGTTCATTGGCTTTCCGGCAGGGTTAGGAGGTAGAGTAAATGGGGCAGTATAGCAAACTCCCTCATGGCTTCTTCCCGCATACATTTTTCAACAGTGGGGTGTATTTCTCTGTGATACATTTGTCCTCTGTCTGAACCAGGTTCTCCCTGGCATTCCATTAAAAGAAATTTAACAGCCTTTTCTTCTGTCTTCCTTCCCCTCAGATCACCGGTAAAGGAGGGGGTCAGTGAGGGACCGTGTGTGAGGAATACATGAAGGACAGGGAGGGGGAGGGGGCGGCGACCACAACAGCAGCACCAGGGAGGTCAAAGTTCACACAGGTAAACAGATTCTTCTTTTAATCCACAGCTCGGTGATTGTGTGCACCCTCTTTGGTTCTGGCTTCTGTATTTTTTTTTCCGACGCGGAGCAGACTTGGCACGCAAAGGCGAAGTGAGGGAGTAATGTGGCTGGTTTTGATTGGACCCTCCTGGGCTGGCGGCCGGGGAGGAACTGGGAACTGAGCAGTCTGCAGCTGCTGTTTATGAGGAGCTGTGCAGGATCTTGTTTGGCTCTGTCCAGAAAAACCCAGCCAGTCCCCGCCGAGAAGCCTGTGGCCAGTGTCAATACTTGGAGAATAGAGCAGAACCCCAGTGCTGTGATTCAAGAACCATTTGTTTCCAAAAAATGTCACATTTTCTGTTTTTCAGAGTGGGCAGATGCAGGGCTGGGGAGCAGGGAGAAGATTTATGTGTTAATATATTTCTAGTGACAAAAAGTAAACACCAGTTTAGCTTGTTGATTGAGTGCTTTTCTGGGCTACGTAACCATATCCCTGAGTGTAGATGTAAACTTTACCCCACTTTAACCCGATCCTATTTCTAACCTTAAAGGGATAGTTCAGCTTTTTTGAAGTAACAGCACCGAAAGTTAAGCAATGAACTGCTGTGCAACAAAAGGTATTTTAGCCACTACAAAAAGGTCCACCTAAAAAAATAATCAAGATCAGTTATGCTATGTTTAGAATATTTAGAAGTTTATGGCTTAGCTTCTATGCTGGTGACCCTCTCTGCTTCTCCAAACTGGGGGTGTGCCCACCACCATCTACTGTAGTTAATACACTGACTATTGACAAGTACCTCATACAACCCCACACCAAAGAATCCAAACTATCCCTTTAACTGTGGGCTGCTTTTTCTTGCTTTTGGTTCTGGTTTAGGTGGCATATTATAGTAATTTGATATTGAATTGAACATGAGCGCTGCACTATCCCAAAGAAACGTGACACTTGGAAGAGGTTATTTTGGTTCAAATTCATATGTCTGGTGCACATTCAAAGTCTTCTCATGGCCTTGAATCAGAAAAATAAGCCATTTTTAAAAATAGGACCAGAGTGGTGCAAAACTCTGCCACCTAGCTCCAATTTTACACCCTCTTCTGCCTTTCGTCCTGTATTCTGTGCTACCAGAGATTAAGGAGGATGGTGAGGGAGTGATGGGAGGGTTTGGAGGGTGGGTGGGGGGACAGATTCAGGAAGCAAATGGATAAATAAAGTGCTGGTTAATCTTCCTTAGTGTGGTGTTGTGTGTGTGTGTGTGTGTGTGTGTGTGTGTGTGTGAGAACACTGAGCAATGGCAGCGCCGGGGAACATCTGCCTCTCACACAAAAACACACACATGTGCACGCATATGCAGACAGACACAGATACTGTACACACATGCACGACTACCAGGGATCAGCCACGGCGATAAGCACACGGACGTCAGAGCACAGAAAGCGACAGGTTTAACACACACGCACGCACACACACAAATACACGCACACAAAAGTGACAAGTAATGCACAGTGAAAGAGAGAAATACGCTGCCAGCCAACTGAACAGAGCTGCAGAATGTGACAGCACCCGACTGCAGACACATGAAAGTATAGGAAGACTAAGTTTTACTGTGTCTCTCCACTGCTGTCACACTGGATTCATCTCTCCTGGTATCCATGGACTCATATCTGTTCTTTTTTTTCTCCTCTTCTCTCACATTAACACATACACAGTGCACCAGCAGTTGATCAAACAACTGTGCAATTGAGGCAGAATTTGGCCAGACAGCCAGCCAGGATGAGTAATGTAGAGCTCCGCTGGCTTAATTTGTTTAGAAAGCCTATCATCGCTGCAAACATGTTACAGACTGTTGCCGTTTACAGACGAGTATTTTCCCCCGCAGCTTTAATTGGATGCATTTTTAATGTTAGTGCCACATAGTGTGACCACTGTTGACACTGAACACTGTGGCCGTTGTGAGGCCATGGAGCTGAGATTGAGGAGAGAGGAAGAGAGTGTGTGTGTAAGTATGTAATGGTTGGGTGGATTCTTTCAGTGTGTTGTGTCCACACTAAAGGTGAAATATAGTTCTGCGTCAAAGGGTTACAGCTTAGCTACAGCTTAGGCATGTAGCTATGCTGCACCTCATGTATGACAAGGGTGCAAAATTAACTTTTTTTGTTCCCTGGCAAAAAGGCTGGTGAATGTGCAGATTTTACAAGCCACTCAATAGATTACCATGGTTTTTGGCTGGTGGATGAAGCAAATCTTCCAGCCACTTGCATATTTTACCTGTTTGTCTGTTGTCTAGTGATAATTTTAGTACCAGCTTGCAACTATATGCCACTTGGAGACAACAAGAGCTGCGATCGGTCAGCTTGGGCTGCTTATATTTTTATTGTAAAAATTCAAAATAAAACACTGTTTTACAGGCACTTGACTCAAGACAAGTCTATTGATGTTAAAAGACACCCTCAGGCAGGTAGCCCTGTTGTAATGGAGATGTAAATCACTGCTTTGCTGGACTAGTGCGTTGAGTCAAACCAAACCAGAGCATGGGTTGGAAAAGGGGCTACTGATATTAACCCTGCCCAGACACAGTCAGGTGCTGTGGAGCACTAAGGTTGAAAGACGAGCTTTATGTTGACTTTAATCTGCTGTCACTCATTTTAAATTTCTCCCGACACTCAATACAGGCAATTTGATCGACATTTCGGCACATCAGCGCAGTTTACTGAGTTATTGTTCAAAATGGAGTTCAACCAGCTGAGACACCAGAATAACAGTTCTTTGTCTGATCATTCCAAAAAAAAAAACAAAAAACAAAAAAAAACAATCTGAAAACTCTTCGCATTGACGTATGTGAAGAGTGTTTTTAAATAAGTGGACGTGGTGGATGTAATCTGAGTGTTTTCCGGTTGGGTTCGGCTCGTTGTCTGTTCCTCGGTGCCACATGTCGTTCCTTGACAAAGCAAAGGATGTGGGAGCTCTTTGGGATTATGTGACACTGAGGGAATTAGCATCCCGTTCCCAGCCATCTTTTTCATTTTCGTCTGTTTCTTTCCCTCCATTTTGCGTCCTGCACCCTCTTCCTTTTCGGTCTGTTCCTCTTCTCCTCATTTCTGTACATACTTTTGCTCTGCAGAGTAAAGTTTTTCTAAGGTAAATGTATATGTAGATACTATACTGTATACAGAGAGGGTGAGAGACATCGACCAAGATAGTCTGAGAGAGAGTGTAAGTCTAATCAAGACTCTTATTCTCTGAGGAGTTTCACCTCAGGGTGCTGCAGCTTAGGAGACTGTGATGATATTCAAACGACGACAGGAATGTGTATTTTTATCCTTGCCGCTGATATTCATTGTGTTATCGTCTTATGGCCCATTTTTTCACATACACAAGGCAAGCTGGCCTTTTTTGGATTGTGTGCTGCGAGAGGCATCTCACAAACAAGCAGAGGTATAAAGTGGTGAGAGTGGGAGGATGAGAGAGAACATTGTCTTCTCTTTTCCAGCTTAGGGACAGAGCAGAACAGGTTGTGTGAGGATACTTGCTATCCTTAACAACGTCTAACACCGCCTCAGGGCCACCTCTACTTCTGTGATGTAGCTGAGAGTTGTGTTGTGCAGAGGAGTTGGAGTATTTGCAACACATTCCTCAGTGTCAGATGGCATTCCTAGTACACTATAATTACCAGAGTAACACTTTTACTTTGTCATGTTTTACATAATTAATGCACTAACTTAGATTAATGTCTTATTATAGCTTTATTTAATAGATTTAGATGACTTCTTTGCCTTAACACAATTATGATTCATTAAGCCTAATAAGTAATATAAATGGAGTTTGTTGTGCTGCTGAAATTGATCAAGAAGGTGTTATCCTGGCTTTGTATTCTTGATTTTTCACTTTGTGTCAAGGTAAATTTTTGTTCCATACAACTTATTTTTGTAGTTTGGCCATCTTTCCCATAATAGTAGATGTAAAAATAGGTAATAACATTTAAGTGCTGAGACATGCTAAAAAGAAGTTATATGTGGCAAGAAACTTGAGCATATAGGTTGTAAACAGACAACAAAATTCGACTGGAAGGGAAAACAAGGGCAAAAAGGATAAATTATTAACTAAGTTAGTGTTGTAAAAAGATCGATATATCAATAAATAGTGATGCTGAACATTTGTAATGCTTTCAGTAGTTCATTTTTCACAATATCAGTACTCTGGTACCAGCCACATTTTTTCGCTCCGTCTTCCCTCCGACAGTGAGTTGACACACACGCCACTGCAGTGCCCATGTAGTCCTGCCTCCTCTCACCTACTCACAGTGCTGTTGTCTTCTCATCATTCATCTCATTTGTATATCTATTGTCATGTTACAGCCTTGTCTTACTTATTGCTGATTAAAAACCGAAAATGTTCTGCCCTCAACGTTGAGTCTCATTTTTCTCGAGGGTAACAAAAATGGTATTGAATATGAATATTTTTCATGGTATTGTATCAAATCGAGAAATTTTAGTACTGTGACAACACTAACCCAAACTGTCCATTTTTCTGTGCAATAAGGGATTATTACCAATAATATGAGTGCGCTCACTATCGTTTTAATTTGATTTAGATAATCTGGCTGTATACAGTCCATATGACTGTTGTTATACAGTGCGCTTACGACTTATATCTCTTTGTTTGGTATTGAAAGAGGTGTCCAGGAATGTATTGAGCCATGTAATATAACTCCCTGCTGTAAACATTTGCCACCAGCATCTTTTCTAAATGTTAACGCGTTTCTCCAATCCTACATGACAGCAAATCTAATCTAAAGCTGTTAAATATATAATATATTATCCTATGTTATAATGGGTTGAATTAATGACTGCTTCTGACATACTACACTCTTTTTCTTACCTCATTAATTAATAAAAATTACATCTAAAGTGTCATGTTACTGGCTAAGATAACCATGTATAGTAGATTGTAATGTGCATTGAATTCTGACTTATGCATTAATTTATTTTTTATCAGCATTGTATATCAGCCTGCTCTCTAAATATCAGTATTGGCCGTTGAAAAACCCATATCGGCCAACCACTAGTTTCTTTCCCCATCTGACTTAAGTTTTAGTGATGAGTACATGAGTTCCCAGATAAGATGAATACAAAGTCATCAGAACCAATAAAAATATTGTCCAAAACCATGAAAAGAAGACCCAAATTGTATTAAACCGGAATCTTGCTTTAAATATCTCCAAATGTTGATGTAATCTGAAATGACATCACTCCGTCAGGCCGCCATCTTTATGCGCCGGTCGACCCATGATGTTATCCATCACTGGGTCTCTGTCTGGCGTCGTCAATTACCCAGAGGAAAATAACATTAGAGGCCTGAATGGGACACGGAGCCGTGGCAGGCCTGACATGGCTGTGTTATATGATTACACAACCTGTTGGCTGTCCGCCTGTCAAGTGTCTCCCGGCTCTGATGAATGGCTGTAATATGTCGCGCATCACAACACGCCACGCCACACACTCATTAATGGCCTCTCATAATGCCCGGGACGTTCCTCCGATGGATTCACAGAGAGGGGGGGAGAGCGAAGGAGGTGGTAGTTGTAGCGCGAGAGTGAGAAATGGCGGTCATGAATACTCCAACCTTGTTTCCGTGTCGCCATTCAAGGCGGTAAACAAAAGAAACATGGTGTCCTCATTTGAATAATTTCTCAAACGGTGTGGCAAGACGCCAGCATTACCGCCACACGTACCGCTTAATGAATGAAGGAAAGACGACAGAAAGAGGATGATGACAAAAAGCAAACAGAGATGTAAGAATTATTATTTTTAAAAGTGCGACACATATGTTTCTCAATTAGATACATTCTTGTCCATCTGTGGCCTATTTGCATAGATTATGAGAAATGTGTGCATGCGTGTCAGTGTGTGGGAACATTACAATAGAGGGGCTTGAAAAAAAGGAGATTGGATCTGTCGGATGCCATCTGAAGCTCAGCTGATTGCTCTTTCTTCCTGTGAATTATAGGAAACACGCTACCCAAGATCCTCCAAACTACTCGACTTTCAGCTGTAACAAACAGATTTGATTCTCGGAGAGACACTGCAACATGAGGTTCTGAATAAAATGGTTGAAAATAGTTCTGAATGAGCTATTCTCTGTGGAGGAGATACTGTGGATCAGTGACTGTGGCAACAAAGTAAAGTAGTTTCTCACAAAGTGCACCGGCCACAGAGAGGTTATCTAAAACCTACATGACCCTGAGCCACATTAGTTGGTGGTATTTATGGCTCTGCCAGACTTTTAGTGTGAAATGCCAACTGGGAACTGCCAGGAGCCCCATTGATGCGCACATTCTTTTCTCTTGATTTGACATGTCTGTGCTCAGTATATTGCTTTCTCTTGACATATATTTTGCATTATCTAACATTAAAGTCAGTATTTTTCTTAAAAGAGACAGATGTTAAGAGATTTTCAATTTCACCTTGCTCAGATGCTCAGATGCGCCCGCATTTTTCGGGCTCAATGCCGTGGAGGAAAGAACTGAATGGTGCTACACCTGCAGTGTGTGTGTATGTGAGAGAGTATATTCCTCTCTGTCTGTGTGCCTCTGTTGGTGTATGTGTTCTTTCTCACAGCTTGAGTTTCTCAGTTTGAAATGCAACACCTGCAGATGTGTCTTGTAAACTGCAGCCCCCAGCTTCTCTCCCATTCAGAGGGGACCATTGAAACAAAGCAATTAAAGTAGCTCTCTACATGGGTGAAGATGTGGTGCCTGCCTGTGCATGAATGTGTGAGTGATTTTCCATTGTTGTTAATGCCAGAATCTTTAACTTAAATCCCACAAACATGGTGAGACCCCCGCAATGTTGTGAATGTGTGTTTCATTTGTGACATGGTCGCAATTTTTGCAGTGCTTATATTTTATATGATGACATTCCTACAGCGTTGCTAAAACGTCACAGCTTCACCAAAATGTGGTGGAAAATGGACAGCATACCATAGGTGTTTCAAATAACTTCACTTGGTGGGTTGCTACAACATCACATGTCGCAAAAGTTACATTGCAACTATTCTCCTGCAACTACTTTGTGTTAGTAGGGAAGGCAGAATCAGTAGATTTGTCCAAGCTGTTCTGCAAAATAATGAGAAAATAAGGAAATACAGGCAGAGGGCAGAGTTTGCATATAATACAAGAGAGATGCAAGCATTTCAAGTATTAATGCTAGGATACAGCTGGAATATTAGCCACCTCCCTCATGGTGTAACAACAAACTAGCACAAGAATGACAGTAAAAAAATAAACCACCATAAACCATAGGCTCTGAACAAACACATTATAAATGGTAACAACTGCATTTTGGACATTTAGGAACATAAAACGGCAAACTTAAACTCAAAGCAGTGCATCATGGGATAATTATGCAAATGAGGGCCATTTCTCAGCCTCACATGAATGAGCAACATCAGTTGCTCACATGAATGTCACAAGTCAGACTTCTACAGCACCCCGCAGTGGTTGAAGTATGGCATTACACAGGTTACATTACACAAGCTACACAAGCTTTCCAGACCAAAGTTCAGTTTCAAACTCAAAAAAGTGCTGGTATCGATATAATATCAGCACTGACAGATATCCAAAGTCAAATATTGGAATCGGATCCGAGCCGTGTCTATACATTGTTTTTATTTTCAGAAAATGTTGCAGATTATACCTTTAAACAGCTCAGAGATCTACGTTCTAGCAGGCAAAATGACAGCTCCACTCCAATCACAATATTAGCAGTTCTGTCATATTCCTGTCTGCTTAAATATGGAGGTCAGAGGTCACTGACAACCTGTTGACACAGAGCAGATTTATGCAGCATGCACACACACACACTCGTGCAAACACACAGGCAGCCACAGCCCAGTTTTTGGCACAGCACGTTACAGCAGTGGTTTCTTGTTGCTGCTGATTGTTGGGTCCTTCCAGCTCCAGATACCAGAGCCTGAGTTATTCTCCGCTCTGCTCCTGACCCTCCTAATTGAGAACGGCTGTGGCTGAGAAAGAGAAGAGACAGAGAGAGAGAGAGAGGAGAGAGAAGGGGAATGGATTCTTGTGTGAAAGCGAAAGGGAAGTAAGAACAAAAGAATGAAAGGAGCAAAGAGCTAGACCTGTGCCGGCCAGTGCGATCAAGCGGAGGGTGGCTGCAACAGTTGGCCTCATGAAAGCTGAACCTCCTTCCTCCCCTCCGCCCTCTACCTCCTCTCTGGCCATGTGCCAAACAGAGCCAAGCACAATGTAGCTTTTCAATATAGTGTATGATAGCTGTAAGAAAGAAAAAACACGAGGGAAACACTGTTCAGAGAGAATGAAAACCAGAGGGTTTGGGAAGAGGAGTGGTGAGCTCAGTGACAGCTGCATGCATGTCGTAGTGGGTGACGGTCTGTCCGTCTGTCAGAGCAGATATTTCTGTCTGTTTAGTGCTGCCTTACTGGCTGCCAGAGACACTCCTCATGTCATCGCTGGGTGCCTGCTGTCACTGGCTAAAAAGGAGAGAGGGAGCGGAGTGTGTGTATGTTCGCATGGGTGTGTGTGTGAGGGAGAGAGTGACAGAGAGAAACTCGAGCAGCTGTCTTGAAAGCTCCTCCACTCTGTCAGTGCATCTCGAATCTGCTTTCCCCTGATACTTTCCCGGTAAGACAGTGTTCCAGTCAGTTGTTTGGTCAGAAGTCCACCTTTCTGCTGTTACAGGAACACACTTCTGGGAAATCAGCTTGTTGCACAGCTTGTCTGTTAAGTGATGAGATCATAAACATTGCAGATACCCATATGTCCCCATGTGAATCAGTTTTATATGCACATTTTTCAAGAAAAAAACTGTTTTCTTTTTTACATCATGCATCTTAAAGTCATGATTCTAGCCAGTACATCTGTAGCACATACATCTGCTGTCTTTGCACTGTAGAGACCTAACCCACAACTTGCAAAAGCATTTATTCAAAGGTCTAAATGAGGGTGAACATAAAAAAATCATCACTGAATTATATTTTCCAGCTGCTTGTCTCAATACAGAGCTACGGTTTGGTTCAACCTGCAACCTGTTTTTGGTTACTGTGATATGTAGGACCTGGCTAGCGCAAACACAAAGGCAAATGGTTGTGACTTAGTTGGGAGAGCGGGCCTTTAGTTGGGGCTGGTGTTTCAATTCTTGAGAATTCTTGAGAGTTCAACAATTCAGATAGCTCAACTCAGGGTATCTGTCAATCCTGATAACAGAGTATACTTCACTCTGTGGAACTAATTAAGATAATGTTTTTGTAGCTACATGTCATTAATGAATAAAGAGCATTACGTGCAGATTTGCATCCAACCAATGTCAGATCTGTGCTGGGCATATTCATGATTTATTAACTAAACAATTAAATACTGCTACCATTGTTAGTCGGCACTAGAAACACTAGTCCGTTCAACTATGTATTAATATTTTATTAACGTACAACGTATTTACCTGTTGACTTTAAGATGTGAAGCAGCTGCTTGCCAGTAGTTGGGGTTGTAGCTCCGTCACACGGCAGTCCCCCATCCTGTAAACTAATACACGTATGGCATGGATGTTGTAATCAACAAATTGGGACAGATGAAAGCTTGTAAAACCAGAGCAGTTTGCAGTATTTTGATATAGGAGATGAAAATAAGGTTGTGTACAGGCTGTGTCAGATTAAACTGGCTGCTGAACGCATTGTGTAACCACATTAAGCACATATGGGATGTGGAGATTAACCAGCAAGGAGAGCAAGCTGCTGGTGCTAGCACTGTGAATGTTAGCCACACTGTGGGGCTGCTAATGTTAGCTGCCGTGATCCCACTCAATCTGAAAGGATAACACATTTAGTGAGTTGTTGTCATGTTTTGTAGGATAAATCTGCAGTGTTCATAATGTATGGCGCAAAGTGCCTCACATTTCAGCTGCATTTATAACACGATTTGGTTCCTGAAGAATGTGATTAACGGTTTGAAATGGCTCCTAATACACGCAGTGTTTTTTCAAGCAATGTTTAACCTTATCGAATAATAAATTTTGTGCTGAAAAAGTGTTTTGTTACTTTTAGATTAGTCGACTTGTCTAAATTAACATTTCCGTTGAACTGACTGGAAAATGAGTTGCCAGGAACATCCATAATCCATCCATCCCTATCTATTCTGTTATCTGTTCACATGTCAAAGACCGATCAGGACATGATATAGTCCATATACCAGACAAAATTCAAAATCACATAAATGGTATAAAATGAAGCATGATAAGGTTTTTGTTGTTGACCCAGTGTAAGACTTGGATTTCTTTTGGCCCTATTGGAATCTGTTATAAAACTCTTTAGTACGGTGTCATGCTAACTTGTAGTAGATACTGTAGTTAATCTTATTAAAACCAAAATGTACCCTCAGCACTCAAACACTGTTGACTGATACAAGTATCGTCTCAGAAAACTTGTAGCAGCTGTAATGAAAAGACACAGTGGTAGGTGGCTGAGTCTCTCAGTTTTGTGTAGGAGGTACAATTTACATGAAATATTAAATAAAAATAGCATATTGTTTTAAATTTCCTGGGTCAACTTAATGTTAGTGTGGGTGGTGCAGGGAGACGGTAGCAGAGCTGAAATTCACTGCATGCCGAAATAGTTCCAAAAATCAGCATGGCTGGTCTGATCAGTGTATATTCAGTTCAGTGTTTGACCTCATATTTTGGATAATATTAGTCATAATGGCCGCTATCATTTAACATAATGAAGACAATGGATTTACATGAAGTAAGTCTACACTTTCATTACTTGAACAATGGACCAATCTCTTGAAAACATCCTGTATTCCTTTAAATCAGGGCTCTCAGTTTCTTACTAATATGGAGTATTTTTGCCTTAAGTGCAGGCCATCGACTGTTTGATTGCAATCATCTGTTGTTGGGAACGCTGTCGTCTGATTGCAAACACGTGTTTTTCGCCAACCGAGATGGCCATCGAGTGAGGTAATGGAATATTAAAAAAATTTAAGAGCGTTAGGAAGGTACTGGGCTGCACAGTGGCTTAGTGGAAGGTGGGGCGTTCGCACCCACAAGCCAGCTGGGGCTGATCAGTGTGAAGTTTGCACGTTCTCGTGGTGTTTTTTGTCTGGCTGCTATGACAAAATGTCATAAAGTGCGATCTAGGGTTCTCTTCCAGTTGACAAAACATAATAAAGTGCCCACAAAAGTGACCCAGTGTCCAAGAAAACGTCATAAAGTTCCCTCCAGGGTTCCCTACCAGTGGACAAAACATGGTAAAGTTCCTCTTTAGAGTGGCCCAATGTCCAAGAAAGCATGATGAAGTGCCCACTAGGGTTCCCCTCCAGTGGACAAAACATAATGAAGTGCCCTTTAGGGTGGCCCAGTGTCCAAGATAATGTCTTAAAGTGCCTTCTAGGGTTCCCCTCCAGTGGACAACCGCTGGTGCCCTGTATTTTTGGCCCTGCCCTTCAGACAGCCTGAGTCCACCACTGTGTGCAACCCGGAATGGGATAAGTGAGAGGTACTCAACGTTTTCTTGACCTTTCTATGACTGTTTCACAGGATCTCTCAGTAAGACAACAATACTCATTTCATTTAATGAATCTAGGAAGCAGAGTCACTTAATTCTCTGAATATAATTCCCAGGCTGGAAAATCCCTGATTTTAGCAGCAGTATGAGCTTTCACAGTGACGTTGCCTATAATTTTGTGGCAGCCGTGACAACATTAGTCCAACTTTAGATTCTGTACTGTCAGTGTTCACTTCCTATGACTCCTCTAGTGCCCTGACAGCCCTGTAACCACACACCGGTGTTTATGTTCTTTAGGTTAACACGGTTATCTCTGTACGTAACCCGAGCCCTCAACCTACACGGGCACTTGGCATACATACGTGTGGTTGCGTGTGTGTGTGTGTGTGATCTTGCAGCTGCAGGACCCGTCTCTCTTCAGAAAGAGCTGCAGGGACTTGCCAGTATTTTCATTCCCTCTGGAGGCATTTCCGCACACTAACAAAGCCTGGCCTGCGTGATGAAACGAAGAGGAAGCAGCTTTTGTGAAGGGAGCAGCCGATTTCAGTGTGTGTGTGTACGTGTGTGTGCGCACTGCTGACCCTGGCTAACAGTTTGTTACATGCAGATTTACTTTTGAGCTTGTAAGTCAGGCTGCTCTGGGCTCTTGTTTGCAGACGAGCCTACTGTAGCACGGGAACAAGCCTACTCTGAGGACAAAGTTGCCTCCTGTTTGCCTCTAATTAACTGGTATAATACCTTGCTTGTTGGATTGGTTAGTGTGTTTTTTACAGGGCTTGTTAACCACTGGCCTTTCACAGTCTTCACTTCCTGTGTAGCCGCTGCCAAAAGGAAATGTGTGCCGTAGCCCAGGTCACAATTCTCCAGGGTGTCTGGCTCTGGGAAGGGACTGAATCGAACCAATAAAAGTAGAAAATTGTCTCCTTTTTTACAGTTCAGTAGAACTAACATAAAACTCCCTGTGCCCTCATGTCTGCAATAAATAAATAACACTGATTTATGTCAGAGACTCTGCTACACTCTTAGAAATAAAGGTGCTAACTAGAACCAAATAGGGTTCTTTGGCTTGTCTCCACAGGAGAACCCTTTTTTGTGTCTGAGAGAACCTGGAACTCTTTCAGAGAGTTCTACCTAAAACCCAACATAAAGGGTTAAACCTAAGGTTCCAACGAGAACCCCTTATGAAATGTTCTATAGAGAAGGTGTGTAGGTGTAATGGTTCCACCCACATCCCTCTCTGGGGCCTCTGTCCAGAACCTTTACACCTTTTAAGGTTGCTAATGAGAACCCACCCAAGGGATTCTACCAGGAACCTTTTCATATTTCGAAGGTTTCATCTAGAACCCACTCGGGGTTCTACCAAGAACCCTTTTTATATATTTTATATATTTTTATATATTTTTATATATTTTAACCCTTTTTATACTTTTATAGGGTTTCATCGTATCTTTTGAGGGTTAAGATGAAGAACCATATTGTATTCTACAGATGAGGCAAAACATTACTGAATAGCATATATTGTAAATTCTTCTCATTTATCATGTTGCCAATGTTTACAATTACCAGTGTTTAAATTGAGAAAACATTCAAACTATTTATGATGTGTAAAAGAAATGTTTTAAGAACAGGGGAGGCTGTATCAGTTCCGGGAGATCAGGTCAAAAGTGAGAATAGGACCAGAGGAATCAGCAGTGTAACAGATAAGACACAAACTTTCAACTCTGTCTTCCAAAAAGGGTTCTTTAGGTGAAAAGGCTTGTTTAAGGAACTTGTGGTCTTACAAAGAACCCTTGACATACACTTACCTTAAAAAACGTTTTTTCGGAAGCAAGTGTTCTGGGTAGAACCCCAGCCCTTCAGGAAGAACCATTTTGGAACCCTTGTTTCAAAGCGTGTATTTTTTGGGTTCGGTCAGTGTCTGAGTGTTAATTTTTCTCTTTGCTGCTGCTGGATACTCTTCATTAAGTCGGTGGCTTCCAGAAATAACTCCTCGGTTTTGGCAAGTGCAGAGGTGGGAGCTAACATGAAACATTTTTGCTGTCTCACTTGAGGTCATGACACAGCTACCGACAATCACAAATGTTTTTTTTCTTAAACGGGAGCAAAAGCAATGCAACTGCAGGGTCTGGAAACCGCAGTGTCGCTGAAGCTGAGATTTTCTTTGGGGTTGTCTACTCTACAGAGTCAGCGTCCTGCGGGTTCACGGCCAGAGCCCTGTGACACACGCTCATGCCCATAAACAGGGATTTGGCCCTCTGGAGAAAATAACCTTGATAATTACTGGGTGCATATGGACCTGCCCACAGCGGGGAGGAGGAGGAGGAGGAGGAGACGGGGGTTGACTGAGAAAGAGAGAGAGAGAGAGAGAGAGAGAGAGAGAGAGCCACATCCGCTGGTGCATTCCTCCATGCTGTGTCATACTGGTGCCGAGTTTCCCCTCGGATTGCACGGAGATTTCCACAAGGTGGGGAGGGTGCAAAGGGCTACTGACGCAACGCTCAGGGCTGTGGACACTGACATTTAAAGTTTAACAAGGCATTCATAGACTCCCCACGGTAACAAAAAGACAACAAAACTGTTTAAAGAGCAAACATGAGAGCACAATTGCAAGAAATTGGAGACATAAGGCAGCCTGGTGACCTAACTGTCGATGCGCTCATAGATTTCGCCTCTCCCAGTCTCCTCTCTGCCCTCGTCACATGGTCTCCGTGGTCTGGCTGAATTGGCATCATTACAGCAGCCAGAGCTGAATGTCTGTGGTTGGCCCACAGCCCGTCTGCTCGCCTGTCATTCAGCTGGTTAAAGAGGCCTTGTTGAACCGCTGCACTGTGCCCGGCTACTACGGGGCCATTCATGCTTGTAACGGCAGGAACAGCCAAGTCCTGTCATCAGCGCTAGCTAGCACATACCAATTTACTACTGGAAATGACAAGGGCATTTTGCTTGGTAAGCAGAGTTTCCCCGGAGCAACCCCGTAACCCGCTTTTTTGAAAGTTTGGATTACAGTTCAGAGAATGAGAAGCTCCTCTCAAACAGAGGCAAGTTAGACAAACACAGCCTTCTTGTCTCGAATATGTTCTGTCTCTGTTGCGTGTACGCCACCTACGTCGAGTGCAAAGTGAAATAGACTGATCCGCTCCCCAAGGAATCATACAACAACAGCACAAGACAACAAAACAGATCCTTTGTGCTGCCTCCCAATGCTGGATTTTTCAAACAGAAGTCTTGAAAATACAGTTTGTCACTCTGAGAGAGTGCTTGTCAGTCGCTCTGTGTGCCTTTTGGCTAATGGCAGCTCATCTTGTCACAGATGACCTGTGCCTCACTGTTCTTCGTCCTCGTCTCAGTCCCAGTGTGACACCCAGAGTGAGGACATACATGAGAGCCGTGACTTCATCCTCCTTGCCTCCTCCCTCCCCTCTCTCTTGTACTTTTTTGTCTTTCTCCCATACCCCTCGCTCTGCGTCTGCAGTCCTAACATCTTCCTGCTATGATTAGCAATAGTGTTTTTTCCCCAGCCAGTGTAATGTCTAGAGCCTCCTGTGTCCTTGGAAAGCAGCCTAATAAGCTCAGACACACACTGCTGTCTCTGCGCTCCACGGGCCTATTCTCCAGTGTCACCCAGCGCACACTGAGGTAAACAAAGACTGCCACACACACACACACACGTATACACACATACTCTACCCCAGTGTGCTAATAGACCAGCATACCAGCCCACTGAGGACAGCGTTGACGCTAGCTTGCTAACGTTGACCTTCCGTGTGCCAATCACAACAAATCTGCTCCCTGATTTGAATACGGGGAGGAGAACAGTGTAAATTGAAAGCAGAAATCCCCCTGGTGTGAGACAAGATGAGCCTCTGAATAAATTATTCAGATGGCAGCCTCTTTCCTGCATGATTCTCGCCTTCTGCTACGTTTAATGGCATCTGTGATGACGCCCGTTGGAGATTAATCCAGATGTAAGACGTTTGCGTGTGTGCTTTCGCGTGTGTATGTGTGTTTCCGGCTCTCTCTGTGTGTGTGGCCTGCTCACCCCTCTTCTCATGCATCCCGTCGTGTCGTATGATGGGGAAACAAAGCCTCAACAGGGGAATTTATTTCGTCTCCGGAGAGGGCTGTAAATAAACAACTAGTGAATCAATGCCTCCATTTGTTTTTCTCTGATAATTCTGCCTGTGTCGTGAGGCGGTGTGACAGTGTTTTGCAAGCATGCAGAGCTCTCGGCAGCCATATTTCCTCTCGGCGAGAGTGAGAAAACATGCCACACCGGCCTCATGTTTCATTACCAGGGATCAGTAAATTACCGTGTGCTTTTTTATATCACTCACTGAAGCTCATTTAGCGCCATGATGGAACATTTGTATGAGTGGGAAATAACACCAGCATTAGACATTGTGCTTTAGAACTACTCAGTCAACTAGAGACACACTGGCATAGAAATTGCCAGGTGCAATTGAATAGGAAAACCCACAACAGGTTCTGTGGTGAGAGTGTGTGTATTAGTCTGTGTGAGCAGCACTGAATCGCTGAAAAAAGGATGACCTTCTCTGACACAAGCACTCAGAAATGGTTGAATGTAAAATGTAGTATTTTGGGAATACGCTGCAATATTTCTCTCAAGCAAGTCTGAAATATAATTAGTGTGTTTGTATGTAAATAAAGGCTGAGTTCACCCACATTACAATAAAAGTATTTTCTCACTAACCTTAAGCCATGCAGATGTTTTGTTTTTGGTTTTATTTGGCTAGTTTTTGACATATTGGTCTGTGAAATTTCTGCCTCAAGCCCAAAACAATTGAGGTGAATGAAATTATGTTGCAAAAGTGACATTTAAAAGGATAGCTCTGATTATTTGATGTAGGTTTGTATGAGGTACTTATCAATAGTCAGTATATTAGCTACAGTAGATGCTGGTCAACATGTCCCCAGTTTAGAGAAGCAGACAGGAGTACTAGCATGGAAGCTAAGCAATGTACTGCTGTGGACAGGGTCAGCAACAAAAGGTATTTGAGTCAATATCAAAAAAATCAATATCAGTTTAAGTGTACACTATATTTAGAATATTTTCACTCCTTTACCTTGCCATCAGACAGCCTTTTCCGGCAGGAAACCGCTGTTATGTAAGCCAAATATCACTGAATATGCCCAACCAAACTCCATACACAAAATCAGTAATTTTACCTGACAGAACAAAGGAGTTCCTGGTCTGCTGCTTCCTCAATCAGTTTCTTTGTCTGTTTTCTTGTGTTACTTTGGTGTTTTAAAAGGATAGTTCCTATTCACCAAAGTCACGCAATAACACATACAAAATAACAGATAGAGGCAGTGGTAGACCAGCAACCCCCTGTGTTCTGTATCATAAAATTACCCTTTTTGCCTATAGGGTTTGGTTGGTTTGGAGACAGCGATATTGGTTTATATAACTCTGGTTGTGATGGCAAAGTAAAGCGGTCAAAATATCACACAGAATATTCTAAATGTAGCGTACACTTGTACACTGATGTTGATTTTTTTTAGGTGGCTAAAACACATTTTGTTGCTGACCCTGTCCAGCTTCCTACACGAGGACTCTTGCTGCTTCTCCAAACTGAGGGTGTGCTGGCCTCCATCTACTGTAGCAAATACACTGAATATGGATAGAAGTACCTCTTACAGCTACACTTCAGATAATCCAGACTATCCTTTTAAAACATTCAACTGTAACATCTCTTTGCAGGAACTCTGGATAATTAAGGATGTTGCTGCTGTTATTATGAACACCGCAAACAAAATTTCCTTCACTTTCATAGTATTGAAATGGAGGCAGCAATCTCAGAGACTGATACCTTAAAACAGGGGCAAATAAAGCCAAAACTCTCTCTGTGGCTAGGTACCATCAGAGTCTAAAGAGAAGATGTCTATGTTTGTAAAATATTTGGGGGGAGGTGCATCGACCCTTTAAACTGGAGGAGTAAACTATTATTTTCCCTAATTGCAGTTGTGTGGGCTTCAGTAACAATAATGAGCAGGGTGCAGGTCCCAGAAAATATGAGGGGAGTTACTTGTATTAGCTCCGGTTCGATGACTAATAGCAGCAGTGAATAATGGTGTGAGCACAGTGATCCCAGTTCTTTAGGAATAAAGGTAACCTCCCAGTGTGTAAACCTTGATTAGGAGCAGTCATTCAGCTAATGCTGCTGTTGGTAATGCCAACATGACTACACATAAAAGCCTCTAATGAGCACTGGTTTACCATGGTTTCTTTGTGCTCAAGTACCCTTTCTCTGTATCCCATATCCAAGTGTGAAATTACAATATCAGATCATATTTAGTTAATTAAACTCATATGACTAATTTAATTTGACTCAAATATGGGGGAAAATGAATAAATCATGGAGGCGTATTTAGCTTGCGTGTTAACAGTAATTAAATGTGGGGCAATCTGTAGCCTGTGAAGATAGCTCGAGTCTCCTTTCCGCCTACTGTACGAGTCCACATGTGGAAAAAATGTAAGCCAGACGGTTTTGGGAAGCAGTCTAGCAGAATATTAATGAAATGATGTGGGAGTTTCAAACACAGGAGTAAGTGAGCTAAAGATGCAGTCCTGTAAAGTATGCTTGCGCATTAATAGTCAGCGAGTGGTTGTCCCATTAGGAGATCTGCACATCGTAGTTAGAGAAGAGCCAGAAGCGGAGTAGAAATATTCCTCCATGATTAGAGCCTGGAGAGTTCAAAGACAGCTGCTTCTGCAACTAGAGTGGCGCAAAACACTCACAAGGAAGACGAGAAATCAACTCATATTTGTCATTTAAGTATTTTATCTTTCATATTTGGCGGGGATTAGAGATGCACATTCTCTCCAGCTCTGTCACTCCTTGTTATGTGCCTCCAATCTGTCAGACGCACGACAGGGTGCTTTATTACATCTCGATAAATGATGCCACCTAAGTCTTGTTTTCCTATCACTAAAAAGCAGATTGTGTTTTGTCACACTCCCTGATGTGCGTTGCATTCTGTTTTGTTTCATTTCAGACCCGCTCTGTGATTGATGAGGATTAAGAAACCGATTTTGCCTGATAGGAAACACAGGAGCGTCCTCACCCACACTGGTAAGGATCCTGATTTATCACCTATGTCTTCATCCCAACTGTTAAGCATCAGCTGGCACGGCGATGCAGATATGCTTCAGCGTGGTTTTGCAAACAAGATAAGACGGCTGCAGTTTGGATTTCGTCTTTTGTTGTGTCATAGCAGCCGCTAAACACACAGGCGTTTTGTCCTGGAACAGAATGCACTGGTGATCATGTTATACAGTAACTGATGCAGGAGACTGTGTGCTTTCAAGACTGGATTGAAAACAGAATATATTTTGTTCAGAGGAGCAAAACAGCATACAGACTTTTACAGTTTCAGGGCACAAAAAGTCAAATCATCTGTGAAGAAAAACCCTTTTATTTTCCTGTGATACGGAAATTGATACTGCACTTTGTCTTATTGTCCAGATGCTTTCAGAGAACAATATTGGACCACATGCACATCAGAACATACTGAACTAATCGCCATGAGATGTTGACTGCCGTTGTTTTGAATGAAAGCACATGGTTACGTGATGATTTACATGATAGGGATTGGATTCTGTGGGCGATGGCATTTCCTCCTTGCGTGGTAGACAGCTGGCGCTTGTCAGGTAACAGAGCAGTCAGTCTCAAGAGCCCAAACAAGTTGTGATGCCAAGTCATTCTGTGCTTCACTATATCACTGTTCCTCCTCTGATGTGGTTGATTGAGAAAAAGCTCGTTTTAAGGATGTTTACAACACCACATTCTCGCATGTGTACCTCAGTGGTGATACCTTCCTGGCTCTGCTTCAAGCTGCCCCCAGGGTGTGAAACCTGAACAGCAGCGTTAGCAGTGTTGAACCAGTGGTGAGTTACCATGTACGGCTATTGATCTGCCTCTATCGGTACCAATATCAATCTCCACCAACAAGGGGTGCCCGATATTGTATTTTTACCACTATCCAATATTTTCCAACTAATTTTGACTGATTGCTGATGCCAGTACCGATATATACACATCTTCATTATCAAGTCTTTTCTGAAAAACATTTTATTCTGCCTACTCTTACCATGAATACTTTTTAAAATAAAATACAATGCTTTTTCAAATTAAATAGAATACTTTTCAGAGTAAAATACATTGTTTTTTCAAAATAAAAACATTGCTTTTCCAAATGAAATGCAATGCATTTCAAAATAAAATACAATGCTTTTCAAAATAAAATACAACGCTTTTCAAAATCTACACATTCACTGGGTGAAATAAGAAAATTACTGGTGACAGTTTTTTTTTTTCTCTTTGTTCATCACTAATTTGTCACAATGATTGGAATGACAGCTATTAAGATGGTAAATTAAATTTGCACCGTTGAAGGAATGTGATTTGGCTCCTCCTCACCTGATGAACGCTGAGCAGCCATTGCAAATAGCAACTTTGATATTTGTTTGAAAACCTGTACACTACAGACATACTCGTGTCACGTGTTTATAAATAGAGCGTCATCATCATATCAGCAGAAATATTGGCATTTTGAACCAGTACTGGTATTTCATTCTAAAGCATTTATTTGGCAGTGCCAATAATATCCCTACAACAAATTGCTAATCCGCATATCCCAGTCTTCCAGACATTTACTTGCATAACCTGCAGGACAAGACTCCATTTAATGCAAAAACATGCATGAATACTGTGTTCAATTAGCCTTTGAACAGCATGAATATTATGTATTCAGTTTTCACTTGGACTGCATGAATATTAAGTGTTCATTTAAACCTTGACTGAGAATAAACACTCCATCAGTCGTCATCACAGTGTCAAAAACCTTTGGCTGATGCGATGGATGATGTAATTGGGGTGAACGAGGATGTGAGGACGTCGAATTATGGCCCCGATGCGTTTGAGTAAAACGAAACCTCGTCCCTCCGCTTTTGTTTGGAAGGCTGTGCAAAATGTCGACAGTGTAGTTTGTGTACATGTGAAACGGCATCAAAGCGCTGGAAGGTGAATAATTTTTGGTGGCATCTGCACATTCTGCAATATGCTAATGAGCAAAGCTGCAAAAGCCAGATTGCCAGGAGAGAGAAGAGGAGATGGAGGGAGAAAAAAGAGGGAGGGAGCAGAGTGGAAAAGAGAGAAACAGACGGAGGCTGGTGTAAATTATGGATGCAACCTGCGATTTCCAAGAGGAAAAGAAAGGCAGAGAGAAACCTCAAGTCATGCATATCAGATTACGCATTTACCACATTTTCTTATCATGGTCCGTGAGCAAACTCGTATACAATCTGGCCTCTCCGTGTGTGTGTGTGCCTGTGTGTGTTTGAGAAGGAGAGGGAGAAAGCACTTACACATTCATCCATGTCGAGTTGTGTGGGGCTGTGTTGTGCTGTCAAGCGTTCCCCGAACTTGATATGACGTGTGTGTCAAAGCTGTGTTGACTTTCATTGCACTATTGTGTTGCGCTGCTTTGTGTTGTGTGTCCGAGTGTGCGTCTGCAGTCACATGGCCCCTGATAGTTCACACATATCATTTCATCGTTGGGCATGCACATGGACACGGTGGCGAATCTATTCTGTTAGGACCTGTTTGAATGACTTTACATCACTCAAGACTCATAACACACCTTTTTAGCCTGCATTGCTTTATCCAGTGTGGTCAGTTTTTACCTGCATTTTACTGTTAGTTTAATCTCCTATTGTTTTATTTTATTCATTTTGATGTTTTATTTTGTTCAAATATTTTTATTTAAACTTCTCTAGCTTTTTTATGTTAATCACTTGGGTGACTTGTGCTATATAAATTAAGTTTGATTGATTGATTGGGTGTCACAATTTCAATATTAAATCGTAAATTGACCAAAATGAGCTTTTACTTTCAACAATCAAAGGCAGAAACAGCCATTATCTCAGTTTTTTTTTCTCTCCACCCTGCCTACTTACTGGCCATCATGTCACTCATAGACTATCTTTATAAAGAAGAATTTAAAAATGAAAAAGATAATTGTTAGGGCATTAAACCAATCATCTGTTAATTTTTATAGATCAAGACTCTGTAGTCCAGGGTCAGCAACCTCTGGAGCTGCATGCTGCTCTTTTGCTCCTCTCTAGTAGCTCCCTGTGGCTTTGACAAAAAATTATATGCAGATTGTTTTTTTAACATTTTGGTTTTCATTTATTGTTGTTCTAGGCCAAAATTGATTCTTATTCTTTCATTCCCCAATTGTAAAATGTGTAGCCTATACACACACACACACACACACACACACACACACAAGTTATTAAAATGCAACTAAAACATGCATCATAGCCTACATCTATGGCTTGGCACCTTTTCCTTTTCCAGCTCAGCACTGTTTCCTTAAGCCAAATTCAAAAAAAGAAAAGTCTCCAAGGAGAAGAAAATAGAGAAATTAATATTTGCAGCTCCAGACAGGTTTTTTTTTCTTTTTTGGCCAAAAATATCTCTTTTGATAGTAAAGGTTGCTGACCCCTGCTGTAGTCTAACAATGGCATAGCCGTCAGTGCTAAAAAAAAATGTTTAAATTGAAAAATCACATCGAATTGTGACCTTAAAATCAATAGACAAATTAACTAATGTATTTGGAGAATAGTGACACTCCTAATCAAATCATACTGTGCAACAATTAATGCAACATTTTTAACTATACTTGTGACTAATGATACAGGAAGCACTGAGTGTCCTGTTTTCTTTTGTTGAAAATTACTTAACTCTCATTATGTATTTTTGCTTGCTCGAGCAATTCTAAGTTAAGTAAAAGTGAGCATTCGTGTCCCACTACCACATCCCACCCTTGTGTGCCAGTCCCCTAACAGCCTGTGTGAATAATGGATCCATTCTTGAGTCATGTCTGTGACTGGGGCCTGTGCAGTGGTGTGGTTTCCCCACCAGAGGTGGAGGTGGAGGAGACGGGAGGGGCTGGTGGTCTGGAAATAGCTCTGCCTGAGCCGGGAGCACCTTAGGTGGGCCTCTGTGCCAGCCTCACCTTCCTTTAACACGCTCGCACGACAAAAGCACAACTCTGCTTGAGACCATGTCGCTTAAAATGCACCTATTTTCCCGTCAGGCTGAAAGAAAATGTGGTTTAACTTGTCTCCGTTCAGCAGTGATCCCCTCAAAGATGGCAGGAGAATTAGAAAATAAAATGCTGCGTTTTCTAAGAACTGGATGGGAGCCACGTCGCACTTAAACCGAGAAGCGTCTGAGCCTGGAACAGAAACTATGAAGCTGCCCTGGAATTTGCCTGCATGTAAATGTGTGTTAATGTGCAAAGTAGGTCATTTATTTGGAGCAGGGACAGCCGTAGTGTGCTTCTCTGGAGCGATGTCAGAGTGGGGAATTTCATAAGCAGACACATTGCTGGATTTGGTGAAACAGGGACTTACATATACAGATATTTTGTTTCTATGTCAAGCCCAAACCCTAATATACCAGCAGGGAATGAGGGAGGGGGGGTGTTGAAGGTGAAAATGGCTGTGGTCAATCCAGAGACAGCATCAGTAACCACAACCAGAGATAGCAGCCTAAAAATCAGACTAAATCAGATTACCAAACAAACAGCTAAGAGGATTAATTCTGATCTCTCTCTCTGTCTCTCTCTTTTTCCATCAGACGGACATTAAATCTGCAATCTATAAAATCCCTTCAAATGATTTTCTATTTTACTTTGCCGCCCTCATTTTCCGGTCGCATGTTTGGAGTGAAGCTCTTTCTGCTCTCAGTGAACTCTGCCCTTTTGTTCTGCCTTGAGGCCTCTAGAAATTGCTTTACTACACAGGGTATCATATCGGTCTGTAAAAATATCTTCATGAGGCACAACATGAATCCGACCTCCGATCAGATGCTGCACTGCTATCTGTTAAGCCCCATAATGTTATAATAGCTTGTTCCACCCGGCACACTAGCTGTTAGGAATAAAGCTGTGCTGAGAGACGCCTGTGGCTTTGTGGCTGGCACTTCAACATGCACAGCAGCGTTTACTGGCACAGACTTAATTAAAGCAGAAATACATAAGACTCTAGCGTTCAGAAATCAGACTGCAGTCCAAATAGTGAACTGGAGTCATCAACAGTATATTAAATACAACCCCAATTCAAAAAAAGTTGGGACCTTGTGTAAAACATAAATAAAAACAGAATGTTATGATATGCAAATCCTTTTCAATCTATATTTATTTGAATACGGTACAAAGACAAAATAGAAACTCTATTACTTGTTTTTCAGTTTTTCAGAAATATACACTCATTCTAAATTTGATGCCTGCAAACTGTCCCAAAAAAGTGACTGGGGCATGTTTACCACTGTGTTACATCAGCTTCTCTTTTAACACCAAGTTTGGGAACTGAAGACAATAATTTTTGAAGTTTTGAAAGTGAATTTCTTTCCCGTTCTTGCTTGATATACAGCTCCAGATGTTTAACAGTTTAGATCCTCTGTTGCTGTATTCTGAGCTTTGTAATGCATGACTCTATTAATGGGTGACAGGACTGGACAGCAGGCAGGTCAGGGACGTCCTGAAAAAGACATCGCCTGGATGGCAGCATATGCTGCTCCAAAACCTGATGGTGCCTTCAGAGATGTGACAGTTAGCCTAACTAACTAACTAACTAACTAACTAACACACTCCCATACTGTCACAGATACTGGCTTTTGAACTTTGCACTGGTAACAGTCTGGATGGTTCTTTTCCTCTGCAGTCCGGAGGACATGACTTTCATGATTTCCATTAGCAATTTGACATGTGGACTCTTCAGACCACAGCTTTTCCACTTTACACATTTTTCCACATTTTACGATTTAGTACAGTAAATATATTACAGATTTCTCCTTTAATAGAAAACACAATATATAGAAGGGAATAATAACACCTTGTCGCTGGCTTTCAGAGATCAAAAATGTTTCTTAGAATCACTCTCTGTTGGTTTACAGTAAATCAGTTGCGGTACAGTATGTTCTCTGGAGGAAAAAAAGAGTAGATTAATTTGGTTAATATTTCATAAAGCTTACAAAGGCAGAGGGCATTTGAGGCTTTTCAGATTATTTGTTCTCAGCCAATATTACACACCACGGTTGAGCTGCTGTGCTGCAGAGTCTACAGCTGCAGAGCACAATGCCAAGACAAGGCACTTTCCGTTAAAAGTGTTTATCTGTGATAGCGTTGTTTGTGAAATGGGAGCCGTTCAGATGTACTGCTCCTTTTCCTTTTGCCGTGATCCCGATTCAAAGGCTTGTATCGCTCTCCTGAGTGCTGATAGCTGCTAACAGATTTGTATTAATATCCTCACCGGTGCTCTTTGATATCAGCTGATTCATTTCGAATCTCCGCTCAGCTACTCACGCAGCCTCGGCTAAACACAAAAGTACAATACTCCATTGCTCTTGACAGCTTGACAAACTGACAGTCCTGCTCTCAATCACTCCCTCTCCCTCCCTCCGTCTCTGATAGACCCGTACATTGTAACCAACAAGACTGTAATCAGCGGAAACCTAATCAAATCATTGCTCCAATAAGCAGCCCTGGCTGCCGGGCTTCCACGAAACACATCTCAGATCAAGAGGCAGCCTGCTCCTACTGTAACCAGCCCCTGCTTGAAATGTCAGGAGAAGTCGGATTATTTTTTCGAAAATGTCACTGACAGCATAATAGCTCAGTAGAAGAGTGTCTCATGCTATGTTTGTGTCTCATGTCAGCAGGTGTGATATGTGACTCTGGTGTGTGTTTCTGAGCGCGCGGTAATAAAAAGCTACTGTACACAAATGTGAAAGTAAGCAGAATGCTGATTTTGTTGACTGGAAACTGGTGTGTGATTGGCAGAGTGTGTAAGCCATTAAAGTGTGTTTTAGATCTGCACATCTCCAAACCTCCTCATTATCGGCAGCAGGAAAGCTGCCTGGGCACCAGGACAACTTGTGTGTGTGTGTCTGTGCATGCGCTTGTGTGTGTTTGTGGCATTCGAGGCTCATTCCAAGATTTGGTTAACCGAGTTGGCTCTTCCCATCACGTTGCCACAGAGTGTGCAGTTGCTTCGGCCTCTGTTTCATTTAGTGGCACCCACGCTCTTGTCCTCTTGCCATGAAAACACAGACACACTCGTGCTTTTTCTTCAGTGTAACACACATGTGCACATGTGCACACACACACACACGCACACACAGCTGAATGAGAGTGACAAAGTTACAGTGAGGGAGTGAGAAAGAGGAAAAAATGAGAAAGTACCAATTAAGCTCCTCAGACAATTCTGCCAACAGACATCAGGGGGTTGGAGGCGGAGAGTGTTTCTCTGTGTGCGTGTGTGCGAGTTGTGTGTTTGTGTTGGAGAAACAGGGGTAGGGGGGTGTTCGACTAGAGCAGCGGTCTCCAACTTTGTGTTGTGCAAAATCAGTTTCGTACTTTTCAAGTTTATAAACAACTCATTACAGTGAGGTGTCAGTAACCTGCTGCGGAGGCTGGCAATTATCAAGAGCTTGTAGCTTTTTATATTTGTTTGTTTTTTGACAATTTAGTGAACACAAGTTGGTGTAAATCTGTGCTGCATATTTGTTCCTTCTATTCACATTTATCATTTTATAACTTGATTTACACCACTTTCTGTATAAAACTGATTATGAGGAGCTTTTGCACCAAGTTTAATTGTTGTTTACATTATGTACAAACACAGCTATATCTGAATATGTCAGCTGTGTGTATATGCGTAGATCATACAGAGTCATACAACAGTGTTTTAGCTTTAGATTGAAAAGTGGTCCAAAGCAGAGGGTGGAACAGTACACAAAATTCACAGATTGGTATGTACCTTGTTTTTAGGGTCATGGTGTGGTACGCTTTATGTACAGGTAAACATTCAACAGTGACTCATTGTCAATAAAGGCACTCTAATACTGACCCCCTGGAAAACGAGATGATACATCTCAAGGGGTTTATCCTAATAAACTAAATTTTGATATTGCCAATAAGAAAAAGTAAATAAGTGAAAAAGGTAACATAATCATAATTAATTATGAATGAATTAAAAGTTATTTCACTGTTAACAAAACAATGAAATAATTAATTATGTTTACTAATCATTTGTAATGCTGTAATTCATGTTATGTATCATTAGTAATGTAAAATAACTAGTTAACAAAATCATATATTGTATCATAACTGATAAGAGACAATAGCATTTTGATTAAATTAATAAACTTACAATTTATTGTGAGTTTACTAATTAATAAGAAAAACATGCAGAGGAAGGTGGAACTGGAGATTTTTTTATTGTTTTTGCTTAATAAATGAGTTAATCGATTAATTGGCTATAAAAGTTAATCAGTTTTCTAAGCTATGAACCATTAAAGCACAAAAAATGTCTTTGTTTTGCTTTGAGATTTTCATGTCAGCAACCAGTAGCTAATCCTCAATCCAAACAATCTTAGAGACAGAGAAACTCTTGCTGTACTGCCAAACGAAGCCTCGTCCTCTCTTCTGTGTTCATGCTGTGAAACAAAAGGCTAGTTTGGCCAAATCAGGACTGACATCATTGGCAACAGCTGCAGGCGGCATGTACTGTGTGTGTCTACGCGTGAGTGTGTCTCTGTGTGTTTACGTCTGTGTGTGCGTGTGTTTGTGTCTGTCAAGATGAGGTGACCTGATTGCTCAGCTGAGCAGCGAGGGAAGACCCAGCCTCGCGTTGTCAGAATAGCACCAATAAAAACCCTCAAGAGATGGACCACAATGCTCCCTGGCTGGCAGCCCCCTCCCCTCTGAGTCCATGCGTGTTTTGTGTGTGTGTGTGCGCACCATGCTTCCCCACAATCACACTGGCACTCCTGACCATGCCAAAGCAGATTTGGAGATGAAAAATGATCCACCACTGGCCGTGCTCTGCTAGTATCAGCTCCCAGCTATGGAGTGGTGGGTCAGGCCAAATCCTGTTTAAAGAGCCTTTATCCTTATTGCTGCAGAGATAGAGCTAGTTACAACTGGACCTCACCTCTCCTCTCCACGGCCACAGTTAGTCCAGGTCAATCTAATGCGGCGCTTTGATCCGACTCCATTAATAACTTCCATATACAGTATATATATGAGAGAGGAAACCAAAGGACTCTTTACAGCTTGATGTGGGAGTTTTTTACTCAACCAGAAAAAGGGGTTTGACAGTCTGTAAAACCTGCAATGAAACATGTCTCACTCTGCCTCAAGGAGCTGTTAACCCACTTAAATGAATTGAATTTGTTTAGTTTTCAGTGGAGAGTTTTGCTGTTACATGACGGCCTCGATGATGTTTGAAGTGGCCTTTCCTTTCTAAGGAAACAGCTCTCAGAGGACCTGCAGAATCTGGATCCTTTTCAGCAGGAATCTGATCCAACTGACCCTTCGCAAAGCCCCGCCCTTATTAGTTACTGTTGCTATGTCTGTCCGCTTTTATTCTCACTAAGCACATGTGAGTTTAAAGTGATAATGGTGGTAGATTTAACATGAAAATTGGCAGCAATTCTTGAAACACTAAGCTGATTCCACAGAGAAGTAAACAAAAGAAGCTTCTCATTTCAGGCTGACGACCATTTGTTGGCTAAAATGATGACTCTCACTAGCAGATGTCATAAGTGTGACTGACTAATCTGAGCTAGTACTTATGCTTAAACACCTTGAGTTGCTGATAAGTCTGTCTCCACCTGATTTTTTGTGTTTCCATTTGACACATTTTAAAATGAGAACCTTGTAAAAGGGTATGAAATGAAGTGATTTAATGGGTGCACGCATGATGTAATGTTAACGCTAAAAGACTGAGGCGAAAGCTAAATCCAGGCAAGTGGTTGGACGGTGAAGTATGACACACTAAGCTAGGTAGCTGGACATGCTAACATCTGCAGCTAACATTAGTGCAGATGAAGACAAAGTTTGATCCATTCCTCCCCTCTCTGCTCTCTTGTTTTAGATTTTTGAGGACAACAAGAACAGGCCACCCTACAAACACACTGAGGATCACTCTCCCTAGAGCCCCGTGCACACTGCCTAAACACACTGTAAACCTGAATAAGTTAAAAGTTCTGAACAAAAAAGGGGTGATCAGTTGCCACATCTTTTTTTGAGTTCATAAAATAAAAAGTTAAAGGTTATCAGAACTTTTTTCATCTACTCTATGAAAATGATTGATTATGCAACTAAAATATTTTCGATACAACTCATAATTTTCATTCACCCCTCTCATTGTGATAACTTAACAGAATTGAATTATTTTAAGTACAAAAACACATTATTAATGTTCAGTAAAGTTCATATTAACTGAAAATAATCAGTTTAATAAACACAATAAAAAAAAAATCTACTGGCACTCAACATTTTTATGTTAGAAGAACCTCTAACAAATTTTAAGTTTTCAGTACTTGCTACAATTAATTAATGTGAGCATTTGGTTTTACAGTGACAAGCTTGAAAGGCCTGTGTTGCCTAGTTATGGGTTGCTAATCTGTGATTGGACAGTTGTTGATCAGAGGAGGGGCTTAGCAAAGGGTGGCTTTATTCTGAAAAGATATTGAGGTGGATATTAGTGTTGTCCTTCACAAAACAATATCAAGTGAACACTAGTTTGTTAGTGCCAGGAAAAGGTGGGTGGCCTCATCATTCACCTCTCCCAGCATGAGCACATAAAGTGCCTTCTCAAACACACACACACAAACAGAAATGGCCCCCAACTCCCCCGGGGGCCTCACCTCAGTGGCCCTGTGGCGAACTGTGTGTTTGTGTGTGAGGCTTAATAACCTTACTAGAGCCATCTCACCCCTGCTGCTCGTCTTATTACTCCCTGTACCCTTTCTGTTTTGTCCAGACGGAGGAAAAGAGATAGGATGGATTTCAAGCAGCACCTTGGGGGGCTGCAGGGCGGGAATGGCGAGGGTGAGGAGGGCTGCATGGGGGAGAAAATTGAGGAGAGAATGGAGTGGAAGGTGGGGGCCAGCAGCAGCAGTATTGACGTAGTTCAGATAAGTGAAGGATTAGTGGATCCACAATGAGCCCGGAGCTGCTGCTGCCTCTTTCACAACAGCCAGCGGTGAAGTGGTTCCTCTTAATGAACTGTGGAAAAAAGAAAGGAGACGCTTACTGTAACGTACATGTACACCCATTTATACTGCAGAGAGGTTCCCTCTGTTTGCTTCAGTCCATTCATGTAATGAACAAATGTGTCTTTGAGGGAAACCTTCACCTAGTAATCTGTCCGTCCCACATCCTCAGTCGTCCTTGTCCATTTCTGTGACAGGACAGATAGTTAAAGATGCGTCTCGTTATATTGTATATCTTTCCTGTTGTCAATAAATCCCACAAAAAGACAAAAAACAATAATGAACTAATGATGAACGTGGGCACTGTTTTATATTTCCGTCCCGTATACACCCACACATACTCACTAGAGCACCAATGTGTATTCACAAGGTCCTCTGATGCTCCCATTTCCTGAGTTGGGAAGTTGTTCTTCTGACTTAGGTGTGTTCATGAGCTTTTAAGTTGTAATGTGGAAATAAATAGACGCTACAAAGGGTAGAGTAGGGTAGGGTTGTTGTTGGTGTTGTAGCATCTGAGTGATGGGTTGGAAGAGATTAATGTCCCAGTGCAGATTCATGTTGCTGACCAAGTCTTTATATTACAGTTAGTTTGTCCCAGACCTGTTGTTGCACCAGTACAATCCCTAAAACCACTAAAATATTCTTTACCTGATGTATTATCAGGATTAATGCTGATAAATAACTTTTCTAACTTATCTAAATCACTCTATGTGGTGGTCACAACCTAATATCATATTATAAATTACCTGTGAGCAAACATACTTGAATGAATAAAAAGTTACCAACCAAACATTTACTTTCATCCACAGTTGTTATGTTTATATGTCAACAGACAACAACTCAAGAAGGGGTGTAACAGATTTCTCACCAAATTCCGAGTTGTTGCTCTGTCTGGAGGAGGCGTTCATGTGAATTTTCCCAGTTGGGAGCTATTTTTTTCTGATTATCACATGAATGCAGAATATTCCACAGCTGAAAATAGTGTGCAACAAGTGCACTACTTACTCTTGTTAGTCGGGCTGTTCCTGACTCAGAATTTTCAAATTTTTGGCTGTTCAATACAAAGATTCAACTATCTGATCCTTTTTTCCACTTCCGTCACAGTTAATTTTGTGGTGTGTGTGGTCATTTTGAAACCCAGTTTGCAAAGTTTGCAGCCTGCCTTGCTGTTGGTCCTGCAAACTCAATTCACAAAATGCAAGTTGACTCAGGGTCTTCTCGACTGATGACTCAAATCAAAGATTTTTTGAGGGTAGCGCTACATGTTTGGGTAACATTTCATAAAAAATACAGTGTCCAGATGTTTTTAAAAATGACTTAGCTGTTTTTAAAATGAAATTATTATTATTTTTATTGACTATTTACAACATATTTTGAAAGATTTGTGTCTTGGAATAACAGGAAGGACAGACAGGGTGGGAATGTTGGAAAATATTGAGAGATATAATACTGCATTGTTGGTTTTTGTCTTTTTATGAGATTTTTTGACAATTACAAAAACATAGAATATTGCAAGCTATGGTAACATGTTCAAAAAATCACTTTTTATCCTTTAACAAAAACACACCAAACTTTTCAGTGTGTCACTGTTAAATGTTGTTGCTGAACAAGAATAAAATTCTGTCTAAACTTTAAAGTTATGATTGTGTGTTTGTTCTTTGTTATTTCTTCTCTATACTTTCTTTCCGACTCTGTTCTTCCATTGACAAAGACTCAACACGTCTGCTGGAGAAACATGAGCAACGCATACTTACTGTGTTTCCTTTGTTACTCTCTCCAGACACACACACACACTCGCCCACTGCTGCAGATACAATAGACGGAGTCATAGTAATATCTGCCGCTCATGTTGAGAAATGCTTGTTTAAAGTGAGAACTGCTTGTGTGTATGAGGATAATGATACACAAGAGTCACTTGAATATGGGTTTTGTGCGTCATTGAAAGCGCCTTTATGTGCCTGTTGAATTTTTTGTGGCCAGTGTGTACTTTGGTGCGTGTCTGTGTCGATTGAACAGGTGTTTCTGATTGTGTGTCCCTATATCCATGTCTGTGTGCGTCTGTGTCTGAGTCCACATGCATCAGTGAGAATCCAGAGGGCCAGGTCTGTCTGGTTTCACGTTAAAGTGGAAACCCAAAGGCTCAGATTACAGCCGGGGTCATCTCTTCTGCTGTGCAGGCCTCAGAGGTTAAAGTTTAGCTCTGTTGAGGCACAGTGAGAGAAGGACTGATCTGGATAGGCTACCTTACACACACAACACACACACACACACCACACACACATGCTCAAGGGCTCTTTAGATGACTGACCTTACTTGTGGACACTGTTTTGCACTGTTTTTTTATACACTTCACCTTTTATAACTGTCTATGAGGACTCTCTTTGTACTGCTTCACATTTTATTACAATAACTATATATGTGGACTCTTCACACTATTTTTGTTTAATATTTTTGCACTCTTGCACATTTCACACCTTCTGTTTTATGGATGCATCCTGTGTATTTAACTGTTTGCACTGTTCTATACTTTTTTACTTTTTATACTTTTTACATGTAGTTTATACTTTCTATGTACCCTGTTATCACACTAGTATTATTTGTATTTTTAGTCTTGTTGTATTGTATTGCATAGTTTTTTTTCCACTGCTGTGAGACTGAAATTTCCTCCCAAGGATGAATAAAGAGACACCTACCTACCTACCTTATATTTAAAAAACAATCATCCTAGAGCTCCAACCACCAATTATTTTCGTTATACATTAGAATTAATCGGCTGGTTATTTTCTCAGTTGATGAAGTAGCCTAATCATTTTGGCTGTAAAGGGCTGTGAAGTCTTCAGATTCCCCATTGCAACCAACAAAAAGTCCAAAACCAAAAGACGTTTACTGTAATATCATATAATACAAAGAAAAGCATTTTTGCTTTGAAAGATGACTCAAACAATTGATTAATTATACACATTGACTGATTAATTTTTTGTTCCTTGATTAATCGAGTAATTTCAGCTGTAAATAATTGCTTTCAGGCACTGCAGACACTCTGACCCATTAATTATTCAAATGTTGGTTTTCATCAAACTTTTAGCGGCTTTGTTCCAGTTTTTTCTCAATGAAATTTTGTGACTCAGATCAGCAATTTATAATTGATTCCTACAACACAGTCATTTAATTTCATCATTGAATTCTGATCCAGAAGGTTATGAATGGAGGCGGACGCCTTTGCCCTGAATACCTTATCATTTTTGAGAGAGGGCCATTATGCTAATTCACAACTATTTTGAGTATTTTTTTCCATTTACAAGTGAATGTGATTCACTTGTATATTTGTGGCAAAATTACTCGAAGCAGATGCTTTCTAATCCATGTCTGATGTATTAACACCAATGCATCTTTTGGTTTGAATGATTTAATGCGTAAATATCAGAAATTAACAAACAAATAATATGTGTGTGAAACTTTAAGAATTTGTGGAAACCCCTGACAATCTGACATGTCCATGTGTCTGAAAAACAAACTAACGGTGACACTGAAGTTACATAAGACACGTCGTCTGTCTTGTTTTCTTCCATTCGACCCCCCTCCTCCTCTTTCCTTCTCTACCTCTTTTATACAGGAACTGGCCAATTTCCTGAGCCTGTTTTTCCATTTTGCTTCCCTGTGCGTGTATCTTTTACATGCGTATGTTTCTGAGTTCCTCTGTGTGCACCTATTTGTCATCCTCTGTCTCTGACTGGCTCTCAGCTAACAGCTTAAAATGTCACAACAGTTTAATTTCAGTTGGAGCGATCTGGTTTGAGAACGGCTGAGTGCGCTCAGTGGAGTCTGAGTCAGGTTGTGACTTTTTCAGCTTGATGCTTTTACGTCAAAGTAAGTGTTTTTGTTGATGGGCAACAATGCTGTCATATCTCCATGTCTGACAGAAGGATTAGTAACATATGAGGGGTTCATTTGCAAAAACAGATAAACACTGTTTGTAAAATTAATAAAGCAGCACCAGTAAGCAGTTTGATTGAAACTCCCCTGAGTGCACAATAAAAAACAAAATTTTCAGAACATAATTTTGAGATATCTTATCAAAACAACACCACACCTGTTTTATTGATATTCCTTCCTCGAGTGCACTAAAAACATGATTTGGGAAAATAAATAAAAATGAAGATGAATGTTTTTGCAAATGACCCCCTTATTTTTTGTCATAGCACATGAGATATTGGGCTTAATGAAATAACCACTCACCGAACCAATTTGTTTTTAAAGGCAACTTGTGGAGTTTTTGACAACGGGTAGCGCTGTGGAGCAATGTTTTTACGCTTGTGCAGGCAGGGAAGAAGAAGAAGGCAAGCAGGTAAACAGAGGCCTCACTGCGAACAATGCAGGTTTCTTCTTCTTTCAAGAAAAACCTGGACCTCAAAGATAAACTTCACTAATATACATTTTTGCCTTAATTTGGGTAAATTGATAGATCAAATATGTCATCTATATTGGCTTATGAAATAAAATCAATATTCTGTTCAGTGTTCCAGAGTGATGTGCATCATGGTTTGCATATTTATTGAGTGGTTCGACTGTTTTTTCCCCCTCCATCCAAGATTTTATTGGCATGTATTGGCAGAACAACTTTTCACTAGTTGGTAAGAAAATTGTCACACTCCAACAGGTGCCGCAGGGTCTTCCTGCAAATCTGGAAATGTCCTGCTTTGCACCCAACAGTGTACCATCATCTTTAATGGATGTATTTTGTCTGTCTGTGTATATATGTCACGTCCCCTTGCCTTTACATTTTTCGGCTCAAATCTCCAACTATCCATCTTTAGCGAAACAGGTAGCATTCTAAAAATTTAATGGTGGTTAATTTTGGTAATGATCAAATCTCAAAAACATGCACCTGTTTGAGAACAGGTGGTATTAATTGAGTTTAATTAATTAATTGAGGTAGAGTTGTATGAGGTACTTTTGATAGTCAGTGTATTTCAGTTTCAGTTTATACTGTAACTAGAATATTTTAATCACTTTACTTTGGGAAACTGCCATTACATAAGCCAAATATTGCTCTTTCCAAACCAATCAAACACCATAGGCAAAATTAGTAATTTTATCTTGCAGAACAACAGGAGTTGTTGGTCTACTGCTGCCTAGATCTGTTAGTTTGCTTGTTTTTGTGTGACTTGTATTTTAAAAGGATAGTTTGGATTCACCAAAATCAATGGTAATGGAAACAAACAAACAGATTGAGGCAGTGGTAGACCAACAACTCCTGTGCTCTGCGAGGTAAAATGAGTGATTTCACCTGTGGAGCTTTTGAAAGAGTGATATTTGGCTTATATAACAGCAGTTTCCTGTCAGAAAAGTCTGTCTGACGGTAAAATAGAGCAGTGAAAATATTCTAAACATAACATACACTTAAAGTGATATTGATGTTTTTAGGCGGAACTTTTTTTTTTAAGTGATTAAAATACATTTTATTATTATTGCTGACCCTGTCCATGCCAACCAGCATTTACTGTAACTAATACGCTGACAATAAATAGCTACATCATACAACCTCACTTCTAATAACCAGAACTATCCCTTTAAAAGAGTTTGTTAGATTTATTACTTATTGATATGGCACAACCTGCAGAAAAGCAGTGATTACCAGTAAACTCAACTGAAGCCATTTTTCTCTCATTGAACATAAACATGAGTAGAACTCATATTGTCGTCGTGCCCCTCTAATGGCCGCTCGTCCAGCCGAGGCGGTGCATCTTTGATCAAAGCTGACCGGTGTTTCCCTCTGGCTTCAAACCAGGCCACACACCACACACAGCATCGCAAATGTTTTTCCTATTCAGACTGCGGCAATTACTAGTCGACATAAAGTTCATTTAGTGGCTGCTGTCGGCGTGTTTGTTCACTTATTGTTGTGTGTGTGGCCTGCGCTGCCTCGGTTGAAGAGGGAGATCCTTATTGCCTCCGGCACAGTGGCTCATGGAAATCAATGTTTGATTTGCCGGCTACTTGATAAAGGATTTAATGCTGAAACATGCCCCCACCGTCTCCTGCCCCGCTCACAGTAAAGAAATTGCCTTATTGAGTCCATTTGTTCATTTTGCCTTCATTCAGGCCTGTGTTTGCAAAGTGCTGGTATTTGCCTCTGATCATGTGTGTGTATGTGTGTGTGTGTGTGTGAATGTGCCAGCGCGTAATAAGACAGCTGCGATTACCTGACAGACCTCATGTCCACTCACAGCTGATTCGGGCGTTTGTGTGTATGTGTGTGCATGTCCAGAGTGGTGTATAACCCCCTCACCCTCCCGATGCTCCCTGTTCTCGGTGTGTGTATCGACCAGCCTCTGGGATGGAGAAACGCCTGCCCAGCACACAAAATCAATGGCTGCTGTTTTCTCTCCTCCAACGGCCTCCTGTTATCTGCAATGAATACAAAGCACATATTGTAGCACACGAGACACACACTCATACACGCCTCATCTTTATGTCCGCTCCCCTTTCACTGCTGCTGTGGCGGGGTCACATACGAAGTCACAGGAGATTGGCCTAAATTACAAGTCAGTTACACTTAATTGGAAGAAATATGGCTCTTTGAGCGTGTGTTTTCTCAGTCAGAGCAATTCTTCTGACACCTAACAAGATGTGAGTGAGACCTACACCGCTGCAGCTTTCACCGGACTGCAAAGTTTATTATTACTCCTGCTATATACACTGTGCCGTGCCAGCAAATCAAACAAGGCAGCCGAGAGTGTGAATGAAACATCATCCATCTTCCATTGTGTTGAGTAGCATTAGCAAAGTGGCCAACAAGTGTTTATTTAGCCAGTAGGCAGTTCATTTCATTTCAGGCACGCGGATAAGATCATGCCTATTTTCACCATTATGCAAGTGTCCCTACTGTCCTAAACGCTTTCTTTTTCGCTGTCTGTCTCTCTGTCAGGGATTATAGGTGGTGGTGGTTGTGGTGGGAGGAGGAGGAGGGGAGGTGGCAGATTAGCGGCGGCCGTCCGGCGGGTCCGTCTGTCTGCCGTCAGAAAATAGAATTCATTTGTGTGATCCAGATGCTTATGCTCAGCTCTCTGCGTCTCTGTTTGTGTGTGTTGCTCAGTCAGGGGAGAGGATTGGCCGCTGGGCTGGAGGGAGGGCGGGGTGGGGTGTTTGGAGGAGGAGGTGGAGGTGGAGGTGGGGGCTAGCTCACATCCGCTAGGCAGCTTTTGTACTCGCATCAAAGGGGACGGCAGTGGCCTGATGATTACGAACCCTGTTTAGCCACTCTGACAGAGAACAGTATAAACAGAATATGGGTGCTGACAGACTGTACGTACATGAGAACATGGCCACCCCTGCTGTGCGAGGAAGTGCTTTAGCCATTCATTTGTAAATGTAAAAGCTGCTTTAAAGAGGTGCCGTCCGTTCTTAAAAACTCCACAAGTTGACTTTGTTATTATAATACGGAAATAAAGTCAAAAGGCAACACGTTATAATAACAATAATAACAAAACTTTATTCATGTAACACTTTTAAAAAAACAGGCTTACAAAGTCCTTCATTGTCATAGAAATAGAAAATACACAATACAATTTAAATCAATTCTGTGCAAAAGACAATTGATAAAAAAAAAATTAGGAATAGATAAATGATCAAGTGCTATAACAAACAAAAGTCTAATTAAAAGCCATTATATAAAAATGAGTTTTTAAAGCAGGACACTGAGGTGGCATGATAAGTTAGATGGGGCAAGGCCGCTCAGTGACTTAAAAAACAATAATAAAATTGAAAATCATGTCTAAACACCACAGATAACCAGTGCAATGAGGTGAGAATAGGGGTAATTTGTTCAGCTGCATATTTTGGACAAGTTGGAGTTTTAAACTCTGTTTATTGTAGGCATAGACCTTTACTCAAAGTTTTGATAACTGAGAGCCAATTTAGAAAGCCAGCCTATTATTTAAACCCATAAACGTGTCATAGCATTTGCGATTGGTCTCATAATGGTGTTTAACATTACATTCAAAGTAGAGAATTTGCCTATTTGCAGATAAGACAGTACACTTAATCTGCTCCCCCGAGGTCTGATGAAGTAAGATCCATTCTTCCTGAAACCTAATTTTCTCCTCACCAATACAGCGTTGTTTCTGTGGTGGCTTTTCCATCTCAGTTCTGCAAAATGCCAAATCATCCACCAAAATACATAACTAACATTGATGACTAAACATAATTCCTGCAACACTCGCAAGGGGTCACATGTTGCCATGCAACCAGTACCTTTCTACATGTTGTTATTCCTAACCTGACAGACGCTGGTTTGGAGGGTGCAGTTTGATGCAGTAGCCAAATCGAGTTTTAAATGTAGACTACTGAAATAGGTTTAGCTTCTCTTGTTAAAGCTGGGGTAGGCAGTTTATTTTTGGCATTATTGGGCAAAAGTTTGGGCAATAATAACCTGCATAATGTAATTCTAGTGGTCTGAGACAAAACTAGACTAGCTCTTCTTCTTGACTTTCTTTTAGTCTTCAGAAAATCTAGCCCGGGACGGGAGATTTCGGCCGATCAGAGGTCGGGAAAAAAGATTGATTGTTGAGTCTCATTTTCAAAACATAGGCTTGGTATTTAATGACCTTTAACAACAAGACTCAATGATCAGCCATCTTCGAGCCACCAATCCACCAGTCAACTATCTTTCTCCAGAGTGGCTTCCTGCACCTTTAAAAGTAAACGTTTTTTGGACAAAAATCTCTAATAAATGTGTGAAAAAGTACTTAAACTTTGATAGCAAATATTTAACTCATTTTCAGTTTTTTGTATCAGTAATCATGAAATGCTCTTTGATTTTGGAGTCAGACAAAATAAGAATAATTATCAGCTGCAGAAAGAAGACAGAGGGAGCAGACAGGGGCTGTGTTAACAGGCTGAGATGGGGTTACTACAGAGGGGAGTGGGGTCCTCTGTTGTGGCTTCACGCATTCAGGATGGGAGAGGGGTTGATGGATGGACTCAGACTGGAGATCTCACGGAGGGCTTCGGAGCAGGATGCTGGAGGAGGTCTGCGGGCTCCCTGAAGGAAGTACTGTAGGACAGCGGGGGGAGAGAAAGGGAGGCAAAAAGACCTGTCATTAATCAACCTCGCTCCACCTGCCACCTCTCCTCTCTGCCTCCTGTCCTCTCTTTATCCCTCCTGCCACCCCTCTTTAATCCCCTCTTCTTCCTAACTATTTTTTTGTTCTAAGTCCAAGTGCAGTCCTCTATTGTAAGCAGTCCTTCTCACAGCCTTTGGGTTGCAGTGTACTCACTCCCAAACATCACTTTGGGAGGTGTTTAATGCTATTACGAGGTGGCAGCCCAGGCACCATGCCCTCCAACAAGGAGAGATGGACTCATGCCGGAGCTAAACACGACTTAGTTTTCTTAATTCACTTAAACTCGGGTGCTTCTGCCCCTTTGCCACCAGCCTCTTAACTTCCTGGTCGGCACAGCCCTTTAATGCCCGCCTGAGACTGCTGTAATGCGAAGGGCTGCTCTTTTTGTTGCTTAGAGGTCAGTAAGAACATTACGAGGTGCTTTGACAGGTCAGAAGTCTTGGCTGGTGCTGGTGTGTGTTTTATTTGCTAACTGTACTTCCCCACAGCGTTTGGCTGAAGAGGGCTGGCCTCTGAGCTGCCGGCTTACAGGCAGTGAATTTGGATGTAGAGGAGTGTTTAGTTCTCGAGTTAACTAGTCCCTGGTGAGGTTCAATCACCCGCTCAAGTCCATAGTGGCTAATCCTTCCTCTTTGTCCCTCTTAACATGAAAAGATCTTTTTCTTTTTGGAAATTTGTTAGACAAATGATTAATATAATCAGCTGTCGTCCTGTAAGAGCAGAAAACAAGGTCATATAGTTGAAACTAATTAGAGCTGAAACCATTAGTCAATCATTTCTAGCTCAAGCAACAGAAAATTGATCGGCAGCAGTCCTCAAACAAAAATGCCAGAAGTTCAGTTGTTGTCAGTTGATTATTAAAATGAATATTTTGGGATTTTGGACGGTTGGTCTCTGGAAACTTGTGACAGAAATTATTCAGTATTTTCTGAGATTTTTGGGACTAAACTAAGTGAGAATGTAATCAATTGATTTGATAATGAAATGCAGCCCTAAAACCTATCACTATATTATAAGGATCATACACTTTCCATGAAAGTCATATCTATAATGCATTATAAGCACATTCAAAAGACATTATAATGCATTTCTAAGGCTTTATAAAACCTTTGTAAGCATTTAGACCCATGCATGACAACTTATAAAAAGGTTTGCAAAGTATTATACTACCCTAGATTTATCTATAAATGCACGTCATAACAGATTCAGAATTCTAGTTCAACTTTCCGAAATGGAATTATGTCTTATCAACATCAATAATGTGCTATAACATGACGTTATGAGCTTTAAGTGAAATGACAGCATTGTATATGGTTGTCAACAATTATCTGATGTTTATAAGATATTATTAAATCTCAGAAACTTCAGAAAATTTTCATACAGGCTTTATAAAACTCTAATTATTGACATGTCAACTTATATCAAGGTTTAAGAAGTATTATACTACCATAACTTAAGCGAGTTATAAAGACACACTGAAATCTCTTCTAACGTATCATAACAGATTACGATAAGTTTCTGAAATGGAACAATGTCTTATAAACATTATACAATTGCTAATAACTTTATACAGTGCAGTCACTTCAGTTAAAGCTCATAAAGTCATGCTTAAGCACATTATTGATGCTTACAAGACATTATTCCATTTAATGCTCTCTTAAATGCTTTGACTATCTGTTAAATCAGATAAAATATCTGCTGATACCAATATAGACCAATATAGCTGTGATAGATAATATTGGCCAATGATTTATTGTCCCCGATATTTATTGTGCATTATGTCCACTACTTATGATACTTTATAAAACTTTTTAGAAGTTGTCATACATGAGTATAATGTGAATGTGCTTATAATGCATTATAGACATGACCTTCAATATTGGTATACAGTATAACAGGGCAAATGTATCTAACAGCACTCATGAAATAATCATACTGATGCTCAAAGCAATCAAGTGTGTTCGACTGTTATGTATTATGCACACTCATGCCAACAAATCTTGACATACAGTGTGGTGTATCACAGGTTACAGGTTACACAACTGATTCAGAAGCAGTCTTTCTGGCACAATAAGTCGTTTATGCAGGTATTATGCAACAAACTACTAATAACATTAACAACAGAAGCCAAAACAGAGGAATAATTAAACAATTCTATCTCTCCCCCAGCCTACTCTTCTCAGCATTTCACAGCATTTCTTCCTTATCTGCAATCTCTTGCCTATATATTAAATGAGCAACAGTGTGGGCTCATTAAAAATGCATGCTGCGCATTGAGCTTAGGAGACCAATTATCCCACCTAGCTCCTTTACAATGGCTGATAATAAAAGCCCCTGCAGTCGGCCACTCCCCGGTTGCCTCGCTGCCTCAACCACTCTCACCCCTCACCTCCCTCTCTGTCTCTCCCTCTCCCTCCATCTCCCCGTCCAGCCGCCTGTTGTCTTCACACCAGATCATCAGTAAACAGGCTTTTCACTGGATTTGATGGAGTGCAGTGTTTTGATCTGTTGGGATTTGTGTGTGTGTGCAGGGGGGAGGCTGCTAATGCTGCTGTGCTCTGCAGGTGGCAGTGGACAATGGTATTACAGAGAGAGGCAGACATTTGAGCACAAACAGACAGATAAAAACACACACATGGACTCACATGTGTAAGCATATAGAGGAGACTGTACATGCTGTGCCATCATGCTTTTTGACAGGAGTGTCTTGAGAAGATCAGAGCGCCTGGAGCACAGAGGCTGTTTCCCGCCACATGCTCTACATCAAATATGGATGCACGTGGGAAGTGACTGCATCACTGGAGCACTTTAAAGCCCCCATACGAGCAAACCTGCTCATCAGAGGGCTGCCATCACTGTATACATATGGCACTATATAATGTACAACCCCCACCTTGTATTTGTACACGAGTTTGTATCTGCATCGCTGGCGGTGCACCCTTTGAGGATCAAACACGGGTAGTTTTACCTCGCAGCAGGCAAGTAAACAGCGTGAGAAAAGAAGGCGATATGATGCTGTTTCTGTAGCTGATGATTAGGTTTGTTTAAACGTATACATCAACACCACACACAGCGAGTTGTCACCGCCTCTCTTCACTTCAAACAGTGGAGAGCTGATGGATGATACATTCTGCTCCAACACCTTCATAAAAACACCGAAGGAACTGTCTCAGCTGCTTCCCCAGAGTGCTTAAGTCAGCTTCACTGCTGAAATGATTAGTCTATTAATGAATCAGAAAGTTAATCAACAGCAATTTTGATAATCGATCAATCATTTAATTAATTTCTCGAGCAAAAATGGCAAACATTCCAGCATCTGAATGGTGAGAATTTGCTCAGTTTTTCTCAGTTTTATGTAATTGTAAGTATATCATGTTGAATTCTGGGGTTGTGAAGACTGCAATGGGCATTAATTTTCATTATTTTGTAGCATTTTCAATCAGCCTAACAATCAGTGAAGGGAGAACTTGACTGATTTTATTTTTTTAATTTTACTGCTGCATCTGTGCCCTAGAGGGATTTTGCCAAATCTGATCAATGTCTTTGTGAGTCCCACCCCTTTTTGGTCTTTGCAGTTGTACAGTTGAGCAAACTGTACCTGGCAGAAACTCAGTCAGCTTTCTGATGGAGATTAGCTAGCTAGTTAGCAAGTGTTTTGCTAACATTTGCTAACTTAAGATATGACTATACTGTATGTTGCATCTTTCAACCATTGTCGAAATTTGGTTTTCTTTTCAACATTGACAAGCCTAGCACTGGTAAGTACAGGTAAGAGGAGACAATAACTTGGGGCATGGAAATTGAAAGAAGTGACCTTACCAGACCTCTGTAGTCTCATCTCAGGCTTCTCATCTCATTAGCCACTACTAGCATAATTCACCTCGATCTCTGACTGAATGTCAGCGATCAAGTTGCTTTGTGGGTAAAGAGACTAAATGCTAAATCAGTGGAGCCCTCTTTTAATCAGAAAAATAATCAGCAGTGAAAATAATCCTTGTTCTTACTTTGCTTTAACATGTCATTTTACTTGGCCAAGAAACCTGTCAGGGCCAGGAGCCAGATTTGATTTGATATGTTCGCTGGCTGAGGAAAGCCCTCCTTCACTCCCTGTAGGTGTTGTTAAAATCAGACTGACTTCATTAATAGTCTGATCTGGATGTAATTAAGAACGAGTGGAGGGCGGCCGGCAGGGAGAGACACAGTGAGAGGGAGAGTAGGAGAGACTCTCCTCCCAGCTTTCTTTTTAAATCCCTCTTGTCACTGGTGTTGACAGGTCGGAGAGAGAAAGCTTGAAAGAAGAGGAGGAGGAGGAGGTCAGTGGAGTGGGTTTTAGATGGAGCTTGACCCTCCTTTGTGTCATCTTCTTGTAGCAGCTTCTTCATGAGAAAGGTCTATTACAGCTGGTAAACACTGGGCTATCACTGCGCTCTGAGATGTTTTGGCTCATTTGTCCGTGATTAGCCTGCCTGCCTGCCTTTGTTTTGCATGTGTATGTGTTATCTGAAACACACCCGTGCACATACGAGTTTTTCTGTGCTCGTGTTTACGCGGCACTGGGTGGAAAACATAAATTGGAGACAGAGCGTTCCCCGTCTGCGGGGCTTGGAAGAGAGTTTGGGCTCGGAAAGCTGGCTTTCCTCTCAGGAAGTGTTGTTCCTCACCGCTCTCCATAAACACTGGAAAAGAGACCCAAAGAAAATGTCCCAGACTCACTATTTCCACTGTAAACACGCAGACATACACATATTATACTGCCCCTTTTCTCTATTTCTCTCATATGTGTCTCTTCTCTTTCCTGGGCAGAAGGCTATATATTTTCCCAAAGGAACCTAGTACAGTATGCCAGATTGTATGATCCAGAAAACCACGTCCTGACCTATGCAGATCAGCTGCTTCGACTTTCAAACGTAGGAATGTTATTTTTAAGGCTTTGCAAAGTCCTTACTGTGTATATGAACACAAAAAACTAGGAACTAGAGGTCAGTATTTCATCTTTAACTCATGCAAGGTCTACTTTTTTTTTCACATTTAAAGGACCAATATGTAACAATTGTGCATCCAAAAATGAGTACTGCAGTCCAGATAGCACGTTGGAGCCATGGATGATATATTAAATAGGTTGAAATCCTTTTAAATATACAATCGATGGTTGTAGTGAGTCTGCCACACTCCATTAACATATTGCTCAAATTATTAAATGTTATAAACAAGTACTCCCTTGACTGATGATTTCTCACAACTCAAAAACAAACACTAACTAATTTGGAGAACGTTCTGCATCAATTTGAACTCTAATCAACGTGAAGTGCACAAACAAAAACAGTTTTTCTGACCCGGAATAGAAATTGTGAAGGAGGACACCATGGCTGTAGAGTTGTTGTAAGAGAACCTCATCCGTAATCTTTGATGACATATCATGGTAATGCATAAATTACAGTAAATATATTAGAGTTTTCTCCTTTAGCTCATACAAAGTCCACTTTGTTCACATTCAACCCTGCTGTCACTAGAAATAAAGCAATAAAAAACAGTATTTGCTTGTTTACGCTGAGCCCTTGGGTAAAAATCCCTGGAAGCTGCAGCTGAATTACCTCTCACGGCAGCGTAAATGTTACTTTTCTGTCCGTAACAAGTGGTTGGATCGCAGTTCCCCTCGTGTGCCATGCAAGTTAATAAATCCACACCCCGCGAGAGAAAGAAAGAAAGCTCTTTCCATTAATTTTAGTTGTCATGGCATTTATTCCCGCACTGGAGCGTTGTGCTGTGAAAATATCATCGATAAGTCCCAAAAACACCAAATAAGACTTGAAATGTTCACAGTTTATCATTGTCAGAGCTTTGGATTTGACAACAGGGTGCAGGACTCTGTAATCTATCACAGACGAGTTGTCCACTGTGATTTCATTGCAGTGTTGGAGTCTCATCTCTAGCTGTCAATCAGGTTTTGACACTGCAGATGCAACAAAATGCTGCAGATGATGTGCTTTGTTGCAACACCAGCCACACTCTTGCCTTTGCTGCTACTCTGTCCACTGTGGTTAAAACACTGAGCTCACTTTACCACCCAGCTGGCTTACACAGCACCCTAACCTGTGTGTGTGTAGAGAGGCAGAGCGAAGGAGTGTCAGAGAGAAGGAGAGGTTAGAAACCCCTTTTTTTTATTACATTTCCTCCGCAGTGAAAGAGGAGGCAAGATGGACACTCCATATCTCCCCGCTGCGCCAGAAAACTCATCTAAATGGAAAACACATTGTCTTCATTATTTTGCAAGAGCTGAAAGAACAGGGTTGTCATGGTAACAGCCATCTGAGTGAGCGCGAGCGGGCGGCCGAGGGGCTGGTTTTAGGGCCAGAGGAATGGAGAGAGAAAAGAGGAGGAGGAGGTGGGAGGGAGGGAACAAGGAGTCAGGAGAGGAGGGGAAGGGAGGGTGGGGGGGGCTGGTTGGTTGGTGGAAAAGAGAGGAGAGGGGACTGAGATGAAGAGGGTGGAGATGGAAGGAAGACAATAGAGATGGAGGGAAGAAAAATAGGAAATTGTGGGGTGAAATGGATAGAGAGGAAAGAGAGCAGCGGGTGTGATGGAGAGAAGAAAAAAAATGGAGGGAGAAAGGGAGCAAAGAGTTTGTGAGAGGAGGCAGGGAGTGCCTTTTCCAGCGGAGCCAGACAGTGCAAATGGCCAGTTAGTGGCTCTCAGAGAGCAGTTCAGAGGCCCTTATTAATTTCAAGGGGCAGCAAGATGGTAGATTTAACATCTTAAGAAATCTCTTCCAACTGTGTCTCTCTGCAGCCCCACTGGTGCTCCGTGTGTGTGTGTTTTGTGTGTGTTTGTGTGAATGCATGAGAGTGCATACTGATGTACAGTCAAGGGAAGAGCTATCTTTGCCTGCTGAGCTAACATTAGAAGACACGGCGCTTTGGTAAACACGTTGAGGGGGCGACAGGCTCCACTAGGCTCTCCAGCCACTTCTGCTCAGCCAGCGCCCCAGCGGTGATCGACAACCTGCCTGCCGCCGTCTTTATTAGTTGCTCCCTTAGAACAGCCCCTGGCAGCGGCGAGCCCAACACCGTAACGCCCTTCATCAAATATTTACCCCTCCTGAATCTACAACGTGCACCAAGGCCACATCAAATAAAACCAAGTGCCAAGGCAATATCTAATCCAGTCCAATCCCTCTCCTTGTCAACTTCATTCTCTTCCCCTTTCTATGCTGGGTGGATTTTCATGACGCTCCTGTCAGTTTAGCATCAACTCGAGGATTAGGGCTGTTGCCATAGACCATGGGACCTACATGATTGTTTATTTACAAGTAGTTTCATGCTTCTCTGTTATATAGCCAGTGGCGTTAGTGTGACTGAGGCCTGACACAACATCGTTTTGACAGCCGTCGGGCGATTAAGGAAATTAAAGTAATTGCTTAAGTCTTTGTCATGTAAATACTTATAACCTCCCCCCCTGGAGTATTTTGGCTTGGCTTTGACATCCATTGGGATCCGACATGCAACCTTGTGCCTCTTCAAAGGAGCCGTATCATTGTCGTCATTGTTTGTGGTTTGAAAATGGTACGGAGATGAAGAATCAAAACACATATTGTCAGATTAGATTTGATTTATCGCACATGAAGCCATCGTAGTCCCAGTTTCCATACAAATGGACTGTTTTGGGGGACAATCTACTATGTTTCCCAGCAGCCACTGTGAAGTATTTTCTTTCTGAAGAACATCCAGATCTGTTGAAGATAAATGCTAAAAAGCCGTCCGAGCTTCACAGAATCTCTCAGCTCTGACGCCGCGGGGGGAAATTATGTTTGTGTTTTTCTCTCATCAGTCCCCTCCAGATGTGCAATCATGGTCAAGGGAGGAGCAATGGCTGTGGCTTGTGACTGACCAGCATTTAGGGGAAGAGACAGCGTGCACTCAGTCGGCTGTTTGACTGGCTTGCTGGCTGGCTGGCCAGCTGCGTGGCTGCCTGTAGGTCTTAGTGATTCATGTCACACTGTAATTGGTTTACCTGCTCCCTGTGTGTCTGCGCTCTGAGTGGACCAAAACAAATTACCCAGGGATGACCTCTCGCCATCTCTCTCTCCTGCTCTGCAACCACTTCCCCCCTATCTCCCCCCCGCACGTCTCTCCCAGCCTCCTACTACATGTAATATGTTGTATGAGTGTTTTTTTTTCTCCCCCTCTCTCTTCCGATCTATTTGTCAGTCTCGTCTTCCTGCAGCCCCTTCTGCATACCTTGAGTCTCACAAGCAGAACCGCAGTAGAATAACATTTTGGAGAGAAAGCATATCAAAGCACCAGTAAACACATTAAAGGGATAGTTCGAATTATTTGATGTACGGTTGGTTGAGGTACTTATTGATAGTAAGTGTTATTAGCTGCAGTAGATGGCAGTCGGTATGCCCCCAGTTTGGAGTAACAGAGAAGATTAATGTAATCTAAGCTATCTAAGCTTTTAGCCACCTAGAAAAGGTCCACCTGAAAAAAATCTTTTCTGATGAGAACCACCAGTATTTAAGCCAAATATTTCTCTCTCCAAACCAACCAACTCCATTGGCAAAATCAGTCATTTTACTTTGCAGACCACTGGAGTTGCTGGTCTACTGCTGCCTTGATCTGTTAGTTTGTTTGTGTTGTTGTGTGACTTCTGTGTTTAAAATGATAGCTCAGTTTCACCAAAGTCACACAATAACACAAACAAACTAACAGATCAAGGCAGTGGTAGATCAACAACTCCTGTCTGACGGCAAGTAAAGTAGAGAAAATATTCTAAATTTAGGGTACACTTAAAATGATATTAGTTTTTTTAGGTGGACCTTTTTTAAGTGGCCAGCATACCTTTTGTTGCTGAACCTGTCTACAGGAGTACATTGCTTAGCTTCCCTGCTAGTGCCCCTCTCTGCTTCTCCAAACTGGGGGTGTTTTGACCGGCATCTGCTGCAGCTAATACACTGACTATTGACGAGTACCTCGTATTGCCCCATTTCATATGATCCAAACTATCCCTTTAAAGCCGCTTGAGGCTTGAAGATGTGTGTTTCTGTGTCTGTCTGCTCTGTCAAACATCATTTCGACACGTTATGCACACATGCATGCGTGAAGATGAGCTGATAGGATGGACTTTGTGTAACGATGCTTGAGATCACAAATAAACACAAACACTGGCGGAGTGCTTTGTAGCACTAAAAGAATGTTTTGTGAAAGCTGCAGTGAAGCACATTAGCCTTTCAACACTGGTTTTCTGCGCTCACTGTGCCAAATAGTACCTGTGTGAATTGTCCCTTCAGTGAATGAAACTGGTGCTCTGTGTACACCATTAGGCTGTTTCATTTTCACAGCGAGCAGATGTTTTTTGTTTTTTTGCAACTCACACCCTCACCCTGACACACAGTCGTGAACACACACACACAGTGAAAGATGAATGAGTGCATCATTCTCCCCGTGTAGGAAGGTCTCGCTGTCTCTAAGGTTATTTAGCCGTTTCAGTAAAAATCCACTGTCAAAGGATTTCAGTGTGCAAAGCCTGAAAAGGTGATTTGTTTGTATTTGTTGCATCGCTGGTTATACAGACTCTTCTTCTATCAGAAGACCTGCTGCATGTGTTCACAAACATCAGTCTTGTTCTAGTGCCCTTGAACTAGGGCCTTATTTTCTACAAACTCAAGGGGCGCTCTACTGTAAGCAGGGTGGTGGAAAAATCAATAAGGGTTCTGTACTGCTTTGAATATTATATATTCTCCCTATAAGATGAGAAGAAACACAGGCTTGGTGGTGGTGTGTAGAGAATGTTCCTCCACTGGCTATCATCAATCAAAACATATATTTGCCATAAAGCAATAAATACCAGTCACTAGGGGTGTGAGAAAATATCGTAACACTTAAGTATCGTGATATTACGTTATGTGATACTGTATCTGTTCTCAAAACACTGATAATGTGATAAATGTTAAGATTTGTGGCAGTAGTTCATTTTGTGTTGTGTTTAAACCCCTGGCTGGTAGATAGCAGTGTTATTATCTATCCTAAATGTTATGATTGCATAAAAAAAGTGCAGTTTCTTTACACTATGACAGCTATCCTTAAAATAGATTTAAATAGATTTTAAAAAATAGCAACACCTTGATTACAGTATCGCAATATATGGCAGTATATTGAATTGTAAACCCTGCATTGTGATATGTATTGTATCAACATATTCTTGCCAATATACAGCCCTACCAAGCACCTGATTGAACCAATTTAAATCCTAAACTTAATTGAATAACTGTCTGTAGAAGCCACAATCCCATAATTTTCTTGTGGAAAGTTGTTGCAGCTGTTGCAGGGATAAATAATACTGAAGTGTCACATCAGTGTTGACTTAAGTTGAATGCAGGCAGTTTTATCACCCATTATTGGTGGAAACTGGCTCTCTATTCATGGATATCCGTGGTGACATGGCTGAAATATTTTTGATACATGTCTAGAGTCTTTTTAATACATTTCACTTGTTCTGTTATATTATTAACTAGAAGTATTCAAAAAATCAGCTATATGAGGGTATATTTTCTATCTTGTAAGGCGTCGTTGGCTGAGAAAAAATTGAGACCTCTGGTTTAGGAAACACTCTTTGCACTCTGTTTTTTCCAAAGCTCAAAACAAGAGAACAAATCTATCTTCTGTGATGACATGAAGCCATTTGGAGTTGCTGTATTGACAGTAATTGCCAAAATTATGGTTAGATTGTCCGTTTTTATTGTGTTGATGCTTTTCTCAGTTGAGCCATCTTCTGACTTTGTCCTTCTACTCAATTTCCTTACTCTAATTTTGCAGTAACTGAATTAACAACACTGTGATATTTTTTTCTCATCACATATGCTCTAAAAAAGGTTTATTTTATGCAGCAGTCCTTGTAGCTGTTGAATAACCTTTTTGTTATCAATAAATGACATTTTCCGTACTGCACTTGCTGTACTATGTGTATTATTTAAGACAGATTTCACCTTGATTCCTAACTGTGAATACTTGAGAATCATTTTTAATGGTTTATTACATATGTCCTGGTAAAGATCAGAGGCAGAAATAAAGGGCGCTCTGCAGGAGCTGCAGCACTGTAGGACGTTTTGTTCCACCGAGTGCAGAGAAGCAGGGCTGGTTGCTTTTTTAGTCAGGATTGTGCTTTTGGAGTGTCAAAGACAAGGGGAGTGGAGGGCAGACTGGCACAGATATATTTTTGCTCTCCCTAATGACACCAATACCATTTCATGGCTTACTGAGCAGATTGAATCACACTCACTCTTTGTAAGTCTCACTCTCTGCCCCTGTCTCTCTGTTTCTCTTTCCCCACACACACACTTCATCACTCTCCCCTCACACAGACTATCACATGCACATTCATATGTTACTGTACGTTGACGTGTTACACTCACCCCACTGGATGTTGTTTAATTGCATTTGGGTCAGCAGTTTGCCGGTGCTGAAACCGAAGGACATGGAATTTGTCAGTTTACCCATTCAGCAGTCGCAGGGGGCGGTGTGTGAGCTAACAGCTCTGCTGGAGTCAGGCCCATAAGGTTAGCTTTACACAAGCCTGTCAGACTGCACTGTCAATCTCCTCTCCTCTCCTCTCCTCTCTCCTCTCCTCTCCTCTCCTCTCCTCTCCTCTCTCCTCTCCTCTCCTCTCCTCTCCTCTCCTCTCTCCTCACATATCCTTCTTAAAAATGTACTACACTGCTGTTATTCCACTTAATAAAGCTTATGCGATTTATGCACTCTCTCAGTGAAAGGGCTCAGTATTTCTATGATGACCTGGTGCACTGATAAAGGCGACATTGGCCTTGTGTTCTCTCCCACGTGCACGCGCACACACACACACTTGCTTCATCCCTTGTGCATCACGAGTGATAGAAATCTTGCCTTTCGTGACAGTGGAAAATCGTATGTGGCAGCCAGGACATACAATCTTCCCCAGCTGGTATTTATAGTCCTCAGCAACTGGAACATTCTATGGAATAAGGAGTTCATTCATTCATCATGTGACGCTCAAGCTCCGTTCTGCTCATGGATGACCTGATTTCACATCTCATGGTTAGATAGATGGCCTTTCCCGTATTAATGCACTCGAGACAATAAAAACAAAAACATGGGCGCGCACAGCATTGTGGGCCCACACACACACAAATATAACAAGAGGAGGGAACAACAATAGTTGTAATAGTATTTTGATCAAATATTGTACCACGATACTGCAAGCAAAAGAAAAAGACGCTTCATTTACTGTTATAAATGACAAAGAAAAGCAACAAATTCTCACATTTAAGAAGCTGGAACCAGCAAATGTTTGACATTTTTGCTTGGAATGACTGAAATGATCAGTTGATTATTAAAATAGTTGGCAACTAATTTTCCTTTGATCATCAAATTGTTGCAGAAATTGATAAAAACCATAAATAAAACACCAACGCAAGAACAGTGGGTCAGTTAAAAGTTAAAGTAGAACCGTGCAAGACTGAAGTGCAAAGTCAATAGTTACAGTTGGACAGAACTAGTTTGTACGATGTGTCGTCCAAGCGGAAATCAGAAAGAGTTGTTGTTCAGGTCGGCCACACTGGAATGCAGAGTTAAAAGCTGGCTGGGATAGCTTTTGGGGTGACAGAATATTCTTTTAATAAGGGCATAATTGCGCACATTTTCAGACAGTCTCTCCTTGAAGACATTCATAGTGTTGTACTCGGTTGTTTATGTGGAAAGTGACAGAAATATTTGGATTAAGAATGAAAAAAGGAGACTTGGAGGGAGAAGTTCAAACCCTGGCTGACCAATCATGGCAGGAAGTAGGAGGGAGTGTCAGATCGTGGATTCCAGAAAGTTCACATCCAGCAGACACCGAGCAAAATTAGTGTTGATTTTTAGGCAATGTCTAATATTTACTCTCTTTTAGATCCATTTTTGGTCTCAATGACTGAGTTGAACAACAGAAATTTAATCAACAGCATTTTCTATTATTAGTGTAGAATTATTAATCAAGGAAGAATAGGAGGATTCATTGAACTTTTCTGTTTTGTATCACTAACTTTTAATTCTTTAGCTTCTCAGTAGTGTTACTTTTGTATAAAAACCCAGGCAATCAAATTTCTGACAAAGTATGCATGTCTTGGAAACAAAATGCTATTTCAGCACTGTTACCTACGTTAAAGTTTTTTGTTAAGGACTGGGAGTTTCCACTTGAAAAATCCAGAAAAGAATGCAGATTGAATCACCCTTTAATACCGTCAGACTTTTGACTGTTAGACAAGACAAGAAACATGAAGACATTATGTAAGAATAGAAATCTTATAGATGAATAGATTTATTGATGGTGAAAATAATTTTTAGATGCTGTCATAATATCTTGTGTGTGCAACTTAAGTTGTGTATACGTGTGTTAAATATCTTGTAAAAGCAATGATCAACTCTAAAATATGCTCACACTACTCATAACGATGTATCTAGTTCCAAATATTGCAATATTGAAGTAATACAATGTTGCCAAACTTTAAATCTGCAGTATTGGCTAAACACGAGAGGGCACCTCTGTGTTCACTTAGTGCATGCTGCTCTTTTTTTGATCTCACACATTGAGTGGTGAAATAATCGGCTGCTCCCGGGGGTATCTGATGGCACATACCTGCAATACTCCACAACTGAAGCTCCATATTTATAGACAGCAACAGAGCAGCTCACATATCCCCACATCACAGCTGTTTGCATTGCAGTGTTGGGTGTCACATATCTACCCGCTGCTCCTGTGGTTGTCACATTAAAACAGAAGATAAACAAACAGCAACATTTAGAGTTTATTTTTTCCACCCCTGGGACAAGTCATTTCAAATTTTTATAGAGGCTGGTGGTTATGATGTCGTGTGTAAAGGGGGTTGAGTTTTATAAAGGCCGGAGGGAGCGATATGACCAATGGCTGGCTTTGCTGCGAGTGAAAAAAGGAGAGGGAGGAGAGATTAGCGGAGGAGAGGATTAGCAAATAATGCAAAGAACAAAACAAGGCAGACAGACGCAAATATGATGTTGGAAGTAAAAAATGAAGAAGAAGAGGGCAGAGTGGAGAAAATAAAGGCAATGAGAGCAAAAAAGGGACTGTCTGGCTATGGGAGTTTGCCACTAAAGATAATAGTGTGTGTGAGAGGGCCGGTGGCTTTTTACAGACACACTGAGAGCAGAGATTGTGGGAGGGAGCGGGAGAGGGAGGCCAGCACAGCTGAGTGGTGTTGATTGGCCTGTTTGAAAACACATGAACTGCAGACAGAGAGGGAGAGAAGCTCTGTGCGCTGGGAGAAAGTGTCGCTCTGTGCCGTGCCACGCTGCAGCCCAAACCACATTAGAGCAAATGAATCCATTCCACCTCCTGTTATGGCAGCTCCCGCACGGGGCCCCAGGAAGGAGAGGGAGGGAGGAGGGAGGAGGGAGGGAGGGATAGTGGCAGGAGGGTTGAGATATGAGGGACGGCGAGAGGAAAATGATAGAACGGAAAATGGAAGGTGGTGGAAAGGAGTCGCATGCTGGGTGGCTCTAATGATGTCTGAGGGCTATAGAAAAAGGGAGCAAAAAGCACATAGCAGTGAGAGAAAGAAAAGCTGTGGCCATGTAACTGTGGACAAGGAGGAGGAGGGGAGAAGATCCCCCACTGTGTCCAGAGAGCAGGACTTATAGTTATGCTCTCCTTTTCCAGACTGTTGCTGAATAATGAAGATGATCTCTGGCCAGACTTCACCGGGTTGCAGCTTTTATATTGTCGAGCACTGCCCTCTACACTTAACATGCGGGAGAGATGGAAGATTAAGCACTAAAACACCACCAAAGATGATATTTTTTTAGAGTATTACATGCAAACCCATGACTATTTAACTTAAACTGAAGATCGTTTATGCACGTAATATAATCCTTCCCCCCCAGGGATTCTGAAACCCAATCAAACCACAGCATAACTAAAAAAAAAAATAGAATTTTAAGAAAACATTTCAGTATGTTAACCTCGAGATGCAATGCTGGCATGTGGCTGTAGGACGTGGTGATAATTTGATATCATTCATCAACTTTCAACAGGATCATGTTCCAATCTTCAGCTCGAGACCCAGATGAGACCCAAACTTACAAAAATACATCATGAATTGCCATAATATTTATATTTATAAACTCATAAAGAACACAACACAACCATGAATTTAAAATGCATATTAAATGTATTTCTTTCATCATAAAAGTTCATCACAGCTATTATCAAATTTGCTGAGTGTAATGTTAATTTTCTCACCACCTTATGACAGACTTGCACTGAACTGTCCACTGAAACGCTGCACAGCTTCTGATGTGAAACGGATACAGGAAATGTTGAGCTTGTATTAATAGCATGCAGTAACTGTAACAGGTCAAACAGGAGTGAATCAAAATGAGGCTTTGTAGAAAACATTTGTTAACAATGGCCCACATTTCCCATTATGCCAGGACTGAGAAATTTGTTAAATTAGCTGTTTTATGCTGTATTTAAATATAGATGTTGCTTTTTTTTTTTGTTAGTGTTTGCATTGTTTATGTTGGCAGCCTATTTTTTTTTGTCATTTTTGTGCCAGTCAATAGTGTCAACTTTTAATGAGATGTCTGTTACCTTTCTTGACCCCAGCTGTATTTTGCTACAGTATCTTAAAGTTCTTGTCCCCTGTTTCAACACTGTTTGAGGAAATGTGGTCTGCATTTTATGTCATACAAAGCACTGGTCTAAATACATGAGTCTGAGCCAGGTGTAAATACAAAAAAAAAAGTTATTGACTCTATTTTACACCTATGAGGAGTTTGTTTGTATGTATTAACTGTGTCACTTATTTGCTGGTTTACATCCTAGTCTATCAAAGGGCAAGAAAACGCAAGGTGTTGTTAACCTCAGAGATCTTTTACGCAGCCCAATACTGAACAAATCCTCAAAAAGACATTTCTCAACATGTCCTCTGTGACTGCTTTAGACTGATGCTATCAAGAATGTGTCTTAGATTACCTGCATGTAAAACAAACAGAAGGAAGTTTGGTTTATTCCAGAAGCCATCAGACCTTTGATAAGCTGCAGTAGTTTACCTTGTGTATAGTTTGATAAATGCACTTTTGACACTTTTTGACATAATGTGCATTCGTGGTGATGTTGTTGGCCAGTAGGGCTGCAAGATATTGTAAAAAAAAAAAAAAAAAAAATTCAGATCGCGATTATTTTGACAGATATTGCCATTGCAGCATGATTCACAATTAGTGGGGATGAACATTTTTGCATTACAATTTTCATCTTCACTGAAAAACTAGCTAGTAAACAAAACTATTGGGTCTGTGCCAAACAAACATGTTTTCTTACATCTGGAGAACAGCATCTGTAAGCCAGGATATCTCTAAAGCACTACAGTATAAACAACAGGTGACAAAAACATTAAAAGAAAAATAAATACAAGTAAGATAAAAGTAGAAAAGAGGCTGATATAGGTGTGTACATAGAGGGGAGCTAAGCCCATGGGTTTGCCCATTAATGTAGTGAAGAAATCATTTCATATAATACCATTCTGTCCTAAGTGCTGTATTTTGATTAATTGAATTGATGATTGATTGATTATAGGTAATTTTGCATACATTCACAAAGTCCTGGAAAATACCCAGATTATTATGCTGACACTGACTCCCAGCCTTTGCTCCTGATGTCCTCCTATACAATACACAGTACTGGAGTGCAGTAGGAGCTCCTGTGTAAGCGCTCCCATGCAACCCCCACTGACTGATCACACTCACAAAGCAAGCTGCACTTGACAAAGGTGGTAGTCATTTGTCTGAAATGAGAAATCACTCATGCTATGAGTGATCGTGTGTGTGTGTATGAATAAGTGTGTATGTGTGCTGCTGATAATGAAGAGATAATTTCAACACTCTCTTCCTCTCTGTCTCTTTTCCCCACTGAGCCCGGCCCTTCTTGCCCCCTTCCTGCCATACTCCAGTGCTTTTCATATTACTTTGCTTTTGTTTCTGAGCACTTATTTCTTGCCCCACTTCCCCAGCTTGTTTTTGCTCGGGAAAGAGAGAAGGAGGGGAAACAAAAAAGTGAGAATGTGTGTGTTTTTGAGACGAGCGAGAGAAAGAAACAGAAGCTTCGTCGGATGTTGGTATTATTTGTGGTTTGTTACTCCGCTCTGATTCATAGCAGCATCCTCCCACTGCTGTTTAAAGGGAGGTTGTAATATGCACAGCATAATTGGATGTGTAATCCTTTGCTTTGCTCCTCTGGTAAGCAGTGCTGAGTGGAGCTGATTAAGATGTTTGGAAGACAATAAAGATTAAGCGGGCCCGTCTTCAGCATGTGCATGCTCAAATAGCTCCAGCCGTAGCCCAAAAAGTCAAAAGCAGAAAATAGAAATCTGGAAAAAAGGAGAGAAATCACACACTTCTACTAGTTGTTTTTCCAGCCCAGCTGCACTCTTAGAAATAAGGTTTGCCAAACAGTTCTTCCTGAAAGGGGTGAAGTTCTACGCAGAACTATTTGCATCTGAGGAACCCCTTTTTGAAAAAGGGTTTGTCAAGGGTACTTATAAGACTACAGATTCCATGGAGAATCATTTTGGGAAGAAAAAGTTCTTCAGGAATTGTTAAATGCATGGATGTTAAAAGATCCTTGCCATCAAATGTTCAAATGTTTACCCTGGGGTGGGTTCTTGTTGGCACCTTTAGAAGGTGGAAACAGTTAAGGATAGAGCTCCCAGAAAGGGTTCTGGTTGGAATCAGCACACCATAGATGAGATCTTTGTAGAACCTCTTATAGGGATGTTTATAAAAAGTCCAACAAGGATCAAAAAGGGTTCTCCTTTGAGGACAAGTCGAAGGACCCTGCGTGTAATCAGTCAATCTGTGGAAAAGTTGAGGCAGAGATGTCAACATTTTGCTACTTGTTTCTCTTCCTGTGATGACTTGACAAATTGTTTTATTTTGATAGTAAAGAGGGAGGAGTCAGGATGTGGGGCAGGAGGAGGATTCTGCCATGTTTCCACTGAAGCATTGTCTGTTATGCAACACATTTTTCCCCTGAACAGGGGATGTGGTCTTCAGCTTGGACAGTCAGTCAGTCAGGTGGATTGACTTCTTATCTAAGTAACAACGCCACAGACTGGACACAGCCTGGCCAGGCCAGTTGTATTTCCACCTCACTCTTTTTCCCTTCAGAACCTGAGGGCTCGTCTTTTCATTGAGCTGACAAAAGCACTGCCAGTTTGTGGGAGGAGGAGGGAGAAAAAAGCAGATATTATTGGGTAGAAGAGGCAGATTTCTCAACCCCCCTCCTCCTCCTCCCTCTTTGGTCCAGGCTTCGGATGTGTTGGGACAGCAGGAAGGGGAGCTGGAGGAGAAACAGTTAATCAATAGCCACAAGGTCAGACGGCCAGCGCTGGGCTGGAGTGTGCCCTGTTAGCGGTCCGTGGAGCTGCCTGGCTGCTGAAGGGGATTTGTAGCACTTGTCAGGGCTTAAAGGAGCCCTCTCTGGACCACTTGCTCCGGGTGTAGTGTGTGAAAGAGACACGCTGGTTAGCAGCAGGAGAGGGAGACATCTGCTGGACGCTGGGAGACACGGCACAGCAAAATGAGGCCACCCAAAGTTATGGTCACATTATGTACTGCGGTTGGAGTGGCTTTGTGCCCTGCAGAGCTAGTTTTTAGGGACTTTTCACAGACAGTCAGCAGCCACAGCAGCATCATGTCCATGGCCGCCCACCGCTTGACCACATTTGCTCCAGAATTCCCCCCCTTACTCATCCAGCCAGCAATGTATCCGCTCATGTTTAAGACTTTGTGCAAGTGCACTCCAGGTAATTCTACTCTGGTAATGCTTAAGCTCCGAGGATTAGTAATACACTCTTATTCTCAAGGTGTTCCTTTGAAGTTTTACCTTTACGCTTAATCAAAGTGAAGAATTCAAGCTTTTGTGTTTACATGCTCTTAAGTGTGTGTGTGTAAGAGAGAAAGAGACAGAAAGAGAGTGTGCATACTTGCAATACTCTTTCTAAGATAAGCCCACCAGACTGAGCATAAACTCCCCGGCTGAGCACTATGCTTCCATCGTATTCGCTCTGTTTGTCACAGCGGGGGATCTTGGGGGACCCTTTATCAGTACTGAGCAGCTTTCTAGAGCCCTGCCCCCCCCCCTCTCCCACCTGTGGTTTCTCAGTTCGCCTTTTGTGTGGAGGAATGTGAGGCGGACCAACACTGATGGAGATAAACACAGAGGGATGGTGAGGGGACGGAGGCCTCGCCGGCAAAACCAGCACGATGCCTATTAATCCAGCCTCAGCCCGTTTCTCCGAGATGGTCAGAGAAGCGAGCATAGGGGCTGAAATTGTTCCTGTTGTCGCCGCTCACTGTTGGATCAAAACAAGATATACACAGAAAGAAGGAGAGAACCTTATCAGCTGTTAGATGTGGGCATAAATTTGATGTCTATGCCACAGTGATAACCTTGACTGTGAGGTGTGCTTCTTTTAAAGAGAGATAACAGATGATGTCCGTCTCGATTCTAGCGAGCGCTAGGTTTTTCTCCCATAGGTAATAAAAAGCAATAAAGTTTTCTTTCAGTTTCGTCATGTTTCTGTCTGTCTGCTGTGGAACATCTCAGTTTCATGCATTTGCCAAAAAACACGCTTGAGGCGGATCAAGCCCTTCGATGAGTCAGTGCATAAAAAACAAGCTGGCTTCCCTGTCTGAGAGTCTGTCAAGCTGCTGAAATGCTGTTTTAAACTTCACAGGCGACAAACTCTTTACATGGGTGACCTGACAAAAACTTGTTCTAACAGATGTACCTCTCCTCCTCCTCCTTCTCTTCCTCTTTTGCAGAGTAAAGGACTTTTAATGGCGTCCCGGTAGAGACATCAAGATGAACACGTTACCATCAATGGACCGGCACATCCAGCAGACCAATGACAGGCTGCAGTGCATCAAACAGGTGTGTATAAAGAGTCATTTGTAGCCATAGACATATGCTACACGTGACTCTTGCTGCCGCATTGGTCAAGACTGGCCTGTGAACAAACACATGGAAATGATGGGAGCTGCAGTTTCTCTGGATAAAAAGCACCTGAAAAAAAATCACAGATTACAGATATGATGGTTCATACAGTGAATTTTTGAACTGGAATGAAAATAGACCTTCTCTATGTCGATTGTGGACCAATTTTACACTAATATGACTATGCAAAGGTACTCAGAAGGCTGTTATCTTAAACAAATAACTCAAACTTCACAAACATTTCGCTCAAATAACTAGGAATAACTTTAATAAAGTTTTTATATTCTTCAACATGTTAAATTATTTAACATATACATTGTCGACCAATTCTAGAAAGGAACAATGACAAAATAAATAATAAAATAAATAGCTAAATAAACATAAGTACCATTTAGTATTAGTCATATATTATATATTTTAACACTTACAGTCAATGAGGGGCAGGATGTAAAACATAGACACCTGCCAGGGAGCTCTTCCTCTCCTCATAAATGTTCCTCATTGTGCTAAATCTAAATCGTCCCAAGCATCATTTTTTGCATCATATGTTGTGTAAGAAAAGTTTTCATAGCAAGTGCATATCAGAAAACAATACGAGAGACAGATATATCTGTGATAGGCCCATATCATGCCCATATCAGCCGGCCAATATATTGGTTGGGCTCTAATAAGAACGACTAATTGAAATTGGTTGAGAAATGTAGATGTTTTATTGTTTTTTATTCAGAAAAAATGGAGTTCCCCCTTTTACTTGAATGTGTTCATAGGCGAGTCTTGACCAGACCAAAATAGCGGCAACATTTCCGTATGATCTGAAGGCCATGCGGCGTCTGTGCATATACATCTATCTGTGTAGCATCCTGTTAGTCGTCCTTTAACGTCTTTCAGTCCAATGCAGATATGGATGCTAGAGGCAAAGACACAAGAATCTGCATTTCCTCTGCATTTCCTCTCCTTTGCTACTCTCCTTTCTCCTTTCAGCACCTTATATGGGCATCAGTTTGTCTGGCCATTAGCTCCAGTCACACAGATCATGTTGCACAGGGTCATAGAAAGAGGGGAGAAAGGGAGGCAAATCTGGCAGTGAACACAAGAAGAGACTTCAAAGAGGCTAGCAACATAACAGACTTTTCCCCCTCCTCCCCCCTCCCCTCTCCTCCTGGTCCTGTGCTCCCTTACATCACGTTCCTGACTCTTGACGTATGCTGGCCCTTGTTGTGGTTTTGCTTAAATGCTTCCTTGACTGCCAGCTTTCAGGAGCCTCCTCACAGACAGATACAGATAGAACGACACAGTCGAACAGACAGACATAACCCAGGGCTACCGCCTCTGCCTGTGATTAATAGTCTACAAGAAGTCACTGGCTGGCTGGCTGGCTGGCTGGCAGGCTGGCAGGCTGTGGGCTTATTTGTTTATGCTATGTGGGTGTGATCCTTTATATCTCCCAACATCCATATGACACCATGCCTTACAGTGAATCAGTGAATGATAGGCCTTTGAGCTCGCGATTATGAGGTGACATATCCCTTTTCTCCCCACATCCCACCCCCACCTAAACTCCTGAGCAACCTCCATAATAATAATCTAAACAGGCTCTTCTGCTCTGCTGCTTTGCATGTTGCGACGTGCTTGACGTCGAAATCTTGTAAGAAAAGCCTTATTTCCAAAATGTCAGCGTTTCTCAAATGAGTAAAATTTGGCGGAATTGACACCGCTGCTCACTTCACAAAGCCTCCTCAATTATTTTCTCAGGCGTCACAGATAAGCCCTAAATAACCCAAGTTAACACGTCTAGCTTAATAAATGCACTAATTGTAGTTGGTTTATATACTCCTCAGCTCTGGCTGTAATAGCACTCGTAGTAAACCAGACTTCAAAGGCGGCGAGTTAGTCACTGAGCTCTGAGCTTGTGGCGGCTCTCCTAGCAGGGTGTTGTTTTGGTTCGGGGAAAGCCGCTGGCACAGAGCCAGGTGTTATGCTGTTTTTCATGCAGCCAGGTAGGCACTGAACAGCCTGATCCTCGGCTGGCCTGAAAAGGGGTAAGTCAGTCCATCATCTTGCAGAGGACGGTCTGTCAAACGTCTGGCTCTTTGTCTGCTGAAACCCTGTCACTGCTGCTGCTGCTGCTGCTGCTGCTCTCCCTCCCCACCTCCCAGTTCTTGTCCTCATCCAACCCTGAACGGCAACAACAACAAGAACAGCTCAGGCCCCATCCTCCGCCCAAAACTCTGCACAGCTATTCCACTCCACCGTCCTCCCCCTCACACCAGAGTCGAGGTTGTCAGGCAGAGTCGGTAGCAGTTTACACAATGTACTGCTGTGAACAGGTCACTTATTTTAGCCACTTAAAAAGGTTCACCTAAAAAAAATCAATATCGGTTTAAGTTTGTACTATATTTAGAATATTTTCACAGCTTTACTTTGCCATCAGAAAGTCTTTTCTAATGGGAAATTGCCGTTATATAAGCCAAATTTTGCTCTCTCCAAACCAGCCATCAGTGATTTTACCTGGCAGAACACAGGAATTGCTGGTCTACTGCTGCCTTGATCTGTTAGTTTGTTTGTGTTATTGTGTGACTTTGGTGTTTTAAAAGGATAGTTTAGATTTACCAAAGTCACACAATAACACAAACTAACAGATAGAGGCAGTGGTAGACCAGCAACTCCTGCATTCTGCAATTTAAAATTAATGATTACACCTATGGAGTTTGGTTTGTTTGGAGAGAGCAATATTTGGCTTATACAACAGCGGTTTCCCGCTTTCTGGCAACGAGAAAAAGGGCTAAAAATATTCTAAATATTGCATACACTTAAACTGGTATTGTTTTTTTTTAGGTGGATCTTTTTTAAGTGGTTAAAATACCTTTTGTTGCAGACCCTGTCCAGAGCAGTACATTTCTTACCATCCTGCACCAGTTCTCCAAACTGATCGATAACTATCTCTTACAACCCTGCATTAAATAATTTGAACTATGCTTTTAACTATACAATACAATAGGTATTTGTTTTTGGCCTGTGGCTCATCTTTAGGTTTCAGGGGAAAACATTTAGGCACACCTGATCTGATCTTAACTGCAACAACAACAAGAATGGCTATGGCTCCATCCTCCTCCTCCCAAAAGTCTGCACAGCTATTCCACTCTGCTGTCCTCCCCCTCACACCAGAGTCGAGGTTGTCAGGCAGAGTCGGTGGCGAGCGCTGCGGCAGGAGGAGCTGTGAGTTCAGATCTAGACAGACAGCCCCTGCTGTGCTAGTTCTGATTCCTCTCGCGCTGGAGGCTGATACGCCTCCCATCAAGCAGCAATAATGCCAGATTATATCACTCATCTAGAACAGGCTCTTCTCCTCCCTCTCACTCACTCAACAAGAGCATCTCTGGCTTTCTCTCACTCTCGCTGCTTTCTCTTCATCATCAGTCAAACCCCTGTGAGAGTCTGTGGCTAACTCTATAATGGCTAATCTTCACATCAAAAAAGATGAGTCACTCAAGGCCTCTCTTGAAGCTCATGATATCATTGGAGGCTCTCAAAGATTTTCTCCGCGGGCGGGTACCGGGCCTGACATGTTAGGCCTCATTCGCGCCGAGGAGCCCCTTTGTCACACGCCGCCGAAAAGCTGCCCCTTTCAAAAAGCGCTCACCTCCGCTGCCCCCTAAAGACAATAGTCCTACCTTCTCTGCAAGAACACACAAAACAAAACGCTTCAGCTCCAGATGAGAATAATAAACGCTTTCAAGTGGGCTCAATCTCGCCGACTGAACAAGCTGCAGCTCTGCGCCATTTCAGAGCTATTAACCTCCTGAGCCGTGAAGAAAGGGAGCCCAATTTTAAAAACCGCTTATTGTGTCCTGCCAGCCTGAGTAGCCTTCAGACACTGGGAAGAAAAGACTCAACTGTTTCAGGCCTCAGTGAACAGGCGAGAGAGACAGACAGAGACTGAAAGAGATTAGACAACACACCAACGGCGCGTATTGAGTCTGCACACATAGCTGCCAGCACCAAGGTTGTTTTCTTTGTGAAGAGCCAAGCCAGCCAGTGGACTTCTGGTGCCGAGGCTCTGTTACATTCTGAAAACAGGCAATGAATGAGGGGAAGAGGGAGAAGGAGGATTGGAGGGAAAGATTTGGTTGCTGTGTGGGTCATGGGGGTGAGGGCCGGGTGTTGCCAAGAGAGATTAACAGGAAACACTGGCATCATTGTTGATATGGGTGTGATCTTCTTCCCACAATGCAGTGGAGCCCTGAGTGGGCGTACGTTGGAAGGAGTCAAGGTCCTCACAGGGTCGCGCAGAAACACAAGACATTAAATCAAGGCAGTTTGGAGGGAGAGTGGCAAGGCTGCAAAACTATTTGGTTTCAGTGTTTTTTCCAATTTGTACTTAATCAGAAAAAAAAATAACGCTCATTATTTCCCATTGTTTCTAATGGCCGTCTCTTCTCCCTGTGTTTGCACAGCACTTACAGAACCCGGCCAACTTCCACTCAGCAGCCACAGAGCTGCTCGACTGGTGTGGAGATCCCCGGGCCTTCCAGCGACCTTTCGAGCAAAGTCTCATGGGATGTCTGACGGTACGCAAACACTAATTATGGTTTTCGTTTGGGTTTTTCAGGTACTTTTTAGGAGACACGAGCAAAACAATAATTAGATTTCAGATTGTTAGGACAGAAACACCAGCTGATGTGTCCACTTGTGACACTTTAAGTCTCATATTTGTATTGTGTTTGGATTATACTTTTATTTTCTCTACAAATTTGAATAAAAACGGTCACAATAGTCACAAAAGGTTTGCATACAGCAGTTATCCAAGCTTTTATTTGCAGGTAGACGCCTATTCTGATCACCATTATTTGAGACAAATTTTGCTCTCTTCAAACCAATCAGAATAAACAGGGGAAATTGATCATTTTTCTTCACAGAAAACAGGAGTTGTTGGTCTACTGCTGTCTTGATCTGTTAATTTGTTTGTGCTGTTGTAGCAGTAGACCTACAACTCCTGTGTTATGCGAGGTAAAATTAGGATACACAAGCAAAACAATAAGATTTTGGATAGATGGGGGAAAAAACACAGGCTGATGTGTCCTCTTCGGACACTTTTAGCCTCATATATTTTACCCTTTTTTTCACTACAAAGTTGAATTAAAACAGTTAGTAGCAGCCTATAGCCACACCAGGTTTGTATCCAGCAGTTGTCCAAGCTTTACTTTGCCGTCAGACAGCCTACGGAAAACTGCCATTATATAAGCCAAATATCGCTGAATTCAAACCAACCAAACTTCATGGGCAAAATCAGTAATTTTACCTTGCAGAGCAATGGAGTTGCTGGACTACCACTGCCTTGCTCTATTAGTTTGTCTGTGTTACTGTGTGACTTCAGTGTTTTAAAAGGATAGTTCGGGTTCACCAGCGTCACGCAATAACTCAAATAAACTAACAGAACAGGGGAGCAATAGACTAGCAACTACTGTGTTCTGTGAGGTAAAATTTGTGATTTCGCCTATGGAGTTTGGTTTGTTTGGAGTGGGTGGTATTTGTTCATATAGCTGTGGTTTCTCATCAGAAAAAGCTGTCTGACAGCAAAGTAAAGCAGTGGAAATATTTTAAATATACAGTACACTTAAGCTGTAGAGCTAAACCATAATTAAATTTTGGATGTGTCCACTTTTGACACGTTCTGTCTCATATTCATTCATTGTATTTGGGTTATTCTTTTTTTCTCTACAAATGTGAGTAAAACAGTTAGTGGCAGGCTAGAGTGGGACCAGGTTTGTATCTAGCAGTTATCCAAGGCAGCTGCTCAGGCCGTCAAGGGCCAGTGACACAGGTTAAAGTCCTTGTCACTCACTACTTCTCTCCACTTTGTCCTTTCACACACACATGCATGTGCGCGCACACACACACGCAGACACACACACACACACAACAAAAAAGAGGCTTGAACAGGACTGTGGGTAGTCAGTCACCTCTGGCTATCGCCTTTCAGTTCACCAGCTACCATTCATCGATCTGGGCACAGGGCCAGAGAGCTGCCCTGCACCAGGTGTGTGTAAATACCCCTCACACTCACACACACACACACTTACATACACAGTCACATGTGTGAAAGAGGCTTTGGAGCAGAGAATTGAACGTTTCACATGTTTATCGCTAAGATCAGTCTCTGAAACACTGAAGGAACATTGTCCCCAGCTGAAGTGGTAGCGTGAGCAAACAGATAAATGCTCATTAATGTGTAAATCACAATAAAAGCCTCTTAAAGGCTGATAAAGAGCTATACAATGGAGCCCACCACTGAGATCCCTCTCAGCATGGGGCTGTTTCCATCAGCTAAATTGTTTCATCAGACTCGGAGAGCAAACGGCTTCTTATCTGGAGAATTATAGCGAGCAGCAAGTCCATGCATTCTTCCAGGGATTTTGTCTTCATGGCAATACTTTGCTCGTTATGTGTCAGAGTGCTGAATTGAAATTTAAGGATGGCTGTGCATCTACTTCAGGGCTGCTCAAAGTGGGGCCTTTGGGTCCAACTGGCCCCAATAAGGTTAGATTTGGCCTGCCAGTTTTTGGTTTTTTTTTAGTAAAAATATATAATATAAATATAAATATATTTTTGTAAGTTAAAAATTCTCTTTAATTATTAATTATTTTTCATGATTTGAGTACAGTGGACAGAGTGGCACTTTGCACAGGAAGTCAGTTAATTAAAGGATAGTTCTGATTATTTGAAGTGGGGCTGTATCAGGTACAGCTAATCAGCCTATTACCTGCAGTAGATACCTGTTGGCACATCCCCAGTTTTGAGAAGCAGAGGCGTACCAGCATGGAAACTAAGCAATGTTCTGGTGCGGACAAGGTCAGCAACAAAAGGTATTTTAGTCACTTGATAAAGGTCCACCAAAAAACATCAATATCAGTTAAAGTCAGTGCTATATTTTAAATATTTTCAGCACTTTACTTTGCCATCAGACAGTCTTTTCCAAAGGGGAGCTGGCTTTGATTTGTTGGTTAGGTTGTGGTGTTGTGGTGAATCTGAACTATCCTTTTAAAACACCAAAGTCACACAATAACACAAACAAACTAATAGAACAAGGCAGCAGAAGACCAGCAACTCCCGTGTTCTGCAAAGTAAAATCACTGATTTTGTCTATGGAGTCTGGTTGGTTTGGAGGGAGTAATATTAGGCTTACACAATGGCGGTTTCCCGTCATAAAAGGCTGTCTGGTGGCAAGATAAAGGGGTAACAATATTCTAAATATAGCATACACTTAAGCTGATATTGACCTTTTTATAGTGGCTAAAATACACTGAGTTGCTGGCCCTGTCCACATCAGTTTATTGTTTAGGTTTCATGTTGGTGTTCCTCTCTGCTTCTCCTAACTGGGGACGTGATGCCACTATCTACTCTAGGTAATACGCTGACTGTTGATTAATACCTCATACAACCCCACATTAAATGTTTGTGCCCCTGATCTATTTAATCATTGCCCTTCAGATGTGTCGTAGCTGAGTGAAACTGAATGTCTGCCCTGTGTGGAGACCCCTATTCCATCTGGTATGTTGTACATGTGGAGGCCATCCTCTGATCTCTGATGGAGTATCAGCTCCAGAGCCAATAAAAGACATAACATAACATAACTGAGCTGTCAGTGCTGCAATTTTAGCTCTGACTGCTTGTTTTTCTGTCTGTCTTTATGCATACTGTATGCAGAGTGTGGGTAATGTCAGTGTGTGCAGACATCTCTGTTATGTATGCCTCTAGTGCCACAGTTTTCTAAAAATCGCCCACTTAGTTCATGAGGAGCTGTCTTTCACATACAACTGTATCAACAACAAGTGGATATAAACTACAAAACTGATTCTTTTTTTTTCTCCAGCAAATAGAAAAACAAGGATATGACTAGCCCAGTAACCTTTCAGCACCTCTTACGGTGGTGTTTTCATATTGACAGGAGTATGGGCCTGGATGTACATCCTCAGAGGGAGATTAAGCTGAAAAAGGCTTATGAGGTGAAACACTGTTAAATCCGTGTTGAATCTATGCTAGCCTCTGTAGCTGGCTGTCTGCCTCGTACAAACTGCAGGGCAGACTCACTAACGCTGGAAATTAAACGATTGACAACAAATATGATTCGTGTATTTGTCAGAATCGTCATCATTTGCATAATATGGTCGGCTTGAATAGATCATGTTGTGATGCATTTACCTCTGTAATGACATTTTTCTTGTGTCTTCACATGCATACAAAAATAATTTTCACAAAAAATTTCAGTTACAGTGTTAGTAGTAATATTTTTTTAATTTTGTTTTTGGTAGGCCATGATTTGTCCCAGATCTCAAGAATGGGTGATACAGTATATCTCAGGATGTATATGATAATATGGTTATAGATCACCATTAAAGCAATAAAAATAACCCTTATTTATTGACATAATTTCCATAGTTTTTCATTCAGCGCTCCAGCAGCCATATTACCTGTGACAAAGGCACTTTATGATTACTGCTAGCTGTTATGTTGGCTCTCTAAAAGGCGCCCCAGCTGACCTTGTTAACGCTAATGTGTGTTTTGAGGTCAGAGGGAGCAGAGGAGCAGTCATCTGTTAGCAGATAAAAGCAAGGGGATTTCCCAGCTAATAATGATTTACCCCTGTCTCTTGAGTCCTGTTTAACGTCACTCAGCATCCCCCTTTAACATTTGAGAAGAGGCCAAGAGGCTCCTGCTTCATGTCCCGTAAATGTTCAACCTCTTTTTGAAGTCATTAACACAAAAGGATTTTCGAAATCTTACAACTGGACACTGGTTCCTCTAAGAAATTATTGGAAATTATATTTTTTTCCCGGGTCTGTTTGGGTAAATGAACCTTTAGTGAGGAGACAAACTGTTCACTTTAGGGCCAGAGCGGGCTTGTTTGAGGAAAACCTTTCAAAGACTCTGCTGTGGTTTGGCTCTCTCACCTCTCTTGGAGGTTGATGCAGTCATCAGACTCGTCCTGACTGTGGATCACTGGAGCAATTCAGACTGCAGACTCCACAATAATCCCACTGTGTCTGTATGTGTGTGTGTGCGTGTGTGTGTGTGTTTATAGTATGTGTCTCTGCCTGAAGACAAATTAAGTTAAACGATGGCAGAGGTTCAAAATATTAACACAATTAAGAAAGTGAAAAGATTAAGATGCTTAAATGTAATCATATAAGAGATCAATATCTTATGGTATTGCATAGGAAAGTGCAATTTATCCAGTTTATTATAGTGAATGATGTAATAAAATGATGTAATGATTAAAAAACAGAAAAACTGGAGGACAGCAGCTATACTCATGATCAAGGGTTTGTGGAAATCCTTGCTGGAATTGCTGGAAATCCTTGAAAATGCTTAAACTTAAATGTAGTGTTTTCAAGAACTGAAGTGCTTGAACTGCTTAAAATTGTAATAACATTACATTCATAATAAATCTCCCTCTGACTGCTTTTTAAAAATAAAATAAGTTGGAGTCTTTGTTGACGTGTGCCCTCTGATGAAACAGTGAGTGGGAGCTGACTTGAAAATAAAAAAAAATTAAAAAAAGAGAGAAAAAGAAGGATGCCAAGTCTACTTACAGACAGGTGACACATTTTGAAACATGAAACTTTCTGTTTTTGTTGAAACTTTGTTTTCCTTAAAGGGAAAATTCAACGCTTTTTATGTGGTCCAGTCGGTGTTGATGGTAAATGTAGTCAATTGAAGCAGTGAAGTCCTCGATGTGTGCCATATTGACCAAGAAAACTGAATTTTCTCATGGAGCCATGCAGCAGTTCCTACATGTACCGGGATGCATTGTCGGCAAGCTTGTGACTCACATGCTCATGTTGCTGTGTTATCACTACTCTAGCCTATAACTATTACTTTGTAGGACAAAACATAGGTGTTAGTGTCAAAAATGCTCATCTAGCACACCTGGCTCCTGGCTACCCAGAGAAGGAGACTCAATATCTAAGCTGAAATAGCCTGTAGTCCTTCCTTACATCACTATGACATCACTGGATGCAGGAAGAACAACAGATTTTGCAGCAGGAGAATTCAGCTTTCTTGTCAGTAAAGCACGTACTGGGCAACTTTTTATTACATTTACCATCAACACTGACTGGACATGCACATGAAAAGTGCTGAATTTTCCCCTTAATTTGTCACCCTTCAGTAGAATGCTATTATGCTATCATATAGCACAATAATCTGCTAACAAACAACCTGATTTATGATGTGATCAAGAAGTGAAATAATCATTTTGAGTGTATGTGTATTAATATGTGTTTTATCATAGCTGTAAGATGCTGGAAAAGGTTGAAAATGCAACTTGAAAAGTGCTTAAATTTAACTTTGAAAACAGTGTAGGAACCCTGTTGAACCCCACTGTTCTTCCTGCAGGTGGTGAGTCGTGTCGCTGCTCAGCAGGGCTTTGACTTGGACCTGGGCTACAGGTTGCTGGCAGTGTGTGCCGCCAACAGGGACAAATTCACTCCCAAGTCAGCAGGTAAGACACGTTGCTTTACTATAACGCCAGCAGATGCATGCTCACACATCATCCCATTTTACTGCTGCAAGACAGTGGACGATACAGCGCTCATTGTTCTTCATGCTACAATTATTCACTTTTTCATATAATAAAACAATTAGAACAAATCGCTGAATGGCTTAAAGTCGTGATCCAGTCAGAAGTGATTCATTATTCTGCTCATAATGCACAATGTAGCTGCTTGTTATGTTTTCACATGAAGGTTGTTTTGTTAGCAAGACACAGAGAAGCTCATAATTATACTAAAAGATGGTATAATTTGCAAATTATTTTGTTCCTTTCAATACATAAAAACAAGTGTGTCTGTTAAAGTTACCATGAATCCGTTTTTTTTTTTATTTTATGCATATGACTGTGACCACAGACATCACACAAAAAAGCCCATAGAGCATTATAATGTCAGATATTTTTAGCCCCCATTAAACATTAATGTGCTATTGAGACGAGCAGTCCTGGTGGTGGCCTCACAAAAACAGTCTACTCAACAGCCTCGTATGTGCACACACACATGAAGTGAGAGCAAGCAGACATTTGTCTATCAAATCCAATTCCCCCCTCCTCCGATCCATACCTCCCCTCCCCGCCTCCCACAGTCCTGCAGGAGCAGCCTGTTCTTGTACATTTGTCAAAGTGAAATGTGCAGAGGCGGGAGAGAGCAGAGAGAGGGAGATGGATGGCTGGGGAGGTGTCGCTGATGTGTGCTGGACCACTCACTCTGCCTGACAGAGACCTGACAAAGCCGTAACCAGCCAGTCAGAACACAGATAAACCTTTGTTCGGCCGGCAGTTACATAAGTGGGAGTAGTGAGAGTCAAATATTTTGATTAAACTGTCTGATTTCTTTGTTTTTCTGACAGGACGAATATGTCACTGTTTCATAACAGGAGCTGCAGTGACAGTACTGACAGAAATCTTATCCCATAATTCCTCATCTGAGCTGTAGTGTGTTGCAACTGAATAAGTAGAAATGCATCAGATTTTGCTCACACTGTCTTATGATATGAACATTTGCTCGAGCTGAATATCCTCTTTCAGTTGTAGTGGGAAGCATCTTGTTGGGAGGAACTGAAGTGGTCAGACAGACGTCAGTGTACGATATTGATTGCTGTGTTTCTCTCTCTCTGTCTGTGTTCCTGTGTTGGGATAATGTGATTGTTGTCCAGGCATGGCTCGGACTGGCTGGCTGGCTGGCTGTCTGGGCCCGACTGACAGTCAGAATCATCCTCAGGCCTGCTGATGGTTCTGGGATCTAATAGAAGACAGCACCGGGTTTCAGGAAAAGCTGTTTATGCACAGCGGACAAATGGGAGCTGTAGTGTAATTACGCAGGGTGGTGGTGGCGGGAGGGCGGGGGAGGGATGGGAGATATGATGCGGCCAGTCATCAAACGAGGCAGGCAGGCAGGCGGGCTGTCGGGGTGGGAGGCAGATGTGACTCAGGGCAGATCTTACTCACTGAGCATCCGTCTTACCTGCCTCACAAGGACGTCTGTCTGAGAAAGCAGACGGGAGGGCGACAGAGGAGACGTGATGCACACTTGAGCTCAGAGATACATGCATGCGCTCATAGAAATGCATCAGCAAAGATGCAGAGAAACATTTGGCTTATCAGCTCTGTCTGTGTGGTCATATTTATGTGTGTGTGCATGCATGAGTGTGTGTCTAATTGTGCAGGCCCAGCACAATCTCCTGACAGCCTGCATGGCGACACAGGGCCGCTCATCTGACACCTGAGAGCCCAGACTGGGGGCAGAGGAGTCTGGGATTGCTCTCTGTGGGCTCCTCAGGGGAAGAGACAGACTCTTAAGACTGCGGATCAATCACACTGATGCTTTCTTTCAGAGCATCAGTTAAAGAGGAAATTGATAAAACAATTATTGCTTCCCTCCTTTTTTTTAACTGTTTGACAACTTGAAAATTAAATTGACATGTGTATTTCTTAACTACAAAATACTGTCATCACTGCAGAGTGTGTGCAAACACTAGGTGATGTAGGTGATAAGGACGTTTATTGAATTATAACAAAGTACTAAGTAATTTATGACTTTTAGTCAGTAATCCTCATTTATTAAATTACATTATCTGTGCATTAGATAATGCTCCCATGAACATTTATTAATATGCCACAGTGAGTATCACTGAGTATCATTTTTTGTATTGTAAACTGAAACTTCTGGTATAGAGACAATGCTGAATTGTAAACAGTACAAAACAATGAATGTAATGATTCTCTAAGTATAATTCATATGTACAACATATTCTAAGCCACCTAAATATACCATAACACAATAATCAGGTAAAAAGGTATCATACTTTTACAGTATTTTGAGAGGAGAAAAAACCTATTCAGCTCATTACAAAAACATATAATTCCCCCCAAAATAAAACATATATGCACCCACTACATATACACACACAAGAAGTTTGAAAAACTCCATAGCACACTTACAAAGATACACTTATCTGTCAGGTTCAAACAGGTTTGAACTGTTACTACATCACGCAATAATGAGGAATAAAAAAAAAAAGGAACCTAACTAGTCTTAGAGGTGCCTCTGCTAATCTAAAAGGTGGTAATATGGTCTCTTTTCTTCCTTTCTTGACATGTACTTTTGTCCAGCACCTAGTATTTATCGCATTTAAGATGTGTATAGTTTTTAGAGCTGCAACAATGCATCAATAAATTGATCAAAATAAACAATTTTGATTGTCAATTAATTTTCAGTCATCTTTCAAGTAATAATGTCAAACATCTGCAGATTCCAGCTTCTTAAATGTGAGGATTTGCTGCTTTTCTTTGACATCTATGACAGTAAATGAAGAGTCTTTGGGTTTTGGACTGTTGGTTGGACAAAGAAACAATTTAAAGATATCATTTTGTGCTGTGGAAAATTGTGATGAGTATTTTTTTCACAATTTTATAGACTAAATGATTAATCAATTAATAATAATAAGCAGATTAATCAATAATGGCAATAATTGTTGGTTGCAACTTTTTGAACAATTTTGGCGCCTTTTGATCAAAAAAAAAAAAAAAAGTTTTTCATGTGTTTATAATTTTCTTTATGCATGTTTTTCTCTCCAAGCAAGAGAACCAGTGAACAAACTCCAAATGCTTAAAGTTGCACTCCCCTCGGTATATAAAAGTACAAAGTGCTGCCCTGTGCGACCTGTCGAGTGAAGTGGAGAGATTTTCAGCAACAGCAGACCGCTGCTGACGAGCTGTCTGGAGATTGTGACCCTGCAGTGAGGCCTGTGGGGATTAGTGTGTTGCTCTAATCTGGAATCAGCCAGTGAAGAGACTTATCTGCTGTTAGGAGAGCTAGCATTAGCACTGTTAACTCTCAGAGCCACGAGGATGCACAGCTTTAACGTCGTCAGCATACAAGCCAGCAGCTAGCATTGTTACCTTTAGTGTACTCTTTTTTTAAAGAGCAACTTCCAGTTTTTACTTTTTACATAGTCAAACTTTCTGCTTCTTTTTCAAATCCTTTAAAATCCACAGTCTTTTTAAAAATCTTCTTAGAGTTGTTTATGTTTTCCTCATCGTAATCTGTAGCCGGCTACATGCAGACGTCCAGCTGAGAGGTTCATTAGATAATAGGTGTGCTGCTGCCCTACAAACACACACAACCGTAATAGACTCTGAGCTGTTGGGCTACTGTGAAGTTCAGCAGACAACAAATCAGATTAACCACGTAATCTATAAAGGGTTTTACTGCTTCCTTCCTCAGTGAATCTGTCACGAAGCTCGTAGCGCTTTATTCTCTGTCTTTGTGAAGCAGAAGCTCCAATAATAAACCCATAAAATTATCATTATGATGAGTTCATGCCAACTTTCCTGCCTCTTCTAACTGACAGTGTCCCCTCCTGTGAAGTTTTAATGAGATGAAAGTAAATGTTAAGTGCGACTCTGTTTGTGTATTATGTTTTCAACATGACTCGACACGCTCTGGATTAAAGGTAGCTGCTCCCTGGAATGATCGCTATGTTCTTAAAAAACCTCCTTTTAATGTTTAAGTCAGACAGATGCAGGCTGCTTCTTGTTGTTCGTCTGTCTCGCTCAAAAAGAAATAATGATTCAATAATTTATGTTGGCATCACGTGTTATCAGAATCCACACAGGAGTGGGTGAATACACACTATTGTAGTGAAACAGCAGGTGATTTTAAAAGATCCCTTTTATCTACACAAGTGCTGATTGTCTTTGATGTTTTTTCATGTGTTAGTTTCCCCTTCTTGTGCTGATTAAGAATGAGTGTTTGAGCTCAGTTTTGTTTTTGGTTGGTTGGTAAATTCCCCCCACCCACTCACATCTGACATTAAAAAGAAATTGTCAGCGCTCGGTCAGTCAATAGAGCGTGCTCACAGGGCGATCTGGTGTCTCACATTAGGAAAACAGCCGCTCTGCTGTGTCAACAGTGACAGAAAACTTCCAGGGTGTGGCTGCAACTCACCCTGTGTCCTGAGAAACACACACACACACAGAGCCAAGGTTATTATAGTCAATGAAAACTAAACTTAAAACCTAGGTGTGACATTTTAGTTAACTGAAATAAAAATGAAAACTAGACTTTAGAAAATAGCAAAAACTAACAATATAACATGTAAAAATAACTAACATAAAATAAAAAATATACTGTATACTGTAGTACATAGGCACTAACATCTGACTTCTGTCTTCAATGGGAAAGACACTTTCCACAGGTGTACAAAACTCAACAAACAATCAGGACAAATATACAGTGCATATCAAATTATATCTTTAGGAATTAGATCTCGGTTAGCAACTCACTGATTTTTCTTTAACAACAACAACTTCTGCCACTCTTTTGCTCCTTTTTCATACACGAGCTGCTTGGCTGGACTTGGTTTGACATGGCATCAGCCCAGCACAACAGCGTTTGCATCCGCTTGAAGGTGTGTATTTACAGATGAAGTGCTTGTCTTTAGTCAAGCCTCTGAACAGTGGGTAAGCATTTTATTTCCTATCATTTATTCACAATAAAAGTCCCCTGTTGTTTTCTTATTTAATTTTTTTTTATTATGAAGCAGCCAAATAAGGAAATGTTGTGTTTTCATCACCAGTAACTTAACATGACTCCTGTAAAGCTGAAAGCAAACATGAAACATTAAAATAAAGCAGATACAAACAGGACTCAGGAGACAAGCAAAACCTCAAACCACAGAAATTCAGTTAGAAGCTACAAAAGTACTGAGAGCTGAGCACACAGACACTTTTAAAAATGCTTTTCTCACAGCTCTTCTGTACATGAGCTGAGTCTCTGCTTTCCAGTGCACATCAGGAAAATAAACAGTAAGGTGGATTTAGCCATGTCTTAAAAGCCTGCATATATATGCTAATTTTGGCGTAAAAAACAGTATAACTGAAACTGATATGAAAACAAAAATTTAAAACAAAACAAAAAACATTAAAAATGCAAAACTATAATCACTCTGCACAGAGATCACACAAAAAACCCGCTAAACCAACTCATAACTCCCATAATTCAGCAGGTAGTGCAAGAGAGTGAACAAGTGAAAATAAGTGCTCCCATTAGACTTTGTGTAGACTTGCTGCAGAGTGTGTAAGCGCCAGCACGTACACACACACACACACACTTTCTCTTCCTTGGGCCTACAACAATCTGACATGTCTTCCACTTATCTGTCTCAATTTACTTTCACTTGATTGATTTTCTCACCCCGTCTTTCCTTCCATCTTTGAGCTGTGTGTGTAGAACCAGAGGAAGGTGTAGGCATCCTTTGTTACTGACCCAATCAACCTTACAGACTTTTATATTTAATTACTGCTGAGTAAGAGCAGCGCACTGAATTATTAACAGGAAACAGGGTTTATTTTTAGCAGGCAGGCCTCTCCTCTGACACTCTCCAGTGGTTTGCCTTGATGATGAAACCCCTTTGCAACCCAAAACTACCTTCAGAACTTCACTATTAAGTTTATAGAAATAAAGCTCGTGGGGAAACACTTATTAGGGGAGCTGCATTTGCCACCTCCGGCTGATTGGGTCCTCTATCACTTGCTGCTTAATTGGTTTGGTTTAGTTGCAAGTAAATTCATTCAGCAGTGGAGTCAGTACACAGAAGACCTGTCAAAAACCGGATGAGCAAATGATTTAAATCCTCCTTTTGTTCAGGGTTGACTGATCTGGCACCCACACCTCAGTGAGGACTCAACCCCCCACCCACCCACCCCCTCATCCACCCATCATCCCCTGAGGGACTTTTGACACACCCTTTTCAAGTTATATTTCTGTCCAACAATGCCTCCGTTGTGCGCGTCTCAATTCTGCGTGGGATTATTTGTGAAACTGTTGACGACTGAGTGTGTCTGTCACACAAAAGGAACTGACTTCTCTGTGCCGCTGTCACGAGGCCAGTGGGCTTTTCCCACTCTTTGGCTGCACAGCACATCTCAACATTTGTAGAGAGGAGAGTGACAGCTTCAGTCTTTCCTGCTCATTCATCCAGATTGCTTAGTTTTTGTTTTGTTTTTTTTTTGGTTTTTTTTTGTTCCCATGTTGGGTTAAGTTAGGGACAGGGGAAGAGAAGATGAACTCAGATTCACCCCTCAACCTGCCTCCTCTTTGATTCACTCAGAAATTCTGCCGGTCTGTGATGTGTCTTGTTAGTTGGATTTACAAAGTGGCCTCTGATGAAGACAGGGGGGGACGTTGTCAGGTTGTCCACAGCAGAGATAAGGCTTATAACTTACTATTAGTCTGCCTTTGTAAAGATTGATCTTTACATCTCATACTTTCTTCTTCTCCCACTTCCTCTTCCAGCCAGCCTGCACAGCATATTAAAGCTCCTCCCTTGTATGCAAGTTTGCAATCTGATCTTGCAGGTTTTGTTTCTTTTTCCTGACAAATGCTAGTCGTATTGGATTATGCATGTGTGCATGTGTGGCAGCTTAGAGAAACAGGGCAATAGAGCGCTAGACAGACTAGGCTGAGCACGTCAATAGCAGCACCTCACGACAGAGGTGAGAAGCGCCGGAATATCTCGCCTTCTCTATCTCTACTCCTGTTTGTCTGCGTCGGCTCGCTGTCTTTATCTCTTCCTCTCATCCTCCCTCCTCCTCTTCAGCTGTCTCCTCTGCTCCCTCTGTCTATTTCTCTCCCTCCCTCCTCCCCCCCGCTGTCTCGAGAGTGTGTTGGAGCCGGTAGCAGGTACAGCAGGAGCCCATTAGTGCAGAGCCCCGCTCTGATTGGATAAGCCGGAGAAACCGGGAGACTGCCTCTGAATAATTGATGTGCATTGTGCAGACGCTGGACAAGGGAAAAAGACAGATCAGAGAGCAAGGGAGGAGAAAGAGAGTGAGCAAAAAGAAGAGGAAAAAAGAGAAAGACAGGAGAAGAGAGAGGAAGTAAGAAAGAAAGAAAGAGTGAGCAGAGTAAGGGATATGTGCAGAGAGTGAGAGTGATAAGGCACAGGCAGGAGGCTTGGAAGCAGCAAAAGCTTTGAGAGTTGCCACTGGCCTCTGCGGGAACAGGAGCATTTGTGACACTTGAGTCTTTTCTCTGCGCTATGAAGGGAATGAGATGAGATGTGCAGGGACTTTGCTTGGCTCTGGGTAAGTGTGTGTGTGTGTTGTGTGTGTTGTGTGATGTGTGTGTGTGTGTGTGTATGTGTGTGTATCTCTGCACAAAACTATTTGGTATCTTATGTGAGTATGTGTGTGCATGCACGGGGTCGGATCAGGGGTTAACAGAGGCCAACTGAACAGTTGATTTAGGTCTAAGATGATGCAAATTCATTAATTAATAATGCAATTGCACTAATTGAAGCAGAATGAATTTGGTTTTCACGCTCTTAGATATTTGAAATGCACGAGTATTTCTTGTAATTGTGCTTTGACTTTGTTGTGTCTGTCGCAACTGTAATTTAGGCCATGATTTTTTTTCTTGTGTTCAAATTGACTGTTGTTGTCGCTGCTTGTTTGCTCATATTTGAGTTACAGGGCCCTATTTATTAGGGATTGTGACTGTATAACTGCGTAACTGTTGTCACCTAAGTTATTTATTACTCATATGGTTATATTTATTATTATTGTTAATATTTGCTTGTTTTGGCAATATAAGCACAGGCTTTTCATGCCAACAAAGTCATTAATTGAACTGAATTGATAAGGGCTTCTATCTTGTCTGTAGTGCCAGTGTGACTGTAGTCTAAAGCACTGGCCGTTCACACAAGACAGGATCAGGACAGATCAGCTGACCACAGGTTGACCTACATGCTGCTCTGTCATGGGGTTATTCTCAGTAGGTTTTTGTCTCTGTGCTCTGTGCACAAGCATACATTGATAGTGTGATTTATTGGTTAGTTTTTGGCTCATTTCAGGGCTTGAGGTTGTGGTTATGTTTTGGTGTTTGCGTCTTGTAGTATAATTAAAAGACTGAAGTTTGGGGTTTAAGGTTGGTTTATATTTGGGTTATTTAGAAAGGATTGTAGATAGAGCTGCAAGAATTAGTTGAATAATTGATTCATTGTCAGCTATTAAACTAACTGCCGACTATTTTGGTACACAATTGATGTGAATATTTTCTGGTTTCTTTACTCGTAAAACAGTGAACTGAATATCTTTTTTGTTGTGAACAAAACAAGATTTGATGACTCTCCTTGGACTTTGGGGAACCGTGATCATAAATATTTTTCACTATTTTTTGACATTTTATGGACTACACAACTAATCGATTAAACAAGGAAATTAAAGATTAATTGATAATGAAAATAACTGTTAGTTTCAGTTCATGTTTTGGGTTCGAGAATGAAGATTTGACTGTAAAAGTCAAATCAGTGTAAAGAGCAAATATTGAGTGTGTCGAGGAGTCTTTGGCAGCATCATCATTCAACAGAGTTTGTAAAGGTGCTGGAAATACAAACACTTGAATTTTAATGTAGTGTTTTCAAGGTTTGGCAAGTGCTTGGGTTTTGGATAAAGTGCTTGAAATGGCCTGAAATTGTAATTGCATTACTTTCATACATCACTGCTTGACTGAATAGCCAGGTTATATAGGATGCAAAGTCTACTTACAGACTGGTGACACATTTTAAAACATTTTGTTGTGTTTTCCTTTAATTTTTCACCCTTCTGGTTTTCTGTAGCACAATAACATCTGATTTAATGTGATGAAGAAGTGAAATAATCATTATATCAGTACATTTATATAAATTTACCATAGATTTAAGGTGCTGAAAAAGCTTGAAAATACACCTTGAAAATTCTTAAAAAGTGCTTGAGTTTTAGGTGTAGGGAACCCGATTCAACAGCTTACATTTATGGCACCTTGAGGCACACATATCCATGTTGGTGTGAAGAGTGCAAGTGTCTGTGCCTTAGTGTGTGTGTGTTTTCTATGTCAGGAGGAGAAGATGACCCACTTTTCCACTGTGGATTCTTTTTTAAGTTGTTGACCTGTGCTCGGAGCCAGAGCCTGTCTGCCTGTCCACTCATTAGGAGAGACGGAGGAGGGGGGAGGAGGGGAGAGTGTAGTCATGGAAGGACAATGCAGTTAGATCACTGCACAGAACGGTCTGCTTTTTGTTTCAGTGGGGTTTAAAAGTATTTAATGTACTTCACATTGTCACTTGTCTCATAAAGGGAAACCTTCACATGAATGAGTAAAGGGCAATCAGGCAATAAAAGTGACACGATGCTGGAGGCTATTCAATCAATGTTTAATCTAACCTTAAAACTGACAAGTTAATTAGCAAACAGTTCTTGCAAACAATAACACAATCTTCCACTGGCCTGTGTGGAAAATACTACAGCACAACAGGACTTCCAGTTAGCCGTTCTGGAGCTGCAGCACTTCCTGTTACTGAACCTCACAGCCACATGCAGCTACTCTCCCCCCACTCGCCTTCCTCCTTTCTCTCTGTTCATATCTCTTACTCTACACACTTTGTTGACCTCTTGCGACTGCACTCCGAGTACTTCCCATCTGGCTGTTTAGTGACTCATTCATGACATTTGACTTTGAACTGTAATGTGTGCGGCCCACGTTTGTTTTTGCAAATTGTTTCTGCTTTTTTTTCTGTGAATCATTGCTTGACATCCCTCCCTCCTCCCGCTGAAAGCAAGTGGCCAAGTGAAGTTGTGTTGAGAATTGACAAAGGAATTTGCAGTAGCACAAACTGATGTCAAGTATTGATAGCAGCGAGGGCGGAGCTCTCAGTGCTGCAGGCAGTACAGTACTCTTGCAGGATGTGTTTCAGGAAACGCGTGTAAAAATTCTTCAGTCTTGTTTAGATTTTTTGAAGTGGGGTTGTATGAGGTACTTATCCATTGTCTGTGTATTCCCTACAGTAGATGGTGATCTGCACGCCCCCAGTTCAGAAAAGCAGCAGGAGTAGGAGTAGGAAGCTTAGCAATGTACTACTGTTGACAGGGTCAGCAGCAAATCGTAGTTCAGCTACTTAAAGAAAAGTCCACCGAAAAAAAAAAAATCAATATCAGTTTAGGTGTTTTTATAATAGTATTCTTAATTTTATATTTAAAATATTTTCAGTGATTTACTTTGCCATCACACAGTTCAATGGAAATCAGACCTTATATAGGCCAAACATCATTTTCTCCAAGGCAACCAGACCTCCTTTGACAAAATCAGTCATTTTACCTCTCAAAACATAAGAGTTACCAGTCTGCCACTGCTTCGATCTGTTGGTTTGTTTATGATATTGTGTGACTTCAGTGAATCTGAACTATCCTAAAAAAATGTTAACATCAGTTTAAGTCTATGCTACATTTAGAATATTTTCATTGCTTTACATTGCTGGCAGACAGGCTTTTCCAACAGGAATCAGCTGTTATACAAGCCAAATAACAGCCTCTCCAAACCACTTGGTGAATTTGAACTATCCTCTGTAAAACACCAAATTAGGTCAAGGCAGTGGTAGACCAGCAGCTCCTGTGTTCTGTGACATGAAATTGCTGATTTTGGATTCTATTGGCTTTGGAGATAGCAATACATTTATACAGCGGAAGAGGACCATCCGGTTGTTACAACTGCTAACTTAAAACGCCAGCATCTGTGATGGTATGAGGGTGTGTTAGTGCCCATGGCATAATGGCTAACTGTCACATCTATGAGGGTCCCCCATTAATGCTGAAAGGTACATCCAGGTTTTGCAGCAACATATGCTGCCATCCAGACAATGTCTTTTTCAGAAACATCAATGCCAAGCCACATTCTGCTGTTAGAACAGCGTGGCTTTGCGGTTTAAGAATGCAGGTACTACACTGGCATTCCTATAGTCCAGAGCTGTCTCCCATTGAAAATGTGTGCTGAGTTATGAAGCACAAAATATGACAATGGATACCCTGGGAAATATTCTAAATATAGCGAACCCTTAAACTTTTTTAGGTGGACCTTTTTTAAGTGGCTCTAATACGTTTTGCTGCTGACCCTGTCCACAGCAGTACATTGTTTAACTTCCTACACTGGTACTCCCTCTGCTCAGGTACTGTAATACACCGATTATGGATAAGTACCCCATACAGCCCCACTTCAAAAAATCAAAACTATCCCTTTAATCACATCCATATCTCTTTAGTGTTTCAGCGAAGGTTTGTTCATGTCGTCTCATGGCCAAATCTTCCTTTACTAATTCACCTGTGAAAGCGCCACAGCTGGAATCTTCATCACTTTTTAATCACTGTCTTATATTATGAAACAGCAGCCGCAGGAAATCTCCGAATTCTTGATTGTGTTTTTCACCCTAATGATTTCATTGCAGGAACAACAGTGTGAGATGAAAGAAAGACACATTGTGGAAGTTGAGACAAGTGGTGTGTCTGGTTATAATTAGGCATGTGATATTTACTAGTTCCCCTCCAGTGGTGGGGAGCTGCGCGTGGCTGATAAGAGCAGTTCATTCACAGCTTGCTGTTCTCGGATGCTCTTCCCAGCCGTGTACGAGGCGCTTTACTGTATAAGCACATCATCACAAAGCCCAGACGCTCACTGTGTTTGTTTACACACCAACACAGACCTCAGTTTCCATATTTACCTTACTTTTTTTTTTTCTTCTGTTTTTGTACATACTGTACGCTTGTGTCCACATACCTGTGTGCATGTGTATTTCCCTCTTTGCTTTTTCATGCCTTAGAGCACCACTGTGCATATTTACTGTGTGACTCAGATGTGGATAATGGGTGTGTGATCATATGTAGGATCATGAGTGTTGTGACAGCTCTCTGATACAGATGTGGAAGGTTGTGACCCCTCAGGCTTAGTACTGTAAGCAGGACACGCTGACTCACCGAGCATGTGACGCTGATACACCGACCGGCTACCTGAATTTCATATCCCAGTGAGGATGTAGGTCAAATCCATATGCCATAACCCCTGTCATAACAAATGTACCCGAAGCAAACCTGCAGCGCTGTGCGGTCTGTTATGTCACTCCATGCACTAATGTTACAGGATGCAGAAAATAGCACATGAAGAGGAGCTGCAGCAATTAAGACAACAGACAGAAAATTAATCAGCAGCTATTTTAATAATTGATTAATTGTTTGTCATTTTTCAAGTGAAAGTGCAAAATGAAAACACTTTGGAAGTTTCTTTTTCTGACTTTCTCTGTTTTATATTGTGAGTGGAATTGGAGTGTTAGACTGTTGGTAGGGTGACCAGACCCCAACAGACCAAAGATCGGACAAAGAGTTGTGTGTGGGACAATGCTGGACATATTACCAATGCTGAGAGGTCGTCTAAAATATTTAGATTAAAAAATAAACATTTCCTCTCTGCCCTTTAGCTTGTAACGCCTCTATGCTATGCCATCTGGTTGATTCAGCAACACACAAAAGACAGTTGACAATTAGTTTCCAAGTCTTTGTTGTAGCTGCATTTCCTTTTTGCTTTATGGTAGTTTCCATTTGCATAGCTTGTGGCCACAGATACTTGGTAAATAAAGATGGATGCCACTACCTGTCATTGTTATAAATTAAGCCAAAATATTCCTGCCCATGTACTAACATGGAGAGGGCGGGGTTTATGACCTATACAGCATCCAACCATCCAGTAGGCAACCCAGATGTTTTGGCTTCACTTTTGGGGAGTTGTCATGTTATCCATCTTTATACATGTCAATGCTTGTGGCTTTGTGCTGACAGTGACAGGTTAACATGCTTTTGACCCATGTGTGCACAGTTTGATTGACAGCAAACTGTGATGACAGCATTCCCTGCTTCCATAAAGCCACTGGACAAAAGCCAGATGTTAGAAAAGTGTTTAACTATTGAAAACTACAGCCAGTCAAAATATTTGAGACATAGGACCTAACTGTTGGTCAGACTAAACAAATATTTTAAAAACCTTGTGCTTTAGGATATTGTGAAGGTCATTATTCACTAATTATGATGAATCAGGGATGGAAGTGTAATATACAAAACTTTGCAGGGATTTTTTAGATTTTTTTAATTTGTATTTATTTCAAGTATTTTAGGGTGTAAGTGTGCGATGAAATTGTAGATAAATTTAGCTAAAGACCACTATTTTTTTTCCTTAATATATCTGCAAAATGGACATTACATATGCAAAGAATATGAGCTTTGCATCATAGTGCTTCTCCTTGTGTAATAGCACACAAATTGAGTGTACGTGACTCATGAGAATGACCATTTAAAGCTGCAATAAAATCTTAATATTTGCAGCAAGTCTCAATCAAGCTCACTTTGGCTCAACACGCCACATACTACATTAAAATGCAATAGACAAACATGTGTTTGTTGTTTTTTGTTGGCCACAAACGACATGGAGATCCCACATTTCCCACCTGAACCCCAACATTTTGCACCTTTAGTCAGGTCTAGCCGTCATAAACTGCATTATGTTTGGTGTTCATGCTGATTCTTATAACTCTGCCCAGTTGTAAAATGTGTAATTTGAACCCCACAGAAACCAGCACCTGCAGGAGATGTCAGAGTGACTCAGGTAGAGCTACCTACCCTCCCTTCTGGGCTGCAGCATCTTTTTGGCTTGTGACCCACACATATCCCGGGGAGGAGGGGATCTGCCCACTCCCTCCATCTCCACCTGTTCTCTGTCTAGCATCCTTCCATCCATCCTTTCCCCCCCTCTGTCCCCATGTCTGGTATACTGCCAGAGGTCGTGGATGAAATTCTGTCAAACCAGCCAGATAAGAGATTGCTTTACCAATGCAAATGAGCAAATTTAAAAGTCAATTAAATAGAAAATGACACAAAATAACATTTTAAGTCAGAGGCAGTTTCAGATTTGGAATATTCTGATCCGTGCAAACAGTTACGTTAAAGGCCTGGTTTTGGTTGAATGTGATTTCTGACATGGAGCTGTCTCTCTGCAGGGCACGTTTGACTTCTTCTGCCTCCAAGCTGTTGAGACTAAAGCCCATTTGATATGCTCTTCTCTTGGAAGAAGTTGGCTGAACAGAGGGGGCAGGATGGGGGATATCATTGACTGCTTAAATGGCTTCCATTACACTTCTGCAAAAAGCATGACTTTTTTTATTTTGCAGGATTTTATATCCCCTCCATATTTGTCTTTTGCATAATATTTTGTACCCACACAGCACAGACCTACCTGCCAGTGTGTTACAGACTTCTGCCTATGATATCTATTATAAATTGCTTCTTTTTTATCATCCCACACATTGTCTCAGAAGGCTTCTCTGTCTAGTGCTGCAGTGTTCATGCTCAGAAAGTGTAATTTTTCATGTAGTATTTTCTACCTTGTCTGTGTTGTTATCAACAAAACTACAGCAGAGCTGCATGCACAGTATTACATGTTTCTATCAAAGCCTGGCGTCGCCAGAGCTGGTGATCAGACAGAGTGTGGTCATTTCAGGACCAGGGGTGATGTGAGGATGGACAGTCTGAGGGCAGGGATGTGCTTTCCATCTGAACACTTATCTAATATATTTAGACTGATTTAATCCTGCACAATTCAAATCAGATTCAGCTTTACTGTCCAAGTATGTGTACACATACAAAGAATTTGACTCTTTATTCATTGCTCTCAGTTTACTTGCACAATAATAGACATACAGCTATGAACAATAGAAGGACAATAAAACAAATACAAATAAAGGTAAAGAAAATAATGTAATGTAATGTATAGGAATATTTGAAAAAGAGTCTAAAAGTCTGAAGTCCATAATGCATTCCATAATTCTCTTGCAGAATGCAACAAAAGCTTGGTTGTTCAAAATCAACCCACTTAATTGTAAAACTGCGCCTCCTAGTTTATACTTTGCATTAAGCCTAGTAACATGCCAGGGTTGCAGTGTATATAATATTTCATGCTGTGAGAAGAACTTACAAACTCCTGCCCATTCATGGCACCAATTGCTGCATTGTATTATTGTAGAAAACAAACAAACAAACAAGGCTGCAACAGTCACATGTAACATCATCTTTACAACAGGTTTCTTGGGTCTACCACCTAAAACATAAATTTAAGAATGCAACAAAAGGACTAACCTGCTACGTGAGACCATAGCAGTAACATATCACTGAGGCCATATCAATATTATGATATGCACTTTACCTGCACTGAATTTCAGAAAAAGTTTGATTTGTTTGTCTAAACTCAATTCAGAAAAAAAACACTCCACAGCACTCTGATGAAGCTTTGTTAAACTTGATGCCAGGGACCAAAATTAGCACCAGCCACCAGCCAAATGCTGGTAAAATATGCATGTGGCAGGTAGATTTACTTCACTCATCACCAGCCAAAAAACAGTGGTAGTTTATTGAGTGGCTGGTAAAATTTGGACATTCACTTGCCAAAGTTAATTTTGGACCCTGCTTGACGCCAAGATTTATCAGTACTCTGGTCAGTTTTAATAGTTGTAAATAAAATTCACCAAAAAGAGCAAGACATGAGCTGATTTTTTTCCTTTACTACCACTTGAGTGCTCCTCTTGTGTTTGGGTAAACGAACACCTGGCTGTAATTAATTTGGAGTAAATTCTGTAGAAGCAGGACAGGGGTCTTGGTGATACACTTTTGCTGTGGTCATTGACTCTCTACGTGCTCTGCCATCTGTGACATCTGTGCTGGTTGGCCTTTTTTTAAAATAAATAAATAATATATTCATATTCAAGTTAGTCAGTCCGTCATTGATATTTCAATCTGGTTGAAGTGAGACAGTGTCGCCCAGCACAACAATATACGCCATCTTTGCTTGTTTTATTCTCACACACATGTAAATGTAGCATATAACCACATTTACCCTTACATATAATTTTATTGTTCAGTACAGTATTTTACTTTAGTAGTTTAGCTGATGTTTAAGTGATTTTATGACACACTTTGTTAGTCAGTGGTAGAGGACTGAAAATGTGTTAATGCCATGTTGGAGTACATGGGCAACTTTACCAGCCAAAGTCACGAGAATCAGTTGTAATGACAAGACATGGACTGTTTTGGGGATTTTTTTTAGTGAGCTCTGCTGCCCTTTTAACACAGAGGATACCATTCGCTACAAAGTAATTGATTGAGTGCAGCAGAGATTAAAATCTGTTTGCGCTGAAGTTGAAATTTCAGTGGGTGGAAGTTCACTTCATCACTGGCATTTTACATGCACTGTAACTAAATTAGGCCATTTTAGGGTGCTCTTCTCCACTGTACAGGCTAAACTAAAATACTTTCCTCTTTTATCATATAACACATTTTGTGCAGTGATTCACACCTGGGAAGAGTTAACTGCTTTGCTGAGGAGCACAGCAGTTCATCACCTTATCAACCCTGCCGTACCCACTGCATACGCGTGGTGTACCCAGGGCTTCACATTTACATTGTATCAGGTGTTCATCGACAAATTGGTGTCACCATCGTGCAGCTAACTGAATTATCTTGGGGTGCACACACTTAAAGTGTCCTAGAATCTGATAGTTAGCAATCTGTCGTGATTTAACTGGCAAAATGATCCGCTCGGAGGCTTTTACCACACACAAACTCTTGCACTCACACATACATTTGCAGCACTTTCAGAGTTCATAGTAATTAGCATTGGGGTTTCCTTGTAAAAGAGGACTTGTACACACACTCTGTCATTAGTTAATGGGCCTTGCAGCCTGTTACCAGGGCTTGCTCTCCCTGCCTGCTGCTCCCGGAGGGGCTGAGGTGAGGTGAGAACGAGCCGGGGCTCCTGCTATCAGTCACCCATATGGCATTAAATACAGCCTGAGTGAGGAAGGCCCATATGTCTCTGGGCATTACTCAATTAAAAGCTGCGGCTTCTAAGAAACGGAGCTGTTCGCAGAGGGTTCAGGAGAGGTTTCTGGAAAAACCAGCTTATGTTCTGCTTCTCTCTGCTGCTGGCTGAGGACAGAACAGACCACTTATTAGTTTTAGGTTAAGGACAAGTCTCTGTGTCAAAGCATTGCAGAGATTCCAATGAACACACCTCAACACAACACAGCAGCTTCAGACATGAGGCTTCAGTGTCACATTAGTGAACCACAGCAGCAGTCCTCTGATGAAAGGAATAGCTTGACATGTAGTTAAAGATTTTGACATCTCTACTTGCAGTTTAAAGGCATGAATGGTGAGATTAGTTTAAATAAACTCAATTACTGGGATAACAGCCACTTCCTCCAAGGTAGGGAAATACACCTTTAAACATATCAGAGGTATTGCATGTCTAAATAAACTGAGGTGCAATTTCCATATTTGAACAGACAGACATAATTGGCGTTATTAACAAAGAAAAGCTACATGTAACCAAGCGGCTCCTCTTCACATGCTCCTACAGGTTTCAAGCTCCAGTGTTATCCTTTTTGTTATTTTGTATGTACTCTGGGTGAAAACATTGTTAATATTAGACCAACAACTACTGGAGAAGGTGCCTTCAGGCAACACTGCCAGCTCCAGATAAGCCTGACGTTACACACTGTAGCTACACTCTCTCGACTTTCTTACCCAACTGTAAACTGTCATGTCAACACATCTGCAAATAGCATTGACGTTCTGCAGAGCTGCTACTTGATCTTCTAGATATCCAGTGTTTGGGCAAAGCTAGGCTATAAGCATGCCATTTAACTTTCATCCCGCCCTGTGTGAAGACAAAGAATGAGAACCATTTCCCCCCAGAAACGGTGCTGTTTGATCTCACCTGTTGTGGAATTTGCTCATCACAAAACAAAAGATACTATTTTAGGACGTTGTAAATCAATCTAAAAACTCTTACGATTTACAGTGAACATTATCATGTTTCTCTTTGTTCATCATTAATAAACATTTTCTGCTATTTTTGCATGAAAAAGAACTAATGACCAATTGATAATCTGCTACTAATAATTATTTGTTTTTAATAATTCATTTTCGATGAAGATCATTTTAAACTAATGATGTAATTTGCACAAGTAGCCTAGATGTCCACTATGCAGCTGTCCATTTTAAAAGCATAATGTTGGCCTAATTAGGCTAAAACTGGCTGAATGAATGGAGCACCTCACTAAGGGACAGCTTACAAGTGGTTCAGACTACTAAAGATATACCTTTCAGAAGGTATAGCTTAGCTAAGGAGACTCTGAGAAACAGCCTGTAAGCTAAAGGGAGACATTAAGGTACAGCTTACGATGCACGTAGCGCTAAGGAGGCTCTGGGAAACTGGGGCCCTGGATCTTTTCTCTGGTTGTGGAAGCCACTGATGTAAAGACGGTGTATGGAGTGAAAAAGGTTTTAACAGAAAAGCTTTTATGTTGTTGGCCTTGGCTCATCTCCACCAGGTAGCTGTTAGAGCCCTCAGTCAGTAGAAAGTGTGTGATTTAATTACCTGGCTCTTGTGTAAATGAAATGGGCATAAATGGAAAGATGAAAGAGGACTTTGCCTTTATATTCTCGTTTTTTGTTGGCTGTGCTCTTAGCATCCGATCCTCTTGTTTTCCATTAGTGAAGTTAACAAAAAACATCTTAATTAATAATCGTTTAAACAGATGGATCACAATAGAAGTTGTCAGCAGAAAATGACTGAGAGGAATGCGGGATGTGTTCAGTGTGTGAGAGGGCATTTAAAGCCGAGTGAAGAGATGCAGTGAGAGGACGGGTATGATAGTGTAGCTGTGAGTGTGTGATGGTGTTGGCCGGGGTTTTAACACAGGAGACCGAGGTGAAAACAAAGTCACGTTCACTTTACTAAGCTTGCTAAAGTATGCACGACCCTCACTCTATTATGAATGACTTCTGGCCTTGGCCATGTGTTAGAATTGGTCGCTCGTAGCCCACTGATATGATAGGTCACCACCACTCTGTTTCCTCCTCTGCCTCTTTCTCTCCATCACTTGTGCTTGAAGCTGATCTTTAGGTCTAAATGGTGGGTTGCCAGTTGAAGAGACAGTCCCTCGGTGTGGAGGTGGTGATTTAGTGGGGAGATAAGCTCTCTGTAATGGCAGGGTGGAATAATTCCTCTTTAACTAGGAGGCTTGGCGCTCTCCACCCTCCACAAGAAACTGTTACTGCTCCTCTGCTCTCTCTTCTTCATTCTTCCTTTCCCCTCTTTCTTTTCTTTTTTTGTTTGTCTTTGTAAACATTCTCTTGTCAGATCAGATATTGTAATACATTTTAGCTCCAAGCGTTTAGATTTGGTTTATCTTGATGTACAGGCTAGAGCCAGACCAATATTGTCAGGTGTTTTTGACCTGTTATGTTGGTAACTTTTTTTTTAATGAACAAAAAGCTATTTTTTTCTGTTTGCAACCATGTTTTTATTTTCATTTTCATTTACAAGGCATTTTGAGAGACATTTGTGATTTGGGGCCTTGTAAATCTTTTTTGTAAATCATTTTTAATGTTACACACTATGTAAACCTCAGGGCACCAACATTTTCAAAAGCCCCACATCTTGCAAACCCCAAACCTGGTAACAGCACATCCTGAAAGCTGGTGTATCTGGGTCTACAGGGCTAAAAATAGCTTGTTAAATTATTTAATTAGGCACTGAACACAGTAATCTTTCTGTTTGTTTGTCAGGAAGACAACTTTCTACAATCAGGCAGCATGTTTAAATGAGCCTCACAACTCTGATTGATTCAAGAAAGACAAGTTGATTGGCATTGTAGAAATAAAAATAAGATAAAATTGGCACATCATCAGCACAAAAAATAAAATATGTCTTAAAATACCTCAGTGTGATTAAGTCCTTAGAGAAATAAGAGGACATGGAGAGTGTGGAGAAGATTTAAGTGGTGTTGATAGATGAAGAAAGTGGAGGAGAGTGAAAGTATCACTGTTTCTTATTTCCTACATAGATGATATCTGCAACCCCGATCCCTCTGCCTGTGTCTGCCTCTCACGCTCCATTGCAGCCTCTCCCTCTCTTTAGCAGAAAACCTGGGAGGTCCTTTGTGCTGTAGAAATGATTTCAGTTTATATTTTACTCTGCAGGTAGAGATGGCGTGATGTAACGGTTGTGAAATCCACACAGGCAAATAATCAATGTAGGTTTATTGAGTTAGGCTGCCCCCTGGAGGCTTTAGCAATAACTTCAGGCTGAATGGCTCTTAAATTCAGTATACTGCACTGTTGAGACCTGACAGGGTAAATCTATTTATTTCAAGTGTGTTTATAAGTGAAAACAAGAAAATCCAGTTGTTTTCTGTGTGATCATTCACACATAGAAACGTAAACATGCACTAGAGTAGATGTTCATGCAGGCAAACGTGTGTGTATGTGTGTGCAGATGGGAGATTAATACACACGGTTATGTGTGTGTGTGTTTGTGTGTGTTTTTCTCACAGCCCTGCTGTCGTCGTGGTGCGAGGAGCTGGGTCGTCTCCTCCTGCTGCGTCACCAGAAGAACAGGCAGAACGAACCGCAGGGAAAAGTCCCTATGCAGCCCAGCATGAACAGCATGAAGCCAGGCCTCACACACAGGTCAGTGGGGAGTCTCTGACACATATCCTGTCAGATGAAGAAAGACGTTGCTTATCTTTCAGAATCAACCCCAGATTCTCAGTTCAGTTCAAGGTTACTTTTCCACCTTACCAAAGAAGCAAAATGCACAAAATTCGCAACCCTATTTTAACAATACGAATCAGTTATTGATTTGCTCACACAAACCCAACCACCACACACACACACACACCACACCAGCCCCAGCCTACATCTGTCTTACACATACATAATCAATCAGTCAAAGGGAGAAAACATTGATATTGTACTAGTTGTCAGATTTAATACCACTGGCTATAGATACCCAGAGTGATGCATGAGTGTCTCTGCCCTCTGGTAGTTGTCTTTTACTGCTTGCAGTCATCTGAAAGAAGCCAACATTGACTTTGTTTACTTGTTTACTAATTTTCCACTATTATTCAGAATATGACAATATTCTGAATTTATTTCATGTAATATAAACAACATATTTTGTGTGATCATTCTTAATTAGGCCCTATTCTAATGTAGTATTTTCTGATTAAGATATGTAGGATATGCCGATATTATGCAGATTTTAGGAGCATTCTTTGGACACTAAATATGCATCTCAACTGGGGTTTTTACCACAGTTTGCGACACAGCATGCGTGTTGTAAACAAACCAACTAATCAGCAGTTTGCAAGCCTGGGGTAGAGATGTAAGCACAAAAGGAAATCCCACATTTCTGGTTGGGAACATTGGGAACAAGCTTATGAAATGGATATGATATGTTTAAGGTGTAGGACATACATCATTATGTTTGTTGGAGCATGCATGTTGGCTGCAGTGTAATATTCAGTTTCATTAGCCATGTAAATTGCTTAGTAAGATTATTGTCTTTTTTGGAATAAGAGCAAAAAACTGAATATTTTGTGCATGAGGTTAAATCTCTTAAAGCCCTTTAATGAACATCAATAAAACTCACAGTGCAACAGACAGACAGCATGCAACTTTTACCTTCAGTAATACAAACTACTTGACGTCAAATCCCATATATATTATATCGTGGAAACAGAGAGGTGCTGCTGCTCTTTAGGTTAGTGTGTTTTTCTCTGGCCAGTTTTTTGGCCATAGTTTGCAATGTTTTTTTTCAGATTGCAAAAAACTATAACCTCAAAAACTACCAGAAACTTGCAGCAGGTGTTTTTCTGCACCCACTCATTCATATGATTTCTACTAAAAATGTTTAACAGTGTTATAATGCATGCATTTTTTTTATTGTGAGAAATAACCTCACATAAGTAATGGTTAACACAACATACAACATACAAACAGAGGCAGTAACAGCCACTGAAGCACATCAGATAACGTTAAGTGCGTGTGGTGTTACAGTGTGTGTATGGATGGGTGCTGTGGAGAAGTGTGTGTGTGTGTGTGTAGGGAGATGTAGGTGTCAAGAATGTTGTAGAGAAAGACGGAGTAGAAAAATGTAAACAAAAGAAAGTGAAGAGAAAGAAAAGAAAATTATATGGTTGCATGCAGTTAATGATTTTAAATTATTTATGACTGGCAAATTGGTACCTGTCATTATTTTCCTGGAGCTTTTTCATTGAAGCTTTTGATGTCTCATTTCTCTGCTTTTCCCCAAATTTTTAGATGACACATTTTCCAAGATTGAGCCAAACTAATCCAATAAAGCCTACTAAAGTTCACTTTCATAGCTTTAACAGACAGGGTGCAGTAGTGGCCCTGGTCTTCATTAAGGTATTTTGATGAATTCAGTGCTTATATAACACACACACACACACACACACCAAGACACACAGGCTTTACATTGTTTGGAGGAGAGCCAGAGAAGTGGAGCTGAGGTGATGTGGGGTGGAGCGACAAACCGGCAGAGAAGAGACCTGTGAAGTAATGTCTTTGGAACATTGTGTGCTCATGCCTCTCACTCACTCGAAGTAGAAGATGAAGAAAGCCAGGAGTTAGCCAGGAGTCCTGTTTGCCTCTGCTGAGGATCTTGGGATAATGTTGTGCCTTTATGAGGAAATATTGAACACGTCGTCCATTCCAAGAGCTAACCTCTGAGCAAAAACAAGCTGCTCTCCAAAAACAGCAGTTCCTTCCCACTCCACTGGCCACTTGCCTCTCCCCTTGAGGATTTATCTTGTTTATTATATGTAACAGATTCTCATATTTTGCACTGATATTTGGTTTAAAGCTGAATGCTAAACATTCCAACTGCTCTCTACCTATCCATATCCACAAGCTTTTTAAACAGCTCAAAGAAATAAATTAATCACATTTAGTTTTTACTGGTGTGTGTGGGGGTGTGCAACTCCTTATCGGCTCATTTGGAGCTTTTTCCTCATCTCGCTGTGCAGCCATTAGCACATATCCTGGCTGAAAATGTGTTTTGAAATTCAACGCCAAACATTTCAAATTGCCTAACATTTTGGCGAGGAGAATTCCCAAATTATTCACATTTTTGGACGGGCATGCAACTCTGCTGGCTCTTTTCTCGGCCAGTTGAAACTTCAAGTGACATCAGGCACATGTTTTTGTTTTGATCTCCTTTCCAGTGATGGATCCTTTCCCTATGACTCTGTCCCCTGGCAACAAAACACCAACCAGCCCCCTGGGTCCTTGTCTGTGGTTACAACAGTGTGGGGCGTGACCAATACGTCACAGAGTCAGGTACGTCCATGCATGAGCAGCACCCAGTCTGTCATTATAAGTTCTAAAACTCAGTCTATCGTTGACACACAAGGTTTTGTTAATTTTACAAACTTGATGGATAATTTATCTTCCTGTGTCATGCCTTGTTAAATCCAGGTGCTCGGTAATCCCCATGGCAAATAGCAATAACCCCATGAATCCTGGAGGTAACCTGATGGGATCAGGTATGTCTGGCAGTGCAGCAGGGCTCAACTCACCCCAGTTCAACGCTCAGCAGCAACAGTTTCCAAACAAAGGAGGCTCCAACCAACCGTACACGCAGCACGGCATGTATGGCAGGCCTGGCTACCCTGGAGGCCCTGGGGGATACAGTGGGAGGTAAGAGGCTGGATACAACTCTCTGAAAAAAAAAAATCAAGAAATAACATTTATGGAGTATATATTTGCACCCTTGTGAGAATAGTCACTTGGCAGCTATTTGACTATTCACCTCTTAGTGTTAACTACATTTTTAGACTTAGTTGACTCATTATTATACGTTTTTTAAATTTTCAGTTTTCAGTTGCAGTTTGGTTAGATTTAGGCAACAAAACTACTTAGATTTAGAAAAATATCATGGTTTGTCTCTGCCTTGTGAGTGTAAATAGCCACATAAGTCACAATAGCTATTCACACCAGCTGCAAATAGCATTGTTGGCTAAGGACACCTGGGTGTTTGTCTCTGCCTTGCTAGGCTATATGCGTACACCTGTGAGTAAATAGCCACATAGGCTATTCCACCTCGGGTGCAAATAGCATCTGTCTAAAATTTATGATGATTAAAACATGCATTCTGTTTTTTTAAGTTATTCTGGAGGCCCAAACGCCCCTCCAGGTGGGATGGGAATGACCTCCCACACACGTCCTCCTGGTGACTTCACTCAGCCGGCCGCTGCCGCTGCAGCTGCTGCTGTCGCTGCTGCTGCTGCCACAGCAACAGCTACGGCGACGGCCACGGTGGCGGCTCTGCAAGAAACCCAGAATAAAGATATGAACCAGTATGGACAGGTAGAGTACACACCTGCTAACAGATGTTTACAGCCATAACCACTTACCAAAATACAAATATACACAGGAATTATGCAACCAGCTGCTGGAGATCCAAAGTAATCATGTGAAACACTAAAACCTTCTGTTTTGCTTCCAGATGTGTTCGTCGTTCCAAATGGGCCCCGCTCAGGCCTACAACAGCCAGTTCATGAACCAGCCAGGCCCACGAGGCCCCCCTGGAGGAATGAATCCAGCCAGCATGGGATCAGCCATGAACAACCCTAACATGAGCGGGCCTCCCATGGGCATGAACCAGACTCGGACCCCAGGCATGGGGCCGTTTGGAGCTCACGGCCAGCGGATGCCTCAGCAAGGGTATCCTGGAGGACCTCGACAGGGCATGCCCATGCAGGGGATGAAGAGGCCGTATCCTGGAGAGGTGAGTGGACAGATCCCATAGTTAAAATACAATGCAGATTTTCCCCGCTTCCTGGTTTTTCCTGGCACCTGGCACAAAATTGCTTTTGCATTAATACCTACTCATACCACCTCTTATCTCCTGCACCTCTTTTTCGTTTTCCTCAGATTGATATGTGCATCTAAATACAATTTTACCGTGACTGAGCAAGATTCTTACTCTTAATATTATCCACAGAGTCGGAGTTCCATAAAAACTGATGTTCTGTTTAATGAGGAGTTTCTCACAACAACTTGTAAGAATGTCGGATCTTTTCCGTGCAGTTGATTAAAGGCCTGTAGTCATCACACAGCAGCAGGAGTGATTCGTGCGTTTCATCTCTGATTTGAGAGAAGTGCTGTGGAACAGTTAATTAATGTTCTGTGTTTTTCTAAACATCAGACTGGAGAGCTCTGACTCACAGATTCCAGGTTTAACAGTAAAATCATCTGGAGTGATGCAGCTACAACAAATCTTTGTGGACGTTTTTATTAAAAGCAGAAGTCCAATCTATTCTAACTAGTCAAAATATTTAATTTTTCTGTCACATCAAGAGGATTATTACATTTTGCGATTTTGTCACTTGCATTGCAGTCATGTTTGTAAATATTTGCAGTTGTTGCTTATGCGTATGAAAGCACAAAGCAGCTGCTGCACCCACACACCTCATCTGCCTGTTCTTTCTACCACTGACAGCATTAGGGCTGTGCATTGGCAAGAATCTAGCAATACGATAAGTATCACGATACAGGGGTTAAAACTCAATAAACTGCAATGTATAGCGAAATCTGTGAGCACATTTGGGTGGGTTATTTAATCTAATTTTAGGAAAAGTGTCATAGATAAAAGAATACACCACCACATGCAATAAATCTTAGTAAAAGGTGTAACTTTTTAAGACTGAGAACAGCGGGCTCTGCATTTGTATTCATCACAGTCGCTGTAACATCCAACACCTGTTTCAATAATTTCTTACAACCCTAGACAGCATGTTTGTCGTGATGTATATTAATACATGGGGTGTTGTATTTTTTTCAGAATTTCAGGTGCTTCTGTGGAGTTGAACTTTTTATTTTTCTCAGCCTCTCCCTCCATTTCACCTGTTGCTACTTTTAAAAGGGATAAGAGGAGCTTACTAATCATGCGTTCAGCCTGTCTTGCACCTGGTTTTGACCTGGACTGATATTGTGCTTGCGTTCGCTGTTTGCCCTATTTCTGGAAAACAGAGCCTTATGTGTCATAGCCGCCTAAAACATGTGTTTAATGTCTTTTCTTCCAACTTTCTTCTTCCAGGGAAGCTACGGGGGTCAGCAGTACGGACCGAATAGTCAGTTCCCACCACAGCAGGGGCAGTACACCTCATCAAATGCCTCCAGACCGCTGCCATCTCCTAACTACCCTGGCCAGAGGATGCCAGGGCAGCAGGGCCAAGGACAGTATCCACCTGGCATGCCCATGGGCCAGTACTACAAGGTCTGTTAAACCACACCATTCATCCATTGATCCATTTTCTACAATGACCTACCCCTACTCAGGACAGATTACGAGTTATATTTGCAGCACATTTTGGAGCAAACTACATGGTATATACTTGGTGCTGTCAGGAACTATATCAAATTATTATTGCCCTTTATTTCCTTTACAGCAAGAACCTTTCAATGGTCAGAGCACCAACTTCTCTGGAGGTGGATACTCCTACGGCCAAGGCAACGGGGTATGTTTTCAGCAAGAACTTGTGCTAAATTTGAACCAGTAATGTACATGAAATGAGTTATACAGATGTTTTCATTATTGCCCTTTCCTGCCTTTCAAGCCCCCCAGGCCCGGTAACTACCCCCACTCCCCAGTCCCTGGAAACCCCACACCCCCTATGACCCCAGGAAGTGGTATTCCTCCGTACCTGTCGCCAAACCAGGATGTGAAGCCCCCATTTCCACCTGACATGAAACCAAATATGACAGCACTACCGCCCCCTCCAAGTGAGTGTCTACATGACGTTTACTTGTACACAATTGTTCTTTTATTTCATCTGATGAAGTCTGTGAAAAGTTAACTATTAACTATAGTCAACTACCCAATTATTTTTCTTCCCTCCCAGCTAACCCCAACGAGGAGCTGCGGCTGACGTTCCCTGTCAGGGACGGAGTGGTGCTGGAGCCGTTCCGTTGGAGCACAACCTGGCTGTCAGTAACCACGTCTTCCACCTCCGACCCTCCGTCCACCAGACCCTCATGTGGAGGTAGGACCACCGTGCAAGCCTCCACTAACAATATATTTGCACGTTTTCTCCCATCAGTGCACACCCTGCACCACAATCACATGGTGTTTATCAGAAAATTACTGTAATAAAGCAACTCTCTGAAATGTACATGAAAAAAAAACATCTTTAAGACATCCTGCTCTAAAGGAAACTTTTGGTCATTCACTCTGGTCTGTGTAATGTTAAATATTGTTGCTTTAATCGTTTTTGACCAAATATAAATGGAGTTTGTAAAGCAGAAATTTCTTTTGAGAATTAACCAAAACTGCAGTCAAGAATGTATCCCTAATAAGGTCTGTAATACTTAAATTATTATAATTCAGCATTTGTGTGGTTGTTTTTGAAGGATGTAGTGGATGTTGGAGTGATAGAGAACATATATCTGGGCAGGAACTGAATTATTGACATTTAAATTGTTTGATTTGATTCCTCATAAATCAAACAAAACATGAATGGTATCATGAAGTGTAGTCCTAATTAAGAGTCTTTGCATGTTAGTCGTAACTGGGGATATTAATGATTAATCTTTAATTGATTAATCTGTTAGGAATTTAACTGATAATTAATGTATTAATCAATGATCAATGAAAATAGTCTAGAAATGGCAGTAATTGCACCTACAAGAAAGCTTGTTTGTATCTTATTAATTATTAATGATTAACTGATTGTTAGCATTTTCAACTATCACTTAAGGAAAATGCACAAAATTTGCTAAATTTGCTTTATGTAAACTGAAAACAACTGAAAATACATATAAAATCACACATCTTTAATGTCATAAATACTATTTAACTCTTTTCCAGTAGGAGATTGTTTTAAGTTAAGTGCTCACAAACACACAGAATGTGTATTTGCTCTTTGTTTGTCTGAATATTGTCACTCACCACTGACCCTCTTGTACTGTCACTCCCACAGGTCAGACCTTGAGCTGCAGTTTAAGTGCTACCACCATGAAGACCGGCAGATGAACACTAACTGGCCCGCCTCCGTCCAGGTCAGCGTCAACGCCACGCCCCTCACCATCGAGAGGGGGGACAACAAAACCTCCCACAAGCCCCTGCACCTGAAGCACGTATGCCAACCTGGAAGAAACACCATCCAGATTACAGTCACCGCCTGCTGCTGTGTGAGTACACAGAAGTAATGTACAGAAATTGATTATTTCATTCAGCAGAAAGATCAGCTGCGATGATTATCACACACATTATTTAACTGTATGCACTGTTCTAAATATGTGTTTTATTTTCTCATGGTCTTGTGTTGCTGTGCAGTCCCACCTGTTTGTGCTGCAGCTGGTCCACAGGCCATCTGTGCGATCCGTCCTCCAGGGGCTCCTGAAGAAAAGACTCCTTCCTGCAGAACACTGCATCACCAAGAGTATGGCTCGTTTGGTCTCTTAGTGTAGTTAATATGCATAAGTACATCTTAATTACATGAGCAGTACACCTGTTTCTCCTTATGCTTCGCTTTGAAAGAGGTCTTGAAGTGCACCTGTAAACATTCACAAAGTAATGCCATCCCTCTGAAATGTTGTTTTAGTTAAGAGGAACTTCAGCAGTGTGGCGGCCTCGGCAGGCAACACCACACTCAACGGGGAGGACGGCGTGGAGCAGACGGCCATTAAAGTGTCTCTGAAATGTCCCATTACCTTCCGGCGATCCAGCTACCCGCACGAGGGCATGACTGCAAACATGTCCAGGTTTGTTTGGATTTAAAGAGGCGGTTAAACTTTAGTGTTAGTGAAAAAATTGTGAGTCGTGTGTTGTTGTGAATGAAGATTATTCTAATGATGTGTGATGTTCCTCACAGTGCTTTGATCTAGAGTCGTACTTGCAGCTCAACTGTGAGCGGGGGACATGGAGGTGTCCTGTGTGCAAGTAAGTGAAAAGCTGTTCTTTTTAAGGGGATGTAAAGATGGGAATGCTAATAGAGACAGAGAGCAATTACAGAGGAAAAAACAATTCATCACTCTCCAATGATTTTGTATTACATGAAGGTGCCTCCTCATCATTTCCATCTGCTAGCAAACAACAGAAAAATGCTAAAAGTTGCTGTGTGGTGAGATGCACTACCGACATGGTTAAGAAACCACAGCTTTTAAGTTTTTTATAAATTGCTGAACGAAAGAACAGAGCCGTTCATAAGACAAAATTTGATAAAGGCAATAAGATGTGATGCGTCAGGAGGAAGAACATGAAAATTATGGGATCCTGACTCTCATTATAAGTGACAGTTGTTAATTTGTTTAGACAAACTGTAGCAGTTGAAGCTAACTAAGCTTTGAAAGACCTGGTTACCTATGGTGATTCATTCGAGTTATGTAAATATCAAAGTATTTATCTTCTGGCTGTTCACTGTGTCCATCTCTCCAAGAAAGGTAAGGTTAGGAGAAGGGACACTGAGATAGACAAACAGTATTGAGTTTGTCAGTATACATTTTTATCTCTGATGGACACAGGGTGCTAAAATAATCCTGAAAGCTGACGTTTTTAGCCAGCTACAGGCATTTTATTAGCTTCAGTCCTTGGTTGCATACTGTATTGTGGCAGTCCAATAAATCCAATAATCTGAACTTTAGGCCTTAAAATGTCCTAAATACGATTTTGACACGTCTTAAAAATTGATTTATGATGTGAATGTTACTTTTTTTAACAGCTTTAACTTCAGTCTCACTTTTAAATGTGTTTTTGGGGAGAAACTGCAGTCTATCGATCAACGCTGGTCTCAAAAAGTCTTCAATTTACTGTGCTTGAAACCTGCAGGAACCCTGTATAAGGAATGCTTCTGATAAATATATCTCTTTTTTCTCCTTTCAGTAAAACAGCATTATTAGAAGGTCTGGAGGTGGACCAGTACATGTGGGGAATCCTCAATGCCATCCAAAAGTAAGTTTGCTTCTCTTTCTTCTGCTAATCCATCCCATGACTTTGAGTCTATTGTTTCAAAATTAAACACACACTTTCTACTATCTCCTTTAACAGTTCAGAGTTTGAGGAGGTCACTATAGACCCTACGTGTAGCTGGAGACCTGTTCCCATCAAGTCTGAGCTACACATCAAAGAGGACCCCGACGGACCACTTGCCAAGCGCTTTAAGACCATGAGCCCCAGTCAGATGACCATGCCCAATGTGATGGAGATGATCGCCCAGCTAGGGCCTGGCCCTGGCCCCGGACCTGGCCCAGGACCCGGACCTGGCCACGGACCAGGCCCCAGCCCCTACCCCCCTCACCCAGGTCAACATGGCAGTGGAAACGGGGGAGATTACCCTGGAGCAGGTAAAGAAAAGCAGCCAGGATCCTGCTGTGTAGATAAATAACAGGATAGTCAGCTCATTTGTTGGAAAACAGAGCTGTTGAGCATTTTCTAGCAGGAACTACTGATGTGTCTCTAGTGCATTAAACAAAGAAACAGCCCCGGGGAGAGCTTTATGCTGAACCTGTTTTAAAATGTTGTAAGCTCATTGCTCTGATAAATGTTAGATAACACTAAGAAAGTAGAACGTGCACATATATCCTGTTATGTAACCACTTTAAAAAGATAAGTTTTTGCAACAGCAGGGATTCATCAAACAAGTCAGCGAGGTCAAACTGCTGTTAGCCTAATGATTAAAATGTGTTTGTTCTTTTGTCCTTCAAGGCAACAGTTACCACAGCCAAGGGAACTTTGACTTCCCTCACGGGAACCCCTCTGGTGGTGGAGTCGGAGGAGGCGGAGGAGGAGGTGCAGGAGGAGGGGGTCCCCCTATGAATGACTTCATCCATGGGCCTCAGCTCTCCCACCCCCCAGAGGGCCCTGGTGGTGTCCTCCCCCAGGACAAGCCCCTCAGCCATGGCATGAATGATGCAGTAAGTGAGGTCGACTTCCAGGGCTGCTTGCTTTCCCATGCTACTGTACCAAGAAAGTACTTTTATGGGAATGGAAAATAGTTCGGTCTCACTTAAATTTTATGTCTGTAAGACCGGGTTGCATCAACAAACATTAATATAATCTGTGATTAGTTCTAATCATAATTTAGCAGGACTAGGCTTAAAATGATTAGATTCAGATTTAAAATTAAGAAGTGCTCCATTGCACAATTAAAAACTGAACTCAATTTAGTAAATCAAAGTTTATGTAAACCAAAATTAGAGTTTAATCAATATGGAGATGTTTGCCTATTCCTTGACAAAACAGTACTTTGTTTGCTAGTTAGCCAGCTAAAAAGTTAACAAAACGTCTGCACTGTTTGCCAGCTCGCTTAAAGGTAAAATAAAACATGTTATACTGTTTGCTATCTAGCTAAAAAGTTTTTTTTTTTTAATTGCTGGCTAGCTAAAAAGTAAAATAAAACATGTTATTTTTTTTGCTATGTGGCTAAAAATTAAATAACAAAACAAAACAACACATTGTTTGCCAGTTCGCCAGCTAAAAAGTTAACAAAATGTTGTATTGCTGAAACATGTTTTATTGTTTTCTAGCTAAAATGTTAGCCTACTTACATAAAACTCAGTTGTATTGAGTCTGTCTTGTAGCTTTCTTTAAAGTAACTTTCTTCATTTTAAACTAGTCTAAATGTTTTGTGCAACATAATTTAAAGTTAAACCACGAATAAATTCTGTTTAAAAATGAATCCTTGTTGGTGTGACCCAGCCTTATTTATCTGCTGTAAGTTATTTAGTCCTTTAGTATAAATTGGTACCTTAGTTTGTAGAAGCGAATCTGTGCCACGCTGAAATAAGAGCCTCAGATTTGTTATCTGAACAAGGTGCAGCCTGCGCCTCTAGCCAGCATGTGTGCTCAGTCATGCTCACATGCTCATGTCACCGTATAATGTTGCAGCTGTACATGTCTGCTGATCACAGCTTCCATTTAGAAGGCCTGTTCCATATTATTCACGCTGGAACTCATTTCGCTTTTCCTCTCTTTCTTCCCACGCACCCCGCCCCCCCTTAACACTCTCCTCCTCACTCTCTCTTCCTCCTCCTTCTGGCTTTCTGTCTTCCTCTCTCGCACCTGCAGATGTCCCATCCCGATCAGTCCCATAACTCCATGCAGCAGATCTTGCATGCGTCTCCCCACCCCGGCAGTCAAACAGGGCCGCCCTTACATCACAGCGGCCAATCATCGCAGCCGCCTCGCCAGTCGCAGCCGCAGCCTCCGCAGCCTGGGCAGAACAGTCACCCGCACAGCGATCTGAACTTTAACCCCTCCTCAGACGGGCAGATGGGTCAGGGAGCGCAGGACATGCCTGAACCCTCGCTGGATGTAAGTGTGCCCACTTTTTGGGCACCTTGAGCTACCTGTTAACAGCTAACATTGTCTGCTGCAGCTGCTCTCATCTCTCTGCTGTGTGCTCTGTTTGTGTTTGACTCTCAGATTGCTTCTGAGCAGTGATAGCTGTGTTTATGTGTACACTGGAGACACTTGAGCATGATTCAAAGTCACCTGGCATCAGAAAGATGAGTCACTCATTCTTGAGAATTGGGACAAAACCAGATTTTGAGGGGAGTTTGATTTTTACTCTTCAGTTATTCTGGGAAAATTTATTTAAAAAGATCAAACTCTTTGCTATTAAATCTTGTAACGAGCCAAACTCCTAGTGACTAAACAAAATGTGACATTTTTTCATCTCACAGCATAGTAAGTGTTACACATGGCACATGACATTTCTTAAACCGTAATTCTTATTTAGCTTTGATTTAGAATGGCTGCAGAGTTGATATGTTATGGTCAGGACACATCTGATAGCAATATTATATAAAGAATTTAGCAAAAAAATTGAAAGTTTAGTTGTGCTTCAGCAGTATTCCTGCCTTTTTTAAAGCAGGAGACAGGGGTCCTTAGGATATAGCTAACCCTTTTTATGCCTGATCAAATCATGATTTTGGCAAATATCTGATAGAGTTGATGGAAGTCTGGGACACAACTTTTAAGGGCCAACATTTTCATAAAAAAGTCAACTTTAGAACAGAGATTATTAAAGTAGCAGGTTTTATACCTGTCTTATCAGCTTGTGTTGTTAATTTTAGATTTTGAAGACTATGAACACATTTTAAAGTATCTGAAGTTATGAAATCTTGTCTGGGACAAGGCTGTTTTCTAGCACAGAGCAAAGAGCAGTTTTGAAATTAAAAATTAAAGAAAACCCAGACGTTTGACAAATTACATATATTTCATATATATAGATTCTTGAAGAATACACTTTAACCAAAACATGGAATTTGAGTGTTTGTAATAATAATTTTTAAAGTTGTTTTTGGTTGGACATGATTTGTCTCAGTTCTCAAGAATGGGTGGTATATCTGGTCGTTGTTCATTATTTAGCCTCGCTGCTCATCATCTTTTTTTGCCTCTTTTTATCCACAGCTGCTTCCAGAGTTGGCCAACCCAGATGAGTTACTATCATACCTGGACCCCCCCGACCTCCCCGCCAACAGCAACGACGACCTTCTCTCCCTCTTTGAGAACAATTAGCCCCTCACCTCCCCTATAAAACCCTCCTGTACTCATGGGAGTCGTGACGTGTTTGACTGTCCGTCCACAGACACTTCACCGGCCTCCTGTCGACACTCCAAGCAGCTTCCTATGCTCACGCACGCACACACGTACACAGATAATGTGTGGCATAGGAGTGTGGCTGAAAAGAGGCACCTGCTTGGGAACTTCTCAAGGGAGAAAGCAGGATCTCACCGCCGCGCTCCCTCTTTTTTTCCTCCCGTCGTGTAAAGATTCCACGCACCAGTTCCACCGCCTGACTCGAAACACACCATTTACAGCCATGTTGGCGGGCACTAAATGATATTATATATATACATATATGATATTTGTGACTTTTCAACTGAAAACTGTGCAGCTATAATCATCATGTGTAAACAACACGAGAGGAGGAGAGACAGAAAAGTGTTGTAGCTTTGTTTTTTTTTTTTATTTTCCTTTTGTGAAAAAAAAAAACATGTCTTGTAAGAGTGTTTTTAACCTATTTGAAATGTGTTCTTCCAAAACTTTGGCACATGCCATGAACTTCGACCCCCAGACTCCTCAGCGTGTGTGTGTGAGTGCGTGTGTGTGGGTGCGTGCGTGCGTGCACGTGCGTGTGTGTGAGAGACGCTGAGAGGATGAGCTAAAACGTCCTCCAGTGTCAACAGAGGAAATGAGTGCATGTTGTGTGTGAGTGTGTGTGTGTATATATCTGTGTGTGTGTGTTTACGTGTCCTCTTTTGTTTGCCTGCGAGCGTGTGTGAAACACAGCGGGAGAGACAGCTTGAGACAGAGGAGGGAAGGAAAATATTGAATGGAAGAAAGAGAAAACAATCCGCTTTAAGAAGTGCGTCAGTTCTTCTCCTCCTCGAGCCAGTCTGCAGTCGTTCTCGTGTATTTATTGTAACGTTTCGCTCTTCCTCATCAAATTCTGCACCATTTTGTTCACAAGTGCATGTGTGCCAACGGCTCCTGTTGTCTTTGTCCAGCCTAAACGTGCTTGATCAAATCATTTTCTCTCATCTTTATATTTATTATTTTATTTCTTTTGGGTTTTTTTTTATTACTGTTGTCCTTTTTTATGTGTTTTATCTTTGTCCCACGTTGAAAACTAATCAGAAACGCATCACCAAAGTTGTCCTATGCTTTTTCTAAAGGGGTTTGGATATTATGTTGGTGTAAGAGCAGGATTTCAGACGTCTACAGAAGTTTTTAAATCACTGTATTTTATAGAAGCGTCTGTGTGATTGTACTGATCTTTCCTTTTGTCGTTTTGTTACTGTTGAACTGCATCTTTTTGGGAAAAAAAAAACACATCCTGCATGATCCAACAGTGTTTCCAGAGCTGTTGTATATACCCTTTGTGAATACTTTGTGACTGTACAGTACTGTACCTATCTATTACTGGCAACTACATGGTACTGTATGTCTGTCAAGGACTACACACACTCACAACACACACGCACACACATACATCCCTGAGTCCGATATTGTAACCGATTTATCCAAATGCACTCTCACTGGCCTTGTGTTGAGTACCTGTGTATTGTGTACAGTTTTTCCATTACCCTGTGACAATGCATCAGTGGAAAGGATTATTTGGATTGCTCAGCAGGCAAGTTTAAGAGGGTTTTTGTCTTTTTCTTTCTTTTTTTAAATATAAAAATCAGCTTTAAATGAGCTGTTTTTTTCTGTCTAAAAGATTCTTAATGCAGCTTAGAGGTCCAAATTTCTCCAAAAATTCTGTTTAATATTATTGGAACAAGTGACCTCGTCCTCTTTATTTAAAGTAAGAATGTGCAAAATGTCCTCTGGATTGTTTTGAGGCCTAATAATGAGCTTTTGATAACCATACTTAGCAATGATTTGTGTATTGTCATCACATTTTATATTGTTTTAAGTTATTATTTTTTGTCCCGTGTTTTTATGACAGGTATAATTTGGTTTACACAGTTTTTATGCAGTACAGTCAATGAATTTAAAGTATACTGTATGTTGTTGGATAAAAAAGTTCCCCTATTTGAAATTTGTAATAAGTCTGAAGAACCAAATATGGCTAATTGATCACATCACCTGCATACGACACAGTTGAAGGATCAGATGTTGTTTGTGTTTGTCTCTATGTTTGTTAAAGACAATGCACTGCCGCATTGGGATGTTTTAATTCCCTACACAGTGTGTAACTGTAAGTGTAACCTTTTCACAGAATCACATTGAGTAATTTGAGCAACATAAATTGTACTGTCTCATTGCAGACGTCGGAAATTGAGTTGAGGATTTAAAAGAGAATGCAATTAATATTGTAAAATGAAATTTGAGGGGGAGATCCCCTTCCTATTTGCATTACAAGGGGAGGTTGGGGTGGGGTGGGGTCGGGGATGTAAGGGATATGTGTACATAATGTAAATGACAAATAGAGACACGTTAACAGAAATGTATTCATTTTCTCCAGGGGGAGTGTGCATAGTGTATTTAGAATTTGTAAAGCTTCCATCCTCCTGTCAGACATTGAATTGGCAAAATGAGTCTGTGTTTGATTGCGTCTGTGCAGACCTCTCTAACCACGCCTGTTCATTTATGTAAGATACTTTATGTGCCCCCCCACGTGGGTTTCCAAGAAAAAAAAAGACATTTTTCCTTTGTGTAATATTAAACTTCTGTGTATTTCTCTATTACCTGTGTACTTTATAAAGGTGCTACAAAATTATTCAAACCTTTTGAGGTATAATTGGGACTTGGAGACATCGAGCTTTGAGTGGCTCTTAAGGGTTGTTTCCAAATTTATAGTTTGTAAAAAAAAAAAATTGTCAAATTTATAATTTTTATGCAATTTGGCAAAATATGCTATAAAGGTACAATCTGAAGTGATTGGCACAAGAAGTGGCAGTTGTCTCTTTGGTTTTGTACATTCTATGTACAATCATTTCATATTCGAAACTGGTCAGAAAAACATTGTGATTTTTAGTCTTGCAAATCTGTATGTAGTTAGATGACGTGACATCCTAATATTTATCTAATAAATATGTATTCAGATGAAACACGTTATGGCCTCTGTGTCTTTTGACATGCAAAAATCCAACCAGCATGATTATCATTACATATTCTACCAAAAAGATAAAAACAGGACTCTTAATTCTGTGCTAAAAATCCATAGACGACCTTCAGTGTTTAATATGCAGTGCAATTACATAATTTAAACTGATTACTCTTGTTAATGGTCTGTTTTTATACAAGCTGGAATAGCACAGAATAACCAATACGCCTGTTTCACTGAGGACATTTTGAGATGTCAAGAGAGAAACACAGGTGTGAATAATAAAATTAACGCTGGCTGAATTCCATTTCAGTGCTCTGGGTTTCAAGGTCCTGGTATTATGCATGCTTCCATTGTTAATGGTACTAGTAACACCTGTGCTTTAACCTGTACTAGTAACACAGGTCAAAATGTCTGATATGGAAAAAGGTTTACTTCATTCACACTTTTTTGTAAAAAGGGTCTTTGTTAAATGTAGAAATCAGCATGTTATCTCTCATCCTTTGAGATGAAATTAATACTGAAGTAGATTGATTCAATCACTGTAGCAAATAATTAGCAGCTCTTTGCCTCAAATAATGGGTGAGTCACAGATTAGAGCTGTAAAAATGTAATTAAGTTAAACTCTAAATGTTCCAGACAAAAAAAAAAACCATGAGCTTACATACTGTACTGTTCTATGGCTGAATCCGTTCAGTATATGCCTGATGTACCAACACTAATCTTACACACATATGATGCTGATGATAAAACTCCCTCTTGGGTAAAACTTTTGCCACACCTGGTGATCAGTAATTAGGAGCATCAAATGAAAATATTAATATATAGGTTATCATTACACACCTCCTTGTGGTCTAGCCCTTTCATGCATGAATTATGATAATCTCAGACAGGATTTTTTCCTATCTGTTTTTATTGTTCTTAGGGCATGAAAAAACAAGATTTGAAGTTAATTTTTTTTATCCAGATTTTTCAAAGATATTTTCACATGTCCACTTTAGTGGACAACATGCGTTTTTGTTTTGTTTGTTTTGTTTCTGAAAATATACTGTATTGATAATAATACAGTAATAACATAGTAATACCGTGTGTATTTGACAAACCAATGAATACAATAATATAAAATGATCTGAAAACTATAAAATACATACAAAAAATAATACAGCTTCAATTATTGCAATCGCAATTGAGGAATACTCTATTTCACTCTTCTCTATAGATTCAAATCCCACAATGAATGTTTTTACTGTTACTTTGCTACAAATACTCTAAACCCTCCACAAAGTGTCAGTGTATAAGATGATGCACTAGAGTCCACTGTAGTGGTTGATCTGCATCTATGCCATCAAAACCCATGCATATGCAAGAAAATGGCTTTTGAATAGCTGTCCACTGTAGTGACCTCTTTGCATTAAAGGGCTAGAGATATATTTTAAACAATGTTGAATTTTGCAGCTGAATTTTTGTGATGATAATGAACAGATTTAATGAACAGAATGAACAGATTTATATTTTTATCATGAAGTTTTCAGCCACATCTTCTGACCTTTCTGGATGGAGTTGCTCAGTTGTCATGGAGATGGTTTAGTTGTCATCACTTAATCAGATATAAAAATTTCCATCATGTGTGAACTAAATATAAATTTTGCCTATAGACTCCTTGACCAGAGATTTTCAGTGTAGGAGGTGGGCCTCTCTGGAAGGATGGGGGTAGAAATGAAAAAAATGTTTACATTACTTATCAAAAAGAGATCACCTGTAGCCTTTGTGTGTGTGTGATTTGGTTAAAGAGACAGTTCAGAGATACAGTATTGGGGAATTTAGTGGTTTCCCTATATAAAAAAAAAAACACAAATAAAAGTTTAAAAATGTGCATAAACAAACAAACTCAAAATCAGCTTTCTTAAATCAGTCACATGTTTTTATCTCCATGAATTTAAATTGCTTCAAATTGTCTTAAAACATTTAAAGTTGGTCTAAAAGATTCAGTACAGTGACGATAAGAACAGCAATTTTCCAAAAATAAGTCCTCATACTGACTCCAATCATTCCAGTAGCCCCACATTTCTATAGAGTAAGCTTTCCTAAATCTGCCACGTGGTGTCGCTGTTTGACTGTCGCGCTCAGTGACGTCACACGTAAACAGCAGCAGCACCCACGTCCTGCAGCCTGCAGCGGCCTGTCAGCCGAGCAGCGATGATACAAATCAAAAACCGCATTAAATACAGCTCACCGGGCATCGCCGCTGCGAGGCTGTTGAACTCCGGCCCCGCCAAGAACCCGGTGGTGTTTCTGGACGTCGAGGCTGATGGTGAACATCTGGGAAGAATCATCATTGAGGTAGCTTAGCTAGCGTTAGCCTCTCTAGAAGCACCTTGGTCTCACGTGCAGCATGAACCACACACAGCAGCCACAAGTGTAAACATTCATTTGATTGTAATTTGTCTTGTCTTGCAGTTGAATGCAGATGTGGTGCCAAAGACTGCTGGTATGTTCAATCATGCTTTCCAGCTAACATTTTTAATTTGCTATAGTCACTATTTAAGGAACTATTTACCTATCATTGACTTGTTTTAGTATTAATTAAAAAAGACAATTCATTCACAGCAAACTTCAGAGCTCTGTGCACTGGGGAACACGGCTTCGGATACAAGGGCTCTGTGTTTCACAGGGTCATACCTGAGTTCATGTGTCAGGTAAGATCTACAATGAAGATGGTGTAAATAATGTGCAAAATAAAGTTGTCAGGAGTTTCAATACTTAATACCACATGTTTAATACAATACAGTACTAACATCCAACAGAAAAAAAAGAAAAGATCTAAGCGCTCAGTAAAGACTTTGGTTCAGTTTAGTCTTTATTTTCCTGCCTAAAATTGTCTGTTGCTGGGTTTTCTATTACAGGGGGGAGATTTCACAAACCACAACGGCACTGGAGGGAAATCTATATACGGGAAGACATTCAAAGATGAAAACTTCAAATTAAAACACACTGGCCCAGGTACATCTCCACAGTTTCACACACACATTTACTCTAAACTACTATTATCTCTGTTTAAAGTACAAAACAACCTGTCCTTTAACTGTCCACGATGTATATCAGCACTTCATACAGCTTTTCTATCCAGATCTACGGACTAATCAAAGTATATCTCTGTGTGGGAGGCTCCTGAATAATGCTGAAACAATTAATATTAAATAAATCAACAGTTTTGATTAGGAAAGAATAATTTAAGTCACTGATCAAGTAAAAGTAAACAAGTGTTCTGTGGTTCTGGTATCTCATATATAGGGAATTCTAATATTTTCATTATTTTCTGACATTTGGAGCAAATTCATTCTTCCAGACAGTATAATTTGCCAGGTTATTGTCTGTATCTTAATGTGTGAATAGTGCTTGGATTTTGGATAAAGTGTTTGAAACTGCTTGAAATTGTAATTGCATTACTTTCATAAATCACTCCTGGACTGAACAGTTGGCTTTTTAGATTAAATAAACAAATAAATAAATAAAATGAGTTGGATGTTGGCTCAGTCAGGTTTTATAGGATGTCAGTGACACATTTGATTCATGAAACTTTGTTGTGTTTTTTCTTTCTCACCCTTTGTAGAATGTAATCACAAAACATATTTTTGTTTTTGTGTAGTATATAATAATATCTGATTTTTGTAATGATGAAGTGAAATACTCATTTTAAGTATATGTTTAGAAATAAATGTCATTTGCACAGATGTAAGTTGCCTGAAATGCTTGAAAATGCACATTGAAAGTGCTTGAATTTGTCTTTGGAAAAGGTGTAGGAACCCTGACCTTGTAGCTGCCTCTCCACTAGATGGCAGTGCCTAATTTCATGCATTACTAAAAACCACCTCCTATATGGATTTTGCAATCCTCAGGTGAATGACCTACTTTTTTAGTGAGTCAACATGCACTAATCAAAATAACTCCTTTCTTGAATAAACTTCATCCACATGCTGATTATTTTGTGCTTCTTTTCAAAGTGTTGCATAATCAGTTTGCGTCAGTTTCAGAGAAGATAAACAGGCCTTCCCTAATACACTTGTTGATTTATCTCATGCTTCCCATTTTGCCACAGTCAGGATGTTACTGGCTCAAAAGGTGGAGTAAAAGGAGGTCAAGATCTTGTTTACTGCATCACATTTAACTGATTTACTTGTTGGCTTTTCAATGTCTGCAGGAACACTTTCAATGGCAAATTCAGGGCCCAACACCAACGGCTCCCAGTTCTTCATCAGCACCACTAAAACTGAATGGTAAATACTTTTTTTTTTTTTTTAAAATTTATTATCTCAGTCCTGTCACTCATAGTCTCAAAACTGGTTGCTGAAGTCACCTCTTTGTCTGTCTTTTGACAGGCTTGATGGGAAACACGTGGTGTTCGGGCAGGTGAAGGAAGGTATGGATGTGGTCACCAAGATTGAATCCTTTGGTTTACATGACGGTGGTGTCATCAAGAAAATTGTCATCACTGATTGCGGGGAGATAAATAACCAACAGATCACACATGGACCTCTGTCGAATGACTCCGTGTGCAACCATTTCTATTTACTTTAGAGAGAGACTTTCGAGGAGGAAATGTCAGAGAATCTGTTATTTTTATTGATTATGATGTTTAAGAGCCATAAATTTATTATTTCACATTCAGCACCAGTTATATTGTATTATGTTGTGTGTTTGCTTATAAATGACACTAATAATGGAAAGAGTGGGGTTAAACTGATACATATTTATCACAGATTTCTTGCTTTTCTGCAGATTAACTTGACTACTTTGTGTGCACTAGAGGTGCACAGAGACATTATTTGTATCTGTTCAATGAACAAAATGATCTTTAATGATGGTCTCTGTATGTATTCAGATAGAAGTGGGGGGGTTTATACTGCAATCATGTTAAATTGTTTTATTTTCTAACTTAATATTTATTGACAATGCAATTGTTGTGCCTACAAAGCGTCCACGTTTTTAATATAAATAATTAATTATAAAGTATATTTCCACATCTTCATACTGTAGTTTTCATCCATCTCCATCTCTCTTTTTATTGTTTAGCTAAACTAAATGAACTGTCTGAAGCCCCCCACCATATGAAAAATCAGGAACTTAAAATATGTTCTATAAATTGCAGGACTGCAAATTTTGTGCATTCCTCTTTAACCGGTTAATCATTAATAATTAATAAGATACACAAGAGAAAAAAGAGAAATGAGAAAAAAGGAGCATTTCCTTTTTTTCTCTTTTTTCTCATCTTAAGTTGAAGTTTCTGTATTCAACAAATATCAAATAAGGGGCAGTTACTGCCGTTTCTATCAACACATTTAATCTGTTAAATTCTGAACTGCAAATAATGATTAATCATTAACATCCCTAATAAATTAAAAGATCTGTTTGTATTGGAATGAAACTGTACAAAAAGATATACAAGTATATATTCTTAAGTTGAAGGGACTAATCTTAGTGCATTAAATCAGTGATTGGTTTAAGGAGATGCAACCTCTTTTAGCTATGCTGTAGTGATCATGGAGCTGAGCAACTTCAGATAGAAGAAGTATTTGTTTCCATAGCTCTACTTGTGCTCTCCCATATAACAATTCTGGTGCATCCCTTGTGTTCACTATGTAGTCATTCACTATGTGAATGTTCTTGTTTTACACTTACTCTCAATTTACTGCCAAATAAATGAGCATTTTCAGATTTTATAGCTGTGGTCTCAGTACAGGACATTTGCTCTCGTGTGCCACCAGTCCTGCTGGTTTCAAAGCTTCCTGGAAATGATCCAGCAGCTTTTTTTAGACTCTCCAGCACAACTGACTTCCTGTCTATCAGAGCAGGATGTGACATCATGTGACATCCACCTACAGTGGAGCTGAAATATCACATGAATGCAGTTGACAGATGTAGATACAGACCTGTGGGCTACAGCCCCACTGGACACAGTGAATGCAGATGATTTAATCCGCTGGAACCATGAAGGAACCTGAAAATGTCTTCAGCTTCTTGTATGTGGGCTGCTCTTCCTTTCACGGCCTCTTTATGTGAAACACAGAGGAGTCTGGAGGAGAGAGGGAGGGAGAGAAGGAGGCCAGGACATGTCTGAAAGCCAGAGACTGGGTGGTGCTGCTTATCGAGCTAATACTTTATGAAAGTAAATAATGAAGCGACGTGAAAAAGCAGCCCTTGCCCCTAAATGAAACCATATGCGGGCTGACCTTCCACCGTTTGTTTGAATTCTCAGATTACATTGTTGCTATAGAGACTTTTCAGCTCTCGCTCTGTTTGAGCGAAGAGATGTTGTAACAAACTTGATATAATTTGGGTCCCCACCCTCTGGTTTAGTTTTAGTTATTTGGAATGCACGTCCAATATTGTGCATGGAAACTTGGCTTGAAAAGACGGCGGTGCTGTGGCCAACGTTTAATACACATGCAAAACAATGACATCTTTACAACTGGTACAAGCTGGTTCTTCTGCTGTAAATGTCTACGTTTATCACGCAGCACCCATGTCAGCGGGAGTCCTTTCTTGTGTTTGGTTTGCCTGTCCACAGTTTGACTAGAAGTGTTGAAATCAAGACCTGTCAGCTCAATGTGTCTGTTATCTTTCAGCACTTTCTCAGAAAGTGGAAAAAAAAAAAGTTTTACAAGCCCCCCCCCCCTTTCTGCCTTACACAACCACCATGAATGATCCATTAAAAAAAAAACCTCATATCATAATGTATTTGCTTTAGTCTTGCGTAAGACTTTGAGCTTGCACTCAAAGACACAGAACAGTGTGACGGTGAAAATATATAGGCTGACCAACAAGGATTAATTTTTAAACAGTTATATCATGATTTAACTTTATGTTGCACCAAACATTTAACTTTCTCTTAAAATGAAGAATGACTAATTAAACCTTTTTTTAAACCTCAGTTTAGTTTTTGCTCTAAACCTGTATTAAATTTAATTCTGTTGCACCAAAACTCAAACTCCAATTTAAACTGTGATCCAGTGTTAACTTTAAACTAACATTTTGGGAGGTTTAACTTTTTGAGATGGATTTAGCAAAATAATGAAGTTATGATGCGTCTCTTCTTTTATTCATTCCAGCTGATAATTGGGCCGTCAAGTTTTTCTCAAAGAAGAAAGTAGAGCTTAACTTAGGCTGATTAGGGCAACTGACTTTACAGTTTGCCTCAGTCACGGCCCTTCTGGGGTTGTCACAAGAGACCGAAATCTGTAAACAATATGAACAGTAGTCTATGGAGACAGACAGATTATGTTTGATTCCGTTTGAACTGTGCCACAAATTACACATGTTGTTTGTCAATTTAAAACATAATTGTACAAGTCAAGAAAATCTCAGTTTGTTGTAGGTTTTTCGTAGTTTAGTTTAGTTTTGTATTAAACTGCTGAGTGAATTGCATCCCTTCAGTGTAGCATTTTGTTATTTTTTTAGCCAGCAAACAATCTAGCCAAACCTTTTTGAATTTGTTTTATTTATTTTATTTTATGTTTATTTTACAGGAACAATATACAGTTCCCTAGCTGTACCAGAGTCAGCTATAGCTAGTCCCTGGGCAGAAAACATCTCTGCTAAGCTATCTATCAAACACTGCAACATTTCATTAACTTTTTAGCGAGGTAGTAAACAGTGCAGCTTTGTGGTAACTTTGTAGCTAGCTAACTTTAAAAAAAACAAAAACAAAAAACAAAAACTTTTTTGCAAGTCAGCAAACAATTTAAGATTTTGTTTGGGAATACAGAGCCCTTCTTTTATTCTCACTAGCTATGTGCCAACAGCACACAAATTTGGGTAAGCAAGTATCTTCATGTTGATTAAATTTATTATTATTATTTAATTTCAGTTTACATCAATAAACTTGGATTTACTAAACAGAGATTGGTTTTTAATTGTGCAACAGAGCTCTACTGAATTTGGATTTACTCATTTAAGACCTAGTTTTGATTAAAACTAATCTTTGATTAAGTTAATCTTTGTTGATGTAACCCAGTCCTTCTCTCTGTAATGAATATTATACAGACAGGAGCTCTCAGAAAACAATTTGTGCTTTTGGTTGAAATGAAACTCCAGAATGAACACCTCCCAGGAACTGGTAAGAACAATTGAGCCAAACAAATAAAAACCACATAATCCAAGCAGTTCTAATTCAATATGACTTTTATTCATCAAACTCTCGACAGCACTAAAGCACTAAAATGTTTTCCCAACTAACAAATAAGGCACATTTTGGAATGCCGTTTCATGGACATGAAAAACAGACCTGTGGTCTACTCTCGAAACCATGACTGTCCTTGTTTCCCAAAAGCATTGTCTTCCCTACCTCACGCCTGTGTTCTGTCCAATTCAAATATTACATTATTGCAATATTGCATTACAAACATCTCAAGTGATAACAGACAGTAAAGAATACAAACACAACTTTCCAAATTGACCACATAAGTGTTAACACATTACATTCAGTAAATATGTATTATTCGTAGAGGCTATGCTAGCGGTAAATGAAATACTTCAGGACTACTAACAATCAGAAGTTGCTGATAATGTTAAAAACAATATGTACTGTAGCAAACTACTGTAAGGTATTTAAATAAGTAATACATTGCACAAAATAATATTTCATTCAAAACCAAACACATGCACATGCAAACTCTAAAATAGTTCTTTGTCACACACGCTTTCTTGACAGAAGTATACACTCCCTAAACTACTAAGAACACCGTAACATTTTATAATAGTTTCTTGTCATTGCTGCTTTAAGCAAACTACATCTCACAGTTTAACGTGCTTATACAGTGGTGAGTATCCGTCACTAATTAAGAAAAAAAAAAGAGATTTCTGCATGTTAACACAATATATCTTCATAATATTGTTTACAAAATGAATATATGCTACTGTATGGATGTAAATGGCAGCTCGTAATTAGTTACATATAGCAACTGAATAACATTGTGGGTTATTCAACACTGATAACATCATAAAACAAAACACAAAAATACAATGGCTTATAATTGAGAAAGGGTATTAATTATGTACCAGCTTTTTTCTTTAATAATATTCTATGTAGACATCAATATTTCCTTCTTAGTGTAACTTTGTTGCATATTCTATACAAAAAGTGTTGTAAAAAAATCTTTCCATAAATATTTCTGCAGGATAACCCCTCAGATTATTGTAAAACATAAAGAAAAAAAAAACTCCCAGCTTTGTTTATTTCTCAGCAATAGGCCCTTCTTCACACAAAAAAAGCTTCAATATTGCATAACACTTTAAAAGAGCTACTATCCTTGAAAATGATGGCCATCAAATATATACATAAAACAGTCTTATCTTTGTCAGGGAAATAACTCTTGAGTTTTTGCAGATTGCTTTAAAATTTTCAACATCTATTAAGTGTTCCAAAATACACATCTCATTCATAGAAAATAACAAATTTGAACTGAAAAGGTACTAGAAAAGTCAAGTATATGTAATTCAAGACATTACGTCTGAAAGCAGAGATTTCTTTCTTTTTTTTTTTTTTTTTTTGCAAATGTATTTATCAACTGCTTCCATTGGCTCTTGGTTTGCCATTTAAAATGGCCTCCTCATAACATGTCTCTGGGCGGAATCAAACTCTCTTAACAGGATTTCTCATTTCTATTCTGCCAGAACTCTGTGAATCACAATGACATTGTTACCTGTTTATGAGGTTAGTACATAAGGCATCATTGGTATCTATTCCTCTCACTACAGCCACATGGTGTGACGTGGACAGTAAGGTCCAGATGTAAAGACCTGTTAGTGTCATCACACAGAGCAAAAGAAAGACGATGGTAACAGTAAGAAAAATGGATTGTTCCCAACCGAAAGGAGACTTTCATTCAGATTAGGTCTTTAACTTGTGGTAATACACATGCACAACTGCTAATTCCATCTTTTAAAGGGGCATTCCACCAGTTTCGCTCATGAAGTTGAGTTAACTCGTCATCTACTAGTCTGTTGTGAAAATAGTTGTATAATGTCTTCTGTAGCTCTGGAGAAAGAGCTTTGTCAAGTCTGAGAAAATGACCCTGATGGTGTCATGATTATGTCATGAGGGTTATCTGTTTTCGGGCACTTTTCGCCGGTGCTACAGACTAGGGTTGTGGAGTTTGAAAGATGTGCCCATTGGCTATGCAGGGGAAGTCAACTGAAAGATGCTACTGAGTTGCTTTATGGGAAATGTAGGATCCAGCATTTCTGGAGTTTTGGAATACAAATGGACCATGTGCTTGTTCAGACTGCCAGCCCAAATCTGTTTTTTGGCACAATCTGTATCCAGATTGATTTAAAAAAAAGTCTGTATAGCAAAAAAAAAAAAAAAAAGTGAAATGCGATTTTTGCAAATCGGATCCAAGCCACATTTGGAGGTGGTTTCAAATGCAATTTCTACAGATGTGTCTCAGTCTGTCCCTCTGGTCTGCACAAATCTGACTTCAAAGTGTCTTTTGCATCATGCAACACACAACACCAATATCAAATCTGGGGAGTGCAGGATCGATGCTGCTACTAGCAGGGTGGTATGGAGGACAACCATGGATGTACTAAGAAGAACTGGATACAGCGTTGGAGTGGTGGATACGGCTGCTCAGTGGTGCATGAAGTCAACATTTGTGTCAGAGCTTCCACATATGCTTTTGCATTGCGCAGCCATAGAGCAAACAACACAGCAGAGACTTCCTTCGTCCATGCTGTTAACGTCCGGCTTTGCCTTAGTTAACCTGAGTGGGTGAAACCGTGCGGCTCTTCGAGACTTTCTAAATGTTATTAGACAGAACGGATGGAGTCATTTTGCGGGGGTTGTGACCCTCAAAAAAATGTACTTGCCTGTATTACAGACATTTCTTTCACAATGCAAATTCACGGGGAAAAAGTCTTTTTGGGCCACATGACGTTGTCATTAGCCGCTTGGCCACTGTGTCAAATTGGCTTCAAAGCCCAACGCTCTTCCTGGGGGCTTAAGGACAACACAGAGAACAAGTCTCCTCCATCACGGAGTTTGTCTGGTGCAACAGAGGAGTTCTGCACCGTGACTTGACAGCGCAATTGTTTGGCCTGGAGGGCGAGACGATGGATCATCAATTCTCATGCGTCAACATTGGGAAACCACCTCACCAGTCCCTCCGTTATTACCACAGCAACCAATGCATTTAAGTCGGACACGCAAATCTGATCTAATCACTTGTAAATAACAGCGCACAAAGTCTGTCTTAAAGATTTGATTTGAGAAACAAATCTGATTTGCCTGCAGTCTGAACAAAGCCTAAAAGTACGTCTATCTCAGCCTCTACTGCATTCACTATTAGGCTACTTAGTCTCTTACAAGCCTCCCAACTTTGTGGAACTGCAATACTAAATCAGTGGAGTGCCCCTTTAACTTCACAGATGGAATTTAGCTACATTTCCCAAAACTGTACGGTACTGTACCATTATCAGCCACTGCAAACTCTCCCACTAAGGCGAGTGATCATGTATATTTTTTGACAAAACCCACGGTTCCTTGGATAAACACAACTACAATAGACATAAAAAACAAAGAATGAGGTCCACAGTTTCATGTGCGACTCCGTTCTGTTGTGAGAATCGACTAAGAAATAACATCTTTGTTGATATTCCATGACAACAGACCACAGTAGGATTGTTATTGCCAGCTGGAAATGCTGTTTCAGCCCTGTGCCTCCAACCCAGCAAACTGCGTCGAAGCGAACACCCACCATGCCAGTTCAAACTGCTAATAGAGGAACTGGATCATTTTCTTGTCCTTTGTCACATCTTGAACCTGCATTAAACTTCCTATGCATCACAGTCACCACATGCACGTATACTGTTCCAACTCCGAGCCTATCCCCACATGACTTTTCCCAATTTCAAAAGGCCTCCAAGTCCTGATAATTCAGAATGATTTGAATCTTTTTAAGGCACATACAGTATGTTGCAGTATAAAATATAGTCAACCAGCTTTTATAAGGCTAGAAATACAGTACATATAAAATAGTTCACAATTCTTATAACAAGGCAGGTTTCTATAAGTCAAACCTACATTGATTTCCTCTGTCGTGCTTTAGGTCTGCACTGTGATCATATATGTAAACAGGATGTGTACTTCTCTTCCTTTAAAGACATTGGTTTACAATAGCAGGCACTTATGTCCATAAAAATGAATTTAAGCGTAATTCATCATCACTTTCAATATATCCTTGACTCTCACCGCATCATAAATCAATCTCTCTGTTTTAAATCATATTGTTTCTCTCCACCAACCTCAAAATCATTGCAGATTCCAAAGCTTCACCTCCATCTACGCACTCTTTAATTTGCAGTCAGCTGTTGGACATAGTTTTGAAGGGTGCAAGCCCTCGGAAAAGTTTCCATTTAGCTCCACTAAGGCTGCCAGGCATCAATTGGCACTAAAGGTGACTGAAATGTCTTTCTGAATCTCTTTCAAACAAACTCCTCCTTTGTGTTTTTACTAATTTGCGGTTATGATCTAATCAGGGTGTAGATGTGAATAGAACAATCATTTTTAAATATGTTAATCAAATTGTGGCAAGCAGCTCATTTTTTGATTGCTTTTACAAATTGGATACAAGACACTGGCAAGAAACTGCGGACGGTGAGATTATTGTTAGTGAAACTACTGCTGTTTTCCTACAGTTCCTTCTCAGTTGACTTTCTTGTTATTTGACATTTAAGGGACAGTTCACCCCAAAATCAAAAATACACATTTTTCCCCTGGTCTGTAGTGCCATTTATTCATCTAGACAGTTTTGGAACTAGAGGGCACTCAGCTTGTGGTGCTCAAGGTGCCAAAAAGTACATTTGAAAAATTCATCTGCAGTGTCTCTTTCCAGAAATCATGACCCAGTTACTCAAGATAATCAACAGAATCTACCAGAACTACTTTATTTCTAGTAGAAATCCTTCATGAAACTGCTCACAACAAGATCTGTGGATTATCTTGAGTGACAAGGTCATGATTTCTGGAAAAATGTTTGTAATGTATTTTTGGGGGTCTGAGCACCACAGGCTGAGGGCCATCTAGTTCCAAAACTATCTAGATGGATAAAAAGCACTACAAACCAAAGGAAAAATATGTGTTTTTGATTTTGGGGTGAACTGTCCCCTTTAACAGAACTTACCGATCTAACATCTATACCTATCTAAAATCTATAGATGTAGATAATAAGAGAATTTCCGTGGCAACAAAAATACTCTGGGGAGGTTGAATGAAACCTTATCTGTTAGCAACGCACTAAATCTAAACGAGGAGCGACTCTACGCGACTGAACCTACAGTAGTTTCTAAAGACACGTGGAAGCAGTTACACAATAATGTGATATACAAACATACAAAAAAAAAAACACTTCTTTATGTCCCAGTTAAAAATTTAAATTGCACACTTAGACGAACAAGAAAATAAATAGGCCAAATGTAAGCTAGGGATGTATGGCACATTGTCCCTCAGTTAATTCACAGTTAATAAGATGTGCTGCTGACCCTAATACGGCAAGACATCAAAAGCCTCATGTACATTTATACCATCATGAGAGGCCCGGGTTAAACGTTCGTCACATTACCACACACTTCACTTGGCAGGGAAATGGAAGGCAGATAGATCTCTGTAAACACAAAGCCAACAAACCCCAAGGCGAGGTAATCTATATAGACCAATACTGTCAGTGACACCATGAAATACGTGCCTGGTGCTAATTCATCAATACAAGTTTGGATCAACGTGGTTATGGTGGTTTCTGATGCACAAGGCATTAAACAGTCACTGATTTTGGTAAGTTTTTGATGAAGATCACTTTGAGAGTTAGATATTGATCTGAAGTTAACACGTTCCTCTCATTCCTGGATGTAATCTTCAATACTGTCAGTGAAAAAGAAACATAACAACAGAAACAGGGGACAGAGGGACAGAGAGAAGGGAGGGTTAGAGCTACAGTCTATATGTGGAGGGGGAGACGTGAGGAGGAAAGGACGCCGTGTCGTCTGCAGGGCGGGGATGTGGGAAACCTGGCACAGGGAGGATGTTAACAGCCTTGATAGAGTATGAGTAATAGGATTCGGGACACAAAAGTTGCTCTGATTAAGATGATTATTGCACACGGCGGCAGTAGTAGCCCAGGACTTTACATTTCTCGCACAGGTGCTGTGGGTGCTCCTTGCTCTGGTCAGAAACATCCAGGCCGTCCGGCTTCTCTAAAGGGCGCTGAGAATACAAACAGAGGAATAATGAGTCAGATTAAACACTGAAGAAAGCAAAGTAAGCAGCACACACACAGCATAAACCTCCAAGCAGTTTATTTGACATTCACCTCAGCTATACGCCGAACTACCTTGGCCTCCAGCATTGCTCCCATATTCTCCACAGACCAGACGTGCACTAAATACAATTAGTTGCAGAGATATGGCAACGCACCATCGGCTCTGGAAATTACAGCGCACTTTAACAACCTGGTATTAAAGAAAAAGATCCAGCATGCATTTGATCACGATGACCTGTATGGAAATATCAGCAAACTGCAACGGCAGTGGCCTTCTTGGAATCATTATCGAGGACAAAAGGGATCTATCTGGGCCAGCACGTTTGGAGGTTACTTTAACAATCCGTCTGGAAAATTTTATTTTTTCTCATCTATTGTTCTTTTCTTGTTAGAGCTTTTAACAAAACGGCTATTTACGCCAAGTGGTCTAACTAAAGGAAAGCAGGTTACCATGGGTCACTACAAGGAGATATTTCAGTCGTCTGCTAATGAGTCTGCCAGGAAGTATTGAGACTTTACTATCGGTGCGTCAAAGACATTTGGTCCTTGAGGAGAGCTGGAAAATCTGATGTATATTTTATGGGGTCCCCTCAGCGGTTAGAAGGAACTGGGTTCAAGCCCCTCTGCTGCAGGCAGCTTCCTTGTTGAAATATCCTTGAGCAAGAATCTCTTTAGTTTGATCTGAATCGAGGGTTTGTTTTTTTCTTATTAACACTGCTTGGTGAGCGGAACCAAAGATGCTTGGTTACATTAGTGACAGAAGTGTTTCTTTTCTGCCGGCTGCTGTTAGTGTATTTCTTTTGATTGCGCTGTCATTATTTTGCACTAATGTTGTAATGTTGTAATGCAATCTCAGCTTAGTTTCCAGCCAACCTTGTTTCAAGTTTCAGAGGCTGAACACAACTAAGTTAAAGACATGTGGTGTGAAGATGAAGAACCTTTTAAACCAGGCACGTCATATGCCATTTTGGTAGACATCGCCCACCAGAGTCAGATTTTGTGGCACCACAAATTTCCTCTGCGCCTCTTTGTGAAATAGGCTGAACCAGAGGCTTAGTGACGTAATGAGTACTCCCAAGTCTAGTTAGTGAGCTACTGTAATTGACAAGCTAACAGCTGACATGCCAGCAAGCCAGGAAAATGTTATGCTATTTTCTATGTAGTCTAACACTGGTACAGCAGTTTCTTCTCAGAATTAAAATCAATAAAGAGTTACTGAAGAGAGCAAAAATGCTCTATGACCTAGCAAGCTTGTCGAGCTCATTTAACTAGCTTTAACTGTCAGTCAGCATATTTTTTAGCTTAATCGTTAAAGTGGCAGCAAGTTCACATAGTTTATTCTAAAAAAGTATTTGTACTATCCAACTCCTGTCTCATGACCACCCTCCTTTGTTGAGGAGTTTATCCTCCAACAGAGGAGTGTTAAATAAAGATGGATGGAGCAATACAGCTAATAAGATACCCTAGCTTCCCCTATTTTGAAAGATTTCTTCCCTCAAAGGTAAGCACTGTCAAGATGTGCAAAAATTTGCACAGATTTACTTCACAGAGGTGGGACCTTTGATTTAAACCAAATGCACTGGACATTTGAAAAAAATATATTTCCCATCTAAGAGAGACAAATATTTTATACATGTGGAGGGGATTGGAAAATACATATTCAGGTTATTTATGGGAATCCGCAGGGAGGGAGGGAGCCGTGCTGCGAGGCTGAGCTCTTTGATACTCGAGGACACGGAGGTTAGTGGTCCATTTCAAACGCTGACAGGGGGAAATATGTTAAGTGGGTGACATTGCAAATGCAGGGAATTTGCTTGCCTGTGTGTAGCTTTGCCACAGGACACAGAGGCAGAGAAGAGTGGGGTTTTCTCACCATGAACTCCATGGAACAAAGTGGTTTTCTTTCTGAAGTACTGCAATGTGCATGTAATCATCCACCCATGCCTTTTCAAGGGTGTAGTTTATATTCTCACACTGATGAAGATGCAAAAGAATAAACAAAAGATTTGGAATAGATGGAGTAATAATCTCTCATTTTCAAGGAATTTTGCGACTTCTTGCAAGAAATTTGTCCGCACAATGTCCCGTTCCTGCCTCATTTTCTGTAAGTGTTAACAGAGTGGGGCATGGTCAGCCACGGTATTCAGAGAACGAACAGGGCCTCAAGCAGTCAACCTAATTTTATTTCAGGAAGTGGAATTGGAAGAATGTGGAAAAGCATAAATATTAAAAGATGAAGTGTATAAATATATCTCTAGCTGAGGAAAACCGAGAGGATTCTTTCTCTGGCGATCCATCTCTTCGGTCAACAGGCTGCAAGGAAAATGCTCGAGGTTAAGCCGAACAGACAGCTCACCAGCACGTTAATTCCCTCTGAGTGTTTTCTGCTCGGAAAAACACTCCACAGCATCTTGGTTAATATGATTTCACTTTTTTCGTATTATTATATGTGAGAGGAATTTCTGCAGCTGTAAGCCTCAATTACCCCGGACTTAGATTGTGCCTTGGAGCCATTAATAAAGAAATATTTGTTTTTAAGATTTGATGACATTCTGTAAATAATTCCAAACTTTTATCAGTCAGGAAATGTAATTAGTTTATTCAGCGCTGGTTTATTACCAAAGAGGCCAATGCAATTGTTAGTGGTATGATTTTTATTTTACTTTAATGAGGCCATCTGGAATATCCTCAAGACAATACACAGCCATTCAACCCAGAGTCTGGACTCAGTTAACTTTGGTTGAGACTGTTCAATCCTCCACTTAAATAAAGTGCATGAGTAATGTTTTCTCATTTTAAAGGGATAGTTTGGATTATTTGAAGTAGGGTTGTATGGGATACTTATCAATAAGGTTGCAGAAGCGGAGAGTAGTACCAGCACGGAGGCTAAGCAATGAACTGCTGTTTAAGTGTACACTGTTTTTAGAATATTTCCACTGCTTTACTTACCGTCAGACAGCCTTTTCTGACGGAAATCCACTGTTATATAGGCCAAATATCACTTTCTCCAAACAAGCCAAACTCCATAGACAAAGTCAGTAATTTTACTTTGCAGAATAAGGGAGTTGCTGGTCTACTGCTGCCTTGGTTGGTTGGTTTGGAGAGAGCAATTTTTGGGACTTTATAACAGCAGTTTCCCGTCAGAAAAGGCTGTCTGACAGCAAAGTAAAGCAGCGAAAATATTCTAGTTGCTGGTGTATTGCTACCTCGATCTGTTAGTTTTTTGTATTATTGTGTGACTTCGGTGAATCCAAACTATCCTTTTCCTTATCCAAAGTCACACAATAACACAAACAACTAACAGATCAAGACAGTGGTAGGCCAACAACTCCTGTGCGCTGTGAGGTAAAATTACTGATTTCACCTGGGAGTTTGGTTGGCTTGGATAGAGCGATATTTGGCTTATACTGTATAATGGTGATAAAGTAAAGCTGTGAAAATATACTAAATATAGCATAAACTTTAACTTGTTTTTTGGGGGGCCTTTTTTAAGTGGCTAAAATACTTTTTGCTCCACAGCAGTTCATTGCTTAGCTTCCCTGCTGGTGCCCCTCTCTGCTTCTCCAAGCTGGGTGCATGCCGTCTGATCTACTATAGCTAATACACTAACTGTCAATAAATACCTCACACAACTCCACTTCAAATAATCTGAGCTACCCTTTAAGGCATTACTGCAAGTTGTCAGAAAGTGAATGGGTTGAAGTACCTGTTTGTGTGGATAGACTTGATGTGGCATTTGATACATTCTTGCCCCATGTTGGCCCAGGAGTTGCCACTCATCCACTTCCTCTTACACTTGGGGCACTTGTACTCTCCAAAGCATCGCTTCTTCCCCTGGTAGGGTGTCAGACCTTCACCTTTGGGTCTGGCCTGTAAAACAAGAATAAAGAAGGTGAATAAAATGAAAGCACATGTGGGAAAATCTTACTTTTAGTGCTTTTTTTTTCATCCGGTGCTATGCTGTGCAGAGACGTCAGAATTACATTTTTAAGAGAACCTTGTGCATTTATCTGGACAATAATAGTTGATGAGCTTTGACAGCAGGGTGTGTCCATGCTTGTCTTGCTAATTGATCCAACTTCATCCTACAGCACACCCCTACACACAATTTTGGCACAACGTGTGGTTGTGTAATTGACATTTACTTCCATTACAGCTGTGTTAAATTACTCCTCTGATTCTCATGAGGGAGATGATTACGAACAGTCAGCCAGCCATGAAAAAAGCGCTAGCCTGAGGGCAATATTGTTGGGAGGAGCCGCTGCAATGACTTCAGTGTTGGCAACTTTATTTAGGCCACTATAGCAGCATTGGGGGAACAGAGAATACAAACATTCATTCTTCCCTTAAAAGCATGTCACAAACAAACGTACTGCTGATGTCATCAGAAGGATAAATCACAAACTCTTCGTCCTTGCCAAAATAAACCCATATGTACACTGATTAGTAAGTTTGTCAGAGCTTGTCGTCATCAATTTGAAGCCCCATCATCCCAGAGCTTGCATCTGCCCAGTGACAGTCATTATCAGCCTGGGGGCGGTTATTTTGATAAACAAAATCTTCCCATGAGCAAGATAAACATTTTAAATGGAGTAGTGAGGAATTGTGGTATTTGGGCTCATCCCCATGTTCCCAGGCGTGAGACTCTAATATGAACTAAAGTTGTGAGAGATTAGGTAAGGATGATCTTTACAGTTCAAACTGTAAAACAATGAAGGCGAAAAGTGTTTCAAAATGCAGTTTGAATGGTAAAAATCTGATCAGCCACCGTGGGGGTATCAATGTCTAAAGTAAAAAAAAGTCTTTCAGTTGAAGAGACAAATAATCTAAATAATAAAACAACATTAGATAAATTATTCTGATTACTAAAACAAATGAAAAAAGGCTAATTCTTCACTGAATGGCATGCCACCAGAATTTTACCTCACACTCTGGCAAGACGTTGGTCCTTTAATGCTTGACATGTTTCATACAGCTGTTCAGGACGGATCATTTAATAGACTTGTTAATAGAGGTATCATATCACTCCTGTGTAATCCTGACAATGACTCTGTACAAGCTATAGAATATCATTGTTAAATTCTGATATAAAATTGTTTGCCAAAACTCTATCCCTTAGATTAGATCCAGTTATTCCTAAACAGGTTTAGTGAAAAATACATTAAAAATTGATAAGCTGCAGCCAAGGTGAGAAGATTGTTACATATTATTTTTTCTGCTTCTAATTTATTGCCTGCTTTTATATTTATTGATACAGAAAAGGCATTTGATTGCTTATAAAGGGACTTTCTTTGGTTTACATTAAAACATGTGGTTTTTGGTAAACAATTTATAAATATGTTGAACATTTTTATAATTCAGGGAGTTGGGTTTCAAAGAGTGTAACATCAGTGTGCTATAAGCTGTAAACAGGTGATTTCAACATATTGAAATGTCTCCTTAATGTGTCACATTAAACAAAGAACCACAGGAACATAGATACACTCCTGTGTTATTTCATCTCAGGCTTTAAAAATGCTTTCATGCACAGATAGAAATCCGATCTGACAGAAAGAAGTAATCTTAATGCACAGCATGCAGCTGATGGCAGCTTTCCAGAAGGTTAGGAAAGACTCTGCGTTCCAAGTGAAATCAGACCTGTCCAGTCCACTCCTGATTCCCCTGCAAGACTGCAGATTGTTTGCACATTCAGTTTAACATTGGCTGCAGATTTCAGGGTATGATGTACACCCTTTGAAATAAAGGTGCTAACTAGAACCATAAAGGGCTCTTTGGCTAGGAGGAGCGTTTTTGGTTCCTGGCAGAGAGTTCTACCTAAAACCCAACATAAAGGGTTATACTTACAACCATATTTGAAAGGGTGCACCCAGAAACACCTGTGAGAGGTTCTACATAGAACCCTTCTATTGTGTAATGGTTCCACCCAAAACCCTCTCTGGGGGTTCTATCCAGAACCTTTCCACCTTCTGGGTGATAACATGAATCCACCTAGGGGTTTCTGCTGAGAACTTTTTTATATCTTAGGGTTTTTATCTACAAGGCACTCAAGTGGTTCTACAGAATGCCTTTTTATATTCAAAGGGTTTACTCTAGAACACACTCAGGAGGTTCTACAGAGAACTATTTTATTTTTTTATCTTGAACCCCACTCCCCACCAAGATTCTTTTTACATTTCAAGGGTTTTATATACTGTAGAACCTACCCAGGGAGTTCTACCAGGAACCCTTTTATATTCCAAAGGTTTTATCTTGAACCCACCCTGAGGGTTCTACTGAGAGACCTTTTAAATTAATGTACAAAAGAGCAATCAACAATCACCGAAGAACCATTTATTCCAAAAAGGCTTCTCTGGATGAAAAAGGTTCTTAATGGAACCCTGCTTCTTAGAAAGAATGCATGACAGTCTTTCTTCAAAAAAGGGTTCTTCAGCACCAAATGGTTCTAGGTAGAACCACAGCCCTTCAGATAGAACTCCTGGAACCCGTTTGTACGAGTGTAGGGGGTACAGGGTGGTGATCACTCTATATTCTATATCCCTGGTCTTCCCTTAGTTTGTCCCAGCCTGTGTGTGACTAATAGGGACTTTAATCAGCAGCATCTGGTGCTGCCCTAATAGACGTCAGCACTTTGCATCAGCACCAGCGAGCCAGCCCTAAGTACGAGCGGCTGTGCCTCAATCTGGGCCATCAACAGCATGACCTCAACCCCACTGTCAGCTTCACATCTCCCACTGTGACAGCACGCAGGCAGGCTGGAAAATCTTACTTCTGCTGGCCGGCAGCACACCAGTCTATACACACACTGACAAGGTTGTCTTGATGCAATCAGTAGGCAATCTCAAAGACAATGCCATGGCAACATTTTATTTGGATGCTCTCCTACAAATGATCTAGCTAATGTGATGTAACTACAAACAGGCTGCCTCGCTTGAAAATGCCAAAATACAGCTCTTTCTAGGTTTCTCCTGCAGTGAGACTAGCCACTATTTTATCTAATAAAATAAAACAAATTTGAAGCTTAAAAATAAACTATAATGAGAGTACCAGGTGTCCTGCTCAGGAGGTCTAACCTTAACCCTCGTTATTCATTTGGAAATGAACATAGTCAAATTTCCCATTACAGCTGTTTGTTAGAATATTAAAAAAAAAATCTCTCTCCCTGATACTGCAGCCAGGACTCAGCAGGACAGAAACAGCACTCATCCTCCTCATGACCATTCTTCTCCCACTCTGTACTGTTTCCAGGGTCCGGCCTTGGCCTTTGGCTGCACGTCATGCTCTGTCTGCAGCTGAGTGCTCTTAGATTTGATACAACCACCCTGAGCAATCAATTTGAAGATGCTCCTGACGCGCACACAGCGAATGGATTATCTGTCTCGTCCACATGAAAAAGTAGATGCAATATTGACAATTGGTTTGGTCAGTTGTGTCCTTAGGTGGTTAATACACTTTTCAAATACAAGAAAGGTTTATGTAGGGTTGCTCAATTGATTAGCCAGTATGGCTGCACGGTTAATCTAAACATTACTGAAATCACAACATGGCTGAGGGAAATATCTACAGTAAATGGCAGAAGCTGCAAAACAGGTTATAGTGAAGTACTGTAGTGCCAGAAATTCTAAGCCCCCACTTAGAAGGCACAAAAGTTCATATGAATTATTAATAATTGGGGAAGCAACTGATAAAAAAGGACTCAAGTTGAACTTTAGAGAAATAAAGGTCAACATGATAGCATCAGCAAACACTTGTTTGTTTAATCCCCACATAAACCATATTCATTAACTCTGTTTTACTCTATAGTTCTCCCCTGGTCATCCACATACCCCCTACAGTGGCTCTACACCCCCCAAGTTTGGGAACCACTGTACTAAGGTTACGAAAAACACAATAGTTCTATATTTTCAGATGACTATACACCAATAAAAACATACTGTGAATATTATGTTCCATTTCTGCTATATTCTGCCAATATATTCCCATAAATCTTACATACTGGACCTTTAATATCAACTATAAGTTGGTTATAACAATTACTGAATGAACCAATTTCTTCTATAAAATGCATCACCTCTGCCTTACATATGGTACATGCAACTGTAGTTTGCACAACTGCAAAGTATTTGGACATTCTGGAGTTATAACACTCAGATTCTGGTCAGGCCATTGCAACATGTTGACTCCCATGGAGGTCTTAGATGAAGAGCGAGTTTTGTTTTCTGAAGTCATAAACTTTACAGCCACAGTTGGTATTGCTCATTCCAATGGACACCCAAACACGTGGGAACAAATGTCACAATAACATCTGGACTGATGTGCCACCACTGCCAGCAGAGGCAGCCTGAGAAACAAGCAGCTAGATTCAGGGCAGCAGCAAACGACGGAGGCTTTGGGTTTCTTCACATACATACAAGGCTTGTCTTTCCATTTACATTGGTGCACTGTATTACGATCACAATCCTCAGATGTAAACACCAGAATGACCTGAGTAAATGTTTTAGTGAGCTTTGATTTCCAGGAAAATAACCACGCTTTGCTGTCTTCAGAGCAACAGTTTACAAACCATTCACAAAACACACAGTACAATGACTAATTTAATGGAACTGCGTCATCACACCACACAACACTCTGGAGATGAGCCTGCACAGGAGGATGTGTTTTGTTTTCCTTCGCTCTCTACAAATAAAGCCTTTCAAGCTCATGCCAGGGTGAGAGCTAAATGGACATATCTGAGCCATTTGGAGCATTTCAGGTGTCCGTAAAGTGGAAGCAAAGCATTGGTGTCCATGCTAGGCGATGGCGAGCGGTGTTTGTCATATCACTTTGATTGTGACGGCTTGCATCGAGTCAATGTTTGTTTATGTCCCCGAGGCTAGAGCCCCGTGTGTTGAGAGATAAGGGTCAGTGTGTGCACTCTTAGAAATAAGGGTCCTTCCAGAAAGGCTTCCAGAATGGTTCCTTTTCATCCAAAGAACCATTTTTGGAAGCAAGAGTCCTTCATATTATGAAAGGTTCCTTGGTAGAACCCCCTGGGTGGGTTCTAAATAAAAAAAAAAAAACTTGGAATATAAAATGTTTTCTTGGTAGATCTCCATGGCTGGATTCTAGACAAAACCCCTTGGAATATAAAAGGCTTCCTGGTAGAACTCCCTGAAAGGGTTCCAAGTGAGACCTTTATAAAAAAGGTTCTGCCAAGAACCAAAAAGGGTCCTCCTGTGGGGGACAAGCTCAAGGACCCTTTATGGTTCCACTTAGCACCTTTATTTCAAAGAGTGTGTGTGTGTGTGTGTGTGTGTGTGTGTGTAGAGGACAGTGTCCATGGAGGAGACAATGTAGCTCCACAAACACAACTAGTTGACCACATCCTCCTTGGGTCCAGATCACAGCAGGGACTCATCATATCACACACACATGCACACACACACTACGGGTCAATGAACTGTTAAATGAAGCATACACACACACATGTGATACAGACATTCACTGATGCAATCTCCACACAAAACACGGCCACACACAACGCCTCTCCCTCTCCTCTTGTCCCCTTTAACACCCAGACACACACACACACACACAAAAACACACACAGACACTCAACAAATTCCACATCCACAGGTTTTCATACACTCTTGAGACACAACTGGAAAGTCTCGGCACACGGTTTCCTGCTCTACTCCCACTCAAGAGTTTAGTGCTGCTTCAAGGACACAGATCATTCTTTGGTGAATATTGCAGAATTAATGAGCTCACAAACTGCATTCAAAAGAATAAACAGAACCGTGCAAAAGCCGGTCGAACAAGGCGAGAGACAAACACAAGACATGAGAGAACAAGATGAACGGAAACAGGAGAACGCTCATTGAGATGGAGAAGGAATTAACGTTTATACTCTTAGAAATAAAGGTGCTTACTAGATCCATAAAAGATTCTTTGGCTTGTTCAATAGGAGAATCCTTTTTGGCTCTTATAAAGGTTCCACTTGGAACCGTTTCGAAAAGGACAATCTAGAATCCTACATAAAGGGTTATATCTAGAACCATCTGTGAGGGGTTTCACCAAGAAGTCCCTATGAGGGGTTCTACAGAGAACCATTCTATGGTGTCATATTTCCACCCAGAACCCTCTCTGGAGGCTCCATCCAGAACCTTCCCACCCTCTAAGGGTGCTAACAAGAATCCATCTCAACTCAACCCCAGGGGTTTTACTAAGAACCTTTTTATATTCCAAGGGTCTTATCTAGAACTCACCCAAGGGTACAAAGAGTTCTTCAAGGATTCAAGGATCCAAAACAGATTCTTTGGATGAAAATGGTTCTAAATGGAACCCTTAACAAACCTTTCTTTAAAAAAGGGTTCTTCAGAAACAAATAGTTCTGGGTAAAATCTCAGCAGAAAGAACCCTTTTGGAACCCTTATTTGTTAGTGAAGCAGAATCCTTCTCCTTGAGGATTCTGTGATAAAAGGGGGTCTAAAAACCTGCTGCTTTAGAATCACACTAACACACAGAGAAAAAGAAAAGTGGACAAATACCACAAACCCCGCAGTCGCCTGAGCCAACTGTGGAGAGACCCTCCAACCAGCCCCTCTCAGGAGGGTGGAGAAAGGGAAGGAGAAACTGAGAGAAAGAGAGGGAGAGGAGGAGGAGGAGGAGGAAATCTAAATCCAAAGCAGATGGCCTCCATAGGGGCAGAACACGAGAAACACTGAGCGCCGTCGTAAAATCGCTGCTCTGCTTTCAATTAGGCCATACATTTCAGAGAGAGGAGAGAGGTGTGGGATAGAACAACGTTAACTCACTGCTGCAGCTCTGCACACAGCTACAGTGGATCAGACTCATTTTCATGTGGAGGAATGCAGAGACGACGACTCTCTGGGGGGTCGATTTTACAGACGCATATGTTGCACAAACAGAGCGATATTAGGAATTTGAAGCATGTGCAGGTAGATTACTGAATTTGAAGTGTTTAAGTGAGCAATCCCAGTCTAGACGACACCCGCTGTGATGTCTCTGAATTGCAGTTAATACCGTGAAATTGATTAAAAAGTATGCAGCCCAGGCATCCGCCTCTGACATAGCAGTTTGAATATCATTTTTGCCACAAACCATCTTGAAATTCTGCTCCAGTGTAAATCTTAAAACGATGTCTATTACTGACCACTGGGAACGTGTGGTCAGACCACTGTCTGGGGCCTAAAGGTGATCTAGCATTTGTGTTGATCTTACATTCCTGACTAAGAGTAATGACCAGTGGACAGACACCAGACTGTATACTCTCTGAACCCTTAATCCTCTGTCTCCAGCAACAGGATAGGTTAGCCTTGGTTTTAATATTAGATGTCCCTTCCAAGTCAAACCCAAGAGGAATCATTCTAAAATACCGCTTCTTTCAAGGTTGTGGATGTGGGATTTCATTCTTTCTCGTCATATTAGAGGAGGCATCTACCTACAGTTGATCTGGGCTCCACATTTTCAGCCAGTCAGTCCACGGACAACAAATACGAGGAGACAGTGCTGACAGAAAGGCTTGGGATTTTATGTGAAAGTCACATGTCATTCAGCGGTTTGTCGCTTCTATGAGAAAACAAGGGATTTGGTGGGTAAAACAATGTTGAGGCTTTGGAAAATGGTTGGCAGTAATTGTATGCAACCACTTTTCTGGAGAGCAGGGTCTTTGTTGGCAAATGCAGCTCAGCTATACATGAATAATTCAGTGTCTGAATGTTTGAAATGTCTTCAAATAAACCTCAATGTTTGAAAAGAGAAATGATGAGGCCCAGTGGCGGACTCGGGCTGTCTGAAGGGAGGGACGAAAAAAACTGAAAAGGGCACCAACAGGGCACCATCTGTCAAAAGTCATGATGCGTTTTATCACATTTTCTACTGGAAGGGCACCCTAGATTATTATGTTGTCTTGGACATGGGCCACTCTAGTGTGGATTTTTGTCTACTTGAAGGGCACACTACACACTACAAGGAACTCCACCATGTTTTATCTGCTGGGAAGGCACTCCAGAGGGCATTTATCATGTTTCATCTACCACAGGGACAAACACCACCAGTGATGAGGCCCTTCGTTACAACAGAGTACACAGACTCGATGTACTTTATGATTATGTTAGATCCTTTGGCATGATTTGATGTTCCCATCACCGCACCGTACAGTTACATGATCACTGAGATCCAGACAGGTCAGCGAGTCACAGCATAAGCCTCCCATTCAGCAAAAGAGAGGTAAAAGGAAAAGCCTGAGGTTGTTTGTTAGACCACACCAGAAGGAGCAGAAATGTTTGTGGGGTCATTCGGGGCAAATAATACTCCTAGTGCACAGTTTGGTTTGGGTTGACCACATCAAGAGGCAATTCTGATGTGAAACATGGAAAATATATATTTTTAAAGGAACAGTTGGGTTGGTTGGGAGGATATTTGATATAGGGTTGTACTTCAATCGATGTATTACCGACAGTAAATGGCAATCAGCACACCCCCTGTTTAGAAAAACAGAGAGGGGCTCTAGCACAGAAGCTAAGCATTGAATTACTGTGGAAAAACCAACCGACCAAGGCAGCATTAAACCAGCAACTTCCTTATTCTGTGAGGTAAAATGACTGATTTTGCCTATGGAGTTTGGTTGGTTTGGAGAGAGCGATATTTAGCTTATATGACAGCGGTTTCCCATCAGAAAAAGCCATCTGACAGCAAAGTAAAGTGGTGAAAAAATTCTAAATATGGTGTACACTTCACATTTTTTTAAACTATTGATTTTCTTAAGTGGGATGAGCTGACTGCCATCTACTGTAGGTAATACACTGACTAAGTACGCATACAACCAAAAATCAAATAATCCGAACTATCCCTTTAAAGTCACATATTTTCACATCTTACATTATGGTATTCCTATCCACATGGCACATAGAACAAAGAAAGAAAAAAAAAAAGGACTCTTTGATCCTGCTCATTCAGGAGGAGTTGTGCATTTGATCAAAACTGTTTCTTAGTTAATTCATCGTATCCTCAACCATCACTACTCACGTTATCTGACATCACAGCAACTAAAGAATGAAGATCTGAGGATGCAGTCCTCAGCCTGTTAGTCAGAACTGAGGGCCAAGTGAGTTCGTGCAGATGGCCACTGCTCCAAGCCTCTCACAAGAATGACACTGTCACCACCTCAGCTGTGTCTCACTGCACACAGAACAAGCATGTTTTTATTGGCTGTTTCCGCTGCTGGACTAAACAGCTCCGACCCGTGCCAGAACCTCAGCCAGGTGCATTATGGGGGACTATTTATCAATCCCACCATGCACTACAAGCTCTAAATACGGCCACTGTTTTCTGTGCGTCCCTCTTTTTCGCTGCCATCTTTCTCACCTCTCTCCCTCGCTCTGGATGGCTCCTTTGCTGGTGCAGCTGTCTCTTTCTAATGCCTGTAAAGAAAAGTGGCTGAGGCTGAAAGTGACGGGAGGAACAGGTGTGCCGTTTAAGTGATAAATTTGCCCTCGCTCGAGCACAATGCACCTCAGTTCATAAAAGCAATCTGCACACAGGAGACAAACAATGTACTCATGCTGCCACAGGCTGGAGCTTGTTTAAAGAAACATACAATCAAATCACTGAGTCAAACAAATATGTTAATTGCAGTCAGATGCAATTAATAAGTCTACACTTTTAGACTAATAATTACCCTTAATGAGCTAAGACGTCATTGTGCATTGCATGTGTCACCCCAATTAATGTTGGTGGCACTTTTATATGGAAGATCACCTCATCCAAAGAGATCGTGATCACTTTTCTCAATTTTTTCTCAGCCTTTGGAAACAATTGCAAAGTTATTACAAAGCTAAGCCATGTTTTTCAAGTATCCCAGATAGAGCTGCCTTAATCCTGGCCTGCTGGCTCAAGCCCCAAACTGCTGGGCTGCTCCCCAGCGTTCCGTAGCGCTCCGATCACTCGCTAGCATCTGGAAACCATCAGTGTAAACAAAGGAGCAGCGGAGGAGCTCAGGCCCCGCTCTGCCTCTCCGCATCCCCCAGGACATCACTCAGAGAGCAACACAAGAACACCAAACCGGCCCCGAAACCTGTGTGTGTTGCATTTCTGCGTGCGCGAGTGTGTCCGTGCACATATCTGTGTCTGCTCTCGTGTCCTCATCTCAGGATCTCTATTTGGTTTGGCTGCAGTTCAGAAAGAGATAGATTTACAGATACAGCGGATGGGGTTCAGTCCACAATGTTAGCTTTGAGTCTTTTGGAGTTTTTGTTTGGTTTGCTCATTAAGCATAGCATTTCTGATAAGACTTCTAATTGCTTTAATGTGGTTTCAGTTAGCGTGCTAGCCTTAGCGGTCTGGTGAATGCTGCAGGAGGGGGAGAGAGAGAGGCAGGAACCTGGATGTGGTTTCGACCTGAGAACTGCCTCTCCTCTGTGAAACATCAAAAAAGATCAAAGCATCAATCACTCCTGATCCTTCTCTGAGACACGACAGGGAAATATTTCCTGAACTTTTCATAATAGTTTTTCAGTAACCATATATCTATTAATCATGTGGTTTGGTCTTTTTCACTACAGCTGAAGGCTCCAACATGTGGTTCATGGAGCTTTGAAACACTGAACCTCACACTTAAGTGAATTCTATGATGCTTGTAAACACACACCGCAGAGGACAGCGGGGTTTTGCAGTTTGTCTCCAACCTGTTACAGCAGAAAAGAAAGCCTGTTATATGAACATGGATGTGGTTTTCACTTTGCTCATGCATTTTTCATTTTCTTCCTCAATAACCGGGCTTATAATATTCTCAGTTTAACTCAACAAGAAGTGCATGTGTGGTTATCAGGCTATATACTTAAATACTTCAAACAACAGAGACAGTATGTTATCCACAGTCTGCAGATCACTGTGGCTCGTTAACTGCCTCGTATTTTTTCTGTTGCTTCACAGCTCCACATCTACAACTGCTGAGATAAGCATTCTTATCTTGTACAGTTGTATCTAAATATAAACCGCAGCATTACACAATCATGTACTGCACATAAACTCAATCACATACACTTGGGTTTGTGCACACACACTTACATTTGTAGCACCAAGCACATAAATGCATGCATGCAAGTTTTTTTCTCCCAAGACACACATGGTGTAACACCAAAATGATCATTTAAACCACGCTACATACTATGTGCAATGGTTTTGACCAGAAACCACAGCACACTCATCACTTTAGTCTCTGCTTTTTTGAAATGCAGTTCAAAGTCAACACACAGACTTATGGCTGCAACTTACAATTAGTTTCATTATTTAATAATTATTTATTTTCCCGATTAACCAATTAATGGTTTGGCCTGAAAAAGTCAGAATACTGTACAGTGAAATGTGACCATCAGACCGTCTTAAATGCCAATGCACTGGCATCAAATATCTGGTTTTGTTCATTCAATAGTGAAAAACACACAGACCTTCAAGTCAGAATCACATAAGACACAGAAAATTTTACTATATCAGTATTTGGTACACACTTATTGCCCAGTAATGAGGCAAATTAAATACTATTAATTCTTTCAAAGAAACTTCTTCAAAGCAAGCCACGGTTTTGTCGTGCAGTTGCTGTATGGTGGGAATTATGAGTCTGAGACAAATCAGAGGACCTGATCGACAACCTTTTTTTTCCATTTGCTCACTGGGAACTCTGTATCTGATTGGCTAGTACTCACTGGCTCTATTGGTTAAGGTTGTGTTCATGAGAAATTAGTTATTTTTCAAATTTCGTTTGACATTGGTAAATGTCTACAGAATGTTTAAAGAATGAGAAGACATGTTATAGAGGCTATTTTGCTCAAATGTGCCTTGAGATTTTAGCTTGCTCTTTGGTGTGCCTTGGGCAAAAAAACCACAAAGAACACCGAAAAAGAAAACCACTGATGTAATGTGTCTGGCATATAATCTGTCATCCATGTCCACTGATTCCTATATTACTGTGCTACATAAAAAAACAGGTATTAGAGCTACTCAAAAGCACAGGTTCCTCAGTCATCTCATATATTTTAAGTGTGATGACGAACAGAGAGCTGGCACTACAGTGCTACTCTTAAGAAGCTATTTGTAACACTTTCCCCTGGCAGGGTGCAAAATATGTGTGCACACAAAGAAATCTAACACTTCAAAAACACTTTGGCATGGAAACTGTCCATCTATAATACAGACAAAGATACATGATTTTTTTCTAACATTAGTCAGTCAGAATGGTATGTGAGCTCACTAGATGTGACTTCTCATCACTAGTCAGTCACTCAGTCGTCTGAACCTGTTCTGCACCCATGTGGGTCAGGCTGCTATTCTTAAAAAAGGTTTCATATTCTAGAAGCTCTTTATTTGAGCTATTCATATGTGCTTGACATTTCATTACACTATAAAAAGCGGTTTACTCACAATAGCACATCCCAGTTGTTTCCAGGCCTAAATATGCCCATGAGGCATTTGTGCATTTGTGCTGTCGTAAAGTCTTTTGCTGCATTAATCCTCTCTCAGGTGGAATATGTGAGGGAAGCAGCAGAAAGTAGAGACAGAGGTTAGTGAAACAATGTGTTATGTGGAAAAGAACCACAACAATCTTTGTATATAATCAAATCCACAGCTAGAACTGCAGGCAACATTTCCTAAAAAGATCACAAAGCCACATGGACCTCAAACAGCGCAACAAATATCATGCAAGGTGGACAGTGACTGTGTTTAAAATGACCTGGAGCTAAATATTCTGAACCAAGCAGCAATGTTCAGGGTTGCAAATTTTTCCCTTGTGGATTTCTGGGTTGAACCGCTGTGCTCACAAGTCTTTATAAATGGGTTTGTTATCTCACTGTGATACAGAGGAGAGGATTTCAAGAGGACAACCACTCCAACTGTTTTAAAGAATAACCACAAGTCCATTTCCAGCTCCATGGAGACGCCAAAATAGTTCATTCTAGGAAATGGCCTCTGCTTGGCAGGGTAAGTGCACTGTGTGTGTGTGTGTCTATGTACTGTATGTGTGTTTCTACTGGAAGAGATTGATACAGTGCCACAGTACACAAAATGCTGTCTGTAATGATCTCGAAACAAAACGAATGTACAACATTTTCTCAGATTGTAGTGAAGTCCTGTATCAGTATCGAGCACATCACTTGTGTTTAGTCTGTTCTTTGCATGCTGAGATATCACACAGGGAAAAGGTAAATCAAGACAGCTGTTCCAAAGATAAAACATCCCACAGCTGTCAGTCATAGAGATAAGTAGAGAGGCTGCGCCAGAAACTATCAAAAAAGGTATTTTGTGCTTTTAAATGTCATCAATGCCCACTGCGAAATTGCTGAGGTGTATTTACATGAACAGCACGCTGCTGGATCATAAAACCCTTATGGTTTTAATTCTGTTTGCATTTGTCTGCTTCAAATAAAACAATGAGCAAAGAAATACAGGCAGGATTGCTGCACTTCTGCAGTAATAAAAACAAACACATAAGGCAGAAGGAAAACACAAGATTGTCAGCGTCCCCAAAACACCAGAGAAATACCCCAGAGGATCATTTTTTATCAGTTGAATAAGATTAGCTTTTGTTTTCTTTTACTACTCAATAACATGCATGTGTTCTTGACTTTTGACAATAGATTTTCAGGCTTGCTTAAGTAGAAAAACATCTTCTGGTTGTAGGAAACAATGCAAAGTCCAATTACTGTGAAAAAGAAATTGGCAAAGTTGACATAACAATATGCTGATCTGTTGATTTAGATTATAACAAATCTCAGCTAAGTCATCTTTAATGATGTTACTGCTTACAAATTAAATTCAGTGACCTGCAATTTCACTTTGTTTTGATAAACTGGAGGTTGAGGTCATGTGTTATGAGTTGTTGTGAGCAGCCGATATCAATGTTATGATAATTAATACATTTGTGTTTTGATTTTGCCCAACCAAATAATAAGAGGATATTTATTTTCATGGAAATTCCCCCCAAATTATATTGATTGTGCCCCAGCACAGTGGTTTTCAAACTGGGGTCTGGGAACTAACAGGGGTCCTTGAGTGGGTTTTATGGGGTCTAAGCTAAAGGGGTAACAGAATATTTTAACTTTTAGAACATTTTTTTGGATGTTGGACCTACAAAGAAAGAAAGAGCGTTGGGCGATGTGGTTGATTGTAACCTATAGTGATCCTAGTTTGATCATTGATTGAACATGACAACTTGAATATCTGCAATCAAAAAATATTAATATGCAGAGGGGGATTCCTTTAGGGCTGCATTTAATGATTATTTTCACTGTTGATTACCCCATTGATCATTTTCTTGATTAAACGATTAATTGTTTGGTACATAAAATGGTGAAAAAATGTTGATCAGTGTTTCCCAAAGCCTAAGGGGACGTCCTTGAATGTCTTGTTTTGGCTACAACCCAAAGATATTTAGTTTACTGTCATAAAGGCAAAGAAACCAGAAAACATTCATGTTTAAGAAGCTGGAATCAGAGAATTTGGCCTTTTTCTTAAAAAATGATTAATCCATAATCAAAATAGTTGCAGATTAACTTAATGGAGCAAATGTAATAATTGTGCACCCCAAAATGAATACTGCAGTCCAAATAGCAAGTTGAAGCCATAGACATATTCCAGATTGGAGGAAGCTCAGCCAGAAACACCACAGGAGTGCAAGACAAGCGCAACATTGTAATTTGACAATAACAATTAATGAGGAGTCCTTCACTGTAAGTTGATCAGCTGTTTGTAAGAGTAGCAAGTATTTCAACTTTGTGTATTTCCTTAAATTCTGATAGCATACCATGTTCTTTTTCTCATTTATTACAGTAAATATAATACAGATGTGTCCTTTAATAGTTGACATCTAATCAATTATTCAGTCTTTTCAATGCATGCAGTCCATACATGCACATGTGCATATGTGCATGTCTACGTTTTTCTCCTCAGTAACAGACCCACGTCATCTGTGTCCAGACAGCTGCAGAGGCATATCACCATGCCAGCGTGCTCTTTGCCAAAACCCTATTCCCAGATTCCTAGATTTCCACAACCCAGCTTTCCTAATCAGCCACGGATCTCAGTGTCATGTTCTTGGATGACTGATGGATACCCTTGAGAGTCGAGCATGTGGGTGTTTTGCTTCATACCAGTAACACTCTCTTGTTTTAAAGCTGATGTTTTTGACAGAATCCTTTCTCGCTCATCATGCTTCATTCATAGAAAACACAAGTGCGGGCCAACTGGGCCTGGACTTCTTCCTGTCCTGGTTGAACCCAGAAGCTCAGCTCCGTCAACGCACCACCTCGACGTGGAAGCTGGCTCTTTTTCACAGACATAAGATAAGTCTACCATACTCCTACACTTACCATATTTACAGGGCGTTAAGGGCTAATACTAAGTGGGGCCGTGGTGTGAATTTCCCCCCTGCCCTCTCCCTAGCCTTGGACTTAGCCCCAGTCCCACTAAGCCCAACGAGCTGTGCAGCTGCACAGCAGCATTGGGTTACCAGGAAAGTGAATGACAAGAGCAGGTTGAGTAGCAGACTGGAGCGTACAGAGGTGCACAAAACATCTTATCATCTGCCACAGGAAGATCATACTACTGCTGTATATGTTTGCATGTAATGTATGTAGTTGTGTGTATGTGGTTTGATGTCTTTATGAGTGTGTGTTATGTGTATTTCTGTAACTCTGCCGGATATACTCTACACGTGTGTTACTAATCTCAGTGTCTCTCTGTGTCAATGCTATATTGGACCTATGGCCCTATATGGTTTCTCAATGCTCTCGCTATAAAGGCTCTTTCTCTGTTTAACTCCTCAAAAATAAAATATGTTGACAGGTAGTGTCATCTGTTTTTCACAGTGAGGACGGGTGTCTGTGTGATACAGCATGTCTCCAGCATCCCTGATAAGCCTTATCTCTTTACGGACAGTCACTCTCAGTCTGTGTCTCTGTCTCTTTGTGACCTGACATGATTGAGTGCTGGAGCAGCAGAGACAGGCCAGGGCCTTCAGAGCCTCTGCTGTGACTGGAAGGAAGATCAGGGGTCACCCAGTAAAAACATTCCCATGGTGCACCTCCCCCCAGCCCTCATCCTTGCCAGAAACTTCCCGACACACTACAAGGCAGCGCACACAGAAACAGAGAGAGGAGGAACAGAAAAAGCTTCTTCTGTAAGTGAAATGCAGGTTATTTGTTACAGTAAGTAAAGGGGCAGTCACTGAAATCTATTTTCACATGACAGTTACCCAGGCACTGAATGAGTGACCTACAAAAGACCTACAATTAGACTTCAGTTAGAGAGAACACAAGTCTGTGACATTAAAAAGTAAGTAAATCTAATAGTATATGTAAGACAGTATGTTATTTTCTGGACAAACATAGGCTGTGTCCGAAATTCTATAATGAATATACTATTTAGTCCGCTCAATCAGTATAATAGTATAATATTACAGTAAAGTTATTACAGTATGCAAACATTGGTCATTACACCGGCATACATATCCCACAATGCAGTGAAGAAGTGGATAGAGACCAAGGCAGCTCTGCGAAACGTCAATAATGCTTCAGTTTATATGTAAGTGAGGTTTCACTTTGCAAGGTGTAATATATTTTTTAAAACGTTCATCATTGGCACAGGTTACCATGGTTACAAGTCTCCTACCAGCAAGGAGGCTGTCAGGAAGCGATACGTGCTGAGGAGTGTGTCTGACATGGTAATGTTTATTTACACAAAGTATGATGGAAGATAGTACATATTTTGGGTATGTGGTGCATAGTATGTGATTATGGAGCAGCGCTGATCTTTACACCTTATGAACTACACTAAGTTGTGCTTAGTGTAGTTCAAATCTCAATATGGTGGCCCTTATTTTATTTCTTATGCTAATATAATTAAATAAACAAGCCTGAGTTCATATCCTTTATTATTCTTTAACTGTAGCATGTTAATATTTCATATTAATATAACTTTTAGTAGTACTTAGGACTGTCACAATAACCATGGTTTTGAAATAAAGCACTATTGACAAGCCAACTGCAGGTGCCAGCAAACACCACAACACCAACTATGTTCATGATTTTTCTTTTTTTTAATGTGTTCAACGTGTTAAATGAAAGAATCATGCTTCAAAAAAATTCAACAAAAAATACAAGGACCTGTAATGGTGCAAGCTCAGTGATGAATCGATAGCAGCTGTCCGTGACCCAATTTCAAACTTGGAAGCTGTAAGTTCTGACACGTTTTATGTAATTTATTTAGTGTTTATTTTGTAGGTTAACCTGTTGAAATCAGTGTTACCATGTTGCACGGTTAAAGTGGCTACTTGGTACTCTCACAAGCTGTTGCGAAGTTTAACTAATGTTGTAATATTGACGGACAGCCAAGAGAAACTTTATGAATTAAAAGCCTCATTTGAAGCAAATAAAAACAAGAGTAGTATATCGGATGTTAGTCAGTGGTAGTGTGACAAGATCCACAGATAACATTACACTTAGCGATAAATTACTTCATTTGTCAATAATTTATCATGATTTAAGTTATTTACTAAAACAAACAAAAGAATGGCGCTAATACTGCAAACCCGCTGTGTAGCCAATTTAACTAATCCCAGGGGAATTTCTGTTACTGCAACAGCCCTATCAGTACTAGAATCTATGAAAAGTCTACAACTTTAGTGCTAGAATCCTGTGGAAGAGGTGGTAAGCGGTAAATTAATTCATTCTTGGGGTTACAGTTCCTCTTCTTTTCATTGAGAAATAATAATAAGGTGTGGTTTGCACTGTGTGGTTAACATGACATCACTCTGAGGCGCACACACATCCACTGGAGTAGTTAATTTGTGACGAGGCTCAGGTGGGGGAGCGTGCTGCAGTTGAATGAGTGTTACTGAGATGCCAGCTTTTGGAAAAATCCAGTGAGTACACCCTACAGCTTCAGCACCTTCCAGTTCAAAGACTTTTGTATGAGAACCAGCTTTGTAATTTAAGGATCGATCCAACAGCGACCTAAACTGAACTGAAGAAACAAGATGGAGCTGCTGCTCATGGGAGTAGAGATGGACACTGGATAGAGAGACTCGCTAACTGCTAGCCTGTTACTCAGTAAGCTAACCCTCCTCCCACCTGTTTCTCTGTTCCTGAAAACCAGTCCAGTTTTCCTTCCTCTACACGCTCCAGGTTAGGGCTAATATCGGAAAATTAAAAACTCTAGACTTGACTAGGGTTTTTAATAAATAACATACAAGAAGGCCAATCCTGATTATTTCATATCTTATTTTCAAATTCATTCAAGCAGACAGTCACCTAATCTTCATCTTCCCCAACAATCTTACATGCAAAGTTAAATTTTTAATAGCATATTGGTATACTAAGTTTATTTTTTCATTTGATTAAAAACTGAACCTGAACCTCTGTTTTATAATCTCTGCTTCATTTAGTACATAATGTACATGAATCTTTGACATTGTGAAGTGTTTCACAGGAAAATTAAACCACAGAAGAGGCAAATTTCCTCATTTAAAAATACACTTAATCTAGATGGTCTAAGCAAACATAGACAGTGAAAATGATCTGTCGATAGTCATCGACATCATACCAGCAACATGACAGCTTTCACTGCAGTTTCAGTGTCTATATATGTATAATGTCACAGACATGATAAATCGAACGCAGTGCGGTGTTTCTCTCATTTTTGGATTATGAGACTCTCGACGTATGATGCCTTTTATCGTGACCTTCTAGAGTCATGTGTCATTGTTTTTATGTCATATTTCTTAGGGGGAGTCTGGCATAATATTTTCCCTCGAGAGCACAGGGAGCTTCAGTACGGGATATTTCTTGATGCTAAAGTATGATAAGGTTGTCTGACTTTGACTGTGGTTATTTATTGGTTTGATTAATAATTTACAGCCTAATATGTGTGTGGCTAATTGTAATTTGGCCATGGTGCCCTACATTTTGGCTGTGATGCTCTTATAATTTTGTATTTATCAAAGGCACAAGTGGTCTTGCCCTAAAAATGATTTACTTCTGGGCCTGATTTCATATTATTTAATAGAGATAATGAATGAGCCCTTTGTGGGATGTTTTCCGCTCTCTGTTTATTACTTTTCGTGGTTATTTTTATCTCCTTTGATTGATTTTAACCAGTGCAAAATAAAAAAAAATAAAACTCGGCACATCACTACTGCTGTAACACACTGTTAGGCTAAGTATACACACACCCCTGCAAGGCTGTGTATTGACCACATCTGTGTTTTAATCTATGGTTAACACAGTCCTGATTCATGGGTTGTCTGCCAGAGAGGGACTTCAAGACACTTAAGCACAAAGAGAGACAGAAAAAAAAACACAGTTGCAAAATTAAAACCTCAGAGGTGGCCCCTATAGTCTATATGTTGACATACAGACAAGCAGACTCTATAGGAGTGCCTGTGTGGTTTGTTGTTGTAATTCTCTTCTCTGTAAGATCCAAGGCTCTGTCCAAACATACTTGAGTCTGACGCACCACTGTGATGCACAGAGGGCCCTGCTGGGGGAACAATACAGGCCTGCCTTCCTGACCTCTCTGTCTAACAGATCCTACAGACATACAATGACTGCCTTAATTACCAGCCTCCATTCCCACCACTTGGGCTTTCCCCAATGGTGCCCATTCAGAACCGCAGTCTCTCCCTAAGGTGCCCATTCAAGCACCACACAAAGCCAGCAGTGTCAGTCCCTGATCTCTTGACACCAAATCCAATCCTGTGTGCCAGCGCTCGCAGCCTCACAGTGTCCCTGCCTGTCCTCTAGTTGTCCATCCGCTCTGTCCGTCTGTCTCATATCACGGAAGAATCTCTGTTGTTCACATGTGACAAGAATCGGTGCTGCTGCGAGGAGCAATTAGTTCGACCACATACCGATCGACCAGTGGAGATAAGCACGAAACTTGCTGTTCTGATGTGGATGTATGAGTCTGGTGGTGGTTTGGTGTGTGGAGCTCCAGTCCATTTTTGCCCTCTTACCTTTCGCTTTCCTAATGAGTTAAAGTGGAGGGAGACAGGGTTATGGTAACCGTCAGAGTGTAGAAAGTCATGTAAACACTTCCTGTAAAGTGTCTGTGAAGTCTGTAAGTCTGTAAAGTGGTGCAATCCAATTAAATTCCAATTAGCTGCGTTTGTCAGCTGTAAAAGATGTTTGGTTAAGGTTTATACAGCCTGCCTGAGGAAGATCTTGTAGATCGAAAGCCTTTAAAGAAGAATTAAACTATTTATTTGGAGCCTAACAGTGTGCAGACTTTTCTCCTTTGTGCCTTAAGTTTTATACAACAGCATGAGAAAAAAACAAGATCCAAAGGGGTCTCAAACTACTGTACCTTCAGATGAAAATAATCATCATTATGGATTAATCTGCAGATTATTTTTCTTAATAATCTGAATTGTTTGGTCTATAAAACATCAAAAAACTGTGGAAATTACGGATCTTCAAACGTCTGTAACGTTTCAAACAGTTTAAAACCCAAAGATACACAATTTACTATGTTGTAAGAAGAGGAAATGCAGTAAATTCTCATGTTTGAGAGGCGGGAATAATCAATAGTTTGCCATTTTTTCTTGAAAATAGGACTGAACAATATGGACAAAATCAAACATTGCAATATTTTTTGACAAAATACCATATTGTAAATAATCAGCACTGACACATCAGTAACAAGGGCAGTGGAAACAGACTTGAAACATGTGACTTAAACATCAACTGAATCTTCTGCTCCACTGAAGAGATGAAACTTAGCAGCAAATGAAAACATCAGATCTAGAGTAACAAGAAGACACTTAATCAAATTAATACATGAAACATTCAGAGATGTCATATTACATCATGTTTTCCACATTGCTTTTCATCATTTGAGGTTTGACTGGTGCTCATTTAATTATGTCATCGTCTACAAAAGCTTTTTGGTCTCAATATCAATATTTAGCAATATTACGACAATATTTTGATAACTAATCATCAGTAATGTGGATATAATGACTAAGTCAGTAAAGGAAAATAATAAAACAGTTAGAAAAGTCTGGCAAGTTCAGAAAATTACATCACATTACTGTAAAGCAGCCCTTAAACCCAAGAACAGACAACTGTTATGCCATATCACAATATAACAACATCCAAAAAGTCTCATGTCACAATATGGATATAATATCAATAAAATAAATATTGTCCTGGCCTACACATCATATCCTACAGACTTAAGAGAACATCTTTGTTTCTTACTGATCCCCGCAAAAATCACAACATAATCAATTTAGCATGTTTTCAATGAAAATGAGATAATGATGCACAAATGATTACAATTCATATTGCAAATGCAATGTCAGTCAAAAGAATCACAATTAGATATTGTTTCAAAAACGTCAGCCCTATATGTTGTCCACCCTATTTTAAAAATGACTAAAACAATTAATTTAATTATCAGAAAAGTGGGTAGTTAATTTTCTGTCAAACAACTAAATGATTTATCAGCTAGTCGTTGCATCTCTAGTTGCAACAATCAAAAACTGATACTGAATAGTAGTTTGTGAAAGGGAACATTCTTTAAAATCAATATATTCCAACATACACTGTGTATTGTGCACTGTATATTACGGACATATACAGCATATATGGGGTTGACAATACTTATGTGATTATTCACCAGAGGAGGTTACATTAGAGAACATTAGCATTTAGTCAGAGGTAACAAACCTCTGGCCCTGGTGTGCTAACAGGACATCATGCTGTAGTGAAAATTTGACCTCTGACCCCCTGATCCCTCTCTCCTCCCTCAGTGAAAGGCGAACCATCCTGTCCTAGTTCCTGACGCCTCAGTGTACGGCCGCTGACCCCCATAACACTGTAGCTGAGTTAAAAACACAAGCTGTAACTGTACAAGTAGCTGCTGGAGTTGTTGCCATCATAGTTTAGTGTGATCGATTCTCTAATATCCTGACACGCTGCAGATGTTCTGGCTGCAGAAGTGGGGTGGTATTCAGTATAACGGTAACATTTTTAAAGGGGGTTGTGCTAACATACTAAAATAAAGCAGGAAGAACGTGTTTTGAAACCTCAGTCAACTTTCTTCTTTCCTGATTTCTGTATTTAGATATGTTATGTGCCAGGCTCGTCTATTGAAAAAAGCTAATGTTAGCCAAAAAAAAAGCTAGCTAACTACATTAGCTATCAGATGTGACTACATACTACACTACATCATCAATCTACAGGCAGGGTTGGGTAGTTATGGATTACATGTAATTGGGATTACGTAATCAGATCACAAAAAAATCAGACCAAATTACAAATTAAAATGTGTGATTAGATTATAGTTGCATTGTAACAGATTGTTTGATTACATTTTTGATTACATCTTTAATATACAGAAATTTTAAAATAACAACATTTTTTTCATGATAACCAGTGTCCTATTAACTAAAAAGCTCATTTTATTTGCATGTTTGCATATTTTAAAAAGAAAAAAGAATATTTATGGAATTTATGGATTTTTTGTGGCTGCATTCACTTTTTTAGAAGAAGTTGCAATATTTTTAATGTTTGATTTTGAAATAACCCAAAAGTAGTCAGATTAGATCGTATTTTTTGTAACCCAATGGATTACATTACTAATTAATTATAATAAAATTGCCATGTAATTTGTATTCAGTTACTCATTATATTTCAAAGTAACCTGACCCAACCTTGTTTACAGTAGATTAGCCAAAACGTTTGCAGGTGTTTTGCGACAGAGCAAAACACTTGCTAACTTGCTAGCTAACAATAGATTAGATGAGATTAGAAAGTTGACAGATGTTCTGCAAGGTACCAAGCCTGATCAACTGTTACTGGAGTGCACAGCCATAAGAGGAAGTTTTATCAAAATCATAATATGGTCAAGCTGCACTTTTTTGATAAAGTAATGTGACAAAACAGCTTTATAATGAAGTGTTGTGCTGCAGAGATGCCCTGGCCAACAAATCTTGTTTTCCAGATGTAGGAAAACATGTTTGTTTGGTACAGACCCCAAACAATTGTCACATCATGCTTTTAATAGTTTTTTCAGAGAAACTGAAAATTATGATGCAGAAATGATCATTCCCACTAATTGTGAATCATGATGCAATCACAGCATCTGTCAGGATCCTTGCAGTGTGATTTATTTACCATATTGTGGAGCCCTACTAGATTCTAAAATGAGCAGTGACCTGGTTTCTCTCATGCTTACATAAAGCAATGTGACGAGCAACTGCCCCAAACACATTATTGTTTATTTTCCTTTATTAACTCCAGCCTTCATTCTGCAGCGCTGGCTCAGCACTGTGACAGGAAAAAGATTCATAATGTAGGATTATATAAGAAACTCTCCAAAATAAATTAATAGAACTATCTAGCAAAACAAAATGCCCTTGAACTGAATATAAAAAGAAAGACTAATGAGATGATCGGAGGTGCAAAATCCATTTAGGGACTAAGTGTGAGCTTAGCTTCACCTAAAAGAAGCTCAATTGTGTCTTATGTTTTGAGAAAAACTGACAGATGGTATATTATGTCTTCATACAGCTTTCTTTTATGTCCATACTCATTTCACCATATATAAACATTTAATCTGAGAGCAGCTCTAAGTATACCTGACTATGGTAAATGTGCTGTAAATGTGCAGCGCCTCCCAGAGATGGGGTTAGAGGTGTCACGGTTACCAAAACAGGAAGTGGTGCGATTGTTGTCTCAGCAAAATCTGAGAGGAAGAATGGGATTTCTGTACAGAACACAAACCAGCTGGCAGGAAACCGCACTTTTATCATTCTTTTAACTTTGATTTCCTTTCAGGGGAAGTGCCCTCACTCCCCTCTTGCTGTCTCTCAGCTCTTGTGTCCTTCTTGGGCCTTCGAACTACAGTCTGACAGTGATAAACTCAACGGTGCTCCATGCAAGGACGGTGACACATCCAAACTGCGTGCCTGCCACAGCGAATGACTGCAGCCATGTCAGAATTGGCCCCAGGGTGCAGAGATCATGGGGCTAAAATGTGAAGCATTCTCTCATGACAAATGTTGAAGTGTGACTGTGGTGTTGAAAGACTGTTTATCGACAGGGTTAACAAACTGCTGGATGCATCGAGAGAGAGGGAATGAGACAAAGAGGACAGAAAACAGCTGGTGGAGGCAGAGGAAAATGTAAATACATGATTTCCCTACAGATATCTTTCGGTGAAGGCAGGAGGTTAGTTAAATAAGAGATTAGAAAAGCTAAAGGACAGATGTAGGATCTATGTTCTTTCTCCTCTCAGGAACATTAGTCTCCAGGGGACGGCAGACGTCTCCAGCTACATTAAGCCCACATAATCTGTTGAACTATTGAATAATCAGCACTGAACGAACTATCAAAGAGGCCCACAAGCTATTTTAGACAGTTTAACAGCATGTTTCCAATACAAGAGTTGACAATTGTTTTGCCAGAGGCTGAATATGGGATAGAAACTGCACACAGGCATATTAAATTGGACTTCAGATGCAGGAATCTTTTTGTCAAATGGAAAATGTGGATTTTACAGGAAGCTACAGGCTAGGTTACGAACCAAAGCGTTGGTTTAAAACGACCTGGGTGAAGTGAATGAGACAGCTTTTTCCTCAGTTTCCCACAAACAAGGCACTTAAACTGTTTCTGATTAACTGTTACAGCTGAAAAGCCAACAGTGTAACACCGTGGGAACACCCTACCATCCAGATGTGACTGGTTTGCCAACCTTCTTTTACCAATATTACAATTTATACGATTGAGAAAATATCCATTCCCAGCATACTTGTTAACTGATGAAATAAATTAAGGAATGTTTTTGGACATCTTTTTAAGACACCATTTCCAAACTAGAGCTCAACAGTGACCACCCACTTTTTTAACAGATCCAGTTCCAGAGTGAATTTCCAAAATTTTTTCTTCAGAATATCCTCATATAAAGAGTTTTAACATTTGATTCTGAGCAAAATAGATTGGAAAATGGAAAAAAGGAAAAAGTATGAGACTATGTACGTAATTATTTTAGAATTTTAAAGCAATTTAAGTAATTTTTAGTATTTAAAATTCAGTACTAATAATAACAATAATAATAAAACATTGTGCCCCTTAAGTGCTGTCTTTGGTTTACTAAATACCAAGTTCACAGTCACATTCATTACCCTCATGGTCGAACACCATACGTTGTGAAATATGAAGAGTCCTAACTAGAGCTGCAACAATTAATCGATTAGTTGTCAACTATTACATTAATCGCCAAGTATTTTGATGATAAATTAATCTGTTTCAGTAATTTTTAAGAGAGAAAAGGTCATAATTTTCTCATTCCAGATTCTTGAATCTGTAAAATCAGCAAACAGTAAACTAAATTTCTTTAGATTGTGGACAAAACAATGCATTTAAGAACATCGTCTTGGCCTTTGGGAAATGCTAATCAACATTTTTCAACATTTTCTGACATTTTATAGACCATAACAACCAATTGATTAATCAAGAAAATAATTGACAGATTAAAAATAACCATTAGTTGCAAGCCTAGTCCTAACCCCCGCCCCATCACAACTGGTTGTTTAAAAGAAAAAATATTGTTTCTTCTTCATCAAATACGCAGTCAGACAATCTCTGAAAAGATTTCACAAAACCTGGGACCCCCTTTCTCACTGATATTAACTCTCTAACTTTGATAGATTGATCAGTACCTCTCTTTATTCCCCTTGTTTGTTTGCTTGCTCTCCCTTGTCATTCAAGGAAGTATATTCTGTATCTCCTGGACGTGTTGTTTGTTTGTTCAGGGGTTGAAACAGTTTAACATATCAGGAACCTGTCAGACTTCTTATTTGCAGTTAATGTCTGTGCTGTCTGTAACATGTTCCAAAATCTGTTTAATAAACATGTTTTAAAAATAATATATTAAGGAAAAATAGACAATGGTGCTACTGGTATAATTTCTTTTTAATAAATTTGTTTATGTTCAATAACGAAGAAGCTTTTTCTCCAAAGTTTTTATTTTGTGGTAAGTCCATTCGTGCCCTAAAAAGACAAAAATACTGTTTTCTTTTCTATTTCTATTCCACAATCCCTAAAATCCTGTTCTGAATAAATTTGACAGAGAAAAGGTAGAGACAGTGTTTGCTGAAAACAGGCCTCGACCTGATTCAATTAAGACTTTAATATTAGAGTACCACACAGCAGGAAGTTGGGTGTGCCCACAGAGGGCTAAAATACTTGTTTTCCACACAGACAACACTGTGCAGTGATATAACATAAATGATAAACTTGCAATGTGTATTTGACACAGTATCCCCCATCGCCTAGTACAGCAACAAACTAAAACATTAAAACAAAGTGGTTGCACAATTATCCCAGCACGACTGCCAACCACTTCGGAAAAGGATCACTGCTCTCTCAGAGGCAAACACTGGAAGATTTAACCAAATACGTTCTGTAAAAACAACAACCGCCGATGTTTGTTATGGTAGACATGTGGGCTGCAGTAATGACAAGTCATTAAGTTTATCACCACAACCAAAGGAAAAGCACACATTTTGGCGAGTCACACATTACTCAACGTGTGATTCGCCCCTGGTGTGAAGAGGTTCTCACTTCACAGCTCGCCTCAGGTCTCCGTGTTGACGCTGTTATGGGAGATTATGGGGACCATTTGTCACAAAGGACAGACTGCTGCTGAAATAACCATCGTGTGACGTGTGAGGTCCATCACAGTAATTGGCATATGGTCAGATACAGATCGGATACGTGCTGGGGGAGATACAGTCATGACCAAATCACTGACAGAGACTGAAATGGTCAGCACTTGTGCTCGTTAAAGGGAAACAGGAGATCGTTTTGAAGTTCATCCTTATTCAGTAACTTATCAGCACGTGTCTCATATTGGACCCATTGAGGTCCATGTCAGCTAACTGTAAACATTGTGCTATGACAGATATCTCTAGAGATAAAGAAAAAAATACAGTTAGAAATTGATGCTATATATACCCATGCAGCAGACACATAACTATTTGAACAAAAGGAACATTATCCTGGTGCAATAAAGGACGCTCTGTATGTGTATCAATGAGCTGCATGTGTTTTGGATCACCACAGTACATCTGTGATGCTTCTTTTCTATCTGTCCTATCTTTATTTACAGATGGATACATTCCAGTGTAGTCAATTGCTTAATGTGTAATTTATTTAATTTGTCTCAAAACTGGCCAAAAAAGACAGATCTGTAAGTCATCACCAGCTTTTTCAGCTGTATTTATGAACTCCACACAATGAAAAATATGACATTTACATAGGGTTTTTTTTTTCATTGCTAAAGTGGCAAAAGTTCAACATTTTGGAAAATATGTTTCATAAATTTATAGCTGAGAGTTAGACAAGAAGATTGATGCTGTTCTTATGTCTGTCCATTAAATATGAGGCTACATGCTGCAGCTGGTTTGCTAGGCTTGCCACAAAGACTGGAAACAATGGGAAACAGCTAGCTAGCTTTGTTTAAGTCAGCAAATTAACATGTCAACTAGTGTATGAAAGCAACTCTAAAATGTGGCCACATGAAACTACCCAAACCATAAGGCTGCTTCACCATTAACTCCTGCTGCTTAACTCCCTTGGGAGTAACTGCCTCTTGCTAGCTTCCGTTAGCTCAGTTAGCCATGCAGCAGAAACCCTATTATGACTTATGTCTGGCCAGACCTGCAAACAGTGGAAACACAACTAAACTTAGAGTTCTGTTTTGTTTTGTAAAGTTTGAAGTGTTTTACCAACAAATTCACCTTAGTTCGGTAAAAGAGAGAAACTTGAAGTAATAAGGTGTACGTTTTATTACAGACAATAGATGTAAAAATATTTTCTTTCTTGACATTTTGCGAGTTTATTTTGTTTTTCTATTAGACTATAAAAGCTCTGTGAGTTTGTCAAAGTAGCAACCTCACCACTCACATACAACTCCCAGCTGAAACTATGAGGGAATCGGACTACGGGCTTGAGGCACAAAGCCGTATTACTAGACAACATGGGCTAAGGCTAGCTGGTTAGCATGCTAAGTTCAATAGATATCTCTGAAACACAACACACAGACATCTGTGATATAATGTCATTACTGTTACTTCTTTACATTCTATTGATAAGGTCAGTTCTTTTTGAATATTTTAAATTCAAATTCTGGCCATATTTTACATGTTTGCTCCTTTAAACTCATGGCAAGAAAGCGAATGTTTTTCAAAATGTCAAACTGATGCTTAAACGGCCCTGAAAACTCATTTTCTCAATCAGCTTCTTACTATGAACAATAAGCTCCTACATGAATCCAACATTTTCTGATAAAGTTCGAACAGCTTTGGTTATTTCACACGAAAATTATGGATTTTTTATGTTTTGTCTTTGATTTTCACACTGCTTTGAAGTGACTGAAGGGACTGGCTTGGGAAAAAGCCGTTGTTACTCATCTATTTTGCTCCAATCAGGATTTAGCAACATTTGAATCAAACTGAATTACCACATCAGACCAGGACATAGGTACTTCGCCAAAGCATCATGGCCCACCTCCTTTTGTGAGATAGAGACGAATTACAATTTTGACAAGCTTGTATATGTCGAGTTAAACAGACCTTTGTTTTTATAGACATGTCCCATTGATTATTTTGTGACCTTGGCTGAACCTGAGCGTTCATGATACCTTATTAAATTAATGTTAAAGTGAATTATTTTCATATTCTCTCTCATTATGTGAAAGCCTGATCTTTCAGGGACACGGCCCTGTCTCGATGTTATATTGGCAGTCTCAGGAATGACAGTAGTGCATTTGTCCTGATGAAACAGATTAGCTGATGGAGTGTGAACTTAAACTTTGTCTGTTGCACTTCAAAAATAGGCAAAAGGGTGAAAGCAGAAGTAGAGATGAATGTTGTGTCAGTAATTTTTTGGCTTTTAACCTTTTATAAAAATAAATATTCTACCAGTTGCAAAATATCAGAAATTTTTCAGAAGAATAAAAAAAAAAAAAAAAAAAAAACAACATGCCCAGGAAACTGTCAAACTGAACCAGGGGGAACTGGGCGCAGTAACTCAGGAGTCCACTGTAGCTCAGAGACACACATAAAACACACACAAGCAGCCACCCCCACATACCCTCAAACCTGCATTCCTGCAAAGACATTTTCCATGAGTTAATCTTTCTACAGGGAGACATAGCAAGAAGATATCATTCAATGCATTATTTTGATCACTCAAATCATAAGTGGGGGCCAACTGTTGAGAGGATTAGTCGTCCACTGAACAGAACAAAATCATGAGTGCAAGTGGAAGACATCTTGGACAGGGGCCAAAGCGTGGCAGTGAGGGGCATTCTGCTCATAACTGGGGGAGCGACCTCATTTTCCGAATAAAAGCCAGTTTACATAACACCTCTGTCCCCATGACAGGGAGCAGTGGGCAGCTGCTGCCAGGCCTGTGGCTTTCACTCAACTACCAAGAGTTCCCTGAAAAATAATTCTCTCAGCAGAGCCGCAAGTCTATGCTGTATGTTTCCAATATTAACATGTTATAACAAAAAAAATGGTCTTAAATTACAAGTAATGCATAAACACTTCTGTAACCTCAAATATTTAATTGCCTAGCTCTTATTCTCTCCCGAACCAAGCAATGGAAGTGGTATGAAAACCATCAACTACAGTGACTAAATACTCCATCCTCACCTGCAAAAAAGTCAACTTTGACAGAAATAAGGTGATTTTTTTTAAACTTTTGATAATGAAATCTCAATTGAATTTGATGATATGTCAATTCATATGTATATTGTAAAATACAGCCTGACTGAGTCAACAGTAATTATACACATCAAATACTTAATTCTAAGAATGACGGTTGTTTTCAAGCCTTAAAGACGGCACTTTTGTGCAAAGCACTGGTGCATGCTGAGTAAGAGGAAAAAAGTAAAAGCAGGTGTACTTGTACGAAAAATTAGGCAGATATTTTATAGTTTATAGTTAGTTATAGTTATTGTCAACAAATCTCATGAAAAGACCAAAACCAAAAATGCATTAGTCCGTCCCTTAATATTTGCTGACTTCTCTACCTTGTCTGTGAAATTGGACCCAAGCCAATGGATCTTTTTCACAGCAGCCATATTGATATCAACTAGCAGGGTAAACACAGGTGCTACCAATGATACTAATGAAGGTCCTGTTCAATTAAGTGGAGCAGAACCTTTAAAGTGAGCCAACATGCAAAATAACAGCACCCTGACTCTGTTTGACCTGAGCAGAACAGAACCTTAAAGCTATAACATGTAACATTTCTACATTAAAATGTCTAAAACACTATATATTATATATGTTTATTTAAATTGTGCATTTATATTATCCCAAATGTTTCCACCAGTGTTCAAATGCAGAGAAATCCATCATTCATTCAAGGGCTGTTGCTAGTTAGTTGCTATATAACTTCCAGAGCAGTTAGAGCAACTTGTCAGAGAGTGAGGAAGGAAGTCGGCAAACATGACTAAATATATTGTGAATAAAACTTAAATTAACTTATATATGCTTAATTACTATCATTGATAACACCCATGTCGATTAAAACAGTAGTTAATAAAGAAGAGTCTGTTCGACCATATTTTCATTTATTTGTTAATAACATTAAAAAAATATCTCAAATTCCATTCAGTTGCGCTTCACCCTCAGGTCTGGGGGATTGTTGCAACACTGACCTTTTCTCTTGTAACACTGAAGTCACCAGTGCACTGCTGCTAACTGCACTGTAGCTGCCATTAGCTAGATGGCTAGTTAGCTCAGTTGGCGGGCCTATTAGACATACAGCCTACAAGGCCAATGGAGACCAGTTTGATGACCAGGAATACCATGCAGAGGTGATGTACAATGACTCTGACCAAAGCTCTCTGTGTCTTTGTTTTCGTGAAGTTATTTATACGAGTGTTTTGAACAACAAGACTTGTGTGAGGTTATACTGTGTTGAAATGAATTAGCAAAATGTTCAGTCTCCTGCTGGTTGTACTGACACATTCAGAATCATTAGGCTACTGTTTTTGCCGTTAGTCTTTAACAGAAGGCTCACTTTGTGCCCCAAATATATATATATTATATATATATATATATATATATATATATACTTAAATAATTAAATTATTATAATAAATGTGCAATAAGTTGACTATTGGCTTGAACTAACGACTACTAGACGACTAGGAAAATCTATGACACTATGCAGCTCTAGTGTTTACTGTACTATTTCATGTCCAGAACAAAACAAAATAAAGAAAAAGTATAAGTGATTTCCTGAAACAGCTGGGCACAAATATAACCCAAACAGGTGTAATTTATGAATTTGTGGGGGAGTATTTGCAGCTGTGGATTAACACAGATTTGGTGATCTAATGAGTATTTACAGCAGCCCGGCTGTTTGGGATTGATTCAAAATAAGTAAAACCACGGCGCCCATGTTCATCAGAATGAGGGAAGATGTCATCCAGTGCAACAGTGTTTCTCATTAATGTGTAATTTTAAGTTATTGGACAACAGTCAACGTCTGCAGCACAGAGACAAAAGCTATATAAGGCTGTGGATACACAGTCAGACATTATTTGTTAGCATCAATTAGAGCACCAGTTAATAAGGTTGTCAAAAGTTGTTATCAAAATTTTCCATATCAGGTGTTTAAAATGACATAATGCTAACATTCATTAGTATCAAAGCTACAAAAAACTGCTCATTCAAGACCAAAGTTCAGCTCAGTCTTTATTGTCCTGCCTGAAACTTGGCTTGCAGCAAAACCAGACAGTGTTCAGTGGCTTTTTCTGTACCAGTACTGTTTTGTGTGCCTAACTTTTCTTTTCTTTTTACCGTGGTATCAAAAGAGGTATTAATTATTCTTTTTTGAATTTAAGTATTCTGATATTGTATCAGAGTTTAAAATTATGGTATCATGACTTGATTTTATTTTTAAAAAAATATGAGAAAATAGTTTAAAATGTCCATAACAGTTTCCATGGTCCAAGGTGACATCTTCAAATTGTTCTGTCTGATCAGAAGTCCAAACCCCAAAGATATTCAGTTTCCAATTATATAAGACTAATAAAACCAGCAAGTGTTCACATTTTGAACCAGAACAGAAGTTGTAGCCAGTGTATCTTTGGCATTTTTGCTTAACTCAATGACAGTGGCAATTCATTTATTATAAGAAAATAGATGCCAATTAAATATAAATCAACTAACTGATTAATTGACCCACTTTGGTGTTTTCATGAGCAAGAAAATATAGAATACCAACAGCCTTATCCTTTATAAAATAATCATAAATGTAAATAAATACAACCTTACTTAATCTCAATGATAAAATAACAGAACAAAACAAACAAGCTGAGGCAAAGCAGAGAAGAAACACTGTTCATGTCATCAGACAGTGTTTCTCCATGCTGGACCAGGACGACACACTTATCAATGCTCTGAAGCAAGAGCCTCTGTTTTCATTGGCAAGGCAGCACCTCTGGACAGGACAGCTATTAGTAAGGACACATTCATCCTCAGCTGCATTCCAGTGCAGGCAGATACCAGAAAGTCTACGGGCACACAGTTGATCACTGCGAAACAGAGAAATGTCAGACAAGAAAATATTGTTTGGAACATGTGGAACAACTCATGTGTTGGCTAATAAGTAGATTGATCTTGCCATTAAAAACTTGTGTTTCCATTGCAAGATGTGTGTCACATCTGTTATTTGGGCCTTCAGCTGGTTAAGTCAGGCTCGACTATCCTTGGCAAAGCACGCAATGACAGGTGACCGGGCAATAGTGTAAGTGATGTAGCGCAAATGGAAGGTAAATTTACGGGAGAAAAAGCCCAGGAGAGACCTAAATAACTGAGATGGTGTTGAATTGTGTAGGTGCGAGGCCGCTTGGAGACTTACTGCTGGCAGTTTAACGAACAGCTGAAATATAAACCAGAAGATGGCTGAGTGTGATTTTGAGGTCCACACCTGAACACTTACATCTATACAAAAAAAACTAAAAAAATACTAAAAAAAAATAAAAAAGCAGAATCTAGTGGAATCAACTAATCTTTACTCTATAACTTAAGTAAATATTTAGTTAGTAGTAGTTCTGTGAAAATCAAACCTGTTTGTAATGTTTGTCAATGTGACTGAACAGTTGTTGGTTCAACTTGACCCATTTTAAGCTTACTGAACATGTTTTCCCCAGTACAACTGAATTAATAGCAATTAATATTAATAGTAAGTCTAATAATTATAAATATATTTGGCTAGAAACTTCTCTTTTTCAAATTTAGGTAGCTTAAAATTTTAAGGCCACACATACACAATCTTTTTTAAGCAAGACCATTTCCCCAGGGAAAGTAAAGTGCCATATCAGGCTAGTAAATCTAGCAAGTAGAAAAAATAATTAAACTATTAGCTAATTTTGACACTTCAAGTAATTTTCTCACAAAATGGCAGAAAGTGCTGTTTTCAGCCTAAAATACAGAAATGTCACGCTTTTCTCCATTTATTATCATGTTAAACTGAATATCTTTGGGTTTTGGTTTGACAAAACAAGACATATAAAGGCATCAAACTGGACTTTGAAAAACTGGGATGGACATTTTTCACTATTTTATGAGATCATATAGTCGTTGCAGCCCTAGATTTAACACAATAATCAACTTTAGTCTTTGTCGTTATTTGATAACTGCTAAAACATCAAACAGTTGCACAAGGGCAAGTAAAAACTGACATCCAATAATTATATTTCTGACCCACTTGCCCAGTCAATTCATGTTTAACACTGTTAAGTTAAGTTACGTTTTTACAGTGTAGCATGATTGATTTCACGGCTACTACTGCCAAAGGGGTTTTGTTTAAAAAAACACCTTTTAACCTTTTCATTTTAAGATGAAGATGATCATTTTAAATGTGCACAGCATGTGGTTTTACAAATACGGTAATAAACATACTAGATTACGTATTACTTTATGTACACCTGCACTAATGTTGAGTATCAGTATCATTTGATCAATGATCCCATCAACAACTACAGCATTACTTTAAAGAAAAATGAAGGCAAAAGTTACACTTGCATGATATACTACGACTCAAAATTCCCGTTGGAGTTGTCAATAGATGATCTAATTCCCACACAGTGCAGTTTGGAGCTGTCCAGGAGATATTTCATCAGTACACAGGTCTTTTACAGACCTCCCGAGACCAGTCATCATATGTCATAAAGCGAGTCAAAGCATTTTAATCTCACATCTGCTCCTCATTACCATTCCATGCAAAAGAGACTTGGGCTGGGGTTAGGCTATTGCACCTCACCCAGGGAACAGGGAGAGAAGAAATAAGGGAGAGGCAAAAGAGAGACACAGAGAGAGAAGGGAGATTATTAGGCACCATGAGTCCAACAAAAAACAACGCTCTGTAAAAATTCCTCAATTCTGAGGGAAAGTGCCATTGTGTTCCCAGTGAAATCAGATCACTTCCAGGCCGCAGTCCCAGTCATGGAGTTTACAAGGCTCTACATAACACCACAATGACAGATCCACCACAGCAATTTCATAGCCCATTCCTTCCTCAACAACTCCTGCAAACTCTACAAAATATCACTTCACTTATGCTATAGTCACTGTGCATGAACACAATATGTGTTTTTCTCTCATTTGCAAGTACATGTTGAGGAGCACTCCTGCATCAGCCTATAATATCAAGGCAGGCTACCAACCAGGGCCTTATTCTTAAAAAAGACATTTCTGCCTAGACCCAATTTAAACTGACAGGGACTGTGGGAGAGCTCATCCCAAAATCAAAAATGCATCCATTTCCTCTGGCCTGCAGTGTTATTTATCCATCTAGATTGTTTTGGTGTGAGTTAGCGTGAGCTGGAAAATACAATACAAGCCGGTGGAAAATTCGCATTTTTGATTTTGGGTTGAACTGTCCCTTTAACACTTAAAATTCTACAAGTGAGTTCATATTTCGGGAGATGACAGCAGCTGACTCCCAACTGACCCTTCCTAAGTCCGACCCCTTTTCACTCTGTGCTCCAATGACAGTTGAGCAAACTTGCTACATCGGTCAAATAGAGTGCCCTAAGTCACACCCCTTCCACTGGACGACCATGTGTCCTAACTTTGGAACAAATATGAACTGTAGTCAATGGCAAGAGACACACTATTTTTTGATCTCATTTGAACTGTGCCATGAATTACCAATATGATGTTTATGAATTAAAAAGATAATTTTTCAAGTCAAGACATGATCAGTTTGTCGTAAAATCTGTTGAAATAGACTGTGAAGATACATAATTGGAAAGACTACACACCCAGAAGTCATGTAGGTGATGTCATGACATTCCTCCTCCAGAAGCTAATGTTAGCCTACTGAAGCTACAATGCCTGTGTGTTTTCGCACCGGGATGTAGTCAAACAACAGCGGGTCTTACTCATTCTTTCTCATCACGGCTGATGAAAGCACCAGGAGTAGCTGGATAAAACACTTCAGGTAAGGTAACGTTATAAAGGGCAGAAAAATTGGTGTTGATGACGTATATTCTGAGAGATGTAGTTCACTAAGCAGTTTCACGCAAAACTAAAACAACTAAAACAACTAAACTAAAACTAAAACAAACATCAATCATGACGTTCAAACGGGATCAAAAAATCATTTGTCTCTCGCTATAGATTACTGTTCATATTTTTTCTACAGATAGGTCCCATGAGGTACACGAGAAGAGGTGTGACAGTGACATCTATTTCTCCTTTCCTGTTTCCTGTGTTTAGATATGCTATGTGGTAGGAAAGGAATACCAACTTCTGAAGACGGTTAAAAGACATTGCTTGGGGGACCTGTAAAAGCGGCATATGTTCACATCTTAAGTTAGCTAATGTTAGCAAAATGCTAGCTAACAAGCTAGCTAATCTACATCAGTCTTTAGCTAGCTTGTTAGCCAGTGTTTTAGCTAAAATTAGATAACTCAAGATGTAACCATATATGTTGTTTGCATGGGACAAAAAGAAAGTTGACCAAGGTACCAAGTTTGCTCAACTGTTATTGGAGCACACAGCAAAAAGGGGTGGAACTTAGGAAAGGTCAATACATCACACATTAGCGTGCTCATAACCCCCATGCTAGATCTCACAGTCAGCATTTACCATGGTGACTCACAACCAAAAAAAAAAACCCTGCATCACCACAGACTGAATCATTGGGAAACTGGAAGACAGAGGAATGCCACTATGACTTTCTGGATTAATATAATATCTTTAGCTACATGCCAGAAAAGATGGCTGTTATAGTATTTGTTTTCTTGAAAACACCACTAACATGGTGATCCAGTAGAAAGACAGACCGTTTCACCTTTGACTCTTGAACTAACCCAGCAAGTTTATTTATCGCGGTCATAACGGATGGTCGGTTTCTTGCAGTGTAATGCTGCGGCAGTTAAGATGCACACAAGCACACGTATACACACTCTCACACACATGACTACAGAAGACAGAGGCCAGCCTGTTTAACAAGTAGGTCAGACCAGAGCCAAAGAGAGAGGGAGAGAAAGACAGAGACACGGGCACTGGCTGAAGCAAGCACAGCTTTTAATGCCATCATTGGTTTGTATGAACCAAATGAAAAAACTGAAGAAGATATAAAGTCACACAGTTACTGCAATGCAAGAAATGAAGGTATAAAAGGTATCTACACCCACCGATATAAGTTGTTTGTGTCATATGAGGCCTAGATTATGTAATATACAGTATGTGTGTCATGAGTCTCACCTGAGGGCAGTCTTTGATGTAATGCCCCTTGTTGAAGCACAGGTGGCACAGGTAGTTGGGTGGGGGTCTTTTGTTGGGTTTTCTTGGCTCTGAAGAAAGGGAAAGGTCTGAGAAATGGTCCGTCAGGGAGTTGAGTCCATCCACGATGTTGTTCAGGGGAGCCATAGGGTGACACATTCTTATACACGTTGTTGTTTAAGGCCTACAAGATAAGAATAACATCACACAAGGTTCAATTTTAATATATAGGTCTTAATTAAGAGTTTTTGGGCCTCTGTACTTTAATGAATATTCATTTGTGACAACTTTTTACTTTTACTCCCTAAATTTTAACATAAATATCTGTACTTTCTATGCCTCACATTGTCAAATCAGGTTGTTACTTGAGTTTTAATGCATTTGAGGGGAAATATTAATATTTATTTTGCATCATTGCAAGCTGCCTTCCCAACATCAAGACCAATTTCAACCTAAATGAATGGATGATAACACATAAAAAAGATGATTCCTTAGTGTATCCATCAGTGCATATCACACATGACAGACGTGGTAAAAGGAAGGTGACGTAACAAAATGAAAAACAACATAAAAAACGTAACAAGATAAAAATGACGTAAAAGATGAAAAAGATGTAATGACAAAAAAGGATGTGAAAGACAAAACAAGATGAAACAGACAGAGAGGGAGACTCAACCTGGCAAAAAGGTCAAGAACAGTTGGTAGAAATATCTTTCAGAGAGCAACTTTTTATTTTTATACTTTAAATACATTTCAGAGCCTGTGCAAGTTCTACTTTTGCCAGTCATTTTTTTTTTTAAAGAAGTATCTGTACTTCTACTTGAGTAAAGAATGTGTGTATGTTTACCACCTCTGCAAGTATCATGTATTGCACAAAAGACAAACAACGAAGATGGGGCGCCTTCACACTCAATTCATGACAATTCCCAACTGTCAGAGGTCCATAAAGTGTGACTTGTTGACATAGAGTATGCTTGGACAACATTACCCCATACAAGATAATCACATAAAATATTGCATTTCTGGTTTGGAGTGTTAAAAATGTTGACATTAATCACCAATTTCCTTTGAGAGCTCTCTGTCCTATTTTCTGTTGCATAAAAAAAAGTGAAGAAAAAAATCCCTCCAAGATCATTTCTCTCATTAAATTCAGAACATCTGGCGAGAGGCCCAGCTGTGCTCATGAGCTGGAAAAGTACTGAGCATGTCCACAGAGAAAGACAGGACTTTGCAGAGGATGACTCATTGTAAACAAGATGGGAGGCATGTTCCCTCGCCAGCCTGTGGAACATCAGCAATGTCACCATGCACTGTTGGCGGTAAACTAGCCATGGTCAGTGTTTGTAGTCTGCTCGGAGCCACAGAACGCAGCGTTGCATGCCACAAGGCCCAGTGAATTCATGGAAGATGCCGTCTGAATATTAATAACAGTGAAAGCATCGCCTGCAGGCCCTTATTTCCCTTCTCATTCATGCCTTCCTCTGCTCAAATACGATCCAGAAAGGACAGACAAGAATTGACCTCTGGGGAAATTAAGCTTATTTTAGTGCAGATATTTTTATTCTCAGATGGTCAGATAATTAAACAGTGTGGACAAGGTGCTAAACAAACATCTGCCTTGACATTTAATAGTTTAACTCCACTAACAACAAATGTTTGAGACACCAAAATCCACAGATAAACCCTTCCTCATCACTGAAGGTCATGTCTCTGTTTGTGGCACAGGTTTGCATCTGGGAAATGATGTTAGTGTTGATGTTAAATGTTGCACAGCACAGAAACCTTCAACTTGGCAACCTGGCTGGGGGCTGAATGCCAAATCTTTATCTGCAGGCTGTAAGATTGTCTTGCTAACCAGCTCCAGCTTCAAGACTCATGTTCATTTATTGCATGTAGTCGTCGTAAATCAAGCATTACAGCTCTGTAGTTTCTCAAGTTTTCCATCTGCCATGTGTTTTAGCTCTGTGTGTTACTGTGTTTCGTATTACCACTCCTCTGTGGAAATGTACATGCTAAACTTAAGTCTTAGCCAGATTGTTAAATTATTCTAACAAATATAAAGCAGGAAACTTTGCTCTCCATTGATGGTCCCCGCATTTCTTCAAGTTTGGCCTGAAACCTCCTACTGTCAGCCCCAAGGAAACTAATTTCACACACATCTGCTAATGGTGGAGTGAAACTGTTTGTTTATTCTGTGGCCTGTGAGAGCGGAGGGGAGAGTGAGTATGAGTGAGTGAGTGAGTGAGTGAGTGAGTGAGTCAGCAGGAGAGTGTGTGTTTATGTGTGTGGCGATGGATGTGTACGCGTAGGCCAACACAATGAGGACTAAGGCACATTCAGACAGAATCAGGCGTTGTGGCGATTAACCGCAGGGCACTGTGGGGGGTTTATTTCTTGAGCATAACTGCTGTAAAACAATCAGAAAATAATGTTTTGTTTGTCTGACTCACTGGCTTTCTCACCACTAGCGCTCCTCTCCTCATTCAGTCTCTACCTTGCATGACCACAGCCACAAGCTCTCTTCTTTCTCTGTCAACCCATGGTTCATGGGTAATTTTAAGAAATCTACTTGCCCAAAGTCAATTATTACTAGCCCTTGTACAAATTGGCTTGTTTATAAGCAGTTATCAAATAACAGCAACCACTAAAATTAATTCTCATGTTTAATCTGGGGCTACAAAGTCTAAAAGATGTCAGAACATAGTAAAAAATGTCCAACCCCCCTTTTCCAAGTCAGAGGTGAGCCCTTTAAATGTCTTTTTGTCAGTCCATAACCAAATTATTCAATTCAATTTGATAGTAACTGGAGAAAAGTGGGAAATCTCTCTTTATGATTAATTGATCATCAAAATAGTTTATTAGTTTAATTCTTTTTTACCACTTGCCCAGTCGGCAAGTGAGTTGCTAGATTTACTAGCCCAATGTAGCAACCGGCAATCCTTATTATTGAGCCACGTAGCCAATTGGACACAAACCAAATGAAGCATCTTGGTATTGCTATTTTGCAGCATAAACTGCAAGCCAGACCCAGAAACTGAAGCTAGGTACACAAAATAAACAAGTGAAGACCCAACTTGGGGATTATCATCATTTGTTATATGAATTCTGCCTCAACAGCGCCTAATTCACGTGATGTTTCAGGGTGACTGTAGAGTAGTCTAATCGCCGGCCAGAATGACATTGGCTTGTGTTTCTCCAAAAGTTGACTTTGTTTGAACTTTACTGCTGCATACCGCTGCATTTTTCCCCTGTCGCCCTTTTCAAAATGAATGAGATGACTGGCATTTTTGCCACAGCGCCCGATTCTGTCTGAATGTGGCTTAAACTGGTATCATCACCAGTCACTGTGAGTCCCAAGTGACTGTAGGACAACTGTAGCAGATGTGTGACTGTTTTCACAGGTTCAGGGATGAGGTGTCACTATGCAGGGGCCAATCACATACCAATATGTTTTAACCAGGGCTGTAGGTGTCTGGCAGAAACTTTAAAGGTGACAGATCTGAAGTAGGGTTGACTCCACAGGAAACTGCTATAAGATTAGATTAATCCAGAGTGGTTACGAAGCTATTTGTGTTCTTAGCCAAGAACTAAATCGTTCTGTGAAAAAGTTGCAAACATTTACAAGTTGTTAGCTGATGAGATTGTGGTTGACTTGTGCAAAAATATGACTTTCTAATAAACAACAAACTCGTGAATTTATCACTATTCCACTTTGTGTGATCCTTCAGTACAAAAACAACCACATTTTGCATTACTCATCTCATCATCAAATCTCTGCAGTGGTTTATTTTACTTGGCTTAGCCGGTGTAGTGAGTTGCAAAATGTACCCCACATCCCCCACCCCTTAAACCGTTTCCAGACTGTATGCGTTCCCTCGGTTTGAAACACTTTATACTCATGTGGATTGAATGGCATTACACAATTGCGTGTAATGTATAATATGCACACCCAATTTTCAGAGGACTGTTTCATGTTAAATGACTTCAAAAGGCCTCTATGGTTACCACCATAATAATGGACACTGGCTGCAGATGGTGACTACACCATCTCTCCTCCACTAGTGTTTCCTTCAGTTTTCAACACATAGCGCCACAGTAATAGTAACATAGATCTAAGAAACTCGACTGCAGTGTAATCAAAACACTGGAAAGCTTGCTGTATATTCTTCAAACTACCATTTAGCCCAGAGAATGTGATTTTTTTTCTCTGTGTGCTGTATGTATGTGAGGTTGAGGGAGTGGCGGTGGGGTCCTTTTTGCACTGTATGGTCCGCAGTATCAGGTTTGCACCCTGCATACATTATCAGCATGTTTGTCCCTAAAATTACACGGAGCTACAAAAATAGACAATATGTAAACAAGGTCTGATTTTGTTTGCACAACCAACCGGGTCTATTTGAAGAAGTCAGAGACGGCAGGCCTTAGCAGGAGGCTGCAGTGGCCTGATCTCTCCAGACAGAGGCGTGCAGGGAATCTATTTCCATCTTAACCTCTTTACCGCTCTGATCAGAGACAAGTCTGATTAAAACACTATTCAATTTGATGACAAATGAGACAGGAATTGAATTGTCTATAAACAAACTCTGTTGTGATATTTAGCTATTTCATTATCTAGTGCAGAGGTTCACAAACTTTTTCATGTATAGGAGCTCCCCAGTTTGTGAGGATGTGACTTATGGAAACCCCTCTGAATTTTTTTTTTGTTTGTTTTGTTTTGTTTTTAGGTTTGAAAAAGATAATATCTTAATTTAACCCTTTAATATTCCTGCATTCAAAGAATAACTGAAGTACTCATAAGAGAGTTTATAGTGACATTGTGACATTACTGTTATCTTTTGTCCATCTGTTAACCCTGTTTTAACCCATCATTACTGACTTTAATTGTTTGTTTATTGTCTTTAATCTAGACTGAGCCATATGACTTACAAATAATATCTTGATATTGTTAGACTATTGCATGATGTATGATATATATCTTAATATGCACAATTTCTCCAAAGTAGCATAACGGAAATTTCACAATATCAAAGGAATGTCTATGGTGTTTTCAGAAAACATAAACAGAATGAGATTTTTGATAGATAATCATCGGTAATGAGGATATAATGACTATGTAAGTAAGGGCAAATTGATTTGTTTTGAATCATTACAAAATTACCTCAACTTGTTTTTCAATTCAGTCTACTTACAATTTTAAGGCAGCCTAGACACTAACTTTTTTAAGCTAAAACAAATAGTTTATTGTTACAGTGTAGACAGTGGAAACCTAAAAGTTGCTCTTATCAGTGACATAAATTGAATAACAATGCATTAGTAAATGGTTTGTTAACCAGTAATAAAGCCATTAGTTGCCATTAGGGCTGGGTGAGAATCACAATATTTCTGATCAAAAACGTATTAATATTTATCAATATTGTGACAATATTGTTGGTATGACTACTGGTGCTTTCACAAATATTAACAGAATGAGATTTCTGATGGATAATCATGAGTATGTGAGTAAAGGCAAATAATAGAACAGTTAGGTAAGTTCTAGTAAGTTCAGAAAATTAGATCACTTTACTGTAATGTAGCTCCCTCACAGCCAGGAAAAGACAAGACCTCTGTCTAGCCTACATCTTGGGTTATATAAAGTATACTTGGCCTATTAAATGTTCTGTTGCATAGTTCAGAGTGTTTTTTAACAGTAATCAAAAGCTAATAACCTAAAATGTTAATTTATTAAGCCTGTCTGAAGTTATTATCCACATTAGAGATATCATGGCGGTTGTGTGTATCCTACCAGAATAGTCCATGCTGTACATGCTAAAAACATTTGGTGCACAGACGTGCCACAGTCACCAGACCATTAACCAACTCTGTTTCTTACTGTTTTAAATTCAACCAGGCTCTGAGAGACTGTCAAAGTATGCGGCGTGCCATGTTTCACCTCATTCCGCTGCAGCTGAAAGAAGTTGTTGAGATAGTTGGAGTTGAGGGAAGAGCTCAGGTCCGCCGCTGCGGGAGTCTTGCTGAAATTGAGATCCGGGTGGGAAGAGTTGGGTTCGGGTCTGAACGCGTCAAAGGCGCTGGTCTGGTGGGGGTCTTGTAAGGAGAGATAGACCCAGTTGAGAAGCTGAGCAGGCTGGTACACGGAGGCACTCGTGTCTATGGCAGACAACAAGCTCATCTTTCAATTCAAATGGCTAAACTGGATTTTCCACCGCTGATTCTTGGACTGCTCTCAACTCTTTTTTGCCGTCTTGCTTTTCGTTCCCGCACCCCGGCAGATGGCAAGTGCTCCTTTTTTCTTGCCGTACAGGGCCCTGTCCTCCTCACGCCGGGAGCCTCGTCCCACTTAGATGTTACTCAAAAGTCATTGCGCTAACATGTCAGTATAAAAAGTTTTCCCCTGCTCCCCATGGTCCGCTATCTGCCTTTATTGCAGCGGGGCAGAGAGAGGCTCTTTGAATATGTAATGAGCGGGCGCTGCGTCACCGAGGACGCAGGCCAATCAGCGTCTGCTTTGTATGAATATTCATTTTATAGCCTGCAAGATGAAGACAAATGGCTCATCTGCCTATCTAACACTTGTACGCAACAGCTCAGTTTTAACACAAGGTTAATAAAAATTCAGAATAAAATCAATTTATCAGACTTTCTGTTTGCACAAGTATGTTACTGAAATATTACTCAAGTAAGAATAAAATGCTAAAAATATTTAAAGGAATGTACAAAGTATTCTTCTCAAAACTACTCAGAGTATTTTCAACGTATTATCAATATCTGCCATTCAATTAAAATGGGCTTCTTCAAATCCTCAGTCTAAATTATTTTAAATTCTTGTGCTGTTCTGGTCAGTGATCACAGTCACCTCTCCAAACGTGTGCTTACTGCAGATGAAAGAATGGGATATTAATTCAAATTGTAGGCTCATGCAGCAGTGAATAATGATTTTAAAAGTATCTAAGATTACATAGTGCAATGCAAGGTTGGGAAATTACTGCTGCTGTGGGCCAAACACAAATGTGACATAAACAGGCTTGAGGAGAAAGGATTGCATGTACCAGGATTACATAATCTGAATACAAAAAAAAGGTATTGTAACTGTTCTGTATTCCATTACAGTTACAATAAAAAAGATGCAATCAGATTATAAATACATTTAGTAAAAATGGAGATTATTAGGATTGCAGTTTTAAAATAAAGAATGAATGTCTAAATTCTGTGGTTTCTACAGTATGCCATGCATGCCAGATACATGTTGCAACAATGGTAGCAGCAACAGTAGAGGAAGAAAAACTGCTCATAAAAGAAAAAGTACCCAAAAATGACTTAATTACAGAAATCTGAGTAGTTGTAATTAGTTATTTCCATCCTTGCTTACGTATAACATCTTTCATGAATAACATTTGTTTTGTCTACAGGTGTTAAAAAGTGATTTGTGTGTGTTGTTGGGTGTTTTGTTTATTCAGGGACAGAGGTTAGTAGTCACACCTAATTGTTAACTGACTTCTCTCTGGAGTGTCCCTCTGACTTATGTTTATGTAGCAAAGGCCTATCTGGTCATTAAGCCAAGAGTGTTTCACATACAACTATTACAATCCAATTTCTGTTCACTAATACCATTCAAACATCTGCAAAATATTTCATGTGTGCAACAAGAAAAAAGTTGGATCACTGGTGAATAAGCACCATGTGAAAAAAAAACAAAAACTGACCAATCAAATAATTTATTTAATCAATAAAATCATCACCAGCCCCAGGCCTCTCTCAGGAGTCCCAGCCTCCAAGCCAACCTGAAGGCTGAAGGCACTGCAGGCCATGGTATGATACAGAGAAAGCTTTAAAAATGGCTCCCTCTTGTGACAAAAGTCCTTCTCACAAATGCACAGAGTAAAGTTGTGTAATTCCTAACATAATCAATGTGTGTACCCCTCCTCACTGACTTGGAGGTAGTTATAAATACCTTCTCTTTGTTGGTGACCCACGTCACATCACAACCACCCAACACAAACAATAAACAGTCATACACCATACATGTCCAGTCACTTATTGGACTTAAATGAAGGATCGTATAGGCTACTGGGTTAAAAAGTAATCATAATGTTAACTTTGAGTGGAAAAATGTCATTACATATTTTGACCACGATAACATTGACTTCATTGTGATTAATGATTCTCATGGTCACATAAATACAAAATGGCAAATATTACCCCCCACTTCACCTGATTTTTATGTGAATTTAAAGAATATATTGAGATTCTTAAACTTATAGACACAAAAAGAGAAATAAAACAGTGCTACTGTGAATTTTTTAAATGAAAAATAACATGTTTCTTAATTCATTAAGTTTATATACCATATTTTTTGGCATAAATACTATTTATTTGTTTATTTAAATATTGGTTTATTTAAATGCACTGTCCCTTTTCTGAATATCATTGTTAGATGTCTGCAATGCTTATGTAAGAATTTTTGTTAATAAAGTCAATACAATATTATAAAAAAGCAAAAACTAATGAATTAAAAACAAACGGTATATAGTACTTTGAGAAAAACACACTCACACAGCTTTATTCTAGTGCCATAATATTACACAATATACAGTAATTATATATATATAACGCATTAATTCATACGCTTATAATCTGGTGACATTGTTGAGAATTTGTAAATATGTGTCTTTGAGTAAGTAAACGGTGATTTAACATAGTTTTAAATGTAGATCAGCTTAGCTGGGCAGGGTTTGTTTTAGGCAGCACACCTGAAAAATAATGGACCTATTGTGAAATATTCTGTCAAACTTTCCAGCATGTCATTGTATATTGTAAATGAACGTCCATAGTGAGCGCGCGGCAGTGTGGCCTATGGCTGTTGTCACGTGATACAGGACGGCCGTGTGTCACTGCCCTCAGACGGCAGATAGATGGGTGGGTTCCTTAAATGGAAACTATGAGTCCCACCCACACAACTTAAATACAGTCAATACTGCGACTGGTCAAAAGAAAATACGTCCTCCAGGAAGAGACTACAAGCAGACTAAGGTAAGCACTAAAAATCAAACTACTACTCTAAAATGCCGAGCTACAGTAATGAGTGATATATAAGCTAACATGGTATAAGCTACATCTGGATAATTGCTCAGTGTTTTTGGAGTATTTCGGTCTGAAGGCTGTTCTCGACGCTGTCGTTGGCCTGTCAACGCTAAGCAGATCTACCATTGCTTTTAGCTTTAACAGTTTAAAGCTACAAAATGCTCGTTTACTGTCCTAGCTTATTTTTTTTTTCTGCTGGCGTTTTCTTCGTTTATTTATGTTGAACTAGCTAAGCTAGCTAAGTTTCGGCAGAGAGCTGTGTTCAGTTGATAGTGTTGGGAGGTAACCTAGCTAGTTTTTATTAGCACACTTGTACAGGCCTGAAGCAGCGCTGCTGTAGCTAGCCCACTGTTCAAGACAAACTTTTGTTCTTGCCATAAAGTTAATATCGGTTGCCCATTCACTGACTAACACAATCTATTCAGCACAGTATTAAACGATTAGTGCAGTGCACTCACTAGCTCATATTAGGCTTATTAACAACGTCTTGTCTTTGGCAGAAGTGGCAATCCTCTTGAATTGACACACCTAACTTCACAACAAACTGGAACAAAATGTAGCCAGGATTTCACGATTTAAGATGAGTTAATATTAACCGTCATTGTCCTGTAACACCTTTGGAGGTTGTAATTACTTAGTATTGGCGACTTTAAACAAAAAGATAATTGATAATTGTCTTCATTTGCTCCCCAACTGCATAAGCAAATGTGGCTGTGCAGAGGTGTGAAGGTTTTGCAGCTGTGCATTGTGGTTTTGTCAGGTCACAGTTTTCACACAGTTCAAAGTGTGAAAGCAGTTACACTTGATGTGTTTGTACCTGAACTGCGATTAAATGTGATGTGTTTGAACCTGACTCATTCAATTCCAAAGTAGACGAACCACATTTATTCTGGTCAAGTGGGTTTAAATTGTCGGTGAGGTATTTTACATTGTCCTTTAGTCAGCATAAGGACTGAACTATTTCCACCTCACTTCATTTCAGTTCATTTGAAAATATATCTAATTGTAATCATTATGATATTACAAATAAATATGACTTGCATTAGAGGGAGATCATTTTACATCATTATTCCTATTTTATTATTTTATATATTTTTGCAGGGATCTGTACCAAACAAATATGTTTTCTTTGGGGATACACCAATTATTAGGTATCTGTCTGATACTGTGCTCTTTTACTTGTACTCGTACTCATAAAACTACACCGATACTGCCTTCAACACAAGCATAAAACATCTAAAGAACCTCCATGCCGCAGAGTTCAAGGAGTTTGCTAATGCTAGCATTAGGAAATGGCGAGAACAGTTTGTGACATTTAGAAAGTGAGGAACATCTGATGAAAATAAAATATGTATATGTTTTTAAAGTCATCGTAAGAACTGTAATAACATGAAGTACTCAAAGTACTCAGTATTGGCAAGTACCAAAATGTACTTTTACTTGTACTTAGTCTGAAAAAAGTGATATTGGTGCATCCCTAGTTTTCCTGAAAGCTACTAAAGGTACTTTTTCTTTTGGTTGGTTTTGTGGCTTCGTATCAAAAGCTTTGTATCAAAGCTACAAGACGTAAAATACATTACGTCAATATAAAATTATCAACAATACAAACCCTGTCTCATTTACGTGCTAACGTCTAGTCATTGTAACTTTCCCGGGGTCATGTAAAAAGGTGGTTTATGATTCATAGAGAATGACTGTTTGCAGGGATTACAGGATATGGCCTATAAGTCAATACACCTCGTTGGATGGTCTTTTGCTTATGTAGTCATGCAGAGCTTAATATTAATTTAATGATTTTGACATTGATAATTCTCAACCAATGTTCAGCCTAGCCAGAATCTAGTGCTTGGTAATCAGCAGTAGGGCATGATGAGAGGTGAGAGCGAGAAGTATTTGCATACGTGAATCCTGATCTTGTAATGGAATTTTTTCTACAAAATTAAAGTAGGCTAAATTTGCTTCCGGTAGCGCTCTGTCCTGTGTGCTTATTCAAACTTAGCAACGTCCATAAAATGCAAAGCAGAGAAGACTGTTCCATTCAATTCCACTGAAGTCAGTTTTACCATGGAACAAGAAGGCCTATTGGAACAAGGCTTTTCATTCTACTTGTAATTAAAGTTTCCTCACCTCTCCACCACTCAGTTAAAAATGTCTGTGACTCAACAGCACTGGAATGAATAGTTTGCCCTTCATTAGACTGCAGTGATAGTGGCATATACATTGCTTAATGCAAAGACCTTGTGCAATAGATGTTGCATTTAAAACCACTACACTAAGTCAAGGAACTTGACCCTCAAGGCAGACTAGTGTTGTATCCAGTATAATAAATAACTGTAATTATCCTGGGTGAGATCCACCAGTTTCAAATTAAACATATAAATGCACCAAATCTGGAAAAAAAAATCAAATTGCTCATGTCTTAGTCAGTGAGGAATTCTGTCCAGTGGGAAAGACGAGGAGGGGCAAGTTTTACTCGGTGTGTTTTCAGCTGTCTTGTTGCTATGTCAACATATGCAGTATGTCTTAAGGGTGTCATTACCAGTGTAGTGTTCTTACATTTAGTTGTGCTACACCAACAGATAAAGTACATTGTCTAGGAGGCTGCAAAAGATGATTACACTTTTGAATAATAGTTAATGTTTGGCAGCTTTTTGATTGACATTTCTGTTTTATGTTTAAAGCCATGAGCTACCCTGGATACCCCCCTCAGGGAGGCGGATACCCTCCACAGTCTGGCGCTTACCCTCCACAACCTGGTGCTTACCCACCTCAGCCTGGAGCATACCCTCCTCAGGCTGGAGGCTACCCACCACAGCCAGGTGGCTACCCTCCTCAACCTGGTGGCTACCCACCACAGCCAGGCGGCTATCCTCCACAGCCAGGAGGCTATCCATCTCAGCCCGGAGGCTACCCACAGGCACCACCACCAGGTAAACCATTGAACCACACTGTTAAAGGAATAGTTTCACATTTTGGGAAATGTGCTTATTCACTCACTTGCCTAGAGTTAAATGAGAAGATTGAAACCACTCTCATGTCTTTATGGTAAATATGAAGCTACTGTCAGCAGCTAATTACTTTAGTTTAGCATAAAGACTGGAAGCAGATGTTAACAAGTTGTCTGCCTCTGTCAAAAACTTAAAAAATCAGCCTACCAGCACCACCTCTACAGCTCACTGTTGAACATGTGAGATCTTGTTTGTATAACCCATACGCATGAAGTGTAAAATTGACTAGATGTGTTTTTATAAGAGGTTATGTGCTGACTATTTCTTGGCCAGGCACAGTAACTTCCTGGAGTCTTGTCATCACTGTCATACTTAGAGGGGTTTTTTTGTACTAATTAAACAACAAGATATAAATTTAAATCAGTCACCCCTCAGTATTCAGTGTGGAATTACATTTTTAATGTTTCTGGTCTTTTTAGCTGCATCATTGTACACAGAGCAATGTAATGGCATGGCAGGCTGTAAACTTTACAAATTGAGTCTCAAAATGACCACAAAACTAACTGTGATGGAAGAGTGATAGAAGCGAAACATAGGTGATGCACTGTCCACTCCAGCACACAGCAGACACTTTTACTTTAGCTGACTGTGTGGAAATCTTTTCACATCACAGATGATGAAATGATGAAGACAGATAAAATGTGAGTCTTGCTGGTAAAACATATTCATTTTGGCCGCTGTGGGTGTTACGTGTGTACTGAACTGAAAAAATAAGGAATTGCCCAATCTTTGTATGAAACATCCAAATCCAATTCGACTAACAAAATTTCAAGTCAGAGACAGCCCTACAGCCAGGGTGGCTGTTTCCTGCTTCCAGTCTTTATGCTAAGTCAAGTTTTGTTTGATAATAATCTTCTCATCAGACCTCGGCGAGATGTGTATTTCCAAAAATCAAAGGACTCTTTAAAGCTGCGCTAAGAACACAAATTCAGAGAAATAAAATGTTGTAGCACCTTAGCGAATTGTTATTTAAGATATTTGCAAAAATAGCTACTTTCTCATCTAGCACATACAGAGCAGTACGAGCATCCTATTAGATGATTTAAGTGTATTTGCAGGAAAATTTTAAGCTATATTAAAGTTGTTGAGTGTTAAGGCCGAAGTTTTCTGGTGTCTTATTTAGATAGGCTGAGTCAGATATTGTCATGTTTGTGGACAACAGGGATCATAAGACTTCAATTTAACAGAGTGGATTTTTTTCCCTCAAAAATAAACAAACCTCTGCTGTTGCTAAGAGATAAGTCCCACAGTCCCTCTTTCACATAGTACTCACATTCTCTGTCCAGCACTCTTTCACCTACATGTTAGTTGGAAAGAGAGGAAAAAGGAAGTTCCAGCAAGAGGGGTCATTCCTGTCTTAGTCTAATCTCAATTCTCGCAGGCATTTAGTAGCACAATATGTCCTCAGCTTTGTGTTTGTTGCTGTCTGCAGGCAGCTGGGGAGGTGGCCCGACTGGTGGATATCCCTCCATTGGTCTCGACAACTTATCCAATCCTGGATACAATGCTGGCATGGTAAGTTTAGCCTAAGAAAATCACCTGCACCTAGAAAATTCTAAATACAGGCCATGTGTAATGCAAAATCATCAGACTATTGCGTTGAATATTCCAGTTAGAATTACAGTAATTATACAGCCATTCATGGACTATCACATCGTTTCACTTTACGGTAAGATTTTTCCAAAGTCTCCTTAAAATCCTCAGCATCACCATTTTCTTTGTCAGCGTCTCTTTCTACATCTCTTGCATGAGAAAAACAGTTGTGTACTTCGATCTTATCCATGCTTCTTAAATCTATCATTCTGATTCAATTTTTCTTACCCCTTTACTTTTCTTAGTCATTGTCTTGTCTGTGTTGCATTCTCATTTGTGTTGGCAAATTTATGTATTTTCATCTTATTATAAAGCATGGCCACACTTTGTTGGATATGTGTATATTGTTCAAAATATCAAGAACATTTATTTCAGTTTCTCCTCTGAAGTTAGCTCAAGGATAAGGGCTATTTACTCAGGAATTTGTTGAACTGGTTAATTCTTTCAGAGCTGCAACAGTATTAGTTGATTAGTTGTGAACTATTAAATGATTCACCAACTATTTTGAAAATTGAACATTTCTTAAGACAAAAATGACCAAATTCTCTGACTTCAGCTCGTCAAATGTGAATATTTTCTAGTTTCTTTTGTCCTCAATGACAGTAAATTGGGTTTCTTTGGGTTGTGGAGAAAACAAGGACAAAAGAATTAATTGAGAAAATGATCAGGAGATCAATCGATAATGAAAGTAATGGTTAGTTGCAGCCCTAAATTCCTTCATTATATCTAAATTTAATCCAAACAAGGTGTGGCCAACTACCTGTGCTTTACATAAAATATTCTTCAAGGATCTGTGCACATCTTATGCGATGCCAATCTTTCCAAATCACAGGCCAGTCAGATCCCTGCAGGCACGGGGGGTTTGTATCCAAACCCATCCATGTTCGCCCAAGCCCCCGGGGGGTACCCACCTGCCCCTCAGCCTGGTGGGTATGGTGCCCCCCTCCCTAACCAACAGTCATATGGCCTGTACCCACAGCCAGGAGGGACCATGCCCCCACCCCAAGGCCCAGGGATGGGTTACCCTGGTCAGCCTGGCCAGCCAATGCCTGGATACCCCCGTGCACCGTCCCCCAACCCGTCCATGCCTGGTTATGGCGGAGCACCCGCACCCAACCAACCCATGCCTGGTTATGGAGGAGCACCAGCACCCATGCCAGGGTACCCAAAGGTCCCTTCTCCAAATCCGTCCATGCCAGCCTATGGAGGAGGAGGAGCCATGCCCATAGCGCCACCTGTCAATGTAATATTAAATATATTACTTACTATATTATAATACTTATTTCTTTTACCATATTGGTTAAAAAATTAAATATCTGTCTTATTATACCTCTCTGTTGTGATGTGTTTAATGCACACACACCTATATACTTTTACAATGTATGTCTGTCTGAAACAGAATGAACATTTTGTTACAATAAGACTTATTGCATGATCATATTGTCTCAGAGAGGATTCAGGGGATCAATCAAGGACTTTCCAGGAGCTGACCCACTTAAAGATGTGGAGGTCCTGAGGAAGGCCATGAAGGGCTTTGGTGAGTGTTATTTTTATTTGGTTATTTTGTCATTTTTATCTATTTCTGATCTGTAATCATGCAAAGTTTGTTGTTCATTTGGGAATTTGTGTCCTAACTTCATATTCTATTTCTGTAATTTAGTTCATATTATCGCCTTTGCAATTAGAAAAACATTTGTTATTTTTAAGTATAAATGTCATTTGTAAGTATAATTGAAATGCTTTGAACTGGAAATTAAGGGTAGAATCAGTTTGATTTGTCCACGCTGTTTGTAAATACACAAGAAAGAGTTTGTCGTTGTGTCTCATTCCCAGGATGTCAAATACTGCCATTTTGGGTTGGTAAAGCTTCCAGAGCATAGAAAAATAATGAGAAAAACATACAGAGCAAGTCTATACATTTGAATATTATGCCTTTAGGACATGTTACTTTATCTGTGATCTAGTTCTGATTTGACATTGTGGGCTTGTCTGTGCAGGAACTGATGAGCAAGCAATCATTGACTTACTGGGGAGTCGCTCCAACAAGCAGCGTGTGCCTTTGCCCCGAGCCTACAAAACTTCCTATGGGAAGGTAAAAGACCTGTTCATGCTTATTGTTAAGTTTATATGTTCATGTGATACCTGAGATGAGTATCTACTTTTAAAAATATATTAAACAGACAAACAAACTCAGTATAGAATCATACATGGCTCAGAGTGCATTGCCTAGCAGTGCATAATGGTGACAAGCAGACAACAGGTGCCTGTGCTGCCAGTAAAATGGAGAGGGGATTGGATGTCCTCAGAGCTCATTATAGCTGTGCCGCAGAGCTTCCTGCACAAAGTTTTTCACAGCAGCAGCTAATGATGGTTTTGAGTTATTCCAAGCATGTTTCCATTTTCAGGATCTGATTAAGGACCTGCATTCAGAACTGTCTGGAGACTTCAGGAAGCTGGTCATGGCCACTTTGAAGACCCCAGCTGAGTTTGATGCCTCTGAGCTCAACAGCGCCATAAAGGTAAACGCTGAGGACCAAATTATGATTTTCTCTGTATTTCTAATCTTTTTGTCAACATAGAATGATTTATAATTCTGGTAATTATGTGGTTTTACATTGTAAACGAAGCATGTTTACATTATTATAAGAATTGCATTAATTTTAGCTTTGAATGAAGATTCACTAAACAAATAAACAGTTAGAATTTTGGCTACTACAAGGAGGAGGGGTTGTCAGAATATCATTGTTCTGTCTTCCTAACAGGGAGCTGGAACTGACGAAGCCTGCCTGATAGAGATCCTGTCTTCCCGCTCCAACGCTGACATCAAGGAGATAAACCGAATTTACAAACAAGGTAAGATGCCTCAGGGTGGTTAATGCACTGCTTTCACCTACTGTTCTCTTGTCCTTTATCACACAGCAGCATCACAACACTGTGTGGAAAGAGCTTTAATACATCAGTGGATAAGCTCAGTGTATCTAGATTTGGCTGCCACCATAAAATTTGTAAATTCAGATGTTATGGCTAGGAATCTGATGCAGATAAAGTCATTTACTACTTGTCTTTTTAGTTGATAATAGGAAACTGAAATCAAGGTTTCATAACAGCAACTACAGAGAGGCATGCAGTGAATGAATGAAACTTCAGTTTTATGGTTTATTTATTTCATTGTTCAGTGTTGTTTGCTGTTTCCTTTTTTATGCTTATGAAGTAATCCAGAGTATCCTAGTTTCCCTTGCCAGTAATACTGTATTTACACCAAAATTAGCGCATAGTGTAACTGTAAAACTGAATATTAAATTATTACCAGCTTCAATCCAAAAATATTGATCAGCAGTCTTCAAACATAACTGTGGCTTGCACCCATGTATTTTGTTCTTTGTTCTAATTACTTTTCGTCAATGTCAGAATACAAGAAGTCACTGGAGGATGCCATCAGTGGGGATACCTCAGGCCACTTCCGCAGGCTCCTGATCTCTCTTGCCCAGGTAGAGAGATTTTTACAGATTAATTACCTGTATACCTGACATCTCTTAGCAGCTATTTTCGGATTTATTTGGAATATGCTTTCCTACATTTTTTAGGGTAATCGTGATGAACGAGAAACTGTTGACATCTCTCTGGCTAAGCAAGATGCTCAGGTAAAATCTGCTTCCTCCTCATTAATAATTAATCCTTGATTATTTATCTGCAACTTAGTATTACTCGACCTATTGATTGCAAAGACATGTTGATCAGTACACATTGTAATTGTCCTTACAGGCCCTGTATGCTGCTGGAGAAAACAAGCTGGGAACAGATGAGTCCAAGTTCAATGCTATTTTGTGTGCCAGGAGCAAACCTCATCTCAGAGCAGGTATGCTTCACGAAAACCTGTTCACAAGCATAATCTAACATAAGGTTCAACATTTAAAACATAGTAAAGGATAATCAAGAATCAGAGAGCAAAGTTTAGTTAGCTGTTGCTAGATATATTGCTGATGGTGTTTGTGTGTGTGTGTGTGTGTGTGTGTGTGTAGTGGGTTTCTTGAGTACCAGCAGATGTGTGGCAGAGACATCGAGAAGAGCATCGGCAGGGAGATGTCGGAGACCTTGAGAGTGGCATGTTGGCAGTGGGTAAGAGCACATTCATACTTATTCAAGTCTATTTTTAGAGGGGCCACACCCATGTATTGTGTGAGTCAGAAGCTGCCTCATATAATAAGTTTACGACAGGTGTGGAGGCATGTCTGCAGTACATGTTTGACGTAACATTTAACCATCACCAGCATTTGCCATGCTTATTATGTTGCGTATTGCATTATAAGTATCCCGATACACTTTAGAAAGTAAACATGGTACCTGAAGAAGGAGTGCTGTTAAATGCATAATCTTTATTTTTTTCCCCTTTTTTTGCCAACATGTCTCAGGGTTATGGTACAGTAACCTGTTTAGATGTGTTTTATTTGAGTCCTTCCATTCGTTTTGTGCACTGCAGTGTTGAATGTTTGCCATTGTTTTTTCACTCTGTTTCATTTCACTCTTCTGGACAATGGTTTTCTTTCTGATTTCACATTTCCTTTTTTTCCTCTAAAATACAACTTCTTTTAAAGCAGCATTAATCAATATTTGGCTACTAAGGAGCAGAAACAAACTGACAAACACAGCCCTGACATAATATCACCTTTATAAAGTTGTTAAGGCTAACATTACCGAACAGTTGCCTGCACATCTAGCAGACACATACCAATATTATTGTCGTAAAGGTGTCATATTTCCTGCCACCTGATTAAAACAAATCTAATATTCACTCTCATTTTATCTCTGTTTTGGTCTCCACTAATGCCTGAGAAATATATCTGGCTGTTTAGCAGCTAGATGTTAATATTCTCCATAAGCTCATTGATAACATTTTCCTGTCTGCCATTTGGTGCTGGACAGGTTGCGTACAATGCAGGGTTTCCTCCAGCAAGCCCAGCAGGCCCACCTGGCCTAAACATCGAGGAATATTATTTTTGGGGGATGTTTTTTTTTCAACAGTTACAGTAGGGAAGCTTGATTGGAAACACAGATATAATGGTTGGAAAGCTCACCTGCAATATATGTTGGTTAAAAGATGAATGTGAACATGAAGTCCTTCCCCTTCCAGTGTCCCCCATGGGACGTTGTTTCGGAAAATTATGTCCGGTAGCCAATGTTGAGAGTCAAATAATTTTTTGATCCTTTTGAATTGTACCATGGATTATGCATATGATTGCGTTGGCATCACAGTCTCAGACGGCCATAGATATCCTGTACCTTGGAATTAGGTTTTGGCACAGTGTCTGCTGTGACTGTGAAGACCAATCCGTGAGAGGCCGGCTCGGCCGCAGATGTTACACACATAGGCCAATCCCAATGACATTGGTGGTGTTGTCATCTCCCATGTTGAGGCTCCACTAGCAGAGTGGAGCTGGAGTTTCCTCTCCAGGGCACAAGAGGCCTGGGCAAGGTGTATGGAGGCCCTGTGTTGCCCAAGCAGCAGGGCTTCCCTCTCAGCCTTCCTGGCGTGATCCAAAGAAATGGTGAGCTGGTACATTTGGCCTCAGTTCGGCTGCAGGAGTTGCCAAAACAATGCTTTGGAAACATTGATCTGCCTGATGGAGTCCAAGCCGTTTTTCTGTCAGGGTTTACTCCCTTAGCTTTTTCCATTCCAGAGGATAACCCTAGGCAGCGGGCACTATTTGACCCATAAGTGGGGCAGCGGTTGGTGGACGCCAGGGCATGACGTGCCTCTGGGGCCACTGCTGCTCCGAGATCCCCTGCATTCAGCTTGGGATTGTAAGATACTCAGTTACCATGTGTTGCTGCAGGGAGGCACTGCAGTAGTCTCGGTGGTGGAGAGGGCTATGTACTGGCAGGGGGAGGCTTACGCACTGGGCTCCCCTCTTCACTCCTCAAAGTTGAAGAGCTAGCCAGTGGAAGGTACACAAGGCGGGTCGCTGGAAGCAGAAGTGCAAGCTGCTGTTAAGCTACTGTTCTGGCAGCTGCACTCTTAACATCACGCACGTCCTGTGCTTTATCAACACCAACACACATATGCATATGATATTTGCCAATTTATTTGATAATTTTACAACTCAACTACAAAAATAACAATTTAATTTCTTCTGTTGTTGAAAACACAGCATCCAAAGACTATACAATGTCAGATTCTTTGTAAAACTTTGTAAAACTAAAGTTGTTGATTTTTTAAAAAATGTTTGTTGAATAAATGACCCATTTATAAGAACACATTATGTAGTAATATTTTCAAACCTCCATTCAGCTTTTAGCACTGAATGTAGGACTGTATGAGATCTGTGATACAACGTTTCTCAGTTTTGTAATTCTAGCTGTGATTATGTTATTACAGAAATTATAGGGCCCCAATTAATACTGCATTCAGTCTGTCACTGGCCTATGCTGGGCCCCCATCAAAAAAGATGCTGGCCCCTGTTAAAATATACTTGCCACCAGGCCTAACAACTTTACTGGGAAACCCTGCAATGGGCCTATCAGATCTTGTTTGCTGAAACAGCTGCTGCCTGCTGCTGATAATGTTTGTTTTGTTGGTGAAGATGGGTTGACTAACCCAGATGGTAAATGTGCCGACGTCAAATGGCTTAAAAGCTCAGTAGAGCTGCAGATAGGTCTGTCATTACGAATGACCCCTCTTTACAGTCCACAAAGTAATGTCATTAAATATTGATCAATGCAGCTTTAATTTTGCTTGTTGCCATCCTGTTGTATCCCCTTGGTGTATGCATAACTTTATTTTTAATAGTTCACTGTTCAGATGGCACATAAAATATTGATGTCTTCATCCTCACCTTGCAGTGAATATTAGAATGTGTTCTTTACAATGCACTGATTAGTAATTTAGTCATCTTGTTTGTGTAAAAATGAAAGAGACAAAGTGTGAAGAATTAATGAGTACATTGTGCTTGTGTTGGTAATAAGTTAAGTATTTTCTCTGTTTCAGTGAAGTGCATTAAGAACACACCAGCCTACTTTGCGGAGAGACTTTACAAGGCCATGAAGGTGAGACGGCCTGTCTTGTCTTGGATAGTAATTTTTATACATTACTAATTAACTGTAGCATAATTTTAAATTTTGTATGTCACCTTGTGTGTGCATGTGTTCAGGGAGCTGGGACCAAAGACAAAACTCTGATCCGGATCATGGTCTCCCGTTCTGAGATTGACATGCTAGATATCCGCCAGGAGTATGTTAAAAACTACGGCAAGTCACTGTACACAGACATCTCTGTAAGTATTTTTGTTGTATATGTAAAACAAATGGCCTACAGCTGCATGTATAATTTCAAAGCAAAAAGTACACATGATTTTGTGAGACAAAGGTCTGAATAATTTGTTGATACATTTGTCTTATTGACAGGGAGACACATCAGGAGACTACAAGAAACTCCTTCTGAAGCTCTGTGGAGGCAGTGACTGAAAAGGAAACCGTGTCTACTACATTATAGAAATATTTTCTATAAATATCAGTTTTCTCCCTTATTATATGCACTATATACAAACAGCACCCTGCATGCCATGCCAGTGCTTTCAATGCAATGTTTACCAATTTTTAGGAACATCCATATTGCTGCAGAGTGTTTCTTTTCTATATACAGTGTGCACAAAATGTTTTATATTTTTTCACTTGTGATATCTTTGCTGGATATTTGGTTGAATATACATGGCCATACAATCAATTTGCAAGACATTAATGATAAATTTTTAGAGATATATATTTTTAAGATATTTTATTTCAATTGTGCCAATAGTACCAGGTATCTAATCATATCTGACATGTTAATCGACTAATTTTCTAATGTTCAGCAATGCTGAATGGAGTATGACACAGAATATAGCAGCTACGTACCAAAGTTGTCTGTTAATGTTTGCAGCTATATCATCTCTACTTTATTTTGTCCACATGTAACTACTTTTTCTTTATCATACCGGTAGTTGTGCTGTATCTGCCGTAGATGCTTTAATTTGTGTATCATGTACCTGTCATTATAGCATGTAAAAGTCAAGCATCACATTTCATAAACTGTTTGTGATTTTATCAGAGTCTCAGAAAATAAATATTGAGAACACACAGTGGAAGTATTTGAGGTTCTTCACATGCAGAATATCTTAAAATTATTAAGTACAACAAACAAAAAATGAACGGGCTGTATTTAGTTACAGGTGTTCCACTAAAATTCAAAGTATCCCTTCGTTTGGTTACAAGCAAATGAAACTGTGTGTGAAGCAAATGGTTTCCATCAAATGGCATGCTAACCTATTATAATCTTCTAAAATCATCATGACCTTCTCATGACTGCTCCGATACTGTTAGCACTTGGTAGTACACTCAGTTTGCCAGAAGAGGGCATTGAAGTCTGTATTCAACCTTAACGGGGACATCAGAAGTGTGAATTTCAACAAGCAGCCCTTTCAAATGCTCATCTGTGAAGAATTTGGATCATTATATGATGGCATTAGATCACTACTCATTGTGACAATTCACTTTAAATTTAACTGGTAACATCATAAACAAGCGTCTTAATTCTCAGACACTTAATATGTTGAAAGTCCCAGTCAATCCTGATTGGTAGATAGACAGTATTTTAGTAAATCAATACAAATACATTATTTCTCTTTCCTTGTGTAAGGTCAGTGTGCGTGGCTGCATGTGGAGCTCTCCATGCCTTATTACCTCCTGTTGGCTTCACTTAAAATGCTGTTGAACACACTTGACTGTAGAGACGGGCTCTGCACTCAGCTGGCTACAGTAGTGTGTGTGAGTTAACTGCACTACGATCAATAACCCTGTGAAGTGAGGAGGGGGAGCCCATGGAATTTGATGGCGTCCATAAAGCTGCCTCGGCCACATTAAACAAGTCTAGCATGTCTGCAGTGATGTTAGGAGGGGGGACCCTTGGGTACTAGCCATGCCGGAAGAATCATTGTTGATCACATGTTAAAATTGACTAGAAATGGCAGAAAAGGCTTGAGGGCTTTAGTTAGATGTTTAGATTACAATAACTAGAATTTTAATGAAGATTAAATGTGATTAGATTGGTTTGGAGAAGATCATTTGGACATCATTATGGGAGTTTTATAAGGTAATTTCAAAGTGTTTCAGCACGGCTTCACCAACATTGGAGTTGTGATATCATTATGATAAAAAAAACCTCCGATCTGATGCAGGCATCTAACTGAAGGCTGTGTAATTCACTGTTAATTAAAAACCAGGGATTACCTAATTTACTGTCTATTATAACTCCAATCATTTGGGAATCCTCTCACAGTGCCTTAAGAACTGAGGTATTGTATGGAAATGATGGCTTTACATTAAAATGTCTTTTTTAGAGTCATTATGATGATGAAAGACAGCAACAAATGTATTCTCTTCAAACATATCAAGGGCAAATCTAAAGGAAATATTAATGTGGTAGAAAGAGGCTAGCATGGAGTCTTTAAGCTGTGGCAAATACTGCATATACAGGCCTATATGCTGATTCAATCACATATATAAATATTTGCTTAGAAAAGCTAAATATTTTAAATATATAGATATTTATTTTTAAAGACATTACATCATTGTTGCACATGAGTAAAACATTGAGAAGAAATATTTAAAAGTGGCATTAGAAATCAAATTGTTTTATTTGACAGGAAAGGAGAAATAGATTTTACTGTCATGCCTCTATATATGTCACTTTTACAGGTCCTCAACATCTTTTAACCATCTTCAAACTTTTTCTTTTCAAAATTAAAAAGCCTAGCACATTGCATATCTAAGTACAGTAAAGAAATAAGGACAAGGTCAATCAAGATAAAAGGCTTGCTCAACTGTTATTGGAGCACTGAGTGGAAAGGGGCAGGACTTAGAAAGGTTCAGTTATGTAAATACTTTCTTTAAGGGTTTGAATAGGGTTCTACATAGAGACCTACATATCAACTGTGTCATTTATACTCTTTGAAGACATATAGTGTTGCCATTGACACGATATTCAGTGTTTATCAAATAACCCTGATGAAACTCAAAAATCCTTTCCTCTGAGCTTCAGTCTTAAAGTGTGGAGAAAGTGCAAGGTACTAAGCTCTGAATGAATTCGCACTGTTTTACTGACTCATGTTAGTACTAATGTTGCTATCTAATTTTAATTAGACCATCCAAAACTGGGGTGGCAGCTTCCACCTGATGTCACCCCTCTAGATCCGCCCCTGTCACTGCCACCTTTTTGAACTGTTCATACAAAACCTTGAGAACACCGTCATCCTCCTGCATTCTCACAGGGATGGAGATAAAATAGATGCACCATTGCTGATAATGAATTATGTATGCAGTAAATAAACTTGTGTCAATAATAAGTAATTGTTTTGCCACTCTTAGCACAGCAGCGCTGTTCAGACTGGCAATAAAAACAAATCCATAACATTTTCTGTTTCAGACTATTTGGCCAGGATAAATGATGGATATGCTTGCTGACAGTCTCTTCAATAAAAGATAAAGCTATTATCTTCCCTGATCCGAGCTGTCTGATAAACAAATCTGTTTAATAATTTTTCAGTAAATTATCAGACAGCTAGAAAACACCACCCCTGTTGTCTAAATAATAAACTTGTTCATACCCCCAAGATGAAATGCATCAGGCTGTCTCCTCTATTCACGTGTCCTCAGAAGTAGGGTACAGACACAACCGTCCAATCTGTGTCAGCAGTGGGGACTTGCTTCCCTTTGATATGAATGAATTGTAATTAATTTTTCATCTGAAGGGGATAGCACATGGTTGCACAAGCTATGGAGCCAGCATGGCAGAGACACAGAGAGGGGAGGGGGGCAGAGGGAGATAGTTGTAGATGTCACAATGAGATTCAGTGCATGCATGAATAAGGTCACGGTTTGAGAGGTATGCCTGCAGACGCCTGCCCCTGTGCCAACAATCTTTATTCAGCTGTAAACTGGAAGTGCAGTGCATCCATCATCATCACATTGTATTTCATAAAATGCTACCCAAATACATATTTCATTTACTGCTGTAACATATTGCTTATATGTTTGCATACGGCTCACTGCCCTCTTCTGTTTCTGTTCCGGCGCGCAGATGCAGTGTGCAGAGAATGCAGGTTGCAATGCAGTTTGGGTATAGAACCATGGAACATATAAGCCTGTGGCTACACAGACAGTATTATGCAAGGACTGAATAAAACCCTTATATTTTTATCGCTACATTAGCATTTCCACTAAAAGGAATTGTTAGTCAGAGAGGATAACCATTGATAAGGGCTCTGCTGATTTGATATAATGATATAAATTCATCACATGCACTGTGCTGGTGATGGGAGTTGCATCACACAGATGGAATTTACACAAAGATAATAGCAGATAACAAGTGGTAGAAAAAGTATTCAGATCCTAGTTAAAATCCTGCGTTGAAAATGTAAAATGTACATGTGCACATAATGCAGAAAAATAGCAGATGTGAGTGTTATACCACTTATTACTGTTGCGTCTGTCACTAGAATATTAGCTACTGTTGTAGTTAGCTGTGGTGGAGCAATTTGTTTCATTATTTTATATACTGCTAGGTGGTTTCATCTTTCTAATCATTATATTTTATATCATATATAAAATATTATATATATATGCGATGCATTGCAAATGAGTGTATACTGAACTCTATAACTCATTACAGATGTACATTATATGGACTTAAACCTTGACTGAGTGTAAAGGCATGGCCTGAACTTTACCATTCCTTCAATTAAAATAAAAGTAAAAAACAAAATAAAAACGTGTATACAAAATGGAATTTAAGTATGCTTGCTCTCAGTGTACTGACACACAGAAGAACAATTTACAGGAGGATAAAAAATACAGCTAAATGGTGAAAACAAACATATGTGCCTATTATGTACATACATGTAAGTGAAAAATAGGCATAAAAAGCAACAATGACCAACAGCATTTGTGTGGTGTATTATGCAAGTCAAATGTTTCTGTAAATTGTAAACAATACATGCAAGAATGCAAAGAATATTGGACATGCATGAAGGTAGTAGTTATGTACAGTATGTATTCATTTATATAGAATAGCACAATATGTGCTTCTGAGATATAGTGAAGTGTTAAGTATCATAATATGGAAATACTGAACCTCAAAATTAAGCGCAGCACTTGAGTAAATGTATTTCATTACATTCCACTGCTGACAGTGTGTGGGATTTATATTTATATTGACAATGATGGATGACATGTACCTGTTAAAAACAGCAGATATTTTAAACTTTAAATATATCATTTATAATTTGTAGGTAAGTGTTACAGAGCTATAAACAATAGTTTACTTGTCAGTTATAGTGATGGCCTATGGGAAGCTATAAAATATATAGCCTATAGTGGGATAAAAAATATAATAAGTCCCTCTGTATTGTAGTGTTGTATATAGAAATGCTGAAGTATCTCGCATGTATACTACTTGCAGTACTTGAGTGCATGTGCATTTAGTTATATTTCACCACTGCAGACAACAGAAACATGCATTTTGCTAATATTGATGGTTGCTTTCCTTTAAGGATGAGGTAATTGTTTACACTCATTTAACATGTTTTTAATACATCTCCAGATTTTCATGCAAACCCCCCCCCCATTCTCATTTTTTCCGCCTGGGATTTTCGACGTACTACGGGGTGATGTGTACGCCCATTGAAGAAATAGGTGTGTTTTGTCGAAGCCCCGCCCCATTTCGCCTTATATGGCCATTGAACCGAACGTTGATTGACAGCGGGCAGCAGCTGCTGAGTTGCTCAGACATGGCGGAGGATACAGTGTAACTGAGGATCAGCGGCGGAGTTACGTGAGTTTCCCCGGCAGTTGATTCGTCAAAGGGCGCATTAAATGATACATAAGACGAGGACGATGCGTTCGGCTACAGCGTACTCTGAGGGGAAGCAGAAAACGACCTGAACTGCCACACGCGAGTAAGATGGAAAAATGTATCGCTGTTTAGTGCAGTCAACAGCCTTGGGCAACAAATATGGCTTCTTGTGCCTTTTTCAATATGCTATAAAAATTGATCTCCCGTGCAAGCTAATGCCGTGGTGGCTCCGGCTAACTTCTGCAAGCCGCGGTAAGTTGAGTTCAATAGTCGCTCGGTACTTTTGATCGGTGAGGATATTACATCCACTTGGCCGTCTGGGTTAGCTGGGAAGCTACGGAACTACAGCGGGTAGCAATGGAGCCAAAGCACAAAGAGTTGCTCGACCAGTGCCACCAGAACTTATTGGAGTCCATAACAGATGCGGACCGAGTGATCGAGCTGCTGATGGTTTCTGGTACCCTGAGTCAGCTCGATAGGTTCGAGCTGGACCAGAACTGCTCGTCCAGCGCCGAGAAAGTAGACCACCTTTTGAAGATGCTGATGAACAAGGAGAGCGACCATTTCCTCGACCTGTGTGTGGCCCTGGAGAAGGCATACCCTGACCTGCACGCTGCCCTGTTCAGCAACAACGGCGGAGGACCTGTGGACCACTCCACCGGTAAGAGCTGCAACGCTCCTGTCTGCTCATAAACAGGCTTTCACCTCAATGCAAGAATGAGTGGACCAGCAGCCACTGCGTGACCCGTGCTGTTAGTACTATCTGGGTGGTCTGGCGCAAGGAGACCGTGTGTGGAGAGCTGCACAACAGCAAGGCTTGGAGCTTGATTTGTTATTAACCGAAAATGTGTATAAAATGATAATAAAGGTTCATATGAAGGTTGAATGTGTTCCTTGCAACGTGGCTACACATATTGCAACCAGAACTCACTGACTGCAACATTATGCTCGTTAAATGTACAAAACATCATGCACTGGCCTGCATCTTTAAACTTAATATTCACTCTGCCCTGCAGATCCAATGCACATCTTGAGCTTAATTCAGCCAAGGACTGTTCTGTCATTGCTCTGAGCCATCTTGCCCTATCAGGATCTCTCACACTCACCACCGCATGTGTGATGATTTCTACTAAATGTATTCAATGCATTGCAAAATTTGAAAAAAATTGCAAAAACTATCAATTAATGATATGATATAATATGATAGATAGATAGATAGATGACTCTATTAATCACCAGAGGGAAATTAAATTGTCATAGCATCCAGGTACATTAACATTTGATAAAAGACAAAAATATATGCAGTCAAAATAAAAAAAAAAATGGTGCTATCAGTGGCACAATATGGTTATGCTACATTAGGTAGCCTGATTTGTTTCCATGACAACGGGCATACCATTGACATGTTGCTCCATATCGATCTGTAATGTGGGTGTGTGCGTGCAGCCTACCCATGCATGCTTACAGACCTAAAGCATGGCTTAGATCAGTCCATGTTCCCATGTGGAGAGTACCCGACCTCAGCATCCTAACAGAAACTGATGAAACCAGATTTTTTTGCTACATTTTTAATTACACCCTATTCACTGTAGTCACTTGCTTTGCACTTGTGTCCTTACAGCGACTGCCTCCACTCAGCGGGTTTCGGTTGTTGTTGCACAGAGACAAAGGGCAACCAAGTGTAAAAGCCTTGTCTAGTTTTGCCTGTTTTGCTTTGTCTGAATGACTGAAGCCAGTGGCTTACTCACAACCAGCGTCATGCCCTCAGGGCCTGAATGCAGGATGAGCCTTGAGATCCAAAAGTAGGGAGGAGATGCAGAGCAAAGCTTCTCTTTGACTTATTCCAAATGTAAAACAATCATGTAGGCTATCTTGTAGATCATTTGGATACAGCTGTAGCTTTCAGACACACATAACTTTTTAAAGGGACACTTGACCACAAAATCAATTTATCAATCTATGTATCCATCTAGATTGTTTTGGTGTGAGTTTCTCAGTTCTGTAGACATCGGCCATAGAAGTGTCTGCCTTCTCTCGAATGTACATTTGAAAAATTCAACAGCAATGTCTCTTTACAGAAATCATGACCTGATTACTTAAGATAATCCACAGACCTTGTTGTGAGTTTAATGTAGGGACTACTTTCTTTCTGCAGCATAATCTATCAGAACAACTTTTGTTGTAGAAGAGAAAGGTAGTTCCTTTGTAAAACTGCTCACAACAAGGTTTGTGGATTATCTGGAGCAACCAGGTCATGATTTCTGGAAAGAGACGTTACTGTTGAATTTATCAAATGTTTTGTTTTTTGGCACTTTGATTACCAAAAGCCGAGAGCAATTTAGTTCCATTATATTTGAGATAAGGCAGACATCTCTGCAACCAGTATCTCCAAAACTCTGCAGCTTGCACCAAAACTCTCTAGATGGATAAATAGCACAACATGCCAGGGGAAAAATATGTATTTTTGATTTTGGGGCGAACTGTCTCTTTAAATACACAATGTGAACCATAGTTTATGGCTGCCAAGTTGTAGCGTGTCTCAGTCTACTACTATCAAGCAGACTGTAGCAGGTAATGCTGAGTTGGTGTCTTGCTGCTCCGCTGACTGGATCACTAATGCTTCCTTAAGCTTTATTACTTCCTTGTACTGAGTGTTGCTGCTGCAGAATAGGCCGACACTCATCCTGAGGTACTCTGAAACACACTGACAGTTGTTTACCTGCGAGCTGCTGCAAAATTGGTCCCTCTGTTAGCCCCTTGACTCTGGCTGGACTTGACAATGTGGATTTGGGCTTTTCTTCATGCACCTTTTATAGACTGCAGCACTGGGGGCCTCAGAATTGACCTGCCCTGTACGAGGAGAGGAGTTGAGTCCCAGTTGTGAGTCTGGCTAGTCGGCCTGAAGTTATTCAACAGAGGATTAGGCCCTGCTCTCTTCTCCCTGGTGTAAACTCTCTCCATGAGACATGCTTTATCGTGCCTCCACAGTCCTCTGTATTAGCCGCCACGCTCTTGGCTCCTTCTGTTTTGACTCGAGTGCTGCGTTTTTTTTTTTCTAATGTGCTTTTTATTATCTTTAGTGTAGTGATTCGGCTGATGCGATTACCGCGTTTTAACCACACTTACGAGAGACCGAAGACAAGCCACGCACAGAGTACCTCCGGGCAAAGCAGGCTGGTAGAAGCAGCACATAGGGATGAAATCTTCAGAGCCCTGGTGTGTCTGTGAACAGCGCAGGGTGTGTGTGTGAAGAGAGGGGAATATGAGTGTGTGATGAGTCTTGCTGATAGCAACCTGCTCTCAAGTCATCCTCCTCTCATGCCGCCTGCCTCGCTCTTGTTCTCAGATGTGCATCCTTTGCCAGCTGAGCTTCCATACACGCACACTTAGGGAATCATCTGAACTCCAGAGAAGCATCCTCAGCCCAAAGGGAAAGCATACAGATGCACGAACAAATGCTCAGTTGTTTTAAAGCTCAGGCTCTCTAAATTATTAGTTTTTTCTGGCAAACTGCGACACATTGAACTGTAGAGAACATACAAACAAATCATTCATTATTTAGCCTGTTTTGTGCATCAGCATGCTCGGGGACTGTGCCTCACTCTTTTAACAAATTCTCTAACTCTGATTAAACTGCAGAGCCAAATGTTCCCCCAGAATACAGAGTATGAAGTTTAGTTGCAGAGCGAGAGCACATTTCAAACAGAATTGAATTCATTTCATAAATCTGAGCAGCTGCAATCAAGCTGATTGCATGCCTCGGGTTGTGTGCTCATCCCCTCCATGCAATGCAATGCACGGACAATGTTCCACCTGAAGAATAGAGCAGCACAAGAGATGTACCTGCACATCCCCCCTCCAGCTCTTTTCAGATTCAAGGGACTGTTACAGTGATTTAAACTCACTCCGAGAGGAAGGCAACACAATTCTCCCTGACAGGATGCAACGTCCACAATCTTCTTCTTCTGCTGTCTGTTCGACTTCATTTTTCTCATCCTCTCGGTTTCTCGTTCCCGTGTTTTATTGTCTTTTTCTCTGACTTGCCACCCATCCCTTTTAAACTTTCTTTACTCTGACTCATTATATTTCATTTCCCCCGCCAAGTGGTTTCGTTTCTCCACACACTTAAATGGAGGGACACACCAGAGAGACAGAGGAGGGTGATAGAAAGAGGGGAGCAAGAGAGAGGGAGACAACAGGCCTTTTGTTGAGAAGTTGAGCAGGCCCAAAGTGCCCAGTCAGCAGCTTGCTCTGTGTACAGCAGCCCAGGACATAGGCCAGTGTGTGTGTGTTGGAGGTGGGGGGTGGGGGGTTGCTCTCCTCTCTGTCAACCAGTTTCTGTCCCACTCCATAAACCACAGTGGACAGACAGAATGAGTTATGACCCTGACGCTCTTGTCACGACCGCTGCTCTTAAATATCTCCCATGGGCTGGACCTGGCCTCACTTTCTTCCTCTCTCTCTGTCAGCGTCGGTGTCTGTCACTCCTCAGTGACGCACACCGTCACTCACCTCATCGCCCTGCTCTCTTTCCCCTCACCACTCTTTGTACCTCGTCCCAGACTTCCCCCCGTCTTGCTGCATTCTCCGTGTGCAGAGGAAGCCATCAATTCATCTGCCGTTAACCGATGCTTCTGCTTAGGTGTGATTGATGACATTTGAGTAGATCACGTTTTATACGAGTTGTCGTGTGAATTTTATAACATTGCAGTGTTTCTGTACAAGCAGCCATGCAGGCTTCTGTTGAAACAGGCCAAGTTATCCGTGTGCTGAGATTTAAGGAAGCCAGTACAGTAGTGTGCTGTGAGTTTAGTGGTGGAATGATTAGACGATAAGTAGTAGATCAACAACAGATTTCACAACGTGTTTCAGGTTATCATTTGGGTTTTGTCCAATGGCGGTGCTAAAACAATACTTTTACGGGTGCCTGAAGCAATACTTAAAAAATGTTTTTAAAAATTAGTTGTGCATCCTGGCATTGGAATCCTATCAAGCGAAATACAGCCACACTTTCGAGTTGTTGTTTCCAACTTGAGGGGATATTCACATGAATTTTCCCAGTTGGTTGATATGATCCATTAGGTACCCGTTGTACAGGAACTGGTGCCACATTGGCGCTGGGTTTCGGTACCCAACCCTACTACATGTACTGCATAAAATATTTGCGTGTGATCTCTCATTTGTGCTTACCTGTAGATCAGCAGCAGTTGTAGCATGGCCAACAGTAGATGTGCAAGTTTCTTGCTTGTGAGGTTTCAAATAAAGATAATAATACAGATAATTGGCCATTATATTTCAATAATACATAGCTAATTACTGCGCTGTTATTTATAGGTGCCACTCAGTGATTAGTAGGTTAGTTTAGATTCATGGGTAGCCTTTTGTCAATTTTGTGTAAATTCTTTTTTTTTTAAATGAATGATTTGATTTAATTTGCTACTTGAATTAATGTTTATGTGGATTTTCATACATATTTTAATTATTTAAAAAAATGCAAAAAATATGGTAGCACCCCCTGAGGGGTCATGGACCCCTTGTTGAAGACTTAAGATTTAAAGTATTCAAGCAAACATGCTTAATATTCACAGGATTAAATGTTACAATTTGCTGCGTTTGTCTGTTTTTTGTTGTTAATTGTGAATTAAATATACTTGGACACTGGTCAGACAAAAAAAGCAATTTGATGATGTCACCATAACATTTTATAGATTAAATGATCAATCAAATGATTGAATAAAGAATCTAGATGCATCAATAATGAATCATTGGTTGTGGCCTTAGTTGAGTCATAGTCAGCAGTGTTAATGGTATAGGGTTCGTGTTAGTAATGTTGCTCAATAAATCCATCTAATCAAGGCCTGAGATGCAGCCTAATGAGAAGCTGACCGCAGTACTCCCACTGGGGTCATTGTTGTTATTGTTTCTGTTGAATTCTGTTGTTCTCAAACACAACATCTTTGTAGTGTAAAACCTGTATATTTTTTCACTTTAGCATTAATATCTGATGGCAGGTTTATCTACACTGAGTGTGTGAACCACAGCCAGGAGGCTGTACTGTGGAGCAGGACTTCATTACCATTTTACACATGTTCCTCCACATCCTAATTACCCCACAAGGTAGAGGAAATGCCAGCATCTAAATGTTTACCAGGGCTGTGAAGTCATGGAAATAAACAGCTTCTCTCCTTGTCTTACCAACCCCCAACCTCTCCTCTTTTTTTTTTTCTGCTGTATTATGCTTTGTTCTGCTGTCTCTCCCTCCTCTCCTCTCTTCTCCTCCCATCATGGTGTCCTTGCTTTCTCTACCACTTTCTACTTGCCTGGTCTCTCCATCTGTCTACCTCTTTATCTGTCCTGCCTACACCTGCAGTCATTTGTCCTCAAATCAAATTTGACCTGTAATTGCCAGAAAATGATGGTGAAGATTACTGCACTGGGTACCTCCAGTTTTTTTAATAGATAAGACACAAGAACTAGAGATGACACACGTCAAAGTTCAGAGAGAAGATTCAGATTACCTAATCTGGGGTTACATGATACGCACCTTTTTAACAAATAAGCCAGAATAGCTTGTTTTTTAACCAAAATGCCCCGAAGTGTGATTAGTGCATATATTTTTAATATTAATGGCATGAGTGGGAGCCAAATCCCAAATGAGACATTTTTGATGATTGTTTTTTGTCTGCTAGGTTGTTTTGGAGCATCAGGGTGACTCACTTGCCACAGATGTGACAATATTAATGCCAAGATATAAGTAATTTCTTATATGTCACTAAAAACATGCATTTATTTGTTTATGAAAGAGATCACCCAGTGTCACAGAGCTTTAACATTATGTGGTTTACACAATGGATATACAGTATGTGACTGCAGTTCAATACATTTGCATGGCTCATAATTGCTGTATACAATAGATATGGCCCACCTGTCATATCTGCAGTGTTTGGTCTGACTAATGACTATGTGCACTTTATGTCTATGCAGGAGTCCTTTCTGTTGGTGACCTTTAAAAAATTATAGTGCTGTTTAATCACTGAATTATCTCCAACACACTATGAAAATGCTTTCCGAAGCAATGTAGCCTCCTCTGTGATTAAACGTGAAAGGAATGTCACAAAGATTGCCCAAATTCCAGCAGTGGGTTTATTCCACACAGACAGTCTTTTTGGCAGCATTTTGGCTTATATTTGTACTCGCTGTAGTGGAGCATTTGGAGGACATGTTGCAGACATCTTTCACCTTTTTGTTTTTGACCCAACCCTTGGCACAGGCAAGCTGTTCAAAAAGAAATTACGTCTCATTTATGCTGAGCTAGTGCTCTTTGCAGAGAGAAGGCCCATTATGGCTTGCTGATAATCGGCGGGGCTGGATTGCACTCAGGGGCTTTTTTGGACTTTGGTGCTGCTCAGCAGTTCTGGCAGGTCTGCAGAGCTAAAGGCTGAGGACCTTTTAGGTCTTTTTCTATGCATCTGCTTCATATCCCAGAGTTTTTCCACAGATCCAAAATTAATATAAGACTTCATCCGAGGAAGATGGTCTTGCATTTTCAATTATGCTTTTTCTCATAGTTTTTGTGTTATTGGCTTATCACAGTCATATTGGTGCCAGCATATGTTAGAGCTGCAACAAATAATTGATAAATTGATTAGCAATCAAAAGAAGATTAGTTGGCAACTATTTTGATAATTGATTCATTGTTTCAGTCATTTATGTCACGTTTTATGGACTAGAGATCATAGAAACGATCGGCCGATAAATCGATAATGAAAATAATCATTATTTGCAGCCTCAATAGCTGCAGTCTTCTAATATGCACTAATATGAAAACTTTTTTTTTTTTTGACAGAATATAATATCAACATTGGACCCAAAAATCCAGTATCATTCGGGCTCTAATTTCAATCAACTATCAAATACTACTAATAATTCGACTATTCTGGCCATTTTAGTGCAGTCTGGGTAGTGGAAGGGTTCTGTGCTCTGCTGGAGAGACGAAAACTGTTTCTTTTTTATTTGTATTGTTTTAGGGTCATTATGTGTCTGGTTTTATTTTCCTAATTATGCACATCTGAGTTTGCTTGGTCTGTTTTGAGAGTTTCCTCAATTGTTTCATAAAGGTATTTTTAATGTCAAAGTCAATTTTAGTCAACAGTATAACTGATCTTATTTTGAGACATGCCACGGGGCAGACTTGGACCTATGAGTGAAAAGTGTGGGTAGGTTTGACCAAAGGCCTAGATGAGCATGAAGCTGTGAGTCAGGCGATGTGCGTGCAGTGAAGTAATCAGACCTCATGGAGTCATCATGTTAGATGTCTTCATGTTTATGCTTAGTGTAGACTCCTTAAATCAGATGATCAATCCTTTACCCCGGCAGCAAGGCTACACTGGCACACTTCCCAGAATCTTGGCCGCGGTGTCACTGCCTCCCCAGAAGTTGGGCCCACTACATGGTTTACTGGAAGTCCCAGAGTGCGGGAGGGAGTGGACAAGGGAATTTATTTCTGTTGTGTTTCTTTCTTACAGAGCTGCAGATGTAGTAACCACAATTTATTTGTTGATTGTTGGTTTTATGATGATGTGCAGGGGAGGATACGGCTGTGTGTCAAGGAAGGTCAAATCTTTCTCTTCATGTGATTGTCCGGTGCTGATCATAATGGTACCACCTGATTCAGACGTACAGGACCAGTCCACTTTAAATCTCTTACTCTGTCATTGTGGTCATGCAATTGTAAGAATGTTAGAAGCTGAAGCTTCCAAAACAGTAATAACATTTGCGTAAGCCTTAAAAGAGTGTTGGTGTATTAAAGTTTCCACAGTCAAATGAAGACGTTAATGTTGTTACTGTACGCCTAATACATTCCAGAGGCAAACATTGTACCTTCTATTGCATTACTGTACATTTATTTCACAGCTATAGCTACTTTTCAGATGGTAATTTTACAGACAAAACGTATGAGTATCAGACTTTGTGATCTCAGCAAATATCATATCATTGTCCCAAGGATAGCAATAATATAATAATATAATATAATATCATATTGTGATGAAAGTTGTGATTTACACACCTAAGAATATATATAGAAACACATTTTTTTTACAATGATCCCTCAAAAGTGGTTAAGACTTGTGATAAAACTATGTAAGGGAGGCAGAAAAGTTAGTTAGTTAGTTTAACAATAAACAATATTGTCCAAAATGACACCAGGGCACTGAAAGAATGAACTTTCAGCTGTATTTGTAATAACTGTAAGTAACTATTAATCAAAAAAAACATAATTAAAGCATATGTATATATTAAACCTGAATTAAGAAAAAGGATCAAATATACACATAACCCACCTATAAAGCTAACAAATAAAAACATATGCTTATGTTCTGTTAAAAGCAAAATCATATAGACGAATATTGGCAAACATACAGTATATGCTGATACCGATATAGACCAATATAGCTGCGATAGGCCAATACTGGGCCAACAACATCAGTTGACCGACCTATCAGTCAGGCTCTAGACTACCTGACAGTATATAAAGCAGGAAAAATCAGCGCCACACCTTGACCAGCTATAACATTTATGTACTGCTTACATGTTAATGCATAATGTATTCATATAATACTGACAGTGGTCTGCATATTGGATACTTTTACTTTTAATGCCTCAAGTACATTGACAATACTTGTCTATTTTTACTTATGAATGCAAAATTCTCCATTGTGGTATTGCTACTTTTACTGAAACACAGTTTATGAAAATTCTTCCTCCTCTACAATTGGAAAAAGACACATACCATTAGAGCTACAACGACTAGTTGATTATTCGCTTTGAGTCAATTTTTAGGCAAAATATCCAAATTCTCAGATTTTAGCTTCTCAAATGTGAATATTTTTCTGATTTGTTCACTCCTCTATAACAGTAAACTGAATATCTTTGGGTCATGGACCAAACAAAACACTAAGCAACATTTATTTATTTATTTAAAAGGTTCTTTTGTTTGAGCTTTTTGCCTTTATTTTGACAGGATAGCTGAAGAGCAGACAGGAAAGAGGGTAGAGTGAGAGGGGATGACACACAGCAAAGAGCCACAGGCGGGAGTTGAACTGGTGACCGTTGCAGAGGACTGAGGATTTCCCTGATCAACACTTTTTACCGTTTCCTGACATTTTATAGACCAAGCGACTAATTGATTAATTGAGCAAATGATCAACAAATTAATCAACATGAAAGTAATCATTATCTGCAGCTCTCCATAGCCTACCACATTTCCCCTCAACTCTCCACTCTCACCTCTCCAGTATCTGTGAATATCCTTAGTTCAGTTATCATGAGACGAAGGAGGTGGCATGTGTGCATCACGAAGTCGAACTACATCCGCCATACTGTGAACAGAACCACCGCCAGGATTTAGAGGTCTGGGTTGCCAGAGTAAAAGCAATGCTTTCTGCTCTTTGGCTCCATGCTGACACATCCCTCAGCCTCACTTAAGCACACTGTAAAATGAGTGGGTAGTTTTCAAACGTATTATTAGAGTTGCTATTATTTGCGCCTCTGTAGTTTTAATGGCTGTGAAGCGAGGGCACAAAAGGAGAAAGACCACAAAGACTATTTAGGCTCTGCTCGCCTCTTGGTGCGTGACTTTTTTTTTTTTTTTTTTTAATCACTGTTGCTCACTGACAGTGAGAAGAGCTGACAGCGGCTAATAAAGAATAGCACAGTATTATTTTTGGAATGCAAATGCTGCTCTTTTACCAAGTGGCCCTGAAAATTGTGTCTTGCGTGTTCTTGGGAACAGAACAGACGCCTCTGCTGCATCAAATCCATAGTTTCAAGGCTTGTCAACATGTTCTGATAAAGGGAAAGTTTGAAGGAGCCGCAGAGTCCAATTGCGATCATAATCATACGTGTTTTATGTTTTGGGAGACGCTCTCATTGTCAGATAAGAGAATTTTCCGGATCTGATGAATAATTTAGTCTCACCCGACGGTGGGAGCCAGACTTTGCATCTCTCTTTGATAAGGCTCTCCTCCACCAGCCTCTCGACTCCCATGCTTCTCTTTTTCACCACGCTGCAGAATTTACTATTCCTCTCATCCAGTTTCACCATGGCAACGTGTGTCATCTTGCTTTATGTGCTGGAGAACATAATCTGGTTGTCTGAAGCAACTGTTGGTTGCTGAGCACATTGCTACGTCGGGAGGGAGAGCAGAGGGGAGAGTGGGGGGAAGTGGAACCCCTTAGGTAGGGCGAGCACTCCCCTGACCTATTTAGATCACAGCGACAGGCCTTTGTTACTGTCGCCTCTGGTCCTCCACTGGAATATTTCTCACCTTAGAGTGCTTCCCTTAATGGAAGTCGGTAGCAGATGCTGCCTCCATATTGCCATATCTAATGGCTCCTAATGAAATCTGCCATGATGTGTCTGTCTGTTAGAAAAACATGAATGCTGTAGAGATGCGGGATAATATCAGCACATCATCATATCGGCCAATAAAAGCTTCAAAATGAAATATCGCATTAGTCTGAAATGAATATTTCTGCTGTTATGACAGGCCAACAAGACGATGCTTTTAGGGCTGCAGTTAATGATTAGGTTACTTTCATCATAAATTAATCGGAAAATTATTTTCACGATTAAGTGATGTATCATTTGTCTGTAAAATTTACAAAACTTTGAAAAATGCTCATCATATTTCCCAGAGCCCACAGTGACGTCTTCAGATTGCTTCTTTTTCTCAACCAACAGGTCAAAACCCAAAGATTCTTCTTTTACTATCAGAAAGGACAAAGAAAAGCAGCAAATCCTCACTTTAAAGAAGCAAATGTTTAACATTTTTGTTTGGAAAATGACTGAAAATATATATCAGCATTGGCAAATGATCAAAATTGGTTGGAAAATATTGGTATAAATCCAATATTGTGCATCCTTAGAATATTTGGTATGATTTCCCAGGTCTGATCAGTCCTGTCTGACAGTTTTGTTATGTTTTTTTCTTGGCAGAGACGGGTGGATCCTCCCACTGTAGATCATCAGATCTATGCTACCCTAATGCATGCCTGCTTTATTGATGCAGTGAACCTGTTTACAAATGATCAGCTGCACTGACTATGGCTGGTGCTAATTGCTATCGATGATTAAAAGCCTGTTGGAAAAGGCTAATGTCACTGAGCCATCGACCACCAGATATAGCGGGCTTGTATCTGACATGCAATCCATACCGCATTTGTTGGTGCACATGCTGGGGTTAACTAAGCAGCCCGTGACTGATCTGAATGTGGGAATTTTGGTGCACATATTTGTCCTTGCAGCCAAATCAGATTGTGAAATACTAAGGATTGTCCTCGTTCGTGGGAGTCATAGCTGTTTTTTCATAGCTGAGCGTCCTCAGTGGCAGAGATTACTGGGATTTTAATTTATTAGAGTGTTTTGGTTTCCAGATCACGAAATACAACGTTCAAGGAGCTACATGTTGCAGCTTTTCCTGGCACAGAGCTTTACTGACTCTGTACAGTATTTTAAAAGAGACTTAATCCTTCAGCTGAGATGGCATAATACCTCTCAGTGGCTCACGTCTTTTATTGCGACACTTGTCAGTCACACACCGGGTTCAACAAGTCAGTTGTTGCTTTTCAGTTCAGCCGTGGAAATGAGCAGGAGCCTTTTGCATAAGGCTGCGTGTTGATTGTAGAGGACTAATGCTGTGCAGCCCCAGAGTGCTTCTCATCATGTCTGATGGAACAATATGAAATCAAAGCTGTGTGCTCGGAGCACTTCGCAGGGTAAAAGTGTTGAGCATCAGGGAATGTCAGAACAGATTAAAAGCCTTTCCGCCCTGCTCCTCCATCTCTCTCCTTACTTTTCTCCCTCTTTGTCTCTCAAACACCCTCTCTCCTTATCTCTTTTGCGACTTAGTAAGGCTATCTCCTTTCATCTGTCCTTCCCTGCTCCATGCCTTCCCCTTGTTTCCCCTTTTGCCCCCCTCTCCTCTTCTCTGTCTGCGGGGCCTAAGATGGAGTGGCTCAGTCGCACAGAGCTCACAGTTAATTAGGCTTGGCCTTGTCACACATTGAGGGCTGGAGCCGGAGTTGTAGCTAAACCCAGTGGGGAGGCAAGGACAGAGATGGAGATCTGGAACAGTTGGTGTCAATCTATTGCCTGCTGCTGACAAAGCCAGCGACCATTCCCCTGCTCTCTTAAACCCTGTACACAGGAAGGACTTTGTCCATGTGTTTGATGTGCATTTATCACATCACACTAGTATAAGCTGTGCCTCACTGTGCTGCTTTATGCAGGTTCAAGTTTGTCTGTTATTAACAGTGTACACAAGACTTCCTGGATTGGTTTGGTAATCAGTAACCAATAGAAACAGAATTACTCTGCAGCCATTTTGATAATCAGTGATTTTTGTTATGGGTGGGTGTCAAGAACCCGAACCAAAACTGGACCGGTTCCTGACTGGTCAGTAAAAAAAATATTGATAAGCTCATGTGTAAACGATACAGCTATCTGTATTTATCTGACTGTTACATAAACAGCTGAAAGGGCACAATGTTCAAAAATGGGCTCACTTTAGTAAATTTGATGAAATATGCAAATAAATGCAATGATCTGGGGAACAATGTAATGTATTTCTGAAGAAAGTAGCCTAAATAAAATGTAAAAAGAATAATATCTGCTGAATCTTTTCACATCTTTTCATTTCATGTGAGGATTTTCTCTCTTTCTCACTTTTTTTTATTATTGCAAATTAAATACCTTCAGGCTTTGGACGACAAGCCGAACAAAACAAGACAATTGAAAATGTCACCTTAACATTTTGAGACTCATCAGCTAGTGTTTTCATCAGGAAAATAATCAGCAGACTAATTGAGAATCAAAATAATTGTTAGTTACAGGCCTGAATTTTCAAAAATCTGATTTAAAAAAAATATTGTAAAAATTTTTTGAAAATCAGATTTTTTTTAAAAATAACACAGTTGTAGTGCTAGCACTAAGTTTTCCCTTCTTAGAAGGACTAATTGTGTATTCTGTGTTTGATATGCTAAAATAGAAATATTTACATTAGACACATGCAAATTTGGAGGTTTTTACAAATCAGTTATTTCTGGAAGAATTTTCTAAACTGCACTGATTTCAAGGGGGCCTTATTCACAATAAATTGTGATGAACAGTTCTACTTTCAGCAGCTAACACAGCAGCTTTGTGTATGTTGGCTAGAAATCAGTTTAAACCCGTCTACTCCTATTGGAAAATATGTGTATTTGGAGAAAATAATGAATGAAATTGAGCTTTTATTGTATAATACAACAGACTTGTGCTTATCGCAGAAGTCATCATCTAAGATGTGTGTTTGAAAAAATTCTGTGCGTGATTCCCACAATGTTTACGTTGCCCTTTGGAGCAGGCAGTCTGCAGTATAATGGGGATCTGCATACTCTCTCCTATGGATTGTGGTGGCCTGTGTGAAATATCCCCCAGCTTAACAGTGTGTACAGCTATTCAGATAGAGAATCATTTTCTCTCTGCCTCTCTCTCCCTCTCTCTCACCATGTGCTTGACATAAAAAGAGAAAATCCCATTTCAGCCGTGACATTCTGCCTGTGTAGCAGAAACATACAGAGACTATACATCAAAGCAAGGCAGAGTGCACAGTGAGGGAAAGGAGGTTTAATGACGACGGCGGGGTGTGGAGTGATAATATAGAGCCGCTAAGAGGGAGTGTTGAAGTTATTATTCCAAGTAGAAACCCTGCACCAAATTTATCAAACGACTGTACAGGGAATATGAAGCTCACCTCTTTCCACACTGTACAGGCAATTAATTCAGGCTTGTGTGTAATTGGTTAATCAATCTATCAGTGCTTTATATCTGAATGCACCTCTTCTCTTGGCTTTTGTCTCCTTGCAGGTTCCACATACAGCGTTCTCTCCACTATGCCCTCCGACTCAGAAAGCAGCAGCTCCCTCAGTAGGTTGGTATGTATAATGACCCGAGATGCCTGTTAATGCTTAGTTTGTCACACAGGTTCTACACAAGGAAACACACGTTTTGTGTGATTTCATTAACTGATTAACTGAACATGTTAACAATTGACTATTGATTAACCAATTAATGGGGGCTGCCCCCTGAAAGTTGAGGATTCGAATCATCAGTCAGAGACAAATGTATGGCGATAAATAAGTGGAATCATGAATGTCTTTTATATTAGCTGGTGCACTCTTAAATGGGAACATTTTGACAACATGCTGATGAAAGAATGTGAAACGGGTGGTTGGTAAACAAGTTTCGGCTCTTGTTTTTAAGCTGTGTCATTATACACAGAGCAATACGACAACATGACAGGCTGTAAACGTCACAAACCGAGTCTCTAAATCACCACAAACCACAAAAGTAACTGTGATGGAAGAAAGAGAAGAGAGAGAGAAGAAGTGCAGGTGATGCTGCCAGCCACTGACGCTTGTGCTTGTTTTGGCCACTGACAGGTTCAGATTGTTATTCTAAGCATCTGACAACATTATGTAAAGGATCACTACAATGAGAGATCTTTTTTTTTAAAGAGTAACATATGTTTCATTTAACCAGAAACAGCTGTTTTATTGCTCTTGCCCACCTCACCAGACTCCTTTTGCAAAGCATCACCAGCAGCTTCATTCAGACTAACTCTTAATAAACTAATTCATGGCGTGAAGGAGTGTGGTGCATGCAGAGCAGATAACACCGGACAGTGGCTGCAGCACGGTCAGCAGCCTGGGGAGAGAAGCAGATGCACAGTTTTACTTTCTCTGACTGCGGTAAAATTTGACGTTTTCACAGGAAAGATGACGATGAAAGGCATTTTAAATGTGAGTCTTGGTGGTAAAACATACTCATGTAGGCTGATATAGGAATTTAGTTTGGCGCAGTGCACTGAAAAAAAAAAAAAGAACAAATTGTCAGATATTCATATTATTTAATTGCCGTCATCAGTAACAGCCCTAATAATTGATAAAATAGAAAACACACATAATTTGTCAGTTCAAGTTTTATTTAAACAATTCTATATTCACATTAATTCATAAAACGTAAAGAATTTAAACAAACAGAATAATAAAACAAGGCTATTGTTGAAACAGCTGCTCTTGTCCGCCTGTCCTTATTCAACAAATGGCTCAAAAACAGTGTTAAATGGTTACAATTGCTGCCATTTCTTAGGCAAAACCAAATCGTGAGAAACCTGTGAACTCCAGAGAAATGGTTCGCAAAACATAGATCGCTGGTTAAATACTTAATGGCAATTAATCAATTATAACATCCTGTTACTATCTCCAAACACACCATAACAGTGCAAAATTAAAATCGGCATGACTGCATTATGACATGCACTTTCATGAGATGCTATTCACGCTGATTTTAGCGTAATTCCTGATCATCTGTTGGATTACAGAGTTTTTATTTTTCCTTTGTACCCCACACTGAGGCGAAAACACTCTCCCAGTGTTTTTCTCTGTCCTTAAGGAAGCCATGCTTGCCTTTCCCTAGCTTTGACAAAGGTCCAAATGACTCAGCTGTGTTACATAAACCTCCAAAAGGGCCAAATGTTGAGCCAAAGATGGACATAATCCTCAGATTTCCAGCCATGGGTGTTCTTTTCAACAAAGAAAACAACCCTGAAGAAATGACTCCTTACTGATAAATATGCTTTTTGTCAGAATCTGTTTCAATGTCAAGGGCACACGGTGAAAGAGAATGACCTTGTTGTTTTAATGACAAATCCTCCTCTGTTTTTTAAGCTCAGTCATGACAGGTAGAATGGAAGAGATCTTGTAATAGATACACAAGGCAAGACACAGCAGGGTAAAGATATGAAGTCCTCGAGAAAACAACAATAGAAATGAAGTACCTCAGCGTGGACGTATTCCTTTACATTCCTTCACATTCACTGGCACTCCAAACGCGAGTGCTCAAATTTAGTCAAAGAATATACATACACATTTGTTTTAACCAGGCAGAGAGCAGCAGAGAAGCAGTACACCATCAAATCCAAATCCTATCTGCTTTTTCTGCCTTTCATTTTCATGCCGGAGATTACAGATGGTGAAGTCCAAGATCAATCCAAGATCATTTTCTCCAAATTTACAGCAAATTGACACGGGAAAACCTCCAGCAGATTATATAGAAAGTTCACAGCAGGCAGTTGCTGCCCTGGCCGCTGGGCAGGACTGTTTTGCTCCATAATGTTAAGGTTGGTTGCAAGCATTCTCTTCATGCTTCAATAAATTATGTGTACGTATAGGTTGTCTCAGGTTACAAAGCTGAAATTTTATTTTTCATGTCTATAAAGTCAAGAAGATTAATTTACTGGCATTAGGGCTAGTGTAGAACCAGACAGATATATCATTTGGCCTATATTATTGGCCCAATACTGGGCTAGCACAGCTATATTGTCTATCAGTGTCGGCATATATGTTGTCAAATAATTTTTACAGAACATAACGCAGATTGTTTTAATTTTTTAGTTTTATTGGCATAATTTTATGTGTATTTGATCATTTTCCTTAATTCAACAGGGCTCAACGTTAATGTTTTTTTTTTTTTCACCAGAAATCTACTTGCCCAAAGTCAATTTTTTCATGCCCTGTACAAATTGCTATCAAATAAAGACAAAGATTAATATTAATTGCCATGTTTAATGTAGGGCTGCAATGTCTATAAAATGTCAGAAAATACTAAAAAATGTCCATCCGAAGTTCAATATGATGTCTTTAAATGTCTTGTTTTATCAGCTCAAAACCCAAAGATATTCAGTTTAATATGATAATAAACAAAAAAAAGCAGGAAATCTCCATATTTGAGAGGCTGAAAACAGCATTTCCTGCCATTTAGCATGAAAAATTACTTTAACATTAATTGAGTAGCTAATGGCTTGATTCTTTTTACCACTTGCCCGGCAAATGAGTTTCCTCATTTACTAGCCCAACATGTCATTTTACTTGGCTTGGGCAAGCAGGCAATCCTTATTTTTGAGTCTTATGTGTCATTATTGATAATTATTAAAGGTGCCAGTGAAGCTTAAGTAATTTTATATATCTAAAAATCATAATATTTGCCAATATATCAATTTTGGAGTTTTTTTCTCTCCCTAATATCGGCATCGACGCCAAAAATCCAATATCAGGCGGGTTCTAGGCTCGCATATATATTGAAACTTGTGATTGATGAAAATGTATTGCGAGGGGAAACTTTTTCCAGTGTGTGCTGATCAATAGTCCTAGCCTCCGGTAATGTGCTCACTGTCGCAGGTTCGCCTGTTAACGGTGAAGCGTCCTCCCCACCCCCAGCCATCAACGACAACCGGCCATCCGGCGACAACCTGGACACCATCCTGTTCCAGCTCCGCCAGGTGACCAGGGAGAGGGACGAGCTCCGTAAGCGTCTGGCGTTGGCATCACCCGGGACCACCTTCGACGACTGCAGGTGCAAATCCTGTCCTGCCTGCCAACTTGTTGTTATTATTTTTTCTCCTTCTGGTAACACTTTTCTTTGGCTGATGTCTATAAATCTGTCTGCTGTGATTATAGATGCTTTTCTTGCCTAAATGAAATCCATCAGGTCCAACTATTGACTCTGACCTGTGACTCATTGCTCTCATTGCAGCAAAGTTTATGATTGCTCATGTTTACTCTAAGTCATGATGTCATTGTCCTCAGTTCTGGTTGCCATGTTTTCATCTACTAATTCTTTGCTGTCTGTGTGGAATAATGTTGACTCTACCTTGCAGAGGGAGGGCACTGACACTGGCTGCTTAATTAAGTTTAATGTGCTCCACTTACCAGATGTTTCTTGTGCAACAGATGACACTGTACAAAGGCTGCTTTGCTTACAGCACTGCATACTTTTTTAATGTCGTTTACATTTCATCAAACATTTCATTCCTGGCTTATGATTTCTCAAATGACGGGAAGGTCAACTCTGTCTTCTCTATCCTCCTGTCTGAGCTGTGTTTGGCCACATTATGGCATAAGGCTGCTGGGTAGAGTGTTTGATTCATCATTGCTTTTCTCCTTAAGGCCAAATTCCAAAGCCAGTCATGACTATGAGCGTCTGAAAAGTCAGTGCATGAGGGCCATGGCAGATCTGCAGTCTCTCCAGAACCAGCACACCAAAACACTCAAGAGGTGCGAGGAGGCTGTCAAAGAGGCTGACTTCTACCAGTAAGTAGTTCCTCCTGCCAGTGTCGCTCTACCTATTTTACCTTTCCCATTGCTAACAAAGGACTCTTAAAGCTCTCAGTTGTTAATAATTACCTGTATTGTGTAATCTATTATGTAGTCTAAATGCAATGCACCTTAATGCTCAGATTTCCACACCAAAGTGACAGTGAATGTGTGTTTGAACTCATTATTGAAGTGCAAATAATATATAAGCAAAACATCCTGTCACCTGCCACCTGCTGCTTTTCAGTGTAGAAATAATTACGTTTTATTGCATTGTTTTACGGGAATTGTAGCAGATACTGGCATGGTGTTGCAATTAACCTAATTGAAAGAACATCCCTTGGAGCTACAGCTGGCTTTCACATTAAAAGGGAATTGGCGCCACAAAAAATAAAAAAAAACAAGCATGGTTTTAAAAGCTTGAAAATAGAGGCATTTTATGTGATTGAATAATTCAGCCTAACAGCTCATAAGCTGAGACAAAATTTCTGGAGCATAGAAACTGATCATACGGTGTATTAGCTGTTAGAGTGTAGCAAGATAGAATATTTCCCAACATGATGGAAGCAAAAGACTAAGATATTAATTGCCAGTGACTGAGACATTTTAAACAGTATATAGATAGCATGGATGCTTTGTACACTTTTGGCTGAAATTACTCTCACAAAAGTACATTGAGTAAAGATATTCCACACAGAAAGCTTCATAAAAAGTATAAATCTGGTGTGTAAAGTTAGTCAAATTTATTATCAGTGAGGGAGGGCACTGAGGCTGTAAATTCCTAGTGGCTGACCTCCAGATAGTCTCCCCCTCTGAGATACTGTCCATTAATGAAATTACCTTTGAAATTAATTAATTAATTAATTTTAAGTTTTACATGTTGTGCATCACCTGCAGAATTTTTCTGCTGGGTTTCAAGCCCCTTGGGCCATATTACAGAAACTCCATATCTTATGTCTTATGTTAAGATAGGGAGAGTCTAAAACGGGATGTTTCCTGGTTTGGTAATACAGAAGCAAATCCAGGCTAATTTTAGGAAGTTGAGGAACTTACATCCTTACTTATCTCATGTTTAGTAATCCTAAATTTCAACTTTTATGTCTGTTACCTTGCAGCTGATTCTACTTTTCTCATGTTGCAAAGTAAAATCATCAACCATAGATTGTACATTAGAAAGGGATTCAGCCTATTTAATATACAATCTATGGCTGCAACTTGCTATTTGGACTGCAGTACTCCTTTTTGAATGCTAGAGTCTTACATATTTCTTCTTTAATATCATCAAAGCTTTCTTTTTTGTACATTTGCATGGGTGATGTTTCTCCCTGTAAGAACAGTACATTTCCTCTTGCCAGCATGCTCCACAGCCGCGTCTTGGGTGAACAGACACAACTGAAGGAGGAGTTGGAGACACTCAGGAGGGACAATGCCCAACTTGTCCGAGAGCACAACCACCTAAAACAGAACTGCGAGGAGCTGAAGCGACTGCACGGTCAAGACCAGAAAGAGTTAGCAGACCTCCGGCTGCAGCAACAGCAGGTACGATCCACCCGCACACTAACGCACGTGTGTAGGTGTCTGCTGTAGCTGCCCAGATGTTATAAGGCCATGGATTGCCTTCGGAAATGTAGTGATATGGAACAGATGCTAGAGGCAATATGCAAAATCAAACTGCTTGTTCCTTTGCTGCAGCATCACACATTATTAATAGTGCTGAGGGGGTTTCACCTCTTCATATTTCAAAGTCATACATTTTTGAACATCAAACAGTATTGCTTGTTGTTCTCTGTGCTCTGAATACTTTGTTCTGAGCAGCACAAGGGTGCTGTGACCCGTATTGGACTACTATGCAGTAATGTCTCACACAGCACCCACGGGAGCACTGCGGCGGCTAAGAGCACGGGGCAGCCGAGCAGAGGGAAATGCACACAGAGCAGTTCTGAAAAGGGCAAGCACAGAAGAAAAGGGCTCTGGCTTGGGCAAAGGGCACACTGACCCAAACCATGTAGCTACAAGATCAGTGTATATACGCTGTGTGTGCTGCCTGGACGAGGTCAATACAGCCCTCAGGTCAGAGCAGCTCTGTCAGGAATCAGGAGGGACTAGATCAGCAAGACCTGCAATAATGAGACATCCAGTCTCACAGGGGATGAATAATGCAGTCTGAAGGACACACTCTACACATAAAACAGTTAATTTTGCAGGCCAGCTTTTTGGTTCTCCTTATGTGCCTCAATGCACTTACACTTATAAAAGCCATTGTTTTAGCTGGCACAGGATTACTTATGCTGTAAAAATAGAATCCTGCCTACACATTGATGCCATCTGCTGCTAAGGCGTGGCACAGCAAATACAGGCTTAGTTCAGTTTCATCTGATGGCATCAACATTTCGAACACTATCACTACCAATCGGGGTTCTTGCAGGTGATGAAAACACTTGAATTTGAATGTAATGTCTTCAAGGTTTGAAAAGTCCTTGAATTTTCTGATAAATTGCTTGAAACTCCTTGAAATTGTAATTGCTTTTCTTTAATAAAAATCTTTATCTGACTGAAAAGTTTGCTTTTTTAGATAAAGAAATAAAATAAGTCACAGAGAGTCTAATTGCTTTTGCCTTCTGCACAAAATGAAGATAAGCCTCACTTGTGTGATCCGTCAGTCTTTGTTAAAATTGAGGTTATTAGTCTAGTAACTGTAAGACTGATTGTTTTATATTGGCTCAGCCATGTCATATAGGGCAGGCACATTTTGAAACATGAAACTTTGTTGTGTTTTCCTTTAATTTGTCACCCTTTTTTAGAATGCTGTTACGAAACATAAATTTGGTTGTTTAATTGCACAATAATATCTGATTTTAAGCGTGTATAGATATACCGTTTTCAACAGCTGTAAGGTGCTGGAAAGCTTAAAAATGCACCTTGAAAAGTGCTGAATTTAACTTTGGAAAATGTGTAGAAATGCTGATCAGTGTTTTTATAATGACATATAATATGACTCTTGTTGTCCTCACCAGGTAATGAGAGAGAAGGGCTCCTCAGAGGTGTTAAACAAGCTGTACGACACCGCCATGGACAAGCTGGAGGGTGTAAAGAAGGATTATGATGCCCTGAGCAAGCGCTATAGTGAAAAGGTGGCCAACCACAACACAGACCTGAGCCGCCTGGAGCAGGCCGAGGAGGAGAACCGGAGGCTGCAGAAGCAGATGGACGCGTTACTCAAGCAGCGAGACTCAGCCATGCACTACCAGCAGCAGTACTCCACCTCGATGAGGAGGTGAAAACACTTATCACCTGCACACACATATAGGAACAAGTGCTACACTCAAGCTGCAGCCTACACAAAATCATTTTATATGGGCATCTCATAAAATTGCACACTAAAACGCTCCCTGTCTTCCTTCACGCCCTCCCAGGTTTGATTCGGTGCAGCAGGAGCTGAACAAGTCCTCGGCTCAGAACAAGGAGCTGCAGAGGGAGATGGAGCGCCTGCAGTCGGAGGTGACGCGCTACAAGAACCTGCAGCTGAAGGCATCCAAGGACTGCGAGAAGTACAAGGAGGAGAGGGATTCTGTGTTCAATGAGTACCGTCTCATCATGAGCGAACGGGACCAGGTGATCAAGGAGCTGGATAAGCTACAGACGGAGCTGGAGGCAGCTGAGGCCCGACTGAAAAACACATCTTCAGAGAGAGTGGTGGCCAGTGAAGAGTTGGAGGCACTCAGACAGGTATCAGGATTGAGAATATATTGAATGTACACAAGTTATAAATTGGTGCAGTCTTAATATCCAGAAATGTGATCGGTCCGCAAACAGTTAAAACATGAAGACTATTGAAATATTCCACCATATAATTCCCCATAAAATCACAAATTGTTTGTTAACTTGTCAGTTTTTGTTCTGAATAAACAACAGTGAGCTTTAGAGGTGAGTTTTGTTACCTTTGGACAGAGCAAGGCTAAGTGTTTTCCCTCCATTTATACTCTTTAGGCTAAGTTTAAGTGTCTGCTGGCTCCAGCTACATATTAACCATGGAGTGGTACTGATGTTCTCATCTAAGGCTGGCTTTATACAGTGAAACTTTAATGCAACTGGTTGCAGATTGCAAATCACGTGAAACCTAATTACCTTGCAACTTGACATTACATGAAGCAATTAAAAAATAATCAAAATCCATGCAACACAATTTAACAGGTGGGTTCACTAAAATTAACTAGCTAGTTTGGTATAAATAACTGTTGTCTCACTAGATTATATCAAATGGGAAGTGTCATTGTAACTACAATGGCATCTTTGTATCTTGTATCATTTTCTCGTTGGATAATATCAATTTGGACGTGTTGTATCGCTTTTTCATCTGACACTGGCTGACTACTTTGTGTCATAATGATTGTCATGGAGAATAGGAAGAAAGCGTGTATTAATATGCTGGAGGAAAAAAACACAACCTACTGGCTTCTCAATAGACCAAGGCATCAAGGGAGCACTTTGTTGCCACCTTCTGACATCAGTATTAGAAAAATGTTATATTAAAGCCTCATTATAACTCAGCTAACAGTAATGATAATCACCTGCTAACAGCAATGTAAACAAATTTTGCCTCACTCGCACTCATTCACACAGCATTACTAACTTTGCATGAAGTCAATGACAATAATCTCCTTCTGAAGCATCTGAAAGACCAACTTCTGCTTCATTATTATGTTTATTTGGTGACAAGCCATTGTCAAGTTGACATCAAAGAGTTAAAATAAAGTTCAAATGTTTGGAATGTAGAATGTTTGATGTCATCGAGCGTATTAATTGGCTTTTGTGTAAAACTAGTTTCACAAAAGTTGAGTTTTGCAACCGTTCCAAACATGTTTCAGGTGTGTTGCAGAGGGCATCATGCTACTCAACTGCAACTTTGTTTCACCTAAGTCTCAACCGACTAAAGTTGCATGAAAGCTTCACCGTCTAAGGCCAGCCTAATTTGGCAAGAAAGTGAATAAACGTATTTACCAAATATTCAACTTTTCCTTTTAAAATTAGAATTTATTTTCAAAAGTTGGATATAAAGCTTTGGAATAAAACTGTTCTTGTCATTATTCATCAGTCACAGCTTCCCCCAGAGACTTCCTCTGTGAGAATTTAAAATGAACCTCTGAGGTTTTTTAGTGTCTCGGTCCGGCATCTACACTTCTCAGTCAGCAGATCAAAGGCCACTTTCACCCAGGATACTGAACAAAAATAGCTCCACCGCCTCTTTTTTGAGGAACATTTCTGAAACACTCTGGTTGACAGACAAAAGAGATTCATAACTAGTGTTGGATCACTCTGGCGTTGGCCCTCGAATAATTTTTTCACATCGCATTAATGAATCACAGTGTTGAGATGCCCTCATTCCATGGTGCCGCCCTTTGTTCTGTGACAGGAGTTGAACTCGTCACTGGTGGACCGCGACAGGGCCATCTGCGAGAGGAACGAGCTGCTGGAGAAGTACTGCCACGAGGTGAAGGACAAGGCCGAGGCTCAGAAGGAGCTGAGCCAGGCCTGCAAGGACATCGAGATGGTCCGGGAGGAGAGGGACGTGGCCCGTAAGGAGAGGACGGAGGCCATCATTCAAAGGGATCAGTTGCTCCGAGAATACTACCAGGCCAGACAGGTAACAAACGCGCCGCACCTTAGATTTGACAGTGTGAAGTCAAAGGTTAGACACATGATAAAGAGCTTAGTGCATCCACGGTGCTGTCAGTTGGTGGATTATAGGGTGTCAGTGTGAAATGACCCTTAAGCGGATTTTGGTTACACCTCTGTGTGCCCACTAGATGGCCCTCTTAACAGCCCTTCTGCAGGTCACATGTACTTGAACCTTTATACATGAAGAGCTGTGGTTTGTTTGAAAGTCATACATCTTGTAAAGTCTCTACTTTTACTGCTTTTAATATTTCAGTCAGTATTTTCACTTGAGATGGTGTAAACTCATGTTGTAACAAATGCAAATGCTATGAATAATGAATAATCTTAGTCATGTATACTCAATGTTCTCAGAAACAAGACTCTGCCACCCTGGACATGGAGCGAGCCAATAAAGAGATTGAGATGCTGAGGAAACAGTATGAGGCCATGTCCCAGGAGCTGAAGGAGGCCACGCAGGAGGCTGAGGTGGCCAAATGTCGACGGGACTGGGCCTTTCAAGAGAGGGACAAAATAGTGGCGGAGAGGGAGAGCATAAGGTCAGTCTGTGTATGGGTTTGTTAAAGGGATAGTTCAGATTATTTGAAATGGGTGTATGAGTGAGTGTATGACCTACAGTACAAGGTCGGTACACCCCCAGTTTCTGAAAAGCAGAGGGGGGCACAAGCATGGAAGCTAAGCAATGAACTACTGTGGACAAGGTCAGCAACAAAATGTATTTTAGCCACTTAAAAAAGGCTCACCTAAAAAATCAATATTGGTTTAAGTGTACACTATTTAGATTTTTATTTACTATGCCATCAGCCAGCCTTTTCTGATGGAAAACCACCATTATATAAACCAATCAGTTCATTGCTTAGCTTCCAACCAGCATCTACTGTAGCTAATACAGTGCGTATCAATAACTACCTCATGCAACCCCAGTTCAAATAATCCAAACAGTTCCTTTAAATACTTTTGACAGAGCTGTAGGGTTCAAAGAATGTCATATGTCTTAGAGAATGACTGACAAATGCCTGCTCCTCCTGATGCGCTTCTGACATCATCTTGCCACTTCTCCCCTCTGCTTCCCCAGGACCCTGTGTGATAACCTGCGGCGGGAACGGGACCGGGCTGTCAGCGATCTGGCCGATGCACTGCGTAATCTGGACGACATGAGGAAACAGAAGAACGATGCGCTGCGAGAGCTCAAAGAACTAAAGTGAGTCCTCTCTGTGGAAGCCATGATGAAAATTATAGGACTCATACCGGGTTGCCTGTATGAAAATCCATCTTCATTTGAGCGAGCACAGAACAACATTGCCTCTATTCAGGCCAACTTCGTGTGTCGTCAGCCTTTGTCTCCATAAGCTGTTGTACTCAGTGTGTGGCAGAGCGTAAGCTGTGATATTCTGCCTTTGGAGACATCATGGAGCTCAGTTGTTTGCCTGGCGCCATTTCCTCATGCCCAGATTAAAAGTGTAATCCCGGAAAAGCAGCAGTGTTTTGGACACACAGACACATTTAGTTCCACACTGTCTCTGCTGTGTTTATATTGCATGTAAAGGCTCCCTCTGCTGGCCAAAGTGTATATGACAACCACTATAGAGTCTGAAGTGTGCTTTGACTTTGAGAGTTTCATCCTCTATAAAAGAACAATGTAAGATTGGGGTTTTAATGTCACTGCTACCCTGAAGGCATGCCTCAGTAGGACACCATATATCTTACTGACAGTGGGGCATTGTGTGCATTCTACTTTTAGATTTCTTATGAGTAAATATAAATGTGATTCCCTGAACCACAAAACAGAAAGGAGAAAGGACATGAGAAATATTTTGAAAAGATGAAGGAAAGTGTGAGCCTAATTTGACATAAAAAAAAACAAAACAGGTATACGTAAAAAATTCTGCTTGTTCTTTTAACCCCCAGCTCTTAATTTAGGCTGGAATCTACATCCATACTGATGCACACTGTCATTTTCAGTATACAGACTGGTTGTGTGTGATTATTTCTTTCTGTTGTCTCTGCCCATCCATCCACGAGTAAGTGACCTTTTGACTCTGTGTGCGACGTCTTCCTTTGTTAAGAGAGAAGATGGAGAGCCAGCTGGAGAAGGAGGCCCGGTTCTGTCAGCTAATGGCTCACAGCTCTCACGACTCAGCCATCGACACAGACTCCCTGGAGTGGGAGACAGAGGTGGTGGAGTTTGAGAAAGACAGGGTAAGAGCAGTGCTTCAGCTTCTTATTACTGAGAGTGATTTGGTGACATGCCAGTCTCCCAGAGCCAGCAGGGCTCGAAAAGACTGCCAAAACTTGATGATATTGAAATAAGTTTGTCACAGTGAATGAATCCACTGACGTTTATATTATTGCCTTTTTACAGGATGACATGGATTTGAAGGCACTTGGGTTTGACATCGCTGAGGGGGTAAATGATCCGTATTTACCAGGAGATTGTGGAATATTTGTTACAAGGGTGGACAAAGGAAGTATTGCAGATGGAAGGTTAAGGTAAGAGCAGCTGAAAGAAGTTATCCCGTGTGTGTTGTTTTTCTGGTTTATCAAATGCCTAATCATCCATGCTTTTTGTGTTCCCAGAGTGAATGACTGGTTGTTGAAGATTAATGACATCGACCTGACCAATAAGGACAGGAAGCAGGTGGTAAAGGCTGTCCTTACCGGTGGAGGATTGATCAACATGGTGGTACGAAGAAGGAAATCTCTGGGAGGAAGGCTTGTCACTCCCGTTCACATCAACCTCGTGGGACACAAAGGTACATCAGAATCTTAAATTACACTCAACAAGAATATAAACACAACACTTTTGTTTTTGCTCCCATTTTTCATGAGTTAAAGTGAAAAAAAATGTGTCTTCTTTTGGGGTGTAAACAAACAGTCTAATTTGACTGGCAGTCAATACAAATTCTGAGGTCTTTGCTAGTTTAAACACATAAAATAAGAAAACTGTATCACTGTTAAGTGATTCGGAACCCAAATCCTCCAGCCAGTCAGGTGAACATTTATGCTGTGTCTTTGCTGATCAATCGATCAACATCACTACATAGAAAATAATTAAAGATCGCCTCCATCAAAGTTGACAAACCTGACATATACAACTTCCTTACTGAATCTTCAGTTAATAGGTTTCAGACATCTGCCATGACACTTTATTTTACTGTTCTGGTACTGTTAAACCAACTTCCATTCTTAAAAGGATAGGGGCCACATTTTGTCACTGTAAAACTTTATTCCCCCCATCACTGAGTCTTTTCTGATTCACGTTGATCTACAGACACAATTGGCATATTAGTCATTTGCTCATTAACATCATTAACTAACGTGTGATGAAGAGTTTGAAATTGGCGCACGCACACTGACTGCGTGATGTATGATTGCTCTATCCATAATCAGGCTGTTTAATCAGCATCTCTACATGCAACACCTGTCAGGTGGATGCATTATCCTGTCAAAGGAGAAGTGCTAATTAACACAGATTTTTAACAAAATTGTGAACAGAAATTGAGCAAAATAATCATTTTGTGTGCATTGAAAGTCTTAGATCTTTTACTTGAAGTGTGAAAAATGGAAGCAAAAACAGTAGTGTTGTGTTTCTGTTTTTGTTGAGTGCACTTAGCTTGCTCATAAATAGATTTAAATGCCTTGTGGTTGTTTATGCTTCAGTGTTATTTAATGTTATAATGTTGTTTTTTTTCCTCGTCTGTATCTCAGACAGTGGCATCGGTCTGGAGAGCGGTGTGTATGTCACCGCCATCGTTCAGGGCAGTCCAGCAGCCAGGGAGGGTTCACTCACAGTTGGAGACAGACTGATCGCTGTGAGTCTCTGTTAGCTTCTTTGAAATCCTCTTTAATTTTATTTTTTTTTATACTCCCTTCCTCCACATTTACCACGCTACAGCTCACACAGGCTCCTCTGGCTTCCTAACCCAAGCCTTGTTCCATTCCAGTATCCACACTCCAAACCCCAGATAAGGTGGGATTTGGTTGAGTGTGTGAAGTAGAAATAGGAAAGTCTCCTGCTTTGGTTAAATCCTCCAAAAAAAACTTGCAGCTCTAGAGGGCTAGGTGGAGCTGTCTTCGCACACACAGCTGCATTAACTCCCACTTGAGGGAGTGGAAGAGAAAAGGCAAATGTCAGAAATGGAACTATGCATCTCTATCCTCTGAAAAGTGACCTTTTTTTCTCTTAGTCTAATCTGCCAGTAGCTGCAGAAACCTTAACTCCCCTGTTAGTTCAAAATCAAGCATGAAACCTGTGCATTACCTTTTAAATCCCAGAGCACTTGGATATCTCTGCTCACCATTTAACAGCATAGCTGTCTCCTCCATGTAGCCAGGGAACTGATATGCCAGATGATAGCTCAGCTGCAACCACAATTAGCAATGGTAAGCACAGATGATGTGTTAAGAGATCGTAATCGTGGGAGAGTATCGTATTTTATGGTGCCCTTGTGGATGTTAATCACATTGGTGTATCAAGTTATATATAACTTATTAAATGCTTAACTGGGTTTGCAAAAAAGAGTCCAGAGTGCTGAATCTGCAATGAAATATGCATGGGATGCAATTGAATGTCGGTAGCTGAACTCTGTGGCTCAGAGGTGAGTTCAAAGATGCTCGATAAAAGTATCAGACTTGTTCTGGGTTAACGCAGAAAGTTCTTTCCTCAAGTTATTTTATGATAAATGTCAGCCATAATATATAATTCATTTTCCTCTTTAATATCTGACTGTTTAAAAAAAAAATCTCTCAAATCGAGCCCATTGTGATGGAAATGTGCGGATTGCAGCGTGAGGGTTCTTCAGACTGGGATGTGCTGTCCTAGATTTCTTGTGGTTTCCACACCGCAGCGGAGCGAGACGCATCTCAGGCCCCGGGCTCTCTCATGTTCAGGAGATATGTCACCTGTATGTGTTTGTAGCTGTGCATCTATTTTAATAATGCTGCCACCCAAGACACACACACACACACCTCAGAGGAGTATCAAAAAGACGAACGTGCGTTGCTTTAGTGTTGAAGGACCTGTCCTTATTTCCAATGTCTTCCTCTACTCCCCAGATAAATGGCATTGCTCTGGATAACAAATCTGTGACAGAGTGTGAGGCTCTGTTGAGGAGCTGCAGGGACTCTCTCAGCCTCTCTCTTATGAAGGTGGGCCACACTCATCTCACTCTCTGAGGTCCTTTTCTACTTCACCTGTGCCGAAAATCTTCACGAGCTTTCTTTCTACTTTTGCACGCCCTACATAGCAGTTTTACAACTTCAACTCAATTATCTGAAGCAGTGGTTCCCAACCTGTTTTCTTAGGTGACCCCTTTTCTATCATTGTCATCTGACAACCCCTGATTAACATATTTTATGGATATTTCATATTATATACAATGTATAACAATAATAGTACATAACCACTGATGAACTTTACAGTTAACCCAAATAGTGAACAATAACTGCAGGAAGTTTGTTTTCTGTAAATATTGCATCAAAGATGCATTTTCATCTCTGATGTCATCATCAATATTTTTAAGATTTTATATAATTTTTTTTATTTTTTTTTTATTTTTAGCAATGTTATGCAAGTATACATACTTAATAGGCTTCTTTTTTTTAACAAAGTCAGTGGTTTCTTCTCTCTGGTGCTTGCCCAGTGTTCGGTTAGCTCTTTGGTTGTGTTGTGCACATTTCTAATGCAGGATGCAGCTGTTTAGCAGAAAATGAAGGCTCTGTGATTATAGCTTGTGTTCAAGTCTTCACCATGTTCTTATCCTTTATTTGTATAACTTAAATAATAATCTAAACACACTCAGAAAGCTTGCTTCCTGCCTATAGAAAACAAGACGAAAGCCACCTTTCACAGCCAAAACTGCATTCTGTGCGACTGGGGCCCTACTCTATGTCTAAGTTTTCTTACACCCCTTAAAGTCAAGAAGGCCTTGTGACACCCTTGAATGGTTGTCTACATAATGGGGGTCAGGACCCTGAGGTTGGGAACCAGTGATCTGAAGCATTACCAAGTAATTTGCCTTTGTATTGTTTGGAAAACTTGGAATGATTTAATGTTCTGTGTCACTTATTCCTTCGTCTCTCCTCCCCGCAGTTCTTCCCTCACAGCACATCAGGGCAGAACATCTTTGAAAGTCTGCGTGAGTCATCTGAGAAGTCTAACGGGCGCATTCACCTGTCCGAGATTCACTCACGAAACAGCCGCAACCTCAAACACAACAGCTCCACACAGACTGACATCTTCTGCCCTGATGTAGGAAGCACCAGCACAAGTAGCATCTCTGGGGAGAGAAGGAAGGTCAGAGGGGAATCTGATGAGGTGTACGGTGACATCGCCAAGCCATTCTCCACAGGTTCCCTCCACGCCACCAGCCTCCGGCCAGCCTCTGACTTGGGCACTGGCCGCTACGGGCCCAGTGCTTTCCAAGAGTGCTGTCCCTACACAAAGGCACCTTCCTCCTTGCCCTTTGAGCCTGTTTCTCCCTCAGACTGCATCACGATGGAGACGACTCTGGAGAAGAAGCACAGTGGCGGCACGTGGCCCAAGATGATGGTGGGAGGTATGTCAGTTGCCCCGGACAATACCAGTCCAGTCACAGCAGCTGCCCAACTCTCTATCTATAAATCGCCCAAGCAGAGGAAGTCCATTTTTGACCCCGACACTTTCAAACGCCCTGAAACACCTTCCTCTAAGATGGAGTACATGGCAGCCAATCAGATTGCAGCAGTAGCCGCCGCTGCAGTTTCCCACTCCCCGCAGCCTTCAAAGACAGAGTCCCTTTCCTCTTCATCTACCCCTACCCCAACCCCTCCGACCCCACCCACTCGCAGTGACTCCTTTAAGTTCAAACACAAGCATCAAAGCAGCTCTGCCTCCGACTGCACCATCACCTCAGACGGCAAGGGAGAGGCCGCCATCTCCATGGCAGCAGGCGAGAGCAGAGAGAGGAGCGAGCGTGAGAGGGACAGGAACGGAAACCACTATTTCCTGGATGGAAAGGTCCTGACCTCAAGGAAGTCGTGTGATGAGGACATCGGCCGAACCAGAGGGGAGGAGCCAGAGGTGAAGAGGCCGCGTCCTAAATCTGCCCCTGCCCTTCGACGTAGGATGACCCCCCAGACCATCACTCTCCCCACCTTCCAAGTGAGTCCAGTTAAGGCCTCAAAGATGATTCTAGAGTCTTTATGCAGTGAATTTTCACCTCTAAAACATTAACCATTGACATTAACCAAAACAAAAAATAGCTTTGTTATGACAACTTGATGTTATCAAACTTAAAGAAAATGTTAGGCTTTATGTTTTAACATTACTTTAAACTGTCACATGCTTTGTTTTGACACTGGACATCTTAAGACCAATATTAGTGTGTCATGAATGTTTTCCTTGACCTTAAGGAAAGTGGTACATTTTGGACTTGTCATAATGACCTAATTAGCTGACTTAGTCCTGGGGTGCCAGGTTAATTTCAACTTTTCATAACAAAGACAGTATTGGCTTAAATAATGTCAAGTTGTTATAACAGACTCTTCAAACAATGCCAACTTCGCATTAAAAATGACATAATTCATGTTCATGACATGGTTATGAGAGTGTACCAACAGTCCTGTGCACATTTATTCAAATAAAGTGTTAGCAAAAACCTTCCTTCCAAGAGTGAATAAAAACCCAGACAAACACCGCAGAACACGTGGAGGATCCTTTAGATAAAAACAGTTTGGGGAAAGTGGGACAAGTTATGACAACTTGATATTATCAAACCTAAACTGTTTAATGTTATGTTTTAACATTACATTATACAGTTATATGTGATTGGTTATCACTGTGGCCATCATAAGACCATTATAAGTGTGTCATGAATATTTTTTTATTGACCTCAAGTAAAGTCATACAGTTCTGGACTTGTTACAAAGATGTCATTGAGTTTGATTATACTGTCAAATGTTTTTATAACAGTGTCATGTATAATTTCCTTGACCTCATCAAAAGTGGTCAGTTGTCATAACAAAGACATTACTGGCTTGATTAATGTCAAGTTGTCAGTACAAAGACATCTCAAACAATGTATTGAAAATTATGTAATCGACAAAATGACACTTAATGACAATAGTCATAAACATTCATAAAGACACCTTTATGTTCATGACAGATGTCTTGACATGATTATGACAGTGTGATGGCAGTCTGATGCACACCCCTTCAATTAAGATGTTACAGAACATTCTTATGCTCCCCGCACCAATTCAAGTCTGTTTGATTAGAATCTTCTGTAATAAAGAGACACGAACAAGATGCATTTGAGTTTGAATTCAAAATGGGACCAACATTTCAAATCATCCCAGTGGGCCAAAGCATCCATTTTGTAATAGAATTTACAGCCCCGTCAGAGTTATGCCTCTGGGACCTGCCTCTTAGCCAGCGTGTCGGAGTGATTGATGCCTCTGCACTGGTACAGCCACCCAGCCCAGGAGCTGAGTCAGTGCCTGGGGCTCAGACAACCATGCCTGGCTACCTCTTCAGGCCCTCGAAGCACACAGGAGAACGTGTGGGTGGGGGGAATAAATGTTCATTTTACAGTTGTGGGATGTTCATTCTGTCATTTCTCTCATATGGCACTTGTCTCCAGCAAAGAGTAGAGGATTTCTCCCAAGACATAATGGTGTTTTGTTACCCTGCGGGGGAGAATGGTAACCGTTTTGTTTCTGTCATTCATCACAGAGCTACTCTAACGACGAGCACTCACCAGAACCCAGGGACATGCTGCGTTCTTCCCCGAGCCGCTCCCACAGGCACAGCGTTGGTTTCGTCCCCACAGTCTACAATGGCACCCTACCTCCTAGTGAGTTTCTCGATTGTTTATACACACACACACACCATAATCATAGACTCCCACCCGCCCTCTCTCTAACATGGTGGTGTGTCTCTGCTCTGTCAGACTCAGCCCACAGGGGTCTGGCTCCTTGTCCTGCTGTGACGGCCGTGATGAGAAATCCAGTGTACACCGTGCGCAGTCACCGTGTTCATACCAGCAACTGTCCATCCGTTGCCTCCCAGATATGTCACCAGCACACCCACACCAGGTTACCACCTTTTCTTTCTTTCTTTTTTTTAATTTCAGTTTTCAGCAACATAACTAATCATATTCAAAAATTTTGCCACTGTTTTTCTGTTATTCTATATTTCTATCTTGTTATAGATCATTTTAAAAAAGCCACCAGGTTGGTTTCTCCCTTATATCAGATGAAACTAGCCTGTGTTTACATTTTCCCAGTCAAAGTTGCAGTAGGTTGTATGTTAACCAGTTAAAAAGAAGTTGTAGAAGATTTTTATTAAGATCATTTTATTTTTAATGCTATGTTTTGTGGTTATTATGGTGGAAACTCTACCACTTTTGTCCACAGGGGCCTCCAAAATCAACAAAATATAAAAGTTCCTTGTAGTTTTAACAAAATGAAATTAAAATAAAAGCAAAAATTAATTATTTGTCCCATCTGGTAAATTTCCCATACCTTCTCAGTCCACTTATCGTATGTTTTGGGTCAGGTTTTAACCACCTAATTGTGACGTGTTTAATTGCTCCTGTCAGCAGTGTTTTTTAAAGATATTTTTCAGTTCTTCCATCAGTGCTCACTGGTGTTACAGTCAGTAGTACCATCTTTTAATAAACCTTATTTATACAGTGCTTTTCAAAATCAAGTTACAAAGTGCTTTACATGGTAGACTTGAGATTAGAATATTTCCAGAGTGGGACAGAATCAAAATCAGGCAGTTCAAACAAAACAAAAATGAGGCAAAAAATGGAACAAACCCACCCATCAAAAAAGACAAATAGTTGTAATAAAACAAACAATAACAAAAGACATGTTGACAATAAAATAAATTTAATAAAAGGCTTTTTAAAAAAGGTTAGTTTTGAGTAATTATTTACTGTAAGTTACTAATTCAGATCCTCGGCCAGGAATTCCATAACTGAGAGGCCTTGACTGCAAAAGCTTGATCACCTTTAGTCTTGAGCCTTTGTATCTTTTCTGAGATTTTGGTGTAATATTTCTTCAAGTACATTAAATACCTCTTCCCAAAATGTTGTTAATTTTGGGCAGGTTACCTCCTTTTTACACTCAAGGAACCCTTGACAAAAAAACAGTCATGGAACCGGTCGTGGAAACGTTAAGTCATTTCAGTGTTTCTGACGGAGTCGTTATAATGACTAATATATTTTTAGTCTTTTATTAGTCTGTTTCCTAAAGGCAAAATCACATAATTAAATTCTGGGTTTGAATGAAAATAATTTCCTGCTGTTGCTTTGCCTCAATATTGAGGAGTCGTGATTTAGCTCAGCCCATCAATTTAACTAACTCCGAACTGTTAAATATCTTGCATGTTCTAATAATTGTGTGTTAAAGCATTATGTGCATAATTATATGTTTCCTGAGGCTTTTTTTTTTTTTTTTGGTCTTTGCAGCCCACAACACCAGGGTCGTCTGAGCCTGGACCTGAGCCAGCAGAAACGCACGGGCGACTACTCTGAATCCTCCTCGTCACGCAGCAGCAGAGCTTCACACGGTACAAACTCACTGCCCTCCAGCGCACGGCTCGGTCAGTCTGGCATGCATGCATGCACTCACTCGCACATAAAGGTCACCAACTCCATGCCCCTGTTCTCTTTTTTGGATATTATGTCACAGCATTCATTCCTGTATCATCTCATCCTTCTGCCAGGTTCTTCCAATAATGTCCAGTACCGCACAGAGAGGATCAAAATCCCTTCCACTCCCCGCTACCCCCCGCTCCATGCTGGGGTCAGACAGAGGTACTGCTCTCACTCACCACACGAGTATTAAAAAAACTCACAAGCCCCTTGGATCAAACTGCAAAGCAGCAGCTATAGGTGTTGCTGCTTGTTGCAAGAGAGATAATATCAAAGTTTTAAAGTGAGGCCTTAGAGCACCCCTTACAGCAGAAGCAAAACAGGAACCACCTTTAAAGTTCATTCTCAGGTGTGAAAATCTCAAATAAACACCTGAAATAAGCAGTTTTGATCATCAAATGTTCGAACTATTCAGTGTCTTTAGTCTTTGGCACCAGCAAATTTTGACAGGGGGTTAGAACCTTATCTTTTCATATTGTTAACAACCTTCTTTAAAGCTATAATATGTAGCTTTCCACATTAAAATGTCTAACATTGCTCAACTTATGCTATATATTTCGTTTAGTTGTGTACTTTGAACAGTGTTTGAAACATTTGGGATAATCTAACACAGAGAAATCATTTATTCAAGGTAATGGTGCATCTCCTGCTAGCCAATAGTTGCTATTTAAAACTACGTCTCATCTTGTTTTATTGTGAGAGAGACCCTTAGTGGCAGAACTTACATATTGTGCGTTTAATTAAACTAAGCTTCCACAGGCAGATACAGAAACCCATATCAACAAACTGCTGACAGGCAGCTCAGGCGGCAATATCCTTGTCAAAAATGAAGTGTCAGGATATTTGTGGATGTGGGACAAGTGAGACCAGGTGTTTACTGTACTTTATAAAAGCTCTTTGTATCGCAGAATGGTGTGAATGCAACTGTAATCAGATTTCAGTTTGTATTTCATAAGTGTATCTTCATGTGAGATGTAAATGTCATCTTGGACTGCACACACCCTTATCTGTTTCTTATTCTCCCCCTAAATCCAGGCTCCCTCTCACACTCGGAGTGTAGCAGTCCCAGTCTCATCACGCCTCCACAATCGCCACTCAATCTGGAGACCTCCTCGTTTGCCAGCAGCCAATCACAAGGCTCCATTTCCACTTTACCTCGGATCTCAGTCAGCCCTGTGCCAATAGGGGAGCGCAGGAAAGACAGGTAATGAGTGCTTACAGATAAACTTTTGAAAAATCAGTATGCTAGAATATGAACTGTCCATGCTGCAAATGAGCTTAACTGGCATATTTTCAACCAATTTCCTTATCTGGTATTTCATTGACAAATTGGGAGTCGCCTATCACAGCTGGCCGAATACAGATTATTAATCAGATGATTATTATTATATCTAATTGATCCGACTGATGGGATGTTGAGAAAATGGCTCTACAAATGGTGTAGATGTTGGTTGAATGATGCAGAGTATATATGATTATAAGGATCACTTCAGAAGCGGATACGATATGGCCTACGTCTGCCCTAAGGGATCCTCCTAGGCTATTTCAAAAGGTGTTGCCAGGCAACAGGTCTATCACGGTCAGAGCTGTGCAATCCCTCATTGAAATTCAGATTGAAATCCTATTAAAAGTCTTCTTAATAATTTTATGGAAGCCTCTTGGTGTTTCTAAAAAAAGAGGCAGTGATCTGCTGCTGTTGGAATTTTGTTTTATTCTTTTCTGAACATTTTTTTTGTCCCATCTTGTATCGCCAACACCTCTCAGTCTTTTACGCTGTTGCTGTCTCTGTATGATATCTCTGTATATCCTCCATTCTCCTTTCTATCTTCCTCCCGCCTCTTTGAAACCTTCCGCTTCCAGATCTCTTTACCGTAACCGATCTTTTCTAAGGATTCCTCTGGCTGCGAGGCCGAGGTTCTCCTCTCTCAGGAGCCTCAGGTTCGTTCTCGCTCACAGTGCTAAAGTCAAGGGAATGCCCCCCCCCACCCCCCACCACCACCACCACCCTCTCCCCGAGTTCACGTCAATCACATGCTTCAGTGCAGTTGGGTAGATAAGACAGAGCCTGTTCAGACCTGGATTAACATGCGTCCTGGGTGAACTGATCACAAGTGGACAGCTCTGAATATCCAAGTTCACACCTGGCTTTACAATGTGTTTTCAATGTGTTGTGATTGACCACTTGTGATCGGAACACTCTAATGGACATTCAACTGACAAAATATCCCTGGTGTTTTTTTGCATATACTGTCCATTTGGCCATTTATCAGTTCCTTTTTTCTTTCTAAACTCCTCTGTCAGCTGACAATGACCCTCATTTTTTACCTGTTTTGTCAGCAGACCGACATGAGAACATGATGCACTCTTACTTTTTCTAACTCTGTGGGAATCTGATGTTCTCAAATCACAGATGACAAAAATTAATGCCATAGTCAGAGGGAGAGAAAAAGTGTGTGTCCCAGTGCAATATGAAGCCTCTCTCCTGTCAGTTCCTCTCAGCAACACTTTTTTTTTTACAAGGAAAGAAACAACTTACTGTATTGCATTTAATGCCAAATTTACAAGAAGGCATAACTGATTAAGAATTTGTCAGAGCCGTTTTACTTCCAAGTAAACATGCTTGAGAAATGCATTAGTAGCCATTAACACGCTCCGGCAAACAGACACAATCTGTCTTCCACAAAGAAGAAAGAAATTTATGCATAACACTTCCGAATTTACAATTGGGCCCAAATTAATAAGAATTTGTCTTAGACAGCATTTGTCCTCACTCAACAACTCACAAAACGGTGCAGTGTTTTTAAAGGAGTCTGGGTTACTTGTGTGTTCACACACATCTGCTGCAGCTAAGAGAGCCCATATGGAATCTGCATTACAGTGAACCAAGTGATGTTCTTACAGGATATCACAGCTAAAAGAATGTGGTGACATGCGCCCCAGACCACCTCCAAATGTGGTCTGAGAGATCGGATCTCAAATGGGTCCTGATTACATTCACACCTGTATTTAGAGTTGTCCCCCTGTGATCAGATCACCAAGGACGCATGTTAATCCCAGGTCTGAACAGGGCCAGAGAGGAGCAGAATAGTCTTGTGCAGTTTATATACACTATATGGAATGCAAAAAGGAGAATTTGTGATGTTTTTCACCCTCCACAAGAGCGCGGTTTGATTTTCAGATTGCTAGTTATTTGCATGCCACACTGGTGCCTTAGGAAACAAAGAAAAAAAGACAGACTTGATTAGCTACACTCGCTGAACTTCAAATATTCAGTGTTATGTTTACATGTCTGCACTTTTCTCCCTCCATGTCGGAAAACCCACTTGAATCTCAGATATTGCATGCAGCGTCCATGCCCTATGATGACGACATGGTCAGTGTGCATGTGCATATTTTGGCCTTAAGCCAAGTCACCCTTTAGTGTGCAGTATGTATGTTATGCAATGGTATTATTATTCAGCCTCGAGCTTCTGGGTCATGGTCTTGTTTGTACACCACTCTGTTTACCCTTCGTCTCTGGCTGCTAATCCATTCCTCTTATCTGCCTTCATAGAATTATTGTATGCCATGTCCAAAGCCAACTTGTTATGAAGACACACAAAGTTCATGCAAATCTCCTCCATGTGAAGGGATTTCACCTGCCTGTGCTTTTATAATGTTGCACACAGTGGCTCTGTACTCCAGACCTGTCCAGTTTCTTCTATTAAGCCAGACATTCAGTGGCGCCCTGGAGAGATGATCAATTTACAGGCCTGGGGGGGGGAAATATAAGCTCAGGCTCAAACTTTAAATACAACTTTGTCTTTCTGTTAACAATGTTTAGAATTTGAACCAAATATGGTTTTGAGCAAAAGCCTGGGAAGAAAGTAACTCTCCAGAGCTGTAAATGCGTTGGTCAGTCCATCACCTCACCCTCTCAACTTGCTCCTGCGTGGTATCCTGTAAATGCTTTTCTGGGATGCTCTTCGTTTATACACATTCTTCCCTCCCACCAGGCCATACTTGGAGGAACCCCGCAATGTCATCGTGCATAAAGGAGCAGAGCCACTGGGCATCTCCATCGTCAGCGGGGAGAATGGAGGGATCTTTGTCTCCAAAGTTACTGGAGGTAGCATCGCCCACCAGGCCGGGTTGGAGTATGGAGACCAATTACTGGAGGTATGAACAGCCTACTGTATGTTGAAAAGGTTACAGCTTCAAGCAGAATAAATAAAAATGCATTGCCATATGCCTGTCAGGGAGCAAAGCAATATAGGAGAAGTCTAATACTCATACAACTAATATATGGTTGCTTCAAAGTCATTTTGCTGCCTCTCATACATTTATTCTGTGTGGAAAACTGTATTCATTAGTGTTGTCACGGTTCCCAGTATTTTAATGCATACTGAAAGCGTCTTTTCACTACATACGAAATGGCTGCGCAAGCTGAAATTCTGTTGCAGTGTCACATCAAGAGGGCATATACTGTTCTTGTGGGTGGCACACAGTTTGAATAGTTGAAAGAAACACTGAGAGGCCGGAATGTTTCTGACATAAGTGAATTAATCCAACAAAGACCTTGCAGAGACTTCTTTGCTGGTTGCCTCGTTTGGATGTGCTTCACTATCACAGAAGGTTGTGGAACCTTAAGCAGTGCTAATGCCTGTCCACCCCCCTCCCCCTTAAAGCTAATTTTGCTATTTTGTTGAATTTAGAGGCCCCTGTTGACAAAAGTGGTGGTGTTTCTGCCATTATAACCACACAATTATCTGAATGAAAATCCCCTCCTGCTGGCTAATTTGCTACTAGGATAATATACTGTAAATACATGTTTCATCCGATTTCACGAGGAATCAGACCCGGTGGTAGGCATTTAGAATATCTATGTAGAAATAGTAGATCTTCTCGTGGTCTTGTTTACTTATGTAGGTCATATTGAGACATCAGTATTAAACTGAAACTATTTAAAAACTCCTCGTAGTAGGTTTGAATAACCTACCCATGATCTCACTGGCCTGCTCTAGAAACATTTGCACTTCTCACACTGTTATAGGCACCTTGTACACGTGGTATTAAAATTCGATCCGTATCAGGATACGTTATGCAGACAATAAATGATTGGATCTCGCTTTGTGTTTAAACTTGGTATTTTTGATGCATTTTTGTTATCCTCATTAAGGTCAGATTTCTATCCTCTGTGAGGAATCAGACTTTGGTGAGCTGTTTGAGTAAGAGGGGAACTAAATAAATTTATTTATTATAGAGTTATTTGTCCCCTCTTGTGAATTCAGCAAATGTAACACATGAAGTTATTCCTTTATTTGTATAAAAAAATATTGTGTCAATTTGTCCCTGTGTCTTGCTGTACCAGCATGCAGGCTACTCTGTGACTAGATAAATGATATGCCTGGTAAATGGTTAACAGTAGATAATAATAATAATAATGATAATAATAATACATTTTATTTGAAAGCGCCTTTCAGGACACCCAAGGTCACTGTACAGAAAATATAAAAACAAAGATATAAAATACAAGATAAAAGACAACATACAATAAATAGGGAGGGGGGACTGTGTGAAGCAGTTTAGAGAGAGTAAGCAAGTCTGAACAGATGAGTTTTGAGTTTAGATTTGAAGATGGGCAGGGTGGCAGAGTTACGGAGGTCAGGTGGCAGTGAGTTCCAGGGTTGGGGAGCAGAGCGGCTGAAAGCTCTGCTCCCCATAGAGCTAAGGCGGGCAGCGGGTACAGTGAGATGGAGAGAGGAGGAAGATCTGAGGGCACGGGATGGAGTGACAACATGCAGGAGGTCAGAGAGGTAAGGAGGGCCGAGGTTATGGATAGACTTGTAGGTGTACAGAAGGACAAGTAAGTAAGTGATTCTTTGATTAACCGGGAGCCAGTGGAGTTGCTGAAGGATGGAGGTGATGTGGTGGGATGAGGGGATTTTGGTGATGATCCGGCAGCAGATTTCTGAACCAGCTGAAGTTTATGGAGGGACCTTTGAGGGAGGCCGAAGAGGAGTGAATTACAATAGTCAAGGCGGGAGGTAACAAGGCTATGGACGAGGATGGCGGTGGTGTGGGGGGTGAGGGAGGGGCGGAGACGATTGATGGAGCGCAGGTGGAAGTAAGCAGACGGGGTGATGTTATTAATGTGAGATTGAAAAGACAGTGTACTGTTGAGGATGACACCCAGGCTCTTAACCTGAGGGGAGGGGGAGACTAAGGAGCTGTCGATGGAGAGAGAGAAGGTGTCAACTTTAGATAGGGTGGATTTGGTGCCAATGAGTAGGAATTCAGTTTTAATGCTAGATCAGCTGCTCAGAGCAATGCACAAAATTGCACACAGTTATTTCTTACTGTGTTTCATTCATTTCATTCTTCACACAGTTCTCTCCAATAACACACCCTCTGGTGCTTTCATGGCACAGAATTAATTCGCTCTCTAAATTCGAACAACATCCTGTATCTTCTGTTAGCTACAAACAAATATCTGTATCAGTGTTATGTTGTGTACGGATGTCATCACATTGTGCATATTGTGTTTACACCTACCGAGGATCCTTACACAATGTGAGCCAGACTACCACCTGATATGGTCAGGCAGCTCCGATCACAGTCTGATCACAGGGCATTTACACTTTGCATTAAGATGCACTTTTCTTTAACTGGATAACATGTCTGGACGCAGATCACATTTTAATACCAGGTGTAAATGTTGTCATAGTGATCCAAGAACACAAAAGACTGCACATCCACTACAAATTAATCAAATATATATGTTTTTTTTTAAGTAAGACATTCATGGAAATCATGTTAACAATGTTAACAATTGTTTCCTCTTATTAGTAGTTAAAGGTCAAAGAGATGAAATGACATCCTCTGGATCTGTATCTGTGTTTAATATAATCGAGATGTGTTCATGACTGAGGTACATCGTGCATCATATAGATGAAAGAGAAAATCATAAATATGAATTAGTGACTTTACATAACCACATCTAAGCATGCTTCACTTTATCATGGAATTGTAAACGGCACTACAGATGTTGTGAGGCAAATAATGGCTCCGTGATCTCTTAGAATATAAAGTATGCACTCATTTTTTAAGACTTGTAAAATGGGTGTAAAACTAATCCCCTGTCAACTCTCATGAGTGCTTCACCAATTACCACTAATGACCTAAAACCCTTAATGGACTGGGCACACACGGTGTTCATATCTTTATCTTCTTTTCTTCCTTTATTAGTATAATGGCATCAACTTGCGGAACGCTACGGAGCAGCAAGCTCGTCTCATCATCGGCCAGCAGTGTGACACCATCACCATCATGGCCCAGTACAACCCACACATGTACCAGCTGGGCAACCACTCTCGCTCCAGGTAACGTGATGTTTTTGTTGTAGAGTAAAGATGTTTCAGTGTGGGGTTGGTTTCTCAGGTGTGCTGCTTGGCTGATTCTTGAATCGGTTCCAGTAAGTGTTTCAGTTTGAGAATGACATGGGTATTTATATTCTTTATGGCCAGGTGTTCTCTAAATGCATTTGTATTTTTTTTTTTTTTTTTTTGAGCACTGAGGCCAGATGATGCACTGTACATTTTCATTGCATTTACAATTTTTTTAGCTGAATGAACATACAGGAATCTCTGAAACAGCAGTTGTTCACCCAGGTGCCAAGTATACAGATGTAATTAACCGTATAGCTGTTCATCTTTAAATATTCACAATATGTAGTCCAACAAATGTTAGTTAGATACCAACATTTGAAAATTAAAAAATGTAAACTTACATTATCTAATATTATTTTTCCTTTCTTCTTGTGGCATTTTTCACCTTTAATTATATAGCGACAGTGACAAAATGGGGTAGACATGCAACAAAAGTTGCCCGCTGGAATCAAACTGGCAACAGTTGTGGCTTTGTGGTATGCGCTGTAAATGTCCAGCTACAGAGGCAGTCTTGATAGTCAATCTTAACTGAAACAAATAACATACTTTTGATAAGAATTTTAGTAAATTGGGTATTATGACAAAACATATGTACTTAGGCCTTTTTAAATCTAGGGTTCTTATAGTTTTGATGGCAGTTTAGGGACTCAGCGTATGATTCAGGGCCACGCAGGAACACCCATGAACTTGTCGTAGGATTTGTGATTGGTCTCATAATGACATTTACATTCCTGCGAGCACCAAATTCACCCGTCTTCACACAAGGCAGAATACTTTCCACAGGATCGGACCAACCACACAGCAAGTTGCCCACCGAAATCATTAACTTAAGCTAATGGCACTAGCATTGATGGCAGACCTTAATTCCTGTGATACTCACCAGGTGCCACTACTTGCCATGAAACCAGTAGCTTTCTACAAGTTGTCATTCCGAACCTGAGAGACGCCTTTTAGGGCGCAGTTTGACACAGTAGCCAAGTAGTGGATTGAATGTAGGCTACTAAAAGTAAGAGTATTGAAACAGACTGCAGATGATTAAAACATATATGCAGTTCATGTCAAGTTTGGGGGCTGCACAAAATGTTTCTGGGGGCCACCATTGGCCTGTGGTCCACACTTTAAACATTTAAAACATTGAACATTTACATCTAACAGTATCAATGTAAATGTGCCGGGGTTAGCTGCGTAGCTAATTTCAAACCATAGTCCCCCTGCAGCTGTGGGTGCACATTTAATCAGGATACAAGAAACTATTCATTGATGGAACTGGTTAACAGTTGGGTGGTGGTTGGTGGATGTTTTTTTCTATACAAAGGGATATTACAAAAAAAAAAAAAATTGCAGATCTAAATTGTATCAAACAAATAATAATAATAATAATATAATATAATGATAATGTATCCACAGTCTGGCATTTCACTATTTTTTCCCTTAATTAACATTGGATTAAACTCGATAATCTTACTTAAAAATGCAAATCAGTCTGTTAACTTTAAAACAATAAATGCCTTCTCAACCAAATGAAATATTAGAAAGGTCCGTGAAAAAGAAAAGTACATCTTAAACTCATGCCATTTCTCTCTGTTCTGCTTGGAATGGTTTGGAGGGAAAAAAGGGAATCACAAGCCTTGCGGGTGGTAACTATGAGATGATGTAGGTGGGGCGGGGACTTACAATTTAAAACCTTGTGTAATTTAATTTTATTGATGGAGCCAAATCTTTCCTATTTTTGACTTTTTTATCGGTGCAGCTCCCGTCTGGAGCCAGTCAGCACTCAGTCGACTCCCCAGGGGAGCGGAGCGCACCGCCACCCCCGACAATCACTCCACCATCGATACACTCAGCGAACAGGATGAGGGCACGCTCACTCCCTCCTCCAAGCAGACCACACCCACTACAAGCCCTCGCAATTTCGTCAGGTAAACCTCTGCACGAACATTGATAAAAGCAAAAAACAACCCTCTATAATAATATGTTGTGTAAGAGAAATGCTTGCTTCATTACACTTCAGTAACTCTCAAACTGACTTTTGTTGTCCTCCAGAATGCCGTCGGAGGGCAGCAGAAAGGTGGGTGAGCCACGGCTTGTGACAGTGCGCAGGCCGGGGGTGGAGGTGGGAGTCACGCTCTGCGGAGGGAACCTACGGGGCGTCTACATAGAGAGCCTGGATGAGGACAGTCCTGCAAGAGGCCCCGATGGGCTGCTTGCTGGGGACCTCATTCTGGAGGTGTGTACTCACACACATATGCATAGACACACAAGGGGTGCCACTAATGATTATTTTCCTGATAAATTAATATGTCAGCAAAAAGTATTTTGCACCAAACTTTTACACCATCTTAAAATGAAGAAAGATTGAATTTAAACATCTCTTTAAACATTAGTTTAGTTTTTACTGAAACCTTAGATTAAATTTAATTCTGTTGCACCAACACTCCAGTTTAAAATGTGATCCTGTATTAACTTTAAACTTACACTTGAGGGGGTTCAGCTTTTAAAATAACTTCCTTTTTTAGATGGATTGAGCAATATAATAATGTTCCTTGAAGACAGTTAAGGGACAGACTTGACCCAATTAAGTTTTATGATGCGTCTCTTCTTTCTTTTGCTCCAGTTAATAATTTGGTCTTGCACATAATGCACAAACACTTCAGCAACTGCCCAGTATATTGTGCAAAAAATATGATTATGCAGGTTTTTAGTTTATCATGTTCACAATTGTTGAGCAAATATTCAGTCAGAGAGACAGATCTTTTTAAGTGAGAGTTTTATTCCGTTTCAGAAAAGGAATAGCCTTCAATTTTTGTAAGACAGTAAAGAGTTGTATGTGTAATATAATTTTATTTTAAGTAATCTCAAAGCTAAACTCTTTGTAAGATGTTGCAAAGCTTTGTGTGTTGTTGCTACTGTGGACTCGAGCACTGCCAGACGGTGCTGGCATTTCTTTCCTGCCTATCATTGTTCCCCATTGATCTTCTCCCCATCTGCGTTCTCTGTCTCACTCCATGCTGCTGATCTATCCAGAGCGCCACAAACTCATAATAGACAATTCCTGGCATGCTCCCACTTAGCCCTCCGCCACAAAGGACCTGCTATCTGAATTGCCACGCAGCTTTGTCATCAGGCCGCGCAGCATCAGTCTGTCCTTCAATCTCCCATCTTGTTTGTTTTCTTCCCCCATACATGGCTCAAATCAATACTGCGACACTTTAATACAGCTGAAAGCTTGGAGGAAATGTAGCCTAGTGGAACCTTCACCAACACACCAAATGATTTCACAGATGAGTGTAAACACTCAAATTTCTTTGCTCTTCACCCTGAGTTTGTCTGATTTTTCCTGATGTGAAGCTCACTTGCCCTCTGTGTTTTTTTCCTCCCCCTCCACCTCATCTCTTGTCTTTCAGTACAACTCGGTGAATATGAAGAATAAGACGGCAGAAGAGGTGTACGTGGAGATGCTGAAGCCTGCGGAGACGGTCACGTTCAAAGTGCAGCATCGGCCGGATGACTTCAGCATGCTCAAAGATGTCCCAGGAGATGGCTTTTATATTAGGTACATACATATATAGGATTTAAGGTCATTTATTATCATATACAGATATACAGATAAATAATTAAATTCAGAATGGAACAGGGTAAAAATCTAAAACAAAATAAATACTTATATGCATACAGGAAATAATTCTGTAGTGCAGTTTTTGAATTTCGTCTCAAGATCTGCTACTCTCAAAAAATAACACATTAAAAGAGAAAAGTAGTCAAGTTTGAAGGAGCTACCAGCAACTGCATCTACACGCACAGCTGTTGCCATAGCTATACATATACATATGCATACACACATGCACACAGATCATTGTTGGGCGTTAATGTGTTACAGCTCTGTAAAAGGACCACTCTAATTTTCCCCAGGCAGCCTCATCTCTGTCCGTGCCACTATATATAGAACCACCACTGGAGCGCCCTGTGGACAAGCTGGAATCTTTCTCATCTAACCAATTATGTCCCAGATCCACTGTGTGACTGCAATGATGCTAATCACACCACAAATTTAGGTTATCTAATCTCCCTGCTCGCTGCACACCAGCGTGCAACACCGCGTCCGTTTTAGCGCCCGGTGTTTTCCAGACCCTTTAGAAATACATTGTATATGGAAAATGAAGCTCTAAAATAGTCACGTTTTATTGTTGGGAGTCTGTCGGGGCGTGTTGCCGCAGCTGCCGCAGTCACTTGTCATATAGGCAAGTGGGCTCGTGATGTCATCCACAGTAAATACACTCAGCCTGCCTGGCTGTCACAGATAGGCTGCTCGGCTATGACTTATGAGGCTCCAACAGGAGCCCAGTGAGGCCTGTGCTGTCGATAGATTTCACAGCACTTCCCTTTCTTACCCTCCTTCTATCTCCCTGATCCTTTATCTTGTTCTCTTCACACCTTTCTTGTCTGATACCTCACCTCCTCTTTCACTTTATCAACTTTATACTCCTGCGCTCCCTCGTCCTGCCCTGCTCCTCATAACTCCTCATCTATCTTTGTCTCTCCCTCCCACCAGAGCACTTTACGACCGGGTGGGGGAGGCCGAGGGGGACCTCAGTTTTAAGAAGGATGACATCCTGTACGTGGATGAGTCTTTACCAAAGGGCAGCTTCGGGACCTGGATGGCCTGGCAGCTAGACGAGAACGCACAGCAGATCCAGAGGGGGCAGATCCCCAGCAAGTACATGTGGGTGGAGAATGCAATGCACGCTTACACACATACACATTTGAGCTAGTGGACAGTTTGTAACAGCTGTGACAACAATCTACACCATACTGCTACAATGTAGGCATCATATGCAATGTCACTTCTGTCCCATATGTTCCATATATTCAAAGTCCTGCTGTCTTCTTATTGGGTGTCCCTGTAGACTTTCAAATGCTAAAATAACACATTTCCTCCTATAGCAGAGTCTGGACTCTACGATAAAGATTTGTAGTTATGTCCAGCAATGACTCTCAGAACTACATGCCTGACATAAACTCTTGTTTTAATCTTAAAGGGATTATTGGGGTTATTTAACGTGGGTTTGTTTGAAGTACTTATTGGTAATCAGTAGCTACAGGAGATGCCACTCCCAGTTAGGAGAAACAGAGAGGGTCACCAGCAGAGAAGCTAAGCGAGGTATTTTAGCCACTTAAAAAAGTCTACCAAAGAATCGACATCATTTCACTATATTTAGAATATTTTCACCGCTTCTCTTTGCTGGCACACAGCCTTTTCTGATGGGAAACCGCAGTTTTACAGTATAAGCCAAACTTACTCTCTACAAACTTACCAAACTCCATAGGTGAAATCAGTAATTTTATCTTTCAGAACACAGGAGTTGCTGAACTACTGCTGCTTCAGTCTGTTAGTTTTGTTTGTCTTATTGTGTGACTGTGACTTGGTGAATCCCAATCCCATCCTTTTAAAACACTTAAGCTGCACAATAACACAAAGAAACTACCAGATTGAGGCAGCAGTAGACCAGCAGCGCCTGTGTTCTGGGAGGTAAAATTTCAGATTTCCCGTATGGAGTTTGGTTGGTTTGGCTCGTATAATGACAGGTGCCTGTTGGAAAGAGCTTCAAAATAAAGTGGTGAAAATTTTAAATATAGTGTACACTTAAACTGACTAACATTTCTTTAGGTGGACCTTTTTTTAAGCAGCTAAAATACCTTTTATTGTATCTTTTGCTGACCCACAACCATACATTGCTTAGCTTCCATGCTTGTATTCCTCTCTGCTTCTTCAACTTGGGGCAGGTCGACCGCCATCTGCTGTATCTAACACACTGACTGTTGATAAGTACCTTATATGATCACATATTAAATAATCTGAACTATCCCTTTAATGCAACAAATTGTCTCTCAACATCTGTAAAACGATTCTAGTCCTATTTTTACACTGATACATGCGCAGTCTTTTCTGTGTGATTCCTCTTCAGTTAAGTCTGTTGTTGTGTGTGTGGTGTAGGATGGACCAAGAGTTTTACCGCAGACACAGTGTGACAGAAATGAAGGAAGACTCCAGTAAGACTCTCTCTGCAGCGGCCCGCAGATCCTTCTTCAGGAGGAAACAGAAACACAAACGCAGCAGCTCCAAAGACAGCAAAGAGATGGTGGCTCTGGACGCCATCAGCACAGACTCCATCCCCTTCCTTGACGGTGAGAAGAAAGGTTTAGATGTTTTGGACTAAAAATAGCAGCAGATATCCAAATGGCCGCATGAAAATCTTTACTGAAAAGGATATTTGACTGATCTGTGTGTTCCATGCATCAGACTGTGTGAGCCTGGCGTACCAGCGGGTCCAGAAGGTGGAGTGCACCTCTCCCCGACCGGTACTCATCCTCGGGCCGCTCACTGACCCCGTCAAGGAGATGCTGGTGAAAGAGTCTCCTGGGAAGTTCTGCAGATGTGTACTGGGTGAGTTCACCTCATCCAGGCCTGACAAACTGTCTACAAATCAGGGGAACAAAAGGTGCATTACATGAAGACATTATGATATAACAAAAGGGAAGAAACATAAAGTCCCACCCCTCACTAGATTAAATTCTTAATGCAATGTTCCTTTCCAGAAGAAATGGGTTTTTTCAGTATAGCAAGCTTCAGATTAGTTCTTGATTGAGCTTATGAATATTTTACAGGAAAGATTTGGAAAATACATCCAAATATGCTGGAGCATTACAGACTAAAGCAACAAAGTTGTAGTGAATGACTAATGTTTCAACTAATGTTAAATATTTTCCCTAACAGAATAATTATATTGATTATCTGGGGACAGCAGTCTTTTATGCAGAACCCCCAACATCATGTTGCATTTGAATTGTCTTGTTGGGGTTGGTTTGGGTTATATTACAGCAAAACATTGAGGAATATCTATGCTTTGTCCTATAAGCAATTTTGTTTACCCCTTCATTCTTTTTGTCATGTCCGCAGAGGTGATGAAGGCATCCCAGCAAGCAATTGAGCGGGGCGTCAAAGACTGCCTCTTCATCGACTACAAACGCAGGAGTGGCCACTTTGATGTGACCACTGTTGCTTCTATAAAGGAAATAACAGATAAGGTATTTAGTCGGTGCCTTTCTTTCTTACCAGATGTTATCAGGAAAGATAAAGTGGGTTCAATTTGTCTTTTTATCTCTGCTTTACACAAGATAAGCCATCACTTTTGCAGCGCTTTAATCTTCGGTATCGATGAATGAAAAGCAAGATTCCTGTTTGTAATTTCATTTAGTTTCACTTAATTTATATAAGTTATAAGGACACTGCACATTGATCAACATTTCTGTAAATTGGTTGTTTCAGCTGCAGTCCTTTGGCCAAATGTTTTGAAACCAATGTAGTATTTTGAAAAAGTGTGATGAAATAGTTCATCTCACGTGATGTTGTTTTTTTTCTTTTTTTTTGTTTTGGATGCAGGGCTGTCACTGTTTGCTCGACATCGCCCCGCACGCCATCGAAAGGCTCCACAGCGTTCACATTTATCCAATTGTCGTCTTCGTCCGCTACAAAAATGCCAAGCAGATCAAGTAAGTAGCAGCCTGTTGCCTTAAACAAACTAGGAGACACAAAACAAGATCTCCCTTCATTGTTAGTTTCTTTGAGCCACATACACTGTCCTGATAACAGGGGCATAGCCGCCCTGTGTGTGTGTGTGTGTGTGTGTGTGTGTGGATAATGGATGGATGGAGCAAGATAAGCCTTCACACTCTGCATCCCACCATGAACCCTTTGGCGCGTCTGTCAAAGCACCCCACCCCGCCACAAACTCTTGCATAATCCCAAACAGCTGGTGGACCATGCTTGTTTTTGTCTTTTTTTAAAATAAAGTCTCTCAGTGCGAGTGCTGGTGTATCTCTTCTTCTCTTGGTATTCATTGTTTGTCCAAGTTTGCCAGGATTCATCAGATTTTGTTGTCACATAATTAAAATACGTACAATGTGGGTGTTGTGATTCTCCAGTGATGGCTATGCTATTGTTAGACTACAGAGTCTTCATTTGTAAAGACCAACAGATTATTGGTTAAACGCCCTGATGACTGTCATTTACGTTTTCAGATTCCTCTTTAAAGAGATGCTGGTTACCAGTAAGCTAAGCTGTCATGTTGTTTTAATTAATACATTTCATTCATCATCAGTTTATCTGTTGATTATTTACCTGATCAATCGATTAGTTGTTTGGTCTATAAAATATCATAAAATGGTGAAAAATGTTGATCACTGTTCCCAAAGCCCAAGATGACGTTCTCAAATGTCTTGTTTTGCCCACAACCCAAAGAGATTCAGTTTACTGTCATAGGAGTAAAGAAACCACAAAATATTTCATTTGAGAAGCTGGAATCAGACAGTTTTGATTTCTTTTTTCTTAAAAAATGACTCAAACAGATTAACTGATTATAAAAGTAGTTGATGTAGTCCCTGATGTCATTATGGACATAAAGTTTAATGTTAAAACTGTACAATATTCTGCTTCTTTTACATGAATTTGAAGTGTTTGATAAGCACATTCGAGAGATCATTACAATTTTGTTGAATATATAGAAATATTTTTTAATCCTCAATACTGTTATTGGCATCGGCCCCAAAAATCCTGTCTCGGTCGGACTCCAGATTCATACCTCAAAGGCTCTGATCTGATCGAATGTCTCCATTTGTTTCACAGGGAGCAGAAAGATCCGGTTTATCTGCGGGACAAAGTATCTCAAAAACATTCCAAGGAGCAATTTGAAAGTGCACAGAAGATTGAGCAAGAGTACAGCAAATTCTTCACAGGTTAGTATGCAATCAAAACATCCAGAATAAAACAACAGACCACTGATAATACAAGTTTTATCTGTCAGTCTTTGCACACTGTTTTTAATGAGTCATCTTCTCTTTGCAGGTATTGTCCAAGGCGGCACCCTCCCGTACATTTGCACTCAGATCATGACTATAGTTGATCAAGAACAAAGTAAAGTCCTGTGGACTCCACTCGGCTGCCCCTAGAGGAGACCGGCTGCCACTACAGCAAGCTGCGGCTTTCATCTCCATTCCCCAAAACACTAATTAACCCTTTCACACTATACCAATAGGTACACTACAGTGAGCTACAGTAGTTATGTAAATTATTGATATTTTTTTATTTTGTCTTTTGCTATGATTTATAATCAGAGCCTCCTTTTTATTTCTGATGTACTCCGGAGCGGGTTAGTAGCACTGGATCCTGACGTTAAAGTTCATTCAGTCTTCCCTAAGGGTTCCTGGTGGTGTTATTTGTAATGCTGCATCGTAAGCGTCCGTTTACAGTCAAAAGACAAGTCTGACTTTTGGTGTTCAGTATTTGCTTGAATGCGTGTCCCCCCCCACCCCCACCCCCCCGTGTACACAAACCTCAACACTAATGAAGTTCAGCCCCCTCCGACCCACCCGTGTACCAAATGACATTGTGGTTTCCCTACAATTATGCACCCATTTGATGACGACTGACAACTAATTGTGTGTGTTTGTTTTTGTGCGTGAATGCGTGTGTGTGAGTGTGAGAGAAAACAATTGAGACTGTTGTTTGCAATCGTAATGACAATTTCAGTTGAGTTGAATCACGGTTGTTTGTTAGCATGAGTACGATGCTATAGAAATGGAATGCCAGGATCAGACATCACATTCCTCGTGGTGTTTCATCACAAAGTGCAAAAAGCATCAAAAAACCTCTTGAAGTATGTAGCTGTGGTCTTACTGAACCCGACTGCCAGCAGTGACGGCCATGAAAACTCAAAACACATCGATGTTTGCTCTATGCATTGTGTTTCTATAGTAGCTGGGTGTGTGGACAGTTTGTGGGCCTTTCGGAAGTGCCTTCGGAGAAGAAGCCTGATCTTAAACCGGCCCCTGATCATTTAGCCTGATTATTAACGGTATAATATGCAACATTTTCTAATACCAATGTATAGACTCAGAAACATCATCACTTAGAACTCATGAGATGTTTGTGGTGGTGGCTTTATCTGCAGAGACCCTGCCCTGTGCCTGTATCTCTCATTATTTTGCTGTGCTCGGGATGCTTACCAACCCAAACATCAGTATCTGATGTCCTACAACAATAAATTCTGTGGTTTAGAAACAGCTTGAAAAAAACCTACTGATTCTACCTTTAAAGAGGATTTTTGAAAGTTTCCAGTGATTCACTTAACCCATCACAGACTAGATCTGAGGTGCCCAAATTGTTTCCTGTGAAGGGCCAAAACCTAATCTGGATGGAGGCCTGTAGGCCAAAAATAAATGTTGAATGTTGAAATTATATTAAATCAAAGTGTATTATTTCATAGAAAATGTGCATTCTAAACCAAAAATAATGTTTCAAAATTATTAAAACACTACTCTTTACTTTGCTTAACAGCAATTGCATTAATTTGCAGAGATGATTGTTTAAAAAAAACAACAACAACCATATGCTTCGTTTTGGGAGCATAAATTTATAAGGAAAGACGCTTTTCTGCCAGAAAGTGTATGCAGCTCAAGATGCTGTAAATAAAGTTGAACAGCTATATTGTCCACCTTTGTAATCAAGAGTGGAAATTTGACTTTAGCTTGGTGAAAATATATGTTAAGCATCATAAGGACAACACTAAATAACAAATCAATATTGGATATTATGCAAAATGCCCCTGTATCACTGACCTTATATTACAGGCCTTTCACAGTCATTAGTCACGTTGTCATTTTAATATAATTTAAAAGGGAAGCTTAACAGCACTGTGCTGTACATTGCAGTAAAATTCAGATAATGTACTTTTTCACTGCACAAAATTTACATTTTGTATCCATTATGGTAAGGATTTCACAGCACTCACGAAATGAGGAGAATAAAAGCATGAGCTTGTTAAATTCCATGGTGGGCCAAAACAAAGGCAGTGTGGGCCGAATGTAGCCCACGGGCCCCAAATTGGGCGGCTCTGGACTAGATGATTTCAGGGGCCGGTTTGAGACCAGTATTGTGTAGAGCGCATGACAATGGTGAGGTTTTGAGGGCAGGCCGAAGAGGCGGCCAACGGGTTAACTCCTCAGAATGCACTCCAGGGCTAGACAGACCACTGTGTAACTATCATTCTATCTCTTTAACATATATTTAACAACAATATAGAGTATAACATATACAGTATGCAGATACATCAGAAAAAAACAAATATATATAAATATATATTACATGTATTTTCACTAGGTCATATGCCTAGGAACGTCTGGCGGTCAAGTCATGTCTTAGCAGGTATTAGCATGTTTTTTTTAAGAGTTTATTTTTGTTTTTTCGTGGTTGGTTGTCAGTCACTTATCGATGTACTCATTAAAAGAGACACTATGAAGCAAAATTTGCAGGGTAATATCTTAAAGGATTTTCCTCTGATCTGTTTAAATGTTAGTGACTTTTCATTGTTATTTAATTGTATTTTTTATTCAGGAGGCAAAAAATATTGACAAAAATATTCTGCCCTTCCTCGAAAAAACCATATCCTGTATCTTATTGTGCCAAAATCCACTGCGGCAACTTTATCCTTTTTATTTCTGTTTTGCACTTGTTTACCTGTTAACCTTAAACACGTTAACTGTTCCTAGGTTTCCAGTAGACTACGAATAGGTACTATAATTTCTACTGTAACTAATTCACATTTTTATCTCTCACATCAGTTCCTTACATTTCATTGATGGCCTTTTAATTCTTAATTAGAACAAAAAGGATCACTTCTTATTTGAATTATTAAAAAGGGATCTATTCTTGCACAGTTTTTCAAAGGAAAATTGGTCCACAAGTTTGACTATTGGGCTAAAAGAGTAAGCAGAAGCAAACTGTAATGTTACTATTTTTCTGAGTAGATAGCAGATTATGTTAGAGAGAAGGAGAGCGGGATACAACGTGAAATGGTTGTATTTTTAGAAAGGGTCTAGATGCCAGGTACTGATTGAACTTTTCTTTTATTAAAAAGAATGTGATTTGTATGTTGAGACATTAACATGAGAATAAAATTCATTTTCTGTATCACAGCATGGCCTTGGTTTGAGTTTTTGTTCATCTTTGGATCTTCTGCTGCAACAATACTAAAACAAAATATACAACCAAAAAGAACACAAGATATTTAATGTTCAAACCTATTAACTGAAAACTAAATTTGATGCCTGCAACATCTTCCAAAAAAGCTGTTTACGGATTGACTGCAGGCAGGACAGTCTATTACAAGAACTCTTTTACTGCGAAGCCACACTGTTGTAACACGTCTTGGCATCGTCTTGCGGGAATAAGCAGGAACGTCCCTGGAAAAAGATGCCTGAATGGCAGCACTTGTTGCTTCAAATGCTGTATGTACCTTTCAGCACTAATGGGGCCTTTACAGATGTGACAGTTATTCATGATGTCATGGGCACGAACACACCCTCATACCATTACAGATGCTGGCTTTTGAACTTTGCACTGTCACAATCTGGATTGTCGTTCTCCTCTTTAGCCTAGAGGTCATGATGTCCATGATTTCTAAGTGCTCCAGAGCCCATGTTTCTTTTACAGAATGTCAGTTTTTAATGTAGTGCTGCCTGAGGGATCAAAGGTCACGGGTGTTTAACGTTGGTTTTCCATGCCCCTTACATGCAGAGATTTCTCTGGATTCTCTGACTCTTTTAATGATATGATGGATTGTAGATGGTCAAATCCCTAAATTCCCTGCACTTGTGTGCTGAGAAATTGGATTTACCCTTGCAGTCTTTTATAAGTGATGAACCTCACCCCGTCATTGTTTGTGAATGACTGAGCATTTGGAGAATGGTCCTTTAATACACAATCATGATATTGTTACCTGTTACCAAGTAATCTGTTTACCTGTGAAAATGTTCCAAACTGGTATTTTTTGAGCATTTCACACCTCTCCCTGTCTTTTGTTGCCCGTCTTAAATTTTTTTTTAAATGTGCTGCAGGCATAAAATTCAGAATGAGTGTATATCTATAAAAAACAATAAAGTTAATCAGTTTGAACATCAAATATCGTGTCTTTGTACTGATGTTGAATATGGGTCAAAAAGGATTTGCAAATAATAATTGTATTCTGTTATTATTTATATTTTAGACACTGCCCCAAATATTTTGGAATTGGGGTTGTAATGCTTGAAGTCATTTCCTGTTTGGCAACCACTTTTTCGAGGGCTGTTTAGGCAATGCCTGAGAAAAAAAAGTCAAAAAAGTGATATGATTCTCTTTGTCCTTTTTTTTATTTAGGTTTTAAAGACGAGGATGAAAGCAAAGCTGAAAGCAAGTTTGCTTTCAATGTCTTACAGAAATGTGACGGTGTTCTTCAGAGATGTATAAGGATGAAAGTGAATCCATTTTGCTGAAAGCAGCAGCAAATGAAAAAGTGGCAGATGGAATGGCCATCAATTTCTGAGTTGAGATAAGGTAGTGTGACAATATCTGCCTGGATCTCAGAGCAGGCGATAAAGACGTGGCCTTGCTTCAGCATTGAGGAGGCAGCTGCACTGTCGGGTCTATATACACTTAAAGATGCCATGGCTCTATCTGCTGTTCAGCAGCACACCAGTCATACATCATGTTTGATGCTGAGAGGTCAATATGTGCTGTCCTCACACTAGATCACAGAGACCAACATGCCCCAAATGCTTATTTCTAATAAAAAATAAGATTAGGATTTTATTCATTATCTTGAAAATATAAAACAGGCATTCTGTATGCATGAGTCACTTAAATAACTTCATTTATCTTGTTGACTGGAAGAGAGACTTAATTATATAACCATGTAGACCAGGCCCATATTTATCAAACCCAAATTAAAGAAAGTAAAAATGGAAATGTCTTCAAACTTAACAATACAGTCTTAAAGGGAACATTTTACCATAAAATTCTTAAAGGTCCAATCTATGTTAATGGTAAATGTAGTCAGTTGAAGCAAATTCCTGTGTGTGCTATTTTTACCAAAAACATCTGAGTTATCCTGCTGCAAAATCTGCTCTTCCTGCATCCAGTGATGTCACAGTGATGTCGCTGGATGTAGGAAGAACTACAGCCTATTTCGATTTGGATTTTTGGTCTCCTCCTCTGGGCAGCCGGGGGCTACACTAGATAAGTATTTTTGTGACTTTATGCAATGTCTTGGCCAACAAAGTAATAGCTATAGGCTAGGGTGGTGACACACAGTAACATGGGCATCACAGGCTTGCACCACCGTGGTACATGTAGACACTGTTGAGATCACTATTGACATCAGGTGAGACTTCCTCCTAAAGGACCAGTGGTAAGGTTGTAGACTACAACCAACAGAATACCACATGCCTCACCCACCCCTCCTAAAAGTGAGAAGCTATAGTGGGCATGTTCTGGGCTACTGTAAAAAATGCTCCATGAAAGAGGGCCGTGCCCTCTGTAGATAAAACAGCTCATTCTATGGTAACAAAAAACACAACCATTCTTATTTTGAGGTGATTATACTAATGAAAAGACACTTATGAATAGTATATTCACTTTCTGACGTATTCTGCCAATAAATCCACATAAAGATTACACAATGGAACTTTAATTCTTACTGGAGAAGTTAGATCAAAGTAAATAAAAAATTCTTAAAAGAATGCACAGTGTGGCTGATGCAGGGCGAGTCATTGTCTCTGATTGATTATTCCTTTTCAGAACATACATGTAATTAGTGATCACTTGAGAGTTAGGTTGAATGTTACACTTTGCTGTAAGGAGTAAGTCTCTTGATAAATGTGTTTCTATTTTTAAACTATTTTTTTACTCCTCAGCTGGAACTCTTAAAAGTCTGATAAATTTGAACACAGGGTTAGGAACATGTAGTCCAAGAAAAAACTTTATTCTATATATTCCATATTTCTTTCTATATTTCTGCAGCACTCTATGAAGTTGTTTTCCGTGCGATTGGACAGCCTGTAGCCACACCAGATCTTGCTGGTTGATTGGGCACCTCTAGCTTGTGGTTTTTCCTCCGAGCTCTGCAGCCTGGGTCACATGGTCCTCTGGCCAATGATGTCACAGTGGATAACTCCCCTCCAGCTGCCTGTCAGGTTCATTGGGGCAAGAGAGCACCCAGTGTCTTCAAAACATCCACCATGTCTAATGCCTCAAACTGCCTGCAACTCCATACCCCTGACTCCGCCTTTTAGTTGTACGCTGGTGAGAACATTCACTGTTTGAAAAAGCCACCGTCGTGTTACTTAATGCTCTGCAGAGAATGTTGCTCAAGGTTACTAACAACTTCACACTACATCTGATATATGTGAAGATGTAGGTGCATACTGTCTGCTATGTTGTGCCACAATTCTTTAATGTCCTCCAAGTCCCCTCTCGCCTGTTTTAGAAAGGGGTAGGGTCTCCAGCGCTCCTGCTGGGGTGTCTGTTTCAAGACAGCTGCTGACAGCTCAACTGAACTTGAGAAGTCTTAAGTCTGACAGCGAAGGATCTTTGTAGTCCACGCTGGCAAGCAATGGCCTTCCCCCATCTCTCTGCATGATGGACCGGGGCGGCCGCTTCTGCTGGTTCTCCAGCATGTTAACTTTCGAAACATCCTGCGGGATTACCACCTGACTGCTCTCATGTTAATCTCTTCATCTGACAGCACTGAGACCTACGGCTAAAGTCCTGCTGGCCCTCCGGAACATTCACCCAACAGCTGGGATGATCAATTCTAGTCCCTTCTGCTATGAACACCAGCAAGATTTACTATGACACTTAATGTATGTAGCATGTGCAGCTGATGCTTTCACTTTCTGTGACCTCTCTGGGGGCTTTTTGCTGCTTTGGAATTTGGATCTCAAAAAGTTTAAGCAATGCTGCAATGAGAATGATTTCCAATTTGTCAGAGAATACTAATATACAACATAAATTACACTCAAAAATATAAATGCAACACTTTTGCTCCTTTTTTCATGAGTTGAAGTAAAAAAAAGACTTCTTTGCACACAGAACGATTATTTTGCTCAAATTTTGTTTGCAAATTTGTTAAAATCAATGTTAGTGAGCACTTCTCTTTTCTTTTATTGCACAGGTGTGTCTTGGACCAAAGAAACTAAAGAAGAAGGAAGGGACTTTAAATATTCATGCTTTGCTTGGTTCCAGACTTTGGAGGTAGTTCTACCTACGACTAAGAGAGATACATGGACAAGCACACGAAAACCCAACATGTATACCTTGTTTGACCTTTGATGGAGAAATGCCTTTAAAACACTGAAAATCCACTTCAGAGAATAGCATACTCATTGATTTTACTGATTGATTTTTTCCAAAAGTGTGTATTGTTTAATCATTCCAAATGGAAATGACACTGAATCTGGAGCATACAACATCTAAAAAGTTTATCATGGAAAAAGATTTCACATAGGGCCATTGATAGAAAATTTTTACCACTTTTTCCCAGGAGGACAAAGTCACCACCCTACTCTGCCTCTGATTGTCTTACCCTGATATTGTCAACCTAACCCTTACCAGTCACCCCTCATGCGTCAACCTAATTAACCCAACCAGTGAGGGCAACGAGTACTAGCCGAACAGAGGCAGAGTAGGGCGGGTCATGATTTTGCATGACATCTGTATCCCTTTGCGAAACAGCCATAGTTTAGTACCTAATAAATGTTAGAGTGGCCTTTTATTGTGTTCAGTCCAAGTCACACCTTTACATTAATCATGCTGTTTAATCAGCATCTCTATATGCCAAACCCGTCAGGTGGATGGATTGTCTTGGCAAAGGCGAAGTGCTCACTAACCTGGGTTTTAACAAATTTGTGAACAAAATATGAGAGAAATAAACTTTTTGTGTGTATAGGAAAAGTCTTTTACTTCAACTCATGAAAAATGGGAGCAAAAACAAAAGTGTGAATCTACAACATGAATAAGCATTAATGCTCTCAGTTGAAAGCCTCCATTATCTGGGCCTACTTGTGATTTACACCTCATTTGTTTCCTCCAAATAGCATCATTTATTCAACAAAGATGACCATTAATAAAACATTTCATCATGACGAGGAATTGGAAATCTTGGGTTTCCTGACCAGTATCACTTTGATTCTAGCAAGAATTTTCTTTCCTTTTCTTTTTTTTTTTTTTTAAATTAAAATGTAGTAATATTGGGGGGGAAAGGGCAGTGGATTCTCCCATCATTTGCCTTTAATGTGACACTTCACCATTTTACCAGCAGGAGGACAATTTCAGCTCGGGGCCCATCCTAACAGTCTGATCAGCAAGAGCCTGAACACTTGCTGGTCAGATGCTGTTCAGTGGGACCACAGAGCATAAATCAAGCTTCACAATGCACATAGCAACAGAACTGTTTTAAAGCTGAAACCTTGTCTTTGCCCGTCTTATTTTGATCTTGCTGTTTTGCTGCGGGGTCATTCTCAAGAAAAATCAATGTCAGTGAAGTGGAGCAAATAAACAGAGAGAATATTTCAAACATTTTAAATGTGGTGCCTGTGAGTTTGTTCTTGCTCTGCGACTCATATTCAATATAGCAACCAGTGGTGGATAGCGGTGTTGGCCTGCACTGCCTCTATTTTATGTGAAGTCAAAATGCTTGCATAGACATTCATAACTCTGAGTGCTATAATTTACAGATCGCCTTGTCTGCAGTGTTTTACAGCTCGAACCCCCTCCCAGGTTAAAAGATTCTGTTACAGCAGCTATTTCTGTAGAAGCACTAATATTTCCCAGACAATAAATTACCATCATAGAACATATATCACACATGTTCCTCGCACCCTACTGAAGCATGTTTACATTTCAAATGATCTGTGCTCCAGATCAAGTGTCATAATTGCACACTTCATGGGAGAACGGGCTCAGATATTTGTTAATTATGTCGCCTATACTTTAAATCACACTCAGTGCAGAAGAGATAGGAACATTTGGAGTATTCAGAAGGACTTGGGGGACAGAATTGCAAACAACCTCCAAGAAGTCTGGAGCCTTGTGACACAGGTGGCTGTGTGCACCTGCCTAGTCTGGTGCTCAGGGGTCAGTGGTTATTCAGGGCCCCTGGCCAGCTGTTTGCCCATATCCTTTGGTCTGGCTGGCTGCTTGAGGGGGCATCCATAAACTACTGCTACTCATGCCTCACCGTCATCACCAATCCACACCTGTTTTTGACCTAATATGTGAGCTAAAAGTGTAAGCGTATTACAGTAATTGACCGGGAAGGACATTCATAACATTCCCTCTGTGTGTGTCTCTGCGTGTGTGTATGTGTGTTCATTTCTCCAAAATGAAAACAGGGACACCCATCAGGCACGGATGAAAAGCCACAGACAGTCAGTAATTGAACAGGAGGGAGCACTATCCTTAATGAAAATTCAGTAGGGGAGGTCAGGGAATGTTGTAACGTGGGGTTGGTTATAACGCTGTCAGTTTGTCCAATCAAGAAAAGTGCTGTGACTATGTCATCAATAGCGTACACTCCCATTTCCTTTTTAAGTCACAGGAGAACTGGCATGTCTCTGTGAACAACATTGTGGATTTTCTGACCAATAAACTGAACTAAACTAAACAATACATTTTCAGGTAAGAAAGTACATTCTTTTGGATTATTTGATTCTTTGCATTTATACTACCTTCTACAGTCAAAACACACATACATAAAGTGCACCTTTTTCACTTTAAAGCTACTCTACCAGGAACCTTCATATTGCGTTGATTTTGAAGGCGCCATTACCATAAAATGTAATGTCAAAAATATAATTATCTAAAGAAAAATCTCCCCCTTTCTCGTTTTAACTGGCTAACGTACTATTCACTATAACTTTGCCTGGGAAAATGTAAACACAGGCTCATTTCTACTGATTTCACAAAGAACACGACCCAGTGGCAGGCATCAAGAATGACTATATAGAAATAAACAAAATCTTCTCGTGAATGGTTTTATTTGCTTATGTAGGTCATATAGAGGCATCTGTATTAAATTTAAACTGTTTCATAACAAGTGAAAAATACCTTGTAGTAGATTTAAATTGTTCATTTTATTTATTAACTGTTTATCTATTTAAATAATTTATTCATTGAAATTATTTCATAAATTGGATAGTGTGCGTCTTAAATGACCTCTCATTGTTACATTTCTCCCCAGCTAGTGTTACAACTCATCCCTGGGGAGTGGGGTAGGTTGTAACATGGCAAGTCTTTGTATTTGACATGACCTCATCTGTGATTGTGTAGCTGACTTCCAAGTGAGTTTTATTTGTAGTGGACAAATATGGGTACCATGTAGAGCCTGACCAGTATATCGGTCCAGTGAAATTATTGGCCAATAACAGCTATATCAGTCTATATCAGTACCGGCATACAGTCTCTGATATGCACCTGTGTGAATTCAGGTTGAATATATAGTGGGAGTCAGTGACCTGCGGCTCTGAAGTCGCATGTGCCTCTTTTGCCCCTCTCTAGTGGTGCAGTCTCCCTGCAGTTTTGACAAAAAAAAAAAAAAAAAAAAAAAAAAGAAGAAGAAGAAATTAATAATGTTTATTTTTTAATATTTTAATTTCATTTATTATTGTCATGGCCTAAAGTAATTCTTAGATAATTAAGAGAATTAAAATTGTGCTACTATTTTTTCATTTTTGTCCAGAATGGCTGTTTTGATAGTAAAAGTTGCTGACCCCTGGACTATATGTGAACCTCTTTTTTTTAAACACAGCATAATGCAGATTGTTTTGATTTGTTAGCCTTATAGGCATTATTTTATGTATACTTTATACTTTGTTCTTGATTTGGGTTTAATACATACATTTATTTTGATCTAATTGTGTTTTTTAATATATGGCTTCTTATAATCATTAAAAATATCAGTGAAACTGTAAAATAAGTTTATCTAGTCTATAAGTGTTAACCATTTTTGAGAGATCATTGCAAAAATGTGTTTATGTATATATTCTGTATCTCATATTCTGGAGCTGTGTATCGGTAAGAATCTGGTGATACCATACGTATCATGATACAGGGATTATGATCCAAGATATTGTGATATATTGCAGTACTGTAAGAAAGGTGATATATTTCTAATATCTGTATTGGCATTGGCCCCAAAAATCCAATCTTGGTCGGGGCCTAGTACCATGTATCAAAGTTTGAGAGATCTAGCACAAACAGCCACTAAGTTATTGATGCTCAAACAAAACGTGTTACTAACGTCCCCGGTCTCCCCTACAATAACATCCCTACGGGGACAGACAGTCAATAATAAGCAACCTCACTTTATCGTCGTTTTATATCCACTGCTATCAATACATAGATTCCAGCGGGGACTCATCATTCGTTGTGATTTTTATATAGTCAGCTATAATCTTTAAATTTATCACCGATCGATCGATACGGTCGCTTTTCACAAAGCCTCCTCGTTTTTTCGCGACGTGCGTCATTGGCGCGCATTAGAGACGCAAAGGCGCAATTGTCAGCCTACCTCTTTTATATCCACCCGAGCGGCGGAGAGCGGTCGGCACTTGGACTTTAAACGTCGTCGCGGTATTGCTGCCCTCTGTCCATCTTTATTATTAGCGCTTCGCTCCGCCCTCCTACCTGTAAATCTCCCGGCTCTCCTCTGGAGCGGAGCTGACAGGCGCTCTCAGCTGGCCGCTCCGTGCCAGGGCTGCAGGGGACCGAATGGAGACAGGGACATCCACCCGAGCGCTCGTCCGCCTTCTTTTTACGCACAACTGACGAGGAAAATGCCCGCAAGAACATGTAGTCTTCTGCACTGCGGTGACAGCTAAAGCAGAATTAAAATTAGACATATCTGTGTATGTGTGTTTTTCGTCTTTTCTGGCACAGTCGATTCGAAAGAAAGTGAAATCGATTCTCCGGGATCCCTGAATGGAAGACGGCTGAGAGAGAGGTCGCCTCGCCGAGAACAGGCTGGAACATTTTTCACTGTCGCCGTGTTCACCACCATCCGACATATCATTGGCAGCCTCATCGGGCTGCAAACGACGCCGTCTCTGCCATGGCTTTTGGCGTGAAGGAGCCAGAAACCCCCTCAGATTGAGAAGCGCCTGTAAGATTCGTCATTATTGCGGATTTAAATGCCTCTCTCCAAGGGCCACCGACCCGCTATTTCGGTCAGGTTTGCGTGTGCGGTGCCTCACGCTGTCACGAACAAACATTTCATAGGCTGCTAAAAAACACAGACTCCATCAGGGTGGGTGAACATAATCTAACAGCGAAGAGGGGGATTTTTTTTTTTCCAAGCAATATGGCTGGTGAGTGGGGCTGGGGACGCTGGCACAGGCTCTCCAAGGCTCCTAAATGCTAGCTGAGGCGGATGGCACCGTTCCCCATGGAAGCGACAGCTCTATGAGGACAAGCAATATCAATAATAATATCAATCCGGACTCTTCAATCTTAATATCCAAGATGGAAGACGTTGTCATCCCATTCTCGTCCGAGGTGCCCTGCGACAATAATGGACAGCGCATGTGGTGGGCATTCCTCGCCTCCTCCATGGTGACGTTTTTTGGGGGTCTCTTCATCATCCTGCTATGGAGGACCCTCAAATATCTGTGGACTGTTTGCTGCCATTGCAACATCAAAAACAAGGTATGGCTGCTGCTGTGTACACAATAAAAACACATACAATAAATACATATAATATTCCTGTATTTTTTCTATGTGACCATGGCCTTCATTGTGCAGGTGAATCTGATGGTTTCCCTCATCATCTGCACCATCTGCACACACTAAACACAAACCAAGTGCCAGTTGCAGTGCCTTTATAATGAATGCATCCCTTGAATATGATTGTTATCATCCCTTGGCTGTGTTTACCAACTCCCACTCTTGAGTGAAGGGGGTGGTGTTGCATGACAGATATGGGTGGGATGAGAGCAGAGCAATTCTTTCATTTTATTCCTCTTCAGCATACATCAGCAGGGTGGAAGTGAGCATTTCAGGAGGCCATATTTATATACACACATACTAGTTTCATGTAACCAAACACATGATCCTGCACATTCCACTAGTGAGACCTAATGAAGCCCACTGGGACTTCTCATGCAGACCCAGTGACATCAAGGCTGTCCCTATTATGGTGTGCAATAACTCTCCAATCATTCCGTCTTTTCACAGCTTTCTGTTGTGGTTGTAATGTGTTTATGCTGCACATTAAATGTCTTTGTGCAGTGATAACGCTAGCCTGTCTGCAGGACTAATATAGAAAATAGGATAAAAAGGGTGACTGCCCATTACTTTGCTCGGGGTGGCCTGCATTAAGGGCCATGAATCATGGCTGATTCACATGTGTATTAAAGCCCAGCTTCATACATGACTCACACACTTGTGTATAGTGCAAGTGGTCCCCTGGCTTCAGAGAGGGGCAGTGGAAAGGTAATGTTGCTCAGAGTGTGCAAAACACGGCCTGGCAAGTTTTATTTAGCGAGGCCTGTGTGGAGTGAGAAAAAAAATGTTTTTTTTTTTTATGCAAAAGAAATCAGGTACTGGCAGGTGTTGTGACAGTGCCAGACCAGGAACTAGTGACAATGATGGACGGAAATAAGAGGGAGTGAAGGTGAACCTCTGTGTCCTTGATATGTTTGGGTCGTGTCCAATTCAAATGGATGACCTGTGTCCCTCCTGCCGTTCTTCTGTCATGTCCTTTTGTTGGCCTTGGTCCTTTTCTGCCCATTTCTGTTTAGTATTATGACAGGTGGGAGACAGGGCATAGAGTCATCATGCTTAACTGACAATAACTGCAGAAAGTAGCTTTCATTACTCTGTCATGCTGAGCGCTGTAAGATACAATATTTGGTTTGGTTTGTTGTGCATCTTTATCACATGTTCTCTTGTTGGTTGTTTTTTGTGTGATATTTCAGTAGAACCACATTGTGATATTATTTTCACATCATGTTAACGCTTTCAAAAATCTGTTGTCCAGATGAATTCTAAAAAACGTGAATGGACTCTAATAAAAGTAGGTGGTGAAGAGTTTTGCATAACAGCGACAGTTTACATGCACATCAATTTTCATTATTTTGAACATGACGATATTCCAAATACAATAGGCCATTTAAACAGCATATTCCAAATTAGTCCTTATTCTGAATAATTTTTTGAATAAAACGTGGGATATACCGAAGTTATACATGTCTCAGGAAAATTCTTTGGACATGTATACATCGCATTCATAATATGTGTCTTAATCGAGGTTTTAACAGCAGTTTGCGACACAGAGCCTCTTACCTGTTTACAGTCAACTCTGTTTGTCAGAGTAGGAGTAATCAGTAGGGTAATCAGTAGGATTATTTCCAAGCTACTCGTAACCAGAACCAGAAGAGCAATTTATTTGTTGTGCCTCATTCCCAGAATGTCAAATACCGACATTTTGGGTTGGTTAAGTGTCCCTAGCACAGGAAAATGATGAGACATACAGATAAAGGGCAGGGTCTCTGCATATACAGCCACCAACACACACTTCTAGTGGGTCATAAGTGATGACTGAGTTATGAGTCTACACACTGGGTGTTATAAAGAAAAATATTGCAGATTATGCCTTTAAACATTATAAAGGACTTGGATATCAACAGGTTTTTGATATGCTTTGGTATGTTTTGGATGGTATATAATATAAGCCGTAGGAAGTATGACATTAAGTTAATAGGAGTGCGTGCAGCTGCATGTAAACGGGAATATTAGCGCAATATTCATCTTTAATTAGGCGTGTAAAATACTGAGTAGGAATATAGATTTTTTCCAGAATAAGGGCAAAAAATAGAATATGTTGTGCATGTAAATGTCACTGAAATACAGTTAATTCCACTGAACATTAATTAGATTATTTCAAGTACAAATTTTGCATACATTTATGCCATATAAATTGATAGCTGAAAAATATACAAAAACCCATAACAGATATGTTCAGTTAAACTGTGTTGTTTCTAAATAAGGACAGAAATTAAACCTATCATTTATCATTTTTTTAATTTAACAAGGTAAAAAAACCCAGTTAAGATACAATCTTTTTCTTTTCTTTTCAGTGGTGACTTGGCCAAGAAGACAGCAAAGTTACACACTGAATGTGTGTCAATTACATAAGAAAATACAAGACAAAACATTACAAATAGTGCAGAATAAAAGACTATGCTCACTGAAGAGGTCAAATACACACAGAGAATTATGCCAAAATGAATTACATATTATAGTAGCAGCATTTTGTCACAAAAACTTTGGGTAGCTTTTGTTTAAAACTGGATAGACAGATGAAGGAGGGTGGATTGAGTCTAGCCCGCAGGTCATTCCAAGATCAAGTGCCATAATAAGAAGGAGAATAACTCCTTTTTCCCAACTCAGTCTGCACAGGTGGCACCTTTAAGCATAGCCTATTCTTGGATCTAAGACTGTGGGTATTATAACAAATACCAATTTAGAGCATATGTCCACGGATAATCTGCCTAGAATTGCTTTGTACATTAATATATACCAGGGTTGCAGCCTGCACATAGCATCTCATGTCAAGCCGTTCTTTACTTTTGGATTGTCCTGCTAGCCTCTTGGTCACATTGAAAGACATTTACATGATATCAGAGTTAAAATACAACCAGGCCGCTGGATTTCAGATCATTTCCAAGTCTGCTTGCAAAACACTGTCCCTCCTAAACAGCTCTTATTTACACTGAGAGATAATTCTGCCCAGTATGCTACTTAGGCTATTACTTGGCTGTCAGCCTCCTGTCATTTTGTTCTGCCCATGGATCCCAGTATCAGAAATGGCACCAAACCATATGTCATCCTTCATACTTCTCATCGTCTTGCAGGGGAAGCGATGAAAATAAACCATGCAAATATAATGAGGTATCCATCTTGTGACTGCTGGTGGGTATCTGGTTGCATCTCATCTCTTGTAAATGAGGAGAAACTGTAAAAATGGAAGCTCTGTTGGTGCTCATTCTGTTTGTGTATGTGTGTGGAAGGCAGCAGAGCCATCCCGTTAGGTGACTTTGGTGGGCTTGACACTTGGCTGCGGAGGGAAAAGGCTTGTTAGGAGTATTAAGAAGGGGAAACTGGATCTGTGTTCAGCTGACTAGTGCGGCCGGCGAAGTTGGCATGTGTCAGAAACAGGATGCATAGTTGGCGTGGGGCGGCGGGGGGTTAGGTAGGCTTTCTCTGGCAGTACTGGGAACCTGGAATCAGAGGCAAGGGAACAGAGGTGGAAACTCTGAGAGAGACACAGGAGGAAGTGGAAACACGGGGTGCGAAGGTGACGAAGGGTTTGAGAGGGGGTGTTGCATTGCATGGTGTCCTCCTGTGCTCTGCCATTGACACACAGCTGTGTCCTAATTCTTTTAAATGCCCCCCTCTTCTCTGCCAGGATTATAATGGAGATGTCATGGGTCATAGAGATCGTACAGGAGGAAGGAAAGAGACGAGCACAGAAAAATGTGCAATGTACTTTGTGAGTCTTTGAAATCATGACTGTTCAAACAGTGTCTGAAAAACATGGAATCACAGCCTGATGGTGGCCTGAATTGTACTGCAGAGCCAAACTAAAGTGAAAGTATGTTGTGTCCTACTGTTAGATAAGCCTGGGACGATACACTTATCTCCCGATGTGATACTATCACGATACTTCGGTGCCATTCGATATGTATTGCAGTTCTTAAGTATTGTGATTTGACAAGTATTGCAATTCAAAATTACGATTTATTGCGATTTTTATTTGCTTTTTTAAACACTTGACCACAGTTGAATCAAAGACTTCTAGACACTGTATAGTATGATTCATATTTCCAAGAACAATACATCTCACATGTTATTCAGTCTTTCTGTCTTTTATTTTAGCAGGATCATTGCTCTGCTGCTCATAAAGTAGTAAATAAAATATGAGTAAATAAAGTATGAATACACTTGTTGTTTTATGTTCAGAATGTTAAGTAAAATGGATCCATTTGTTTTGATAATTTTACTGTGATTGTTATGCTAATTTACATCAGTGCTTAAATGGGAAGTCCTGTTATATGTTAGCACCGAGCTAACGGACTATAAACAGAAGACTCACGATACTTAAGAGAATAGATTTTTTTTCTCCGACTCCTACTGTGATACTTTATTAGAGGGTAATTAGAGACACATTATAGAAGTGTACTGTAAACTAAAGTGTATTATTTCCCACTGTACACCCTTATTAGACTTAATTAGAAGTTAATTGGGACACATTACAACAGAACTGTACTGTAAACTAAAGTGAAATCACATACATGCTACTTCCCCATTTAAAAACAATATCGTGAACCAGATCTATAAAGTATGGGCCAAAATCGTAGTGGCAGAGGACTATTTTATCTGTGGGTGACTGCACAGACTTATTGTAATACTGCTGGCAGATAATGTGATTTAATCAAAGAAGCAGGAACCAGTCTAGTAAGTAAGAAAGTCTAATCAGGGTCTAATACTGTATAATAAAAAACACAGTATTTCTAGTTTTTGTGTTATTAGTGTACTGTAAAATTAAGTGCAAACATAATCTTTCTGTTTCTATCTCTCTAAAACAAGACAGGACAATTTATTGCCGACAACGAAACAATGTTTTATAGTTCTGGTGCTGTCTCCGGGTGGACAACATAAAATAAAAAAAAAAACAAAACACAAACTCGTATTGATTTTTTCTAACACTGTGCTGGTAATGGCAGCATTTATGGCATCATTTATCTGCTGGGTGTTTCTGCCATTTTTAAACCACATATCAACCACATTTGTGATTCAATTTGCCCTCAGTGGCCCCGCAAACACCAGCACTCAGACTGCCTGGACGAGCTTCATTATTTCATTCCCTTTTTACAGACTTCACACATTCTGAATGAGGAGTTTCCCACTAAGGGAAAGACTCACTCAAGACAATACTAATGCATATGCATGACTGACAGAAATATAAGCACAAACACTTACAAATGAAGTGGAGGAAACCGCTGCCATGTTAGCATATAAGCCTGCTCTATTTTCTCTCTTTCCCTATGCTCTTGTAGTGTTGCTGGATTTGTAGAGTTTTTGTGCTATTTTCTGTGCTGCTTTGCTGCTTCTCTGCTGTATGGTTATCTAATGGTCTAGTTATCTACTCTGCGTCATGCCACCTCCAGGAGTTCTTATATGACGCCTCTGTTAGCTGGGATGCGTGGGGAAGAGTAGAGGAGTATAGCGGCTTTGCGTTTGTGGCACTGCTCTCTGTTCAAACATGAATGGTCCCATCAGCCTCAGGAGAAAATGTGAAAACATGGCTTAACTAAAACATTAGAAATACCTGCTGTAGTGTCTGTTGGAGGACTGGGGGATAAATGATTAAATAAATTATTATTTTTGAATGATTCAAACTACTGACATCATGAATCTCTTATCAGACTAAACTAACTCATACTGCTGTTTGTACAACAACAACAATCAGTGAAATCTAACCAGGAGAGATAATCAGCCAATCAGCCAACAGCCCATCATCTTTCACTCAACATAATTAATTAAACATTACAAAGATTTCAGAAGTGAGCCAACATGAGAAAGGAAATACATGCAGTAATGTATCAGAAAATAACTTAACCTAACCCTAGTTTGTTATTGTCTTGTTTGTATTATTATATTGTATTATTTTAAAACATACAAGTGTGCAAAGTTAGGGACAGGTATGTAACATGGTGACATGTGAAATGTCATCATGTGCCATTGAATTGAATAGAAATTGTAAGGATTTAATTGATACAGATATTGGTACCGATACTGCTTTTCAATGAGGTGCTTATGGAAACTCTCATTGATACTATCATCCTAATTTGGTGCAAAAAATAAAGATATGCCATCAAAAGATGTGAGAAGATTCAAGTTTTTTTTTTTTTTTTTCCAGAAATAACAAGTTAAATTTTTTCTTCAGTTAGTGCTGCAATTTTATTTAATTTAGTAAAGTGACTTTTGAATATATTGCCCTGTCAGCTGTGTAGGTAATGTTACATAAATACAGATAGGTGTATTATTTATCCAGGAGCTTAACAATATTGACCAATAAGGAACTTACTTTGATCTGCTCTTGTGCGGTGAAAATGAATAGGCAAATAGTTTGCTAATCAATCAATCGAAAAATAAATAAATAAATTAAATAAAATTAAAAAAAACAATCATACTCTGGTTAAAGCTTTTCAATCATGTGGATTTGCTTTTATCGTTGTGCTTTGAACTGTTGATCAGACAAAAAAAGCTATTTAAAAAGCAAATCAATCAATATCGCAAATGAGCCCTAGTATTGGGCCCAATTTACAGCTTTGTGAGCTGGTTCATTAGGCAGCACGCTAATGTCAGCTAATAAATAACCCGGTCGAGGTGGATAGCCTCCCACCATAGAGTGTGGATCCGCTCGAGGTTTCTGCCTGTTAGAAGGAAGTTTTTTCTCACCACTTTCGCCCTACTGCTTGCTCTTGGTGGGAACCACTGGGTCTCTGCAAATAATAGTCATAAAGAGTACATACTAGACCTGATCTATAAGAAAAGTGCGCTGAGATAACCTCTGCTATGATTTGGCGCTATAAAAATAAAACTGATTTAGCTTGACTCAATAACAAAAATCGTTTATGTCGGAAATCATCCATATCCACAATCTCCTCACCTCTGTTGTTGCTAGTAGCTGATGGCAAGACAGGGGTTAGTTTATAGAAGAGAACCTCTACAGGTGTTTAGAAGACAGCCTCATCTTGAGGTGAACAGTCTGCAGAGGAGGAGCTGGTTGTGGAGTTTCTGACACCTGTCATAAAGCGATTTGAAGGAGCGAGATGGTTCTTAAAAGTACCTGGAGTGGCTACACACAAGCTTCAAACTGGTCTGAACTGACAATACAGAAGCACTGTACAAGCTAAGTCATAGTGGACTGTCATGTATTTCAAACTACACATTGTATCACTGTGTTTTGGTGAGATATATACAAAATACACCTCCCACCTCACCTCAGTACAACAGCCTCCTCCTCATACCCCTAAGGTGCAACATGGAGTGTTTTTATGTGCGTTTTAGAGCCAACAGCCGTCAGGATTGTTCAACTGTTTCTGTCCAAACAGCTAAACAAGAGGGGTGATGGAGCAGTGTAGCTGCTCCACCTGTACAATCTACTCTTGACATTTCCCATGCCTCTAAGTCTAATCTAGATGACATTTTGTTGTGCTGTTCCTGTTTTGTAGTCACACCTGTATGTTCTCAGCATGTGACTCAGAGCACATACCTCAACAATCTTCTCCGTATATAAACTCACTACATCCTAGGACTGGGCGATAAAGCTGAGAATTATATCACAATAAAATGCTTAATTTCAGTCGATATTGATAATTAGTTATTTTTAATTATCTTTTTTGTGAGGACCAGGAAAAAAAGGCTGAATTCAAACACTTCATGAATTCATGAATTTAACCACCTTCCTTTGAGTTTAACCACAGCATTCATCAAGGCATACGGGTAATAATTTAAGGTTAACACAACAATAATTAAAAATAAATAAGGATGAATGATCCAACTTTGATACACATAAATACTGGCGAGCTATCCTTTTTTGTTAACAATTGCCTCACCGACAACACTTATTTTCTCACCCCTCACTCTTTCTGTTGTTGTTTCACATGTCAGTGAAACAACTGAAAAAAAAAACTGTTAAAGGGACATTTCACCCCAAAATCAAAAATGCATTTTCCCCCCTGGCCTGTAGTACTTTGAGCACCTCAAGCCGAGTGCCATTTAGTCCAATTATATATCAGCTGATATCTCCAAAACTCAGGCCAGAGGAAAAATATGTATTTTTGATTTTGGGGTGAACTATCCCTTAATATGATTGGCTGTTTGCCAAATAAGAATCAATTCAGAAATTACAATTCTAAAGAAATTTTAATCTCAGTTCTGCTCATTGATTTGCACATAAATTTCACTCTTGCTAGTTTCAACTTAAACCGTGTACTGCAATCACCTACTGTATACTGACCTGGCTGTCTGTCTGCGAGTTGAATTCATGGATGTATTCCCCTCTGATAATGCATTTGTCTTCTCAAATCATGAGTGTAACATTATTCTGACCTTAATTTATGCTACAAAACACTTTACAAAAATGGGAATCTCTCTATTGTTACAGTAAAGTAAGCTTGAAAAATTTCAAGAAGCCAGCAAAGATTGATAGTTGAGACCACCGTTGTTATGGTCATTTAGCTAACATTAGCTTAGCTCAGTGTTTCTGCTGGTAGCATTTATCCGTGGCAATTAGTGTTTCACACAACTCTGCTGTGAAGGATGCAGGAGGACACTAAAAAGAGTCAGAATCGAGAATCGTTAAGAGCCAGAATCGATGAGCAGAATTGGAGTCAGAATCCTTATAATTCAAACAAAACACAGCCCTATTTGTTACTTGTATGATAGGCTATTTATGAGTCGGGGCATGTTCAGTGTGTGCTTTCATGGTTTGCGTTTAATGCTTTTAAGTTAAAAGATTGAACATTTCATTAAACAATTTTCTTATTGCCATTGATGAAGTGTCTATTATCAATACATATTGCTAATGTTTTATCAACCAGGCCCACAAATATCTTCTCTGACAGACAATAACACACCTTTATTTAGCTATTAGATTAGGCTACACACTCAAATCTGATCTGAGTGTTTCATATTTGCTCGGGATTAGCAGTTTTTGCACATATTGAGACACTTTCTCTGCATTTGCACAGCACTTCTTTCCCTGAATAAAAAATTTTGCTTAATTTGCTACTGCTCTTTTAGCTTATTCCACATTGACCTTGATTCAGACTTTGGTTTTTGGCTTGAATATTGTTCATATTTTTCATATATTCTGTATTTTATCTGATGCTTCCTTCTCTGTATATCTACATTTTGACTCCTACATGTATATTTAACAAATATTGAAACTGAAACCCGCTCTTTAACTGCTTTATCCTGGATAATTTGAATTTAGCTTATGTTTGTTTGCTGCTACACCGGCCCAGTGTCCCCATGGCAATCATGGGATCATTAAAGTTTCATCTTACCTAATGAGAGTTTGATGTGCTGTGTGCTGGCTCTCCTCTTCAGGCCAGACTCTGCTCCTGTGATGTGACTAATAGAGAGGTGGCATGAGGACACATCCGGGTGCTGAGGCTCCATTTTCTCTGACCTTTGTCATTCTGCAGTTAGCGGGTTCATGATAAAGCAAATGTATTATCACTTAACACTTAATAGCTTTAACTTTAGAGGTAAATCTGTTTTCTTTAAAGCTGCTTTTTAAACCAGAAAGAGAAATCCATCTAATGATTGGCCATCTAATGAAATATGACAGCCTTGGCAAATTTTAAATTATCACAATGCATTTCCATAATTGAAGATGGTATTGATTTTTGTGCTCGAAGACTCGGCTTTCACTGCAGAGCAATTAATCAAACCTGAGTTTGAAGCCCACGTCAGTGTTTGCTCATGTCTAAGTCTGTTTCTACATTTGTGTCCTGCTATGTGACAAGGCAAATCCAAATCTGAGGCAGAGTGACTGAGGTACGCTGGGACACTCTTACCTTTTAAGTGGAATGGATTGCGGAGGTGCCTGCAGAGAGGAACTGTTGTGAGCCTGTGTATTCCTTTGTGCTTGGCAACGGACCAGCTGCATTTCGCCAGAGCAGCATAGAGCACACACCCTGACATCAGCTGTCGCTCTCACTAACCTCAACCTAACTTGGCCCGGCTCGCCCACTAGCTTATCGAAATCCAGAGCTAATTGAGAAAATACACACAGCAAAGATGTCTAATGAAATGAGCACATGGGGACCACTGGATCACGCAAACCACTTTATAAAGACATGTTGTGCACGTGCGGCTGTTTTTGGTTTTTGATGTCATCTCAGGCATGCGTGTGTAGGCGGACTACTATGTTCTTGTGGCCAGTGGTTGACTTGCATGTGTCTTGTCATGTGTTGTTGACACTTGCTGGGAGTGAGCATGCCTCACAGCTGTCCCGGAGCAAAGCGTGACCAGTTTCCACCGCAGGCACGCATGCCTGTCCCCGGCTCCTCTTATCAGGAGTAGAGCTGCAACTAATGATTGTTTTCATCATCATTTATTGTCAATTTATTTTCCATTTAAATTTTATAGTAGAGTTTTCACAGTAAACAGATACACAAGATTGGCAGTGATAATACAAGGACATGGACATTGAACAGCCCAGAACAGAGGAAGTGGGGAGAGAGTTAAACAGTGTTAAAATATTATTATTTTGCTGTGTTTCTATTTAAGAGAGAAATATACAATATATTTACTGTACTAAATCAGAAAATGACCATGATATATCATCAGAAATTAAGGAAACAAGCTAAGATGAAATCCTGGCTTCTCCGATATGAATGCTGCGGCCAGTATTTTCTCCTTTGAAATTTCCATCCCAGTCCGGAATATTGTCTGTTTTTGTTTCCCCGTTTCATGTTTCATTAGGGTTCAAATTAATGCTGAATGTTCATCAAATGAGTCAAGTGTCTGTTTATGAGAGAAGATGTTTATAATGGTTAAATTGAGCAATATTTGTCACTAAATTTCAGCTCCAGAGTGTGTATTTTTAGAGCAGTGGGATTTTGTTTTTAGGATAACAGGCTGAGCTTTACATTGGCAGACAATTGACAGAGTTTTAAACAGCTGATCAACTTACAGTGTAGCACTTTTCCTCGTTGATTATTGTCCAAATATTATGTTGTGCTCATCTTGCGCTTGTGTATGTTTAGTGTCCCTGCAGCTTGCAGGCAACCTGCCTGAGCTTCCTCAAGTCTGGGGAGGAGGGGGTGGGGGAAACGACTCGCTTTAAGATTGTAGATCGTATCAACCTATTTAATATGCAGTCTATGACTTCAACTCACCAGTTAGACTGCAGTGCTAATATTGAAAACTTAGGTGCTACATGTTTTACCATTAACACTTTATTCATAGAAACACATACAAGCACAAGATGTTACATAAACACATACTTTGTTCCATCACAAATATAAGCTTTATGCTTTTTTTGTTAACATTACTGTACAAGAGCACACAAGATGATTGGGACCAGAAATGAGTATAGTGTGTCTAACAGTAACCTTGTTATAGTATAAGGGGAAGAGGGCTAAATGTTATGAGTCCAGTGATGACCTTGCTGTGTCCCATAAGCCAGCCTGTCCCCTGTCCAAATATAACAGAGATGATGCAGCTTCTTCCATTAGATTCAGAAAGTCGTCCAACCATTTGTACAAGCTAAAGCAATTTTTTTTTTTTTTTTTTTTTTTTGGCTAATTTTCCAGTTCAAAAGGACTGTACGTTTTGTTACAAGGCATTCAAATGCCACTATTTTTTATGCAGCTGTACAATGAGTGGGCAACAATGGGCTGGACACAGAGCTACATTCATGTTTAAGTTCTTTCACAGTGTATCTCTAACTATATCATATTCATATGTGAATTGATTGACTATATAGTTACTCTTTTTCCCCAGAGCACAAGTTAACATCTTCAAAGTGCTTGGAGTGTCAGTCCACAATTAATATAAAATCAAAATATTAAATCAACAATGATATGAAATAGCATTTTTCATGGGTAAGTGACTGATAATTATTTGAATGGAGCACATGGGCTATAATTGAGATTTATGTGTGTATATATTTGAATGTTTGCTTTTAATCTCGCTATCCTGAATTGCTTTTAGATTATAAACAGGTGGAGAAATAGATATTAGACTGTAGCAGCACAGAGCAGATATAATGTAAGCTTTTACAAACCAGCTCTGTCCAGCATCACTGATTAACTTTCTTTTCTGATACTCCCACATCCTCTAATGTGGAATGTGTGACTCATGAGTTATTCTTCAGTGGAGATCCTCCCTTTTCTAGGCCTTAATCCCTAATTCTCCGGGCCTGATTTGATGGCCATCTAGGGACATCTGTAGTGTGCCATGCTGATGTATGGTAATCCACAGACAAGGAGAGGCCATATATCTGGCCAGACTATGTATATCATGAGGCAGACGCAGAGGTCAACCCCCCTGTCCCCAAACTGTGCTCCCCTGCTGTCATGCTGTTATGTCTTCTTTGGCCAGTCGCTGGACTATTAAAAGGACTTCCACGCCCCAGGAACTATTCAGAGGTTAAAGGTTAGAGGGGAAGGGTATACCTGGCTCCACACGGGGGAAGAGTGCTAGACTGGCATTCCTATCATTGGAAATGTGTGAAAGGGCCTAAGCCACCTGATCCTTGCCTCGTCAAACTGGCAGTGGAAAATCATTTGCATGAAGATCTGCTGGTTGAGACCGGCTAGGCTAAGCTGGCCAGGGAGGCCTGCGGGAGTGAGATAGCTAGCTAGTGCTGGGCTAGCCAGCGGGATCATGGCTTATGGTTTCTAGTCTACCAGCTTTCTTCCTCAGCTGTTGTTGTCCTTAAACTGCTTAACATCAGAGAGTGTGTGTGTGTGAGTGTGTGTGTGTGTGGTAGGTTGGATGCTCTCCCTATAGCCAGGCCGTAGACATCAAGTTAAATGTTTCTGCAGCAGTTTTAATGACTAGAGAGAAGAGATAAGATCATTTTTTTTGTACTTCAGTTTCTATAAATGAACAAAATTTAATTTTTTTAATAGGATTTATTATACACCTATTCATCTCCATAAAATGTTCCCTAACAGCTCAAACCTCATTCATAAATGTAAATTACACAAAGGTATGTTTTTTCATTTGTTTTGGTCATGTTATTGAGTCCAGGCTTTTTGGAAAGAGGTTAATTCTGTGATGCAGTAGGTTGCCGGTGGGGTTCACACGATCTTCTTTGTTTTATCTTGGGACAATCCTTTTGATATGACACCAGTCTTTGTTAATAATTATTTTATTTCTGGCTAAAAAGTGTATCTCGCTGAAATGGTCTGGTCTGCAGGTCCCTACAGTTGACATATAGATATGATATATGATATGATATATCACAGACATCTGCTCTTCTCATTCTAGAGACACTGACTTATGATCTTAACCATAAATCAGACAAATTATTGAGACTTCAGAAATCTCTGTATTCTTTGCTGCAGAAACTCTGACTAGCTTATCCCTGAAAAAGCTGATTGGTTTCTTGTGTAATTTATTTATTTACCCTCATGTTCCTGTACAATTTATGTCTATATATGTATTTCTAGTTTAACTTTGTTTTATGCTGCAATGCTTGTTTTTGGTTTGGGGTTGCTGGGTTTTTCTGTTTTGTACATATATTTTATTATACTTTGTATACTTTCTCTTTTTTGTTGTTATTGTTGATGTTGAAGGGTGGTTTTGTTTGTTTGTATGTTATGTTAAAAAAATGAACATGCACATGGAATGCATGTCTATAGTTTTATCCTGCTGAGACCATTTTAGACATTAAACTCTGCGTTTATTAGGGGTGTCATGATTTCAATTCTAAATTGAAAAGCGATCAAATTGAGCTTTCAGTTTCAATAATAGAAAACAAAAAATGGGATTGCAATTCTCCCAGTATTTATTTTTTCTCTGCACCATAGTGTAGTCACATCTCTATTTTCAGCTTGTCATGCAAAAGGGTTAAAATACTACATATGTCTTTCTGTTCCACTGCATGGAATCACAGCAACCAGTCATGCCAGCACGTGCACTGCAGCCCTGGGACTAGTCTTTTCTGGTGCTGATTATCAGGCAGAGCCAGCCACGTCTTATTCTCCCCCTCATCTTTGCTCCACTCCCTTTAGCCCACCACCCACCCTAAGAAATCATGGAAGCCAGTGGAGAACTGATATGTAGACATCAAAACATGGTTAATGTTATAATTGGCGCTTTGAGCTGTGTGCACTGATGCTCGGAGAGCGAGATGGAGACAGACAGAGAGGGATGTGTGTAGAGGACACGGCGGTGACCTTCAAACATCTCAGTAGGCGGCGTTTCTGCCTCCTATTTAGAGATCAACTCTCTCTCTTTTAGCAACGTGGCTCTGAGGTCGATCCTGTGGCTGAACATACAACCACATACCAAGAAGGATGGCAAAGTGTTAGGTTTACACATCACCATAACCAGAGACACTGCCCTCAGCAACCTGTCTCAATTAACCTCCAAGGGGGCTAGGCTAATATGCTAATTGTCATTCTCAGAGCAGGCCAACAGCAGGCTCAGGTTTCCCTTTGCATGCCAGCAATGTGCCTTCATAGCCACCATACTACAACATTAAGATTGCACCCCATTTGGCAGCATCCCAGTCAGTGTCTATTAGTTAAGTGAGCACCCGACACTAATAAAATGGCATGTTTTTTATGGGGAAACACAAGTCGGACTGACAGCGAAGGCCAGCCTACAAGCTGAACCCTGTTGAGCCAAAGTGAGCGGGCCTGCTACACAATGATTTTACCTCTTGACTTCTTCTGACATTTTCGAGAGTGGCTGCGCAGAATGAATAGCCTAGCTGTCAATTACGGCCTCGTTTGATGCCCGCAAAAGTGAAATCCCAGAAGGTGCTGTCTCGCTCAGGTTCGTCTGCTGCTGCATTGCTCTGAAAGCTGTGAAATGTATCTAGACATGAAGCAAGCGAGGCAAGCGAGACCATTTCAGAGTGACATGAGCTTTGTAAGATGATGCGCCCAGTGTTGAGCTCTAAATGACAGCATGTGTAGACATCATGTACAGATGATGCACAGAGTGCATGGGTTCATTGCTGGATGCCTCATTAAAGATGGATGATGATGTAGAGCTGCCATGCTGCTCTCTGACAGCCTGCCATTGAGATTAAGCAACACTTTAATTGGTCAGTAGTTGTAGGACTATTAGGTTGCCCTGCTGCCCTCCTGGGGACCGTTTGGACGGCAGATATCTTTAATCTGCATTGATCACTGTGGATGAACTTATACCAGCCTGGTCTCATTCCAAACTCGTCAAATACCGACGGGCTGTCATATGTTGTCGTCCGTCGTGATGGATGACAGTCTTTGACAACTGAGCCCTCTAACATCGTAACATGATTTAGAATCCTCCTTTTTTGAGGTTGTGTGTCCCCTTAGAGTTGCCATAGGGTTGTTGGTTGAGTTCTATTTTTGAGAGAAAATAAAAAAGGAGAGTTATTGCTGCTGTTCATTGCACTATGTCTCCATTTTGAGTTTAATACTTTCTTTTTAAAGCACAACTAAGGTATGGACATGCCGTGCAGAGACAAAGACCCGTTTAGATCCTGCAATGATGTTATCATCTGTCTCAGTGTTTTGCTGCAGACATCGGTATATGCCTTTTTGGTAGACATTACCTAACCCTAGTGTTGCAGATGATGTCTCAAACAAACACATGACTTTCAGGAGACAGCTCATGTCCTGTGTGAAAACCAAAACATTACAAAAAATTTAAAGGTACATAATGTTGCAGTGCATCATGTGACTTTGATCTTGCTTTAGTTACGTCACATGACATGCATAATGGAACGGACTTATTGTAACCTTGAACGTGTCCTAAACCTACCAAGTTGTTTTTGTGCCTAAAATTACCCCAAACTGCGACCATTTCACAACATTGATCACATGTTTAAAAAGGCTCTCTGGCAGCATCTCATACAGTCACTAAACGGTACTTTGTGCATCAGTATGAGATCCTGATGGGCGTGACAAAGCAACATTGGTAGTTGATGAACTGGGATGAGAACGGGTTGGATGCTCTCAGCATCTTATGGTGCCATGAATGGGTTAATATTGGGGGGAATGGATAGATAGAGATCTCATAGAGGTCCTAAAGGGTACTTTGAGCACCCGTATGAGATGCTGAGGGGTAGTTATAAAACACTGATATCTGCCGAGTTGGAATGAGAACGGGTTGTTTATGCAGATCCAAATGTAACTCATGATCTCTTCCACTGATGATGTGCGTTTGAGTTTTGGTGTCAGTGATTATCATAGAAGTTTTATATTCCTGTTTATGAGCTCCATCAGAAACTATGTAAATGAATTCACTTGACCCATTCACACAGTCTTACAGAGATAAAATCTCTGCATTTTTAGGAACAAATTGGTCTGCTGTCAGTATGTACTTTCACTCTATTGACTTGCTATGTCTTTCCTTTGTGGTTGGACTCACTGGGGATGGACCTGCACATCATGTATTTGTAATAGGTGTCTGTTATGAAGTCACTGAAGTTGCACTGGCTTCATTACCAGATGTAATGTCTCATTCTTTGGTCCTGTCTTGTCAGATGGACTTTCATAATGCTTGGAAGTGTACATGTGTCCTGTTAGCACATTTCTCCCATTGCTTTTTATAGCTATAAGTTTGTGGATCAGTCTGTATATCGATAGGTTTTCTTGACAGTTTTCAGTGGAATATTTCTGTAATATCAGTTCAGTGGAGGTCGAGTTACAGAAATATGGCTCTGTGGTAATTTTGAAACTATAGATTCAAAATAGATGGCAGCATTGTTAACACTCGGCTTAGAAATGTGAGAATACAATTGATTCTGAACAGCAGGCAGATGTACGTGTGTATGATAAGAAAGTAATTTGTAATATTGTTTCAGCACTGATGGTCATTAATACTCACTGTGTTGTTTTCTTTCTCGTTGTCAGTCAGGATTCACACTCTGGATGCTTCTGGGTAGTTTGTGGTCTGTGTTGAAATGTGCAGTTCAATTATGATGTTGCAGCAGGGATTAGTTCTAATATTCAGACAATGTAATGCTGTCTATGGTGCTCATCTGAGACATGGAATCCATTGGCCACAGTGACACACAGCAGTTGTGCGCCGTCTCCGTGTTTTGGCAGGATGCATTCAACATAATGACCATAGGCCTCGGCTATTCTGCACAAGTGGAGATTTTCAGCACCATGGAGAGCTCTGGAGGGGGGACTGAGCAAAGACTTCTCATACACATGTACTGTATGAGTGACTATGTTGATGCTGTTGAGTACTTTAAAAGTGTTTGTTAGACATTTCATATTTTTGTTCAAACACTCCACAGCAAGGTTGCATCAACACGGGTTCATTTTTAAACCTGAATCCTAAACAATGATTGAACTTTAAATTATGTTGCACCAAACTATAAAGCTAACTTAAATTTTAAAAAGATCAAATTTAAACCTCTCTTTAAACTCCGTTTAGTTTTTACTCTAAACTTAAATTATGTTGCAACAGAACTTAATTTATAATGTGATCCAGTATTAACTTTGAGGTCCCTTGACGAAAATTTAGGGGAAGACTGTTGAGTTTTATGTTGGTTTTAGTTAGCTAGCAAACAGAGTAACATTTAGTTAACTTTATAATGTGTTTTTTAGCTAGCTAGCAAACAATGCAATGTTTTGTTAACCTTTTAGTCAGCAAGCAAACAATGCAACATTTTTGTTAAGGAATCCAGAACAGCGGAAAGTTAGTTTTAGTACGTTTTCCCCTCTCTTTTATATTTGTTAAGTTCCGACAGTACTCAAATCGATTTTTTATTTATGTAGTTTGAGTAAGCAAGCCTCTCCATATTTATTAAACTTTCATTTCATTTTGGTTTACATCTCTAAACTTGGATTTACTAAACTGAGATTAGTTTTTAATCAACAACAGAGCTCTGCTTAATTTTAAATCAGTCTATAATTCTGTCATCATAAAACGAATGAATGGACAGGAAAAAAGCTAATTGCATGCACCACAGTTACTTCTTTACTTTTCAGACAGTAGTCATTTTATAGCAATAGACTTTTATGAAATATTTGACTTCACACAATTCAGACCAAGCTCATTTTTACAGAGCAGCTCCATGCCTTTAATGCTAAGGGAATTAACAATGAGTCAGAGTCATCACGTCTCAAAAGCAAGCTTTAATTGGCTGCACTGAAACTGAGCAGGGATGTGAACAAGTTGCTAATATATAGCAGCAGCAGTGGAGTAGTGGTGGTGCATGGCAGAACTATCTGAGTATCCTTTTACTCAGACAGTGATAAGGAGTGCAGCATCTGGTGGAGAACTGGCCGAAGATCAAAGTAAAGTTTTTCTTCATGCCCTGCACACTCAGTATATCGTCAGGGCTTGAAACAACACAGCATTCTCTTCGTATTTTCCTTGAAATCCAGCATACAAGAGGAGAATATAAATATACTGAGCGAAATGTATGTAAATTCAAAAAAACCTCTTTTAACATAAACTGACAGACAAAAAGTATAAAGTCGTGCAAGTACAAGTAAGTAAGTAACAACACACTGATGATAGTGCTATTCTTAGATGCTTACCAGCAGTGGGGGTAGAAATGTAAAGTTTGTCATGAGAGTGCGGATAAAGGAAAGGGGTTTATCCCCTTGGGAGCATTTGCTCAGCAGATTTCATGGCGAACTGCTTATTAGATTATGCATATTAGATTACATTATGTGCAAAGTTGACATTTTGGCCTGAGGCATGCTGCTGGGAGGAAGCTCATGAGTGTTCAGAATCGACAGGGTTCATTCTTTGGGGAGCATATATGCACTCAGTAAATGTCATGGATATAAATTTCTTGTGTCACCAGAAAGTTTTGCTCGCAGAAATCAAGTGGCCAGAACATATGGTGTCACGGAAAGGCTTCAGGGATTTGGACTAACTCATGATTCTGGCAAATGAATCTTTGTGAAATTTCCCCAACTCCAGTGAATAGCAGAAAACCCCTGTTAAAGCCTGACCAAGACTGGAGTTCTGAGGTAGATATAAGAAAAATTCAGAGGTTTTTAACATAAACACACATTTTTGATAAGAATCCCTTAAATGAAATGTCATTTTTAAAGACTGTGACATTTTATAGTATTTTCGTTGTTTTCTGGTGCACCGACTATGTAAAAGCAACGCTGTTTCTACATTATTGCAGACACATCTTTGGTATTTCTGCACTGATGTTTCCTATCAGTCTACATATATGCCAATACAATATAACTCAGATAAGTTAATATCAAATGATAATATTAGCTCTATCCTGACCACTGACACACAAGGCATGGGGCCAGTCCTGAACGGTCAGCTGAATGCTTTGGCAGTAGACCTTCTTTATAGCAGTCTTTTTGATGTCATATCAGGAAACAGGTGTAATTAATAACATTAGTAATGGCTGCATTCATTTACCAGTTCCAGATCTCTGGTGTTGTCCGTGCTGCCTCACTGTTGGTTTACTGGGACACATAATTAATGTTATTAGTTCCACCTGTGCTTTTCCTGCCACGACAAGTCAAATTGTCTGCTGTGAAAAAAGCCCACCTCTAAACAGCTGAATCCACTGGTAGTGATTATTGTTGATAACTTTGTTTTTATTACTTGAGTTTTTACTTTAAATTTTGCCAAAAATGCACCTGGGGACTACCAATCAGTGTCATCATATATTTGGATCAGTATAGTATAATTATGTTGACTGATTGCCTATAAATAATTAGTAGGATAAGGAAATATTCATTAATCTGACTTTTATATAATAACTCAATCACTACTGATGTTTCCCAGTGAGGCTTATAATCAGTTCATGACCTCTAAAGGTGGCTTGTAAATAAACAGTTGAGTAACTGTAAAAACAAAAGGATAACAGCTAATGTGTCTTTTTTTCCCCTGTGCAACAGGGCTTAGAGATTTTGAATAAAAACATTTTCATGAGTCACAGGAGCAGGAGTCGAATGGCACATCTGCAGGAATGGGCCGTAATGGTCTGAGATCTGGAGGGAATGGACAAGTTTGGGATGGAAAGACTGTCCCACACAGACCTTTTAATTGAGACTTTAATGGGGCATAAAGACATTAAGAAACACACTCGTGAGTGCAGTCATTTGGTGTGTCTTGAGACAAAAATGAAAAACACTTAAATGTTTATAAATCCTTCTCCAAGATCATTGCTATTTAGAAATCGTGACTGCCAAGAACAGATTTGGTGATGTAGTTGGATTTTGAGTTTAGCCTAAAAAGAAATATGTGTGAGGGGGCGTTTACATTCAGGTTTCCTGAGATTTCAGGATTGTAAAGTGTGAGTTACAGCAATTACTTCAGACACTTTGGGCAGCCTTTAAGTTTAAGTTAAAATCCTTAAGATTTCAGTCTGTCCAGTCAGTTTGTTTTGCCTTTATTCTTCACACCATGAATTGGTTACCTTGCTGTGAGTTGAATATGTGCATCTCGTCACCTCTAACTCCTTATATAAATCACTGTAACTGCTCCTTCATGTTCCATTACTCCCTGCAATAGTTGAAACTCATCTCTGATTAAAAAAATATAAAAAAGTTAGCTTGTCTTTTTTTGTATGCACATATTTAACCTCAGTGACCAACACACTGCATTTCCTGTGACTGCTTCACAATAAAAGCCACTCCATGTTTCACCAGGTGAACAGTTTTAATGTGATGCAGCTGCAGTAGAAATGTTTGCATTACCAGTGACTCAATACAGCTCTGATACGGATGTAAGGGGGTGAACAATAAACAGTGAGGCAGATAAGTTAAGAGTACAGTTACAATTGTAGTGACAGATGCATCGCTTTCTGTGAATCCCTTGTGAAAGCATTTGAATCCAGCATGGGAATGATGGATCCTACCGCTAACTATGAAAACTGCTATATAAAGAGGCAGTTACAGAATGTAAGTGCATTGTTGAAAAAATGCCAACACAAATAATATCAAAAACGTGGTTTGATTTGATGATTTCATGAAAAATAGTTTCATGTATTTTTTAGGGGTGCACCTAACAGTTATTTTCATTAAGCATTAATCTACCTTTGTTTTCACGATTGATTGATTAAAAGTTTAGTCTAAAATGTCAAATATTTATGAAAACTGCTCATCACAATTTTCCAGAGTCCAAAGTGACATCTTCAGATTGTCCGCCCAGCAGTCCGAATGGAAGCAACTCTTGATTCACTATCATACAAGATAAAGAAATGCACCAAATTTGTACATTTAAGAATCTGTAACCAGCAAATGTTGGACATTTTTGCTTGAAAAATTACTTAAACTGTTATCAAAATAGTTGGAAAGTAATATTCTTTCAGTCAACTAATGGATTAATGAACTGATTGTTGTAGCTCTTAACCTTATAATGCCACCCATTACAGCTTATCCTATTTCTGGTAAACATAAGCACCTAAGAACTTATTTCTCTAATTTGCTTGATGATTGATATCCTGTTTGAGTGATTGCGATGGTCAGCAGCTTCTCTGCTGCACATTGTCAAGTGAACATGAGCAACAGAAATATGCTGCTTCACCTTCTGTCTCTCTGTCTGTCTTTCCTTTTTAATTTCCCCCTTTGTTGACTTAATATCCTTTGTTTCTGTATTACTTTCCACGTTGGTATTTTCCCTCTACATCTTCTCTCTTCGCCTTTCATAGCCCGCCCATCGCTCTCTTCTTTCTTTCTCCCTCATGTCCCAAAGCATCTTCATCTGTCATTGTCCCTCAGGTCTCTCTCATGTTCCCCCAAAGGAGCCACGGTCTGAGAATTTGGTGGCCAGACAAGACTGGTCTCTGCTGGGAAGCCCTTTGTGTGGCCCCTCTACCCTCAGGAATATAAACACACAGAGGGACAGATCATAAGTGATATCACGGGTGACATGTTGAAACCTAAAACACTGGAAAGGACCTGCCTTCACCAGTCACTCAGAATTAGAGAGCATGACAAGAGACGGTTGAAGGGGAGAAAAATGGACAGCAGGAATCCTGAGCTGTCTGTTTTTGACAAATTACGAGGACATTAAATTGCCATTCTCTCTTTATTTCATGGTGATTTACCCTTCCCCTTTAGGAAAGTGCCCCCTGCTTAAGGGATCATAAATGGAAAACTGTGACTGGAGCCTGCCCAGAGAAGCAGACTTTCACCTGTCTCAGAAGTGGTCAGGGTCAAAGTTGACAGGGGTCGCAGGAGAAATTAGCTGTCTGCATGTTCTCACATGACAGCCTGGTGAGGAGAACAAAGGCAGGGTGTCTTTTGAGGTGAAACCCTACCTATGCAAGCTCCGCTGCTGCTGTTTCCTCTTCCTGTGGGACTAGGCCTGGCCTGCTAACATGGCTGCTCTGTAATTACTCTGACACACAGCCTCTGACCATCACTGCCACGCTCCCTGTCAATCAAAGCAGCCCGTTCTTGGCTAGGCGTGCGTGTGGGTGTGAGAAATACAGGGTTTATGCGATTTAAAAATGCATGCTAGGCGATAAGAACAAAGACACACAAGTCGGGAAATACATCTCCTTGTTATAAATAGATAAAGAGGATCTTTCTGAGCCTTGTTCAGCCTTCCAGAGTCTAGTCATTACGTCCATTTCCACACTCTGCTCCAATAACACAAGGAAAGAGAGCTTCTTTGTTACACTGCAGCTACTTTCGATAAGGACATTTTGCGTACAAAAGCATTTAATTATCGCAAACATTATGAATTCATCAGTGTTATCCTGCGATGTCTTGACTTTTCATCTGTCTTTTTAGAGGAGTGAAATACGGAGAGGAGGCTGGGAGCAGCAGTGGGAAGCAGCCAGTGGGCAGGATGGCAGTGGCTGTGATATATAGAGATTGCAATGCATAATGTGATTTACTGCTGTCTTAGGGCCAGCATTGGCCGTGCTGTTTTTATTCACACACACACTAATGGTGTGGATTAGGAGGCTGACATTTAGGCCGTGCATGCGACACAGGTGGTGGTTTGCTTTTCTGTGCAACCTCTGTGACGCATGCATGGAGGCAAGGCAGGACAGTTTGAAAGGAACCGATACTGGAAATAGGGATGTTACAGTACCAGAAATGTAGTAGTCAATACCAATGCCAGTGAAATTCCACCATTCTCTGCACTGAATTTGATTTCAAGGTGGAGCAATAATAAAATTTAGCAAGTTTTTTTTTTCAATAAAATCTCTTCTGAGCTTTGTGGACAAAAGACTGAGGGAGGTATTTACTAAGATGGACAGCAAATTATTGTCAGGGGAGGATGTTGCCAAAAAACCCAAATGATACCCAACGGCAGGAACATATAGTTGGCTATACACTGATGGCAGCTGTCCCAAACAAAAATAATGATAGCCTGTATTTCAGGATTATAAGGATAACACTTTTAGATAGACTGTTTATGTAACATTTACACAAATTGAAACTCACACTACGCACACTGAGTTGGAACTGTTTTCCCCTTTTGTCTGAAAAGTTTGATCTTCCTTCGGCAGACTAGAACATTGGTAGGCGTATAGCTGTCCCTGACAGGTCCTCTATGGTACTGAGATTTTGGAAAATACATTTATTCATTTTTTTGGCCAAGCATTAGTTGAGATTATTGATACCACTATCATATCTCTATGTAAATATAAAGCTACTGCTAGCATCTGGCTAAAGACTGAAAACAAGGTGATGCAGCTGGTCTGGCTGTGTCCAAAGGTAACAAATTCTGCCTACCAGCACCTCTAAAGCTTACCAATTAAGCAGAGACTCCACAAGGTTACTGCTCCTGAAGTCAAGTATGTGTATCCCTAGAATGTTGTGTCTTTTAAGGTAGACTTAATATTAATGGTTAGTGGTGTAATGATCAATCTGTCTGGATCGATATATTGATTCAGTGATCAACAATCCAATATCATTGAAGTGAAAAACACTGGTCCATATCATCATCGATAAAATACTCCTTTATTTTGAAATTCCCATTGCACATCTATGTCTGTGAACCTTGACAGTTATTATTGAGCTATATTTTATGCTCTTGATAAATGTTTGTGTTGTTAAGCCATGTTTTATGTGGGTTAGTAGAGGCAATTTAAAGTCAACCTTACTGCGCTGTTACACTTATTTTTGGTCATTTATGTGTCGGTTTTTCTTTTATGGCCAAAAGCAGAAGAGAGAAAAGAAAGGAGTAGCAGCTTCTTCTGTAACTGCTATGATATAGTTTCATATCAATCACAGCCCCCTGAATTGAATCTAATCAAAACCGTATTGTGGCAGACTTTGTGATATCAGGAAATATTGTATTGTTGTCAAACGATACTGACATAATATCGTATTGCAATGGACCTTGTGATTTACACCCCTATTACTGGTCATAATGGCGTCACCTTACATGGCACAGTGCTGTATACTTTCCTCCACATGCATTCACTGTGCCACTTACAGTATCTGTCTGAATCACGTTAGTACTGTTGTTCCTACAGCTTGAAGCCCTCTTTCTGTCGTACAGCCACTGTGACCTCCTGGTTCCCAGTTCAAAGGAGAGCAGGGGTTATTTATTACGACACAGTCCTGTTGAATGGATTGCCCAGGGGACGTTTTTGGGTCTAATAATCAAACTACTTTTGATGTCAAATGTTTTGAACTTAAATTTCCAAAGCACCATTAGAACATTAGAATAGAAACAAATCTATATGCAGATTCACCTCTGCATGCACATGTATGGCCCTTAAATAATGTTAGCCTTCTGGGATTTGAAAGTGGAGGAGAAAACAAGGCAATTAAATTTTTCCAACCAAAGGGTTTGGTGCTCAGAAGTCGTCCCTGTCTTTGTCAACATGTTCGCAGGCAAATTGCATTTTTTGTTTTCCCATTCCAATTACTGCAGGGGATAGATGCTTTCTGTCTTCCTCTCTGTTCTGGGAAAACAAAGCAACACACAACAGCTGGGAGCTCCCTCTGGTTTTAAAGGTGACTCTTGTTTGTACCAGATATCCTTAAACCAGAAAATGGCTGAAAATTACATCCTTTATCAACTCTTTTTCATTTTGTTGTGTAGTCTCTTTTTGTCTTAATTACATAATGATATATTTATGTACATCATTCTGCTGCATGAATGGTAATCATTGAGTCTTTATACACAGACATTTCCCATTATTATGGACTGTGATGGTTTTCTCCTCCCAGTTATATTGAGGAAACATCTTATCTGTGCTCCCGCGCTCAAGTGTGTCACTCTAACATCTAATATCAATGTAGTGCCTCTACAATACTGCTTTCAATAGCCTGCACGGAGCTGTCCTGCAAATCTTCCTATGGGACATATATAATACAGCTGAGATGCTACAGGTGGAATCCCTCATGAATAATGGAGACGCTGGTGTGTTGTTCATTTGTTGTGTGTGGACACGGATACTGTAGCTGCATTATTGATGGGACCAAGACTTAGCTGGGAGGTGGCATTCTTTACCCTGATATTCATAAATCAATAACGAAAAATCCCTCAAGCTGTTTTTCACAATACACAGCGCATTATTATACATTTACAGAGCTCTTCTCCTTGGGCCACAATATTTACTCTCTCCAAACCTGGTCATTTGTGTGTATTACTAAAAATTACTTTTGTTGGAACAGGAGAATGAAATTGGCTGCAGGAAATAATCTGACATGTTTTGACCTGTCTTTTCTTGACACGTGTCTAACTGTCTTTCTAGTCTTGTGGCTAGAGAGCAGAGGGGGAGAGGACCTTCGTCCCCACTAGCTCGCAACTCTGCAGGAAATGATCTGAAATACCCAGGCATTCAGGGAACAACCATGTGATCAGCGCTGTCTCCTGGAACTACCCAGTAAAACTTGGCCCTAATCCTGCTTTAATAGTAAACAACAGCTGTAGGGCACCAGCGTGCTCTGATTAAGAAGGGAAAGAAAAAATCTCAATGTTATATCTCACCAGTGTGCTTTCAAACACGTCTCCTGCTTCTTTCTTACTGTACGTGTTCGCTGGTGGGGAAAGATAAGAATATATCGTGATATAAGTCTGTCCTCAAGGTGACTGAATTGTGTAAAAATACAATTAAAAAATAGGGATTTGGCTGTAGATTTGCTGTTTTTTGTGTACAGTGGGCATGCTACATAATGAATAATTACTCTTTCTGATAGCATGTTATACTGTAAAAATTAGTGGAATCAACTGATCTTTTCTCATTAACATAATGTAAATGCACAAGTTTTATTTATTCAAGTTAATTTAACTTAAACATTTCTAGTATTTATTCTCAGAACACTTCAGAACTTATAAACATGAGTTCTTCTATCTTGATGTCTTTTGACTTGAAATAAGTAGTCAAATGAATGTACTGCTCAGAGTTCAATCAACTCATTAAATTAAGTTTCTAAAGAAACAGGATCACCATATTAGTCTAGATTTTCGAGTTTTTGAATCAAACTCAAAGTTTTGAAATAAACTAAACCCACCTGTAACTTGAAACTTGGTTGGTTACAGGTGGGTTGCAATTGAAATATTTAATAACCATTATTCACCTTCACTTCAATGACTTTACTCAACATATTTTAGATACATTATTTTTGGGTCTCAAAGATTCAACTTTATCTAAAGAAGTTGTTGATAAAACTTTTTTCAAAACTCAAGACTTTGAGTTTGTCTCAAAACTAAATAATCTATTGAAGTAAGGTGCCTTGAAATTTTGAGTTGTGTCAACTTTTCCGTTTCTCTGTGTGTGAAATGAAGAACTGACTTCTCACGCTGAGAAAATTTGTTTGTAATGTTTGTTAGTGTGACTCAACAGTTATGGGTTCAACTTAATATCTTAAGCTTATTGAACATGTTTTCTCAATTACAAGTGAATTTGTATCAGGTTTATTTAACAAGTAAAGTTCATTTGTTTTGAATCATCACAAAATTACTTCAACTTGTCTTTTCAAATTCAGTCGACCTAAAAATTTAAGACAGCCAGGAACTGTTTTTAAGTTAAAACAAATACTTCATTTTTACAATATATACTCTGAAGCTACATGTTACAGGATAAGCAGCAAAAAAAAAGTGTCTTTATGACACACCGAAGCTGTGCAGAGGCATGTACCCTGCACATACATCAGCACACAAATACACATTTACACACGCTCGACAGAGGGAAATTGCGGTGTTTGGTTTCTTTCCTTTTGCGTAATGTTTTTTCAGGCATACCGGAGTCTTCTCGGTCTGTCATTGTTGAACTGGGTTTAAAATAGGCGAGGGGTATTTGGAGGCAGCTTAGTTGCAACTGCAACACACGTGATTGAATTAGAGTGCTGTCAGTTGGGTCCATTATAGTGATCCCTTGGATATTTTCCATCAGCAAGTTGGTCGGGAGAGTGTCTCCTGTTACGCTATTTTTCTCAGAGTGTTTAGCTACACGAAGCTGATCGATTGGCAGATACTACCTCACAATTTACTAAAGCATGCCGTTTGAAACAGAAGTCTGCAGTGAGGGGTTTGATGAAATGCAACTGGAGACCACAATTATTGTATATCAAGTGGATAGTGTGCACAGTGTTGTTTGCTTGTGCCCTACAGGAGGATTTCCAAGCAGGTCAGGACTAAATTTTGACTGACAGCAAGTTTAAGAGATCAACAACTGAAAAACCCAAAGCATGAATGACACAGCAAGTGAGGCATGTGATGGGTCTATGTTGGCTCAAAAGGTGTAGCACCCGTTGGCCGCTCGCTGTGCTATGCTCAAGTATGATCACATTAAAGCTCGATACGAATCGTGGCATTCTTAAGTTACCCTCGCTCGCACAGCTCGATCCTTGTCATTGAGGTTTCCTTGAGACTTGGCTGCTGTCGGTGACATTACACCAATGCAGGAGAATATATGTCTTGTAAAGCCAGGGCCGCGAGGATTGAGTGTGTACCAAGGTTGCACTTGGACTATTTTTCACCCACCACCGAGCTAAAAATAACGTGATGGTATTTTGGTATTTTGCCACCTGCATTATTAGAACGCCCTTCCTTTACCTCCCACTGCACCTTTAATGTGGAGATAAAAGATTAGAAAGGTGTAACCTTGACATTTAAGTTGTTAAAGAAAATTTGAATTTTTATTTGTGTTGAAAATGTGTATCTGGACTCAGAAGTGTACTCTTAGATTTGTGAATGTGTATCTGCATGTGAAAGTCATTAGCCTAGTTTATTTTTCACACAGTCCATCCTCTCTGTGTTCCTATGTTCCATTTTCCTGAGCTTAAATCAGTGTCCAGCCATTTGTCTCACTTTTGGCACAGATTGTTCACTTGTAGTAGGCTAAAGAGAAGCCAACTGCTAAGCTGCTTTGTGCTGCCGTGCTTCCCTGCTAATTTCTTGAATGGCAAAAATGCCATCTTCATTTACAGATGTTGACAAGCTTATAGGAATACTTGAATTAGTTTCAGAAACACTGACTGTGATTCATGGTTCAAATGAACACAAACTATGGTTTAAACCTTATAAACATGTTTCTGAGAAACACAAAACAGTGTTATTGTCAACTTCATCTAATTTATCTGAATTTGGAGTAACAATTAGTACTGTATGCTGTTGTCTTATTTAACAAAATAAGAAATGAGCTGCAGTATAGCTAAATGTCAAGCTAAAAATGTCAGGGACTCAGCTTTGAAACTAAACTGGTGTGTTCACATTTTCAAATTGTGTGTGTATAAGGGCTCGGCAATATATAAATATTATTCGGTACTGTGATATGACTCTTAGATTTTGGATATTGTTAGTCTATATCCTGATATGATATATGAGTTGTCTTGTCTTGTCTGGTTTTAAAAGCTGCATTACAGGAAAGTGATTTCCTGAACTTACCAGACTGCTCTAGCTGTTCTCTTATTTCCCTTTACCCACTTAGTCATTAAATTCACAATACTGGTGATTATTCATCAAAAGTCTCATTGTGTTAATATTTTGTGAAAATACCAATGTCATATTGCCCAGCCCTTACTACTTAGGATACGGTTGTGTAACTTTCACTTTGTCAAGTGGCCTTTTACACAATAAAAATTCATTTTCCTTATCTGTTTATTCCTCAGAATTCAGGGTCATAAACTTGGATATTGGATTTGGGAGGTGGTGAAACACTGGACATGCTGATCATACAACACATGCTGTGCATTTACATGTACACCATTATTTGGTAACAACAAGATTAAAGCTATCCTCTGACTATTGCAGCTGTCACATTGACTCCTTAACCAGATTATTTTCAGGCTGAAATTGGACCAAACGTAATCTGATCAGCAGATCTACGGTGCTTTATCTATCAGCCTTCTGAATTACAGATCTGTGGTGTTATATGTTACTTTTATTTCTGTCAGTGCTTTGATTCTATGTGCATTTCAGGAAACTCAGTGTGTGAACTAAGTATCTGTAAACAGCAGCATGACCAGCAGTGGGAAAAACAATTCATATTTTACGCATCTTGGTGCTATCATTAGCCTTCACACATGTTCCTCTGATGGTGATTGTTGAACAAATGTGGTCAATTCACAGTCGAGTTATAAGGTGATTCTAATTTCTGCTTATGACCAAAGCGATGTGGATTTAGTCAAATGCACACAGGCCAAGAAATGTAAATGAACTCAAAATAGCATCAGCTGGCTTGATGCTGAGGATTTTTGCTCATTATTTACACATTTTTTGTTTAACGTACAGTAAGTAAGACCTAAACCAGTGTTTACATCTGCTATAAACTGCTCATCACTTTTCTGATTACTCCACACAATCATGTACTGACTCTGGCCGCATCTCTCCCACATGCGTCCTGCGTTACATCTCCTTTCTCCGCCTGCCTCTGTGTCTTTTTCTCCCTGTTGCTCTGCTTCTGTCCCTCTCTCTACCCCCGTCCTCCAAAGCTCCCCTCCCACACACTCTGTCTCACACACCTACTGTCTGCCCGCCAGGTCTCTGTTGCTAGGCGACAAGCGATGAGCGATGGACTGCTCTTATGAGAGCGACGTTTGTCCATCATGATCTCATACTTGCCTGAGCCATACGCTCATACACTGGATTTCTCTTGATGGAGTTTTAGTGGATTTCTGTATAGAGATTAGTGCTGTTTGTGCATTGCATACATCTGTGTTTTTTTTTATGCTTTTACTGAACCCATTAATAAAAATTGAGAATTTAATTGACAAAATTTGCAAGCCTGCATTTTGAAATGGATGCAGTGGCTTGCAACCTCCAGGAATAATTATTGAATGAAACATAAAATCACACTGCAGTTAGAGCCAGTGTGTGAAGTTTGAAAAAGTACCTTTCAAATTTTAGTTTATTTATTAACAAAGATTTTTTTTTCCTATCATAAGTGCTTCAGTATAAGGAGTCATGTTTTTAAATTGCAGTATCTGCTGGTGGTGCAAACCTTTTTCCATTATTTGTTTATATATTATCAATTCTAATCATTTATTTATAGTTTCTTTGCTGTAAAATAGAAAATGTTATTCTTGGAAGGTATGTAATAATATTCAAATTTCCACAGTATGCTGTAATCTGAAGCTGCTGCTGAACATGCCTGAACCGCCGCTGCGCCCCTCCCCATCCCTCCCCATCCCTCCCTGACTCCTTCTCATGTTACCAAGCTGCAAATTTCCCTGTTGCTTCATCCCTTTTGATTAGTCCCTTGGGCTCTTACGGCTTTTATTTTGACAAATGAGCCTGGTGCTGAGCGCTAAAAAGCACTTACAACAGTATTGATTAACAGTGGCTATTTGCTAGTGAAGAGCAGAGGAAGACGTTCTTACAGTAAACCTTCGCTGGCCATCCGGAGCCTGTTAAATAAATGCACTAAGGCTGGTGGGATTAGTGATGTGGATTTCCTCACTGCTGCATTTGAAGAGAAAGCTCATGAGCTGGAGGTTACTTCATTGCAACGGGCATAATGCATCCAGATGAGTGGATTACTGTGGAGCCTCTCTCATAGCTATCTCAACATCCTGATGAAGTGGTAAACTGTGATTGTTATGACATAATGCACATTGTGCCATTCACGTAAAACCTGTGCGCAGATGTTCACTTGACAGAAAAGACAAAATAATGTATGTATTTTTTTGCTGGGAGACTTTTGTCCCGATTCAGGAGCAACCAATACTTGGTTGCTGTTGATATGTATTGCGATTCATAAGTATTATGGTTTTGCAAGCATTGCAATTTGATATCACAATTTTTTGCTTGCTTTTTTATCTTTAGACCTTGTGAAAAAGTTAATCATACACTTTTAGTCAGATGTCTGCTTGGACTCAAGGATGAATTAATTAGATTTTGGTAGTCAAAGGTAAATGTCAAGGTCACTGTGACCTTGAGTCCATCTCATTTCATTCATGGTGTTCAAACACAAAACATGTTTTTGGTCTTAAATCAAGAAATCATATGCTAATTATGACACATGCACCCTATGTGCTGTGGCAGTGCCGTGTGTCATCCCCTCTCTCTCCCCCATTTATCCAGGAATTGTAAAAAAAAAGACTCACGATACTTAAGAGAATCAATTTTGTCTCCCACCCTTAACATTTTTGCAGTCACTACATATATATAGTCCGCTCTGTTTAAAGATATCAAGCCTCGTAACGACTGCCCTTCCTTGTCCAGACACATCAAAACAGAAGCGAGGAGTGCATCACTGTGGTTGTCATCTGCAAGGACAGCAAGTGATCATCTTTAAATGAAGAGCTTTGAAGAGTTCCAGCAGCCTCATGATTAATCATTCACTCTCACACACCACACTCAACACTCACACACACTCCTCCCTCGTTGTCTGCATTGTTGCCTCAGTATAATTTCATAAAGTGAATCCCCCTCTCATGCAAATGCAGCCATAACACATTCTGTGTGTCACCCCCGCTGACTTGTCCTTGGGTTCATACAGTGCTGCAGTGATCAAGTGCACGCTGTGTGGACAGTAGAGGAGAGCTGATTCAGTCTTCACATCATCTCATGTGAAAGCTGTTGCCAACTCTCACCCTAACACACCCTGACAACACTTTTTATTTTTGTGCTGAATTTCCTGCATTGTTTATTTGAGCTCAACAGTGAAGCCTGTGGGGTCAAACTGCTGACTCTGGGGAGGTGGTTTTCTCTAGCCTTACCCGCACAAAACACCCCGACATCGTAGCGCCATCACAGGGAATGCCTCCCTTGACCTCAGGCGAAAGGCAGTCCCGCAATTCTTCCTGTCAGCTCCTCAAATCCCAAACCTGTTCCAAGCACAACAACAACGCCACTAACAGGAACAGGCAGATCACAGCGGAGACCAGAGCTGACGCTCATCTTACACTCAACACAAACAAACATGGCTCGTCTTGGATACAGAGTGCCTCCTCTGAGCCCCTGTCTGTGGATGTTTCATTCTACAGTAAAAATCCTTTGATTTGGTGAGATTGAGCACCGCACAGACCAAGAAAGACAGAGAGAGGATGCCTCAGTCCTCCCCGGCAGCCCACTTTACACTTGATATCACATACAGGCTTAATGCTGTGCAATACGGTCCAGTGTTTCTCCGAAGGCACTGACCTTTTCTGTAAACACACAGATTGGTTTGCTGTGCTGCCATCTTGCATAATTACACTGATTCTCTGTAGGCCTGAGAACGCGAATACACACTTGCTGCAATGTTTCATCTCGACTCTGTTTCCTCTTAATGGATCTTGTTAGCTGAGGTCAAAGTCCTCTCTGTCTAGGGTCACAATAAAGAAACACAACCTTCCCTGTGGAACACATTGGGGGCCTTGGTGTTGGCTGATAGGAGAACACAAGCCATAACAATCCACTGCGTGTCCTCTTCCTCTTCCTAACTCCAGGGTTAAAACATGCAAATTCTGTATGAAGGAAGCTGATTTATTTTCCCCGGTGGGAGGCGTGAGATCTAAATTTAAAATGATTAAATGAGCCTAGAGTTAGAAAATCATTTGCACTTCCATTTGTTAGCCTCTGAGCTGTTCTCAAATCAAGGGCAAGTCTCTGAATCATTAGGCTCAGATGACTGCCTTTTTTACAGCCCGTAACAAGAACATTTCCCAAATAACATTGTTGACCCCTATATTGTGTAATACAATTTGTGGAACTAATCGACACATTCTCGGAAAATGGTGGAATTTAAATCCTGCTTTGTTAAATGCTCCTCATTAGCCATTCCATCCAAAGTATTTTTGTACAATTACCAAACAATTAACCAGGGGAACTGTCAATTAAAATTCAAACCGACGCCTTCTTTTGCTATTATTCCTCATCAAACCTGCGGCTTAAGCTTGTCTCAATAAATTCACATAGTCCTGTGCGCCGGTTTGCAACAGCGAGAGTTTTGAGAGTATTATTGCATCAGGAGAAGATAAAGGTAATGAGACCTGTCTCTCAAGCAGAGAGAGCCTAATCTCCTTGGTCTCTTCAGGCTTCTCTTAAGCCGGTGGAGTGGAGTGAAGTGGAAAAGAGAGGAGAGAAGAAAGCAAAAAAGAAATGGAGAGGAACTGAAGAGAAAGTAAAGGAGATGACAATGGAAGTAGAGCAGAGGAAAAGGAGAATAGGAAGATAGAGAAATGTGTGGTTGTACCAGTTCACCTCAACCTCTACCTCAGGGGTTGAATTATGGTCAGTCAACCGTGAGCGTGTATAATAGTGGTTTGATTGGATGATGGTTAAGAGACGAGAGGACAGATCAAAAGAGGGTTAAACCATGTGAGAGCTCTGAAGATAGCAGTGGACGATAAAGGCCTATTACAGAATAATAATCTATTAATTTCCAGAATGTACCACGCAGGAAAATGCAGTATCCACGCTTGCGTTTTTTATTTTGTTCTTGGGTTGTCCGTCTTCCCATTCTTATGAACGCAATAACTCAAGAAGGGCTTGAGGGAATATCTTCAAACTTGGCACAAGTGCCCACTTGAATGAGCTGATTTAGCGGGCAAAGGTCAAAAGACCAAGGTCACTGTGACCTTGATGAACGCAATATCTCAATAACACCTTGAGGGAATTTCTTCAAATCTGATGTTGATCATGGATGAACTGATTAGATCTGAAGTATAGTTCACTGTGTCCTCATGTCAGTCCCACTCTCATGAACACAATATCTTAGGGACACCTTCAGGGAATTTCATTATATCTGGCGCAAACGTCCACTTAGACTTGAGGATGAACTGATTAGATTTGGCTGGTCAAAGGTCAGAGGCTAACGTCAGTCCCATCCTCATGAATGAGACATCTCAGGAACACCTGGAGGGAGTTTCTTCAAATTTGGCACAAACGTCCGCTTGGACTCAAGGATGAACTGATTAGAATTTGATGGTCAAAGGTCAAGGTCATTGTGACCTTAGAAAACATGTTTTTGGTTGCAAGTCAAGATTTCATACTCTAATTGTGAAACCATTTCACACAAATTTCGAATAGGATAAAATGATGTGTGTGTTCACTGTGACATCATAATGTTCAGCTCTCTATCAGTCCTCTGTGCTCGTCTGTAAAAATGATCTCTAAGTGAAGACAGCTTGTTTCTCACTGGAATTCATTCACTGGAATCATACATGTGAATAAAGTGATAACTTCCATATCGCCAAAAACCACACTTATTAACTTTTATCAAATTCCTTTCTTAGTCTTTGCATCATAAATTATCTAAGTGTGGACAAACATGAATGTAAACTGCACCTTGACTGGTTGGTGGAGGCATACAGCCACAAGGTCGTAATTCATGTTATCTTTGTAAAATAAGGCTCATCTAAAATGTTATTTAGACAAAGAGCATGCCATTGCAAATAAGCACATGTGCTAGCTTGGCGTGTTGAAAGACTGTGCTCGTACTTCGTCATTCATATCTTATGCATGGACTGCAATGCTCAGAGACTGTCCCATCATGCAACATCTCCCACTCATCTGTTGTTCTGTGGTTACACATTTTCTGGACTGACTGATTCATTAAATAACAGAGTTGTTTTTCTTGTTGGCCGAATCCAAACTTGCAAACAAAGCAATGGACATTTCTGTAACTTTTCCAAACATTTAGAGCTCCAAAACAATGTTCAACTGCATAAAACTTTACAAGGCTGTGAATCAATGTTCTTGTTATTTCAAAGCTCCCCCAAAGCTCTTTGACTCATGTGATACTGAATTTGGTAAAAAATTTCTTTGCAGTGAAAGATTCAAAAACTGCCAAGCTGTGTTATCTGTTATTTCACTAAATCTAAGTTTTGTGCATTTGCTGACTCATATTAAGAAAGAACAAACTCTTTTCTCCTGTGAGAGTAATTGATATATAGAAAACATAAAAATAATTTGACCTGGACTGATTTGTTTGTTGATTGCTCTCAAGACTGCACTTCAGCACCTACCAGTTTGCTGCTAGAAAATGTATCTGCCAGTCATGTTGCTCTTTATAGAGTGGGCCTCATTGATCAGTGCAGGTTAGACAGCAGGGAGCCAATTAGGGCAATACCTACCATCTTGGTTGTTTTCCGCTCTTGGAAAACACCTAAACGGGCTGTTCTGCAGAAGGTAATGGGCCCCCGATTTCATCCGTCTGTCTGGCTGAGTTGCTTATTGACAGAGGACTCTGCGTCTGTCTGTATTTAGGAGGAAAGCTCATTAAAGTGTTCTGAGGGCAATAGGGGATCAGGGCTTAGACAGGTAACTGTTTGATAAGACTGTTGGCGTAGCTGTTGCTGTTGTTGTTTTCTGTGCTGCTGCCGCTACTCTTTAAATTCACTGAGGGCGTGGAAGAACAAGACCGTGCAGAAGAAAGGCTCCATGCCTTCAGTTCATTAACGGGGTCCAGACAACCTTATTTACTCCAAAATGGCCCATTAAAAAAACAACAACAAATAATAATACTAAAATGATTGAGGACAGAAATAATTGTAATAATTGGGTTATGGCATTATAAAAAAAACTAGAAGAAAGTTTATTATTTTTAAATGATTAAAGTATTTCATGTTAGCAGGACCTCCACAGATGATATCACTTAAATTGAAAATCTGTCTTTTTCTGTCTTTAAGTAATTTAAGTTTTTTATGAGTAATGCCCAAAGTAGCATATCTGTCACTGAAATGATATCATGAGTTAATATCTTTCTTACTTTATGCTTTGATTTATTGAAGCATATGAAATATTCAATACAGTAAGTGATAAGAAGGATAACAAGGTGGATTAAACAGTAATTAATGTGTTGTAGCCCTCACGCATAACCTATGGAGGCTGATTCTGTTCATGAAGGCATTACTGTAGTCTTTAATTTCCTTTTTTCCTGGAGTCTGTCGGTTTGACATATAAATCAAAGACTAACAGCGTTCTTAAGTGTCTTCCTCCAGTTCACTCTGTCAGTTTTAACATAATTTAGGTATGTCAGAAGAACAGGTTTGTCCTAGACTTGAAGGACCAGTGTGCAGGATTTAGCGGCATCCTACAGTGAAGTTACAGAATGTTACCAACTGAGCAAAGCTCTCCTCACCCTCCCCTTCCAAGAATGTAGAAGAAACTACAGCGGCTGCAAAACTGCTGAAAAACACAAAAGGTCCCCTCTAGAGCCAGTGTTTGGTTTGTCTGTTCTGGGCTACTGTAGAAACGTGGTAGTTCAACATGGTCTGCCCTCTGTAAATAAATAGATAAAGGGCTCATTATTCTTATTTTCAAAATTCTTATTTTCAGGTGATTATAGACTAATAAAAATATACCTATGAATATTTTATTCCATTCCTGCCATATTCTGGCAATAGAACCCGTAGTTCTTACATACTGGACCTGTGACATTTTTCACAGGCTTCTGAAATAGGAATAATAGCAATACTGTGAAGATTAGTCAGGGTCAAAGATCAACAGACCATGGCAGTAATCTGCCAAGAAACATTAGCAATGTGCCCACAAAGACATGTTAGAAGCTGACTTGCCAGCAAGCTTACAAACATAAGATAAGATATACCTTTATTGATACCCTGTAGGAGAATTTCGATTTGACACAGCAGTACAAAAAGTAGCAGTGCAAGGGGAAATGTAGTAAGAAATAAAATAAAAATAGAAATACTGCATACAATAAGTAGGAATATACAAGGTGCATATATGTGGAATGCACAAATGTTAGTCATATAGACGGTTTATAAGCATGTGCACTTGTAAATGAAATATAAGCAACAAAACAATGTAAACAACAGTTAAAATCAAAACAGTCAAAACACTGTACATTTTAAAAATGCTTAATTAATTACTTAATTAAATTATTTTCATTTTTGGCTGGAGGGAAAAAAATGCGTTCAACACGTTCGTTTGGACCTGATGGTGCATGTTTTGAATGTAAACCGTATGTATGCCGATTCCACTTAGTACCTTTAACTTCTTTTGTATTTTATCCTACGAGCCATCATTATTAAAATGTACTGAGACAAGAAACAAAATCCAACTCAGGAAACCATTCTACTTGCACAAGCTTAAAGAATGTTGAATTACTGTTTCAAAGAGCTGCATGTTGTCATGCTACAGTGCTTCTCTACTAATATGCACTTTTATTGTAAGAATATATCAGAGAATATCTCAAGAATACAGCTGCCCAACCATGCTGCAATGTGGTTTAAAACACATTCTGTGTTTAAAAAAAAATGACCTCAGCTTTTGGCTCTGTAGTGCAGCGTGCAGCTGAGAGTGTCCTGCTGCTGATGGAGCTCTGTTAGCTGAGATATGAGTTCTGCCACCGGCTCCATGGTTAGGAGATTCAGACAGGCTGCGAGCTCGGAGGCACGCTATTACCTCCTGATTCATAGGTGTGGTAAGCGATGCCGACACAAACCGAGCCCCAGATGAAATAGAAATCAGTCATTGTCCTTAACACACAGATACTGTACACACATACACACACCACAGAAACACACACACACAAAATTGTCCAGCGCCCTTGAATGAATGAAAGTCCCGTTTGTTAGAGCAATAATAGAAAATAGAGTCAACCTTCAGGGTATAGCTGAACAGATAGACGTTGGTGGTTCTAAGCAGCAAGAACATCTCAAGGACAACAATGTCATTTTGAGGAACGTCACAGTAGCATTTAGTGCAAACATGACAGACAATTACTCCAAAGAACCGTCAAAGCACAGCGCACTCTAAGGCAGAAGCAACATTGGACATATATTTTTTGTGATTTCTAAGTGCTTTAGGATGTCGTTTGGCCATTTTCTTTCATTTCCTTGAATAGTCCACATGTATATTCATCTGATAACCCCCATTCATATGCATGTTGTACAAAATGGTGGACATTAGCCTCAGGTGATTGTGCCACTGATGGCTATAGATAAAGGCTGATGTCATTCAAGCATGTTATTTTTTTTTCCATTCCCCCTGCTTTCTGATAGGATAAAATAGTATGTAACCCCCTCTGGGAAAACGCTGTATAGGTCATAGTCTGGGTCAAAACACATCTTGGTTATTCACTGTACCATATGTAGCATGTTTTCATTATACAGAGAATCAAAGACTTGCTTCAAATGATTTATGTAAACTGTGATTTCCGTCCTTGCTGTGATAACCGCTGCTTCTCAATCCTACTTGTGTCAGCAATCATGTTGAATGGCATTTGTCTGGTTCATTAAATGGACCAATTTGAAGCGTTTCCCTTCAAGTCAGACCTCATTTGCATAGAAAACAAGAATGTGAGCTGCAGTGTATCACCATAGTAACAAGCCATCTCTAGATTGATGCAAAATATATATATAAATTACACCTGCCATGAATTAAATGACTAATTATTGCATGTCCACATGCGGAGGAGAATGTGATTTGTTTGTGTGTGTGTGGTATGTAATGACTTCACATTAACGACACTTTTTCCCCACACACTCATTTGTTAAATTTGCACTCCTCCATCTACATTAAAGTAATTATGTTGTCTCTTATTTGTTTGTCTGAAGCCATAAATCTTTCTAATGTCCAGTTTCCGTGGTGATTACAGGGGCAATTATCTGTGCCTGCAGTCAAATACAGTAGAGGCAAAGATCATTAGGGCTGGAACAACACATGTATTTACTGATTTGATACTATTATGATACTTGGTTGCTGATTTGATGTATTGTGCTTCTCAAAGCTACTACAAGGAGATTTTAAATTTTATGAAGTAGTCTCAATTTATTACTGATGTCTCTATATTTCCTATTTAAGCAAATGAGACCAACCGCAAGAAGACTGGCTATTTCTCCATAGTTGCTCTTCATGGCTACTACCGGGTTGGATTCTCCTTGAAATCCAATGAAACAAGCCAGTGTTTACATTTTCCCTGGAAAATTTGCAGTGAGTAGTATGTTATCCAGAGATTTTATTCAGATAATTTTATTTTTGATGTTATATATTGCAGTTATGGCAGTGGGAACACTGGTGCCTCAACAAAATATAAATGTTCTTTGTAGTAGCTTTAAGTATTTTCATTATTACAATTTATTGTGATTTTTGTTCGCTCTTTTAACACTAGACCAGGTAAAAATGTTGAATCATACACTTCTAGTGACTGTATACTATGATTTGTATTTCCAAAAAAAATGCACATCACATACCAGTCAGTCTTTGAATTTTATTTCAGCAGCACCATTGCTGTACTATATAAGTAGTAAATACATTAATTTTTTGTGGTTAACTGGCACATTTAACTGTTCCTTCTCAGCAAGCAGGTTGCTGTAGTATAATAACAATAAATAAGAAGATAGATAAGATTTGAGGCCAAAATTAATAGAGTCACTGAAAACTGGACACAGAACAAATGAGAGTTTTGACCCTTTGAGGTTACTGTAGCTAGTCAGTGTGGAGTAGCAGATATATATATTTATGAGCAAACGTGTCATTTTTTTATTATGTGTTTGCATCGAGGACTAAGTTCTAGTTATTTATAAGAAAAAATCGATTCTGCAATTGCTAAAAAATGATGATACTTAAAGGAGAAATCTGTATATGTTATATGTATATATATATATATATATATATATATATATATATATATATATATATATACATATATAATATTTTACTGGAATAAATCATGAAATGACCATGATTTGTCATCAGAAATTAAGGATTGCTAAATTCAAATACTCACTTTTGTGACAACAACACTACAGCCAGTGTCCTTCCTTGAAATTTCTACTCTGGTCTGTAACTAAGTCTTAAAAACTCATCAATAACCTTTTAGAAGGTGTAGATGTTTATAATAGTTAAATTTAGCAATATGTTATGTTGAGCAAGATGGAGTCTGGCAGGCAGATGGCAGGCAGACATTGAACTCCAACTCCAGAGTGTGTATTTTCAGAGAGAGCTGGCTTTTGTTTTCAGGATAGTGGGCTTAGGTTTACATTGACAGACAACAGACAGTTGTAAATGACTCACCGTTGCTTGTCACTCCTGCAGTGTTCCTGAAACCTGCCTGAGTTTCTCTGAGTCTGGGGTCACTATTTGGACTGCGGTACTCATTTCTGGATCTGCAATTTTATGTATTGCTCCTTCAAAAGAATCAATTCTTTTCCTCCCACCCCTAAAGATCAGCAGAGGAGGCGACAAGCTTTTTGTCAGAGGCGGAGAGCCTGATTGACAGCTGCTTACCGTGTTCAGGGTGAATTATTAGGCTTCTCTTACAGGAGCAGAGGTGGTTGTTGGGTGAAAATTCTAGTGATGTGGTATCTGTCATCGCTCTGAGTTTCTAAGAGTAATGGAGAGTGCAAAGAAAATTATGATATTGATTTTTTGAGGTCTGAAACTGCTATGGTGCCATTTATTGCTCAGCCACGTAGCAAACTAAGTGAAACCTGCAAGTTAGTGTCATTTGGTTTGTTCTCCTGACTGTTAAAGCTCCTAAAGCTCTCAGCTGCCAAACAACCCTGTCTAGAGGGAATAGAGATACAACCCAACCATATATTAGCTCATTTTCTCTGCTCTTTAGCCGGCCTTTTTACACCAGAAATGTTCTGATGAAAACTTTCATTTGGTTTCTTTTAATACATAGCCTACATCTTAAGCATGCCCTCATTTAAGCCACTGGCCGTCTATTATCTGCTGACATTAAAATGATAAAACTCAAAGACGTTACGGATGACAAGTGCTGACCTTTCAATCTCCCACAATTCAGCGCGTCGTCTATTTTTATCCCAGACCACTGGGGCTTGAAATGTTGTATCAATGGAAGAGGTGCAGTACAGCATTATGAATCAACAGGACAGTACATTCAAGTTTTTTTTCTCTATCATTCTCCCTCCAGTCGTAGAGAAGTAACATTAATGCGGATGTGTCTTTATTCTGTCCTCTTTTGTTTGAGCAGAGGGACGTGAAAGAGTGTACGTCTTAGACAGCATGCGCTGCCAGGCTTACATTACGCTTTTTCATATCACTGTCTTATTGTTTCTCTTCGAAGAGACATAACAATTGGGACAAAAAGCTTACTGGGAGTGCAGCCATTTTGAGGAATGAGTTCCTGTCCTGTTGTGCAGATGTGTGTGCTGTCCAGTGGCGATGCAGAGAGATGTAAACCCTTTGGCTTGTTTTCCTGTTTGCCGACATTGTGGATGTCATCTATTTAGTTCAGTGTCCACAAATCGTCTAATCCTGCTCTGGCCTGCAGTGCCCAAGAGGCCCAGCACACAGGGGCAGCACGGGACTAATGTGATCCTGGAGATGGACAACCTTTCCAGTGGCACTGATAGCTTTGGTATCCTTGATCAAACTGTGATATATTTGTCAGTCTTTAAATTGTTTGGACTTGACTGACCTCACTCTCATAGTTTCTTTGTTCTGTTGTTGCTGAAATCTGTGCTTTTCTAAAAATGATTTTACACCCCTGAGCATAGACTCACAAATCAGTCTCAGAATGATTTGCTCAATAAAGACTCAGGACAATCTCCCACCTTTCATTTTTAAAACTGGATGGAAACAATTAGACAGTCAAAAAAAAACCAAAAAAAACTCCATTGCCAAACCTTCATACTGGGTTGGTGACATTGTGTGCTTACTACTGGGGAGAAAAGACTGCTGCAGGAATGAGCCCTAAAACCTAGAAAGGAGTAAGTATTTTAGCTTATTTTTAGCCTTATTGGCTGAAATAAGTAAATAAAAATCTTCTATGTGTCTTGAAAAAGGAGGTTGCTAACAAGTGGCTAAATGAGTCTTCAGTGGTTGTTGTGCACATTAAATGTCATCATGTTGAGCACAAGTCACTTAACGGGGATTACACTCAGTCACACAGCTGCAGTGTAGTTTATCCATAGCTTAATGTTTTTACATCAGGGATTGCATTTACGCTTAAAAAATCATAAAAATGGTGTTTGATTATTTTGCTAAACAAAACTGTCCGTATCATAAACTTTTTTGACAGAGAGCGTATTTTTTGCACTAACCCAAAATCCAATGGAAAAATCCCATTGGCTTTTTGTTGGGGTAACCAGAGCGATGCTAACTTATAAAAATATGTCACCCCTGCAGCACTCTATGGGGGCAGAGCATCATTTCCAGTAAGGCATGTCCTTCAAAAAATATAAGGGCTGTGCAACTACTTTGCATTTAGAAATCCCCAGACAATCGGTAGGTGGTTACATCTCTGATTGTCTGGTAGCGTGAGACTAGACATGGTGGCTTATTGGTTAGCACTTCTGCCTCACAGCAAAAAGGTCCACAACTCGAATCCTGGTTGCTAACAAGTGGCTAAATGAGACTAAAGCGGTTGTCACAAATATTAAACGTCATCATGCCGAACACCCGTCACTCAGTGGGGGTGATGTTGAGTCACACAACGGTGGTGTAGTTCATTTATAGTCTAACGTTAGCTTCTGGCAGATGCTTTTATGCTTCAAAGCCCTTTCGTCTCACAGCAAGATGGTCCGTGGTACAAATCCTGGTTTGTTTTTTTTGCATGTCCTGTGCTTGCATGGGTTTACCGAGTCCTCCAGTTTTCCCCCACCATCAGAAATATGTATACTAGGTCATCTCCAGTCAGTACTCCTGACCAAGGCACTGGCTTAGAACTACAGTTGGTCCCCAGGCAGCTGTCCACTGCTTCTAATACTAGAATGGTTTAAATGCAGACACTAAATCTCACGTGTAATTGTATGTGACAAAAAAAATCAACCTTTACCTTCACTAACCTCAGCACATAAAAATTGTTTCTGTGTAAGTCAACATTTTATCTCTAAAAACATGGCTTTACTCTGGATGGCAAATGTGTTCACAGTATCTACTACACCACATGTGCAGATTTGCTCTGCAGCCGCCCTGCCTTTTCTAAAATCACATCAGAGTGGTGATATGAAAATTGTGTTGATAGCGGTGACATGTATGGGTGCCGTCCTGAGCAGATTGCATTCTAGGCTGTACCTGTGTAATCCCTAAACCAAACACATGGCAGCCTAGGTAAGCCCTTAACCTCGGGATCAACGGGCTTTGGCCGCAGAGTCCCATCATATCAAATCAGAATGCTCCTCTTTGTTTTTGCACTTTAATCTCTTTGTTTTTGCCGATATATATTAGGGAACACTATTTATGAGGGTTACATGTTTAAAATAATTTGATCATAAGAACATTGTGACACTGAGTGTGGGGATTTCTCTGTTGCAGAGATACACTGAAGTCACATGTCCCTTCCTATGGCCTGGTAGTAATTAGCCTGAACCATTTGACCTCCTTAGTTCTATATGGCTCAGTCGGCATGACCTATACACAGAAATAACAGCTTTCCTCCACATGGTGTAGTCAGATTCAGCCGTGCACCTGCGTATGTGAAGAGGCTCCTTATTCTTCTTCCCTTTTGCTGTGACCCAGTGTAGGTCTGTAACCCAGGGACACAGGGTAACTGTACCGGCATTAAAATAGCAAACAGGGGGAACAGAGCATGTTATGAGATTCACTAGTTTCACGTCTCCTTGGGTTAGACTATAAATAGCCTCTCACACTGGAATAGAGTTTTCCCCAGCGATGCGGACGAAAGCCAGAGGAACAGCTGCGCTTAAGCCAAGTCCTGTTAGATCAGCGGAGTCACATGGGCATGTTTCTGTCTCTCTGTCCTGTCTTTTCTTTCTGTCCCCGGTCCCTCACTCTCCCTTCCCATTTCTCTTGCTCCTAATCTGTCCCGCTGTCTTGTCTTTCACCTACTTGTTTATCTCGCTGTCTTGCAGTATCTTTGTCTCTCTGTCACTGTCTTCTCCCTCTGCCTGTCCTGTGTTTGCTCAGTTTCCTGTCTCACTTGATGTCTTGTAATTTGTGTCCCTCTGTCATTATTTATGCCCCCCACTTGCGTTATCGTCCTGTCATTCTATCTTTTGACTCTTTGTTTGAGTGGGTGTCCTTCTTCGTCTCCCATAGCCTCTGTCTCTTTGTCCCTGTCCTCTATTCTCACTGTGACTCCCTCTCTTTGTCTTTTTTTTTCCTGTGTCATGTTTTATCTGTCATTTTCTTGCTCATTATTACCAGGCCTCCCCTGTGTACTCTGTTAATTGGTACAATCCTAATATTAACAGTGTTCATCTGTCTTGTTATAAAAAGATTTCTTGAAGTAGGAAGATGAACTACATAGATTTTTTAAAATAGGAATTTTAACAGGCATCACGTCAACAATTTTCATATACATGACTATATAGCCAAATGTATATAATTTGCAAAATGCCTTACAGTCTGTATGTACAGTAAAAGAATAGAATATGAGCTGAAATGTGGCAAAAGCTGTAGAACTTTTCCCAGTATCAGAATAGTAAATGAAGTTAGCATCTTTGATTTGTTTATGTTTGTCAGCTTGGAACTGGCAGTGGCTGACACAGCTAATGGCAACTCTCCTTCTGTACTGAAGAGTCCACTCTGCGCTTGAGGTTTCAGGTCTCTTTGCCTGCATGAAGTATATTAGACAGCAATTGGCTTTTGAATTTGTTATGTACCAAATCTTGCCCAGGGTACGTTTGAATCTGATTTTATGGAAGTGCACAGGCATCTCTCCCCTCAGTAGGGGAATGTGAAAACACCTTTCTAGTGACAAACTTTGCACAAATACGAGTCAGTAAAGTCAAGGTCAGACATTTTAGAGAATACAAACAAAAGAAAAACACAGTTTTGTTCATCAGTAATGATTGTAACCATGATTTGATCTCATGCTGTGCATGTCACGGGCACTTTTCACACAACAGCGGGACGCAGTGAAGTTGTTTACCTCCCTGAGAAGTTGGAGGTGTGCAGTCTGTCGCCTTCAGTTCGTCATCTAACAGCTCACTGTGGCTGCTCCTTCTTGTTTGTTTACTCCCTGTAATATTTAAAATAAAAAAATGCTGATAATGGCTGTTGTCCTGTTTTGCAGAAACATTTTTGTTGAACAATCACTGTCAGTGCTAATCTCAGTGACAAATACATTGAGTTTCATAACAACCTCATGTTTTGCCAGTCAAGCACTTTTAATGTGAACTTGCAGCAGTAGGAAATGTTTGGTTTGCAGTAGCAGTAACTGAACACAGCTCTAATATGGTTGTGGGAGAAGTAAACAGTAAACAATGAGATAAAATTAAATTAATACAACAACACTGAATTAGATACATGCATTCTTTCCTGTGAGTCCCCTGTGTAGAGCTAGGCAATTTGAATCCAGCGCGGGGACACAGACTCTGCTAACAGAGATGTAATTACTGAATGAATAAACAGAATGACTGTACCTGAACAAAATCTTGGCCATACATATTATAAAAAATGGCTCTGTTTTTATGAAAATATTAAGGATTCTAACTAAACACAAAAATAAAAGATTGCTTTTCCAATAAGTTCATTCGCTGGTTTCTCCTGTACGACTTCACTCTCCTACCTGTCTACTAGGTGTGCATTAGCACATCATTCACCTTGATATCATATTCATTCAAAAGTCTTTGCTTCTTTTATCATATAATTTTTCCCCTTTTGAGTTTGGATATAAATTCCTGCTGCTGCCTCTCTGCCTCTCTGCCCCTCTCTCCCTGCCTGCCTGTCTGTCTCTCTGTCTGTCTTGCTCTCGGTTTGACATCACAGGTGTGTATATATAGCCAGCAGATGGATTCTCCCATGACAGGCTGCTTCAGTGGCTCTCTCCCTCGGCCCAGGCCCACCGCCGGCCACTCAAATGAACTAGAAGCAATTCCTTGTTTACATTGTCTCTTCTGATCTGCCCAACCATCAGTTTATGACTGCATCCATTATTCATGTGTTCCCCTCCACCACACACATGCTCACATGCGCACACGGTGAAACATCACTGCTGCTGAATGTGTTTTTGTAGCCCCCATGTTCAGGTGTGCACCAGTGAAAACTGCAATTCCCAGATAAACTCAGCATTGGTGAAGGTCTATATAAAAACAAATATGAAATAATGAAATCAACATCTTTTTCATATTTTGAAAGCCTTGCATATCATTTAACTATGCTGTAGTTTGTCTTTTTTAACTGATTCATGCAGACATTGGTGTTTCCAAGATGTGATGCAGCACCAGCAAACCTGTCAGATGGCCGTATTTACCACAGAATTCCTGTGACAGGATTCATGTCTGAAGGCATTTACAGTATACTTGAAAACAAATCTAGAGGAAACAGTAGTAAGAAGAGCTAGAAACAGGTAGTGCTACTGTGAGACATGACTTGCATGACATATGGTAGTTCTACTGTGATGTGTTCCTGCTGTGGTATATGTTTGTGGAGTGTGAGGCTGGTGGGGCCCTATGGCTGAGAAGTAACTGCTGAGCACAGACTAGCGCATACTATGCCACCACAACATGCCTGAAATGCTATCGAGCAGACACACAGCCAATCAGAGTGAAACCTAAGACATCCCTGTGCACGGTGACCTGCATGCACACACACTTTGCTGAGTATTTGCAGCATGTGATAGGCAGGATGCATGCTGGCTACATAGTCAAGAAATATAGATGAGGGGTGGTGTGTGGTTTGGAATTTAACAAAATTTTAACAGGGTGTCTATTTGCACCCAGGTACGAATCCAGCTATTCACACCTAACCTTATTTGACTTATTTTAGCTATAGAGTGATAAATTCACCATTGATAAGAGGAGTGGTGGATGAATGTGCTAAGTGCATGGCTTTCCTGCAGGAGAGTGGGGTTTGAGTCTTGTCCTGAGAGACTTTCTGAAATTACTACGAAATTTCATGTCAGCAGTGCATGTTCTTTTTCAGTCGCAGGTTAAGTTTAGGCAGTGAAACTACTTGGTTAGGTTAAGGCAACAGAACTACTTGGTTAGGTTTAGGAAAAGATTATGATTCATCTCATGCGGGTGACACGTTGCCTGTTCACATCCCAGGTGCAAATAGCATTGTTGGCTACAGAAACTGGTTACTTGTCTCTTCTCTTCCATGCTAGACTATATACACTTGGGTGTTATTAGCCACATTGTCAATTCCACCCTAGGTGCAAATAGACACATTGTCTATTCTAATCCAGAAGCAAATAGCATCAGCCGAGTCTTGATTATTCAGCTTGCCCGTTGGATATGCATATTGAAGTATTTACAGCTTACCATATCCTCCAGGATCTTGAACTTTGAAATATTCCAAAATATCAGAAAGTCAGTCCGCTTCCGGTGATTGTAGCTGTCATTTATAATCAGGCACTGATTTAGTCAAACTAACGCTTCAACATCACACTCATGATGGATACTGTAAAAGTTTTTGGGTCTCCAAACACTAAGCTATTTAATGAGTATATAAAGAATAGGTAACTAAATTATCTACTGCAGTACTGAGAGGCCCTACGGCAGGAGCAGATAATGATCTTATGACTAAGTCAGGCTTTTTTAGGGCCAGTTTATTGGCATTATTATGGGGTTGGAATCAAATTAGGAAAATGGCAGCTGTGTCCATGCCATATCATTATGAAATGTAATCCAATTTGACCAGACAATCCTCTTGAAATGGACAGAGCACTCTCTTGGGCTCATCTGTAATAGCACTGCTCTTTAGCCCCTGCAGAAATACTCAAGTTGCAGTCTGGTTTGTTTTGGTGTTGCACGTGGGCCGAGACAATACTGGTCACCCCTGTGACTGCTTGGCCTTTGGTTTGTTCCTGGAATGAGATGTGTCGGGCGCAACAGCAAAAACAAAATCACTGTAAAAGCAAATCTTTCTTTTATTTATGTCATCGTTTTTGGATGTTATGGGGTCATCCAAACAAACTGTGGCAATGTGACATGTACAGTCCAGGGAACAAACCTCACTCTGTTGACATGACACATAATCTGTTTTGATGGCTACGTGTCGGATGTCACTATGAGGAGGGACATTGTAAAGTGCTGCATGTGGTAATACGAGCCTGCCTCCTTGGAAAGGAGCAATGGGTAACCATCAAGGGGGTTGAAAGTTATTGCAATTCCAGGGATTCTTTGTGGACACCATTTGCTGGGCCTAACCCCATGGGTTTATGAGGCTGAGGGTGTCATACACAAAACTTTACTGCCTCTTTGTGCATGTTTGTGTAATGCATCAAAGTATAGGATTTTGTTGCCTGGAAGGCTGTAGAAAAACACAGGGAAATCTACTCATTCCCCTTTCTGCCAGCAGGACAGTGAATGTGAGTGCCTGCTTATGTCAAATCAGGAGTGAGTGAATGGCTGGAGAGGAACAGCTGCATGCGGTGACTGTGCCAAGCAAAGCATGTCAATGAACTGCCATGCAACTCTGCTCACTCAGTTGGATACAAGAAGGAACGTTCAAAGGCCTGCACGAGAACAACAGCCTTACTCTGTCTACCCGGAGGAACAATTAACTTAAAGAGCCATATGTGTAAAACGGCAAGAGTAACTACACTGTCGTTATCTAACACACATGAGCTCAAATGCATTCAAACAGACATATTGAACATATAGCAGATGGATGCCATCACGGCGTGATGGCTGCAATCACAGTCCTTTTTTTGCCCTCGGAGGTTGTAGCTTGTCATGAATGTGGACATGCACGAGCTCAGGAACATAGAAGCCTTCAAATTAACATGATACTGTTTTATAGCAGCGGCTAATATGATTCATTTGCTTTATTTTGTTGATTACATTCAACAAACGAATGAATAGCTCTTTCTTGCCACCTCTGACATCGGTATGAAATTGTAGCTTGGTATAAGATTGTGTTTTAGATAAAAGCTCTCATTCTCATCAAAACTTTATATTAAAGCATAGCTATGACAAAGTTAGTGGTAATGATAGTAACCTGTTAACTGCAGTATATACAAACATTGACTAGCTCACATTTGTTTGCTGACATCACCAACCTTGCCTGAAGTCCATGACAATAGTTTCCCTGTGAGGCGTCCAAGAGGCCATCTTTTATTGTATAATTTTGTTATTTTGGTCTCAAGCCAGTGTTGAGTTAAAATCAGTTGGAATAGTACCACAGCATAGTTTGATGTCATCATTTGACATGTTATGAGTGTTTTAATTGACTGTTGCATGAAACTAGTTTTATAACTTTGAGAGTTTTGCAACTGTTGGGGCCCATTGCAGAGGGCTTTCCACCACGCATCTCAACTGCAACTTAGTTTCACCTAAGTTTCGACCAACTAAAGTTGTGTGAACATTTCACTGTGTAAAGCCAGCCTTCGAGGTCTTTATGCCTGCACATGGTGTCCTACAAGAGAAATAGATTTGCCCATAGCCAACAATGTCTTTCTGTCCTCACTATTAAATGCCACTTCAAGTTTGTGCCTTTTAATTCTCCCTTGTAGATTCTTCTTATCCCTAAAGCAGGGTGTGTTCCTGCGTTTAATCTTCAATATTTTACATTTCCTTACAGAGATTATTATTTTTTCTTCCAGGAGGCTCAGAAGGTGAACAACCCTGCCAACAATCAGGCAGCAGACAGACCGAAGGGTCCTGATGAGAAGGAGGAGGCCCCAGCCAGCGAGGTGGGATGGATGACTTCAGTCAAAGACTGGGCCGGTGTCATGATCTCCGCTCAGACACTCACTGGCAGAGTTCTGGTAAGTTTTCCCCTCCCTTAGTGGATATAAATATCTCAAGCCCCAAATCCAGACTCAAATCCATTAGCACTTTTTTTACACTAATCATTTGCCCAGCCCACAGTTTAGATAAGTGCAGCAGTTTGGTCTGTCCTCAAGCAAACAGACCGCAACTGGTTTTCACACCCAAGTTGGCTTCCAGATTAATCCGCTGCATAATCCACTGCCATGTACACATCCACTCACCTGTTTTATACAGGTCCCACTGGAGACATACTGCAGGCCAATTAATTTGATCCCCACAGATGGTAGCGGATACTCAGTCCTCTCTCTGAATCTCAGTTGGCTATTTGGCTGGCACTGTCCAGTCCTCTTTCTGCTGCAATGGCCTATGTGCGGCACGTTGTAACTCACTCTGCTGTACCTCTGCCAGCTGAACCGATGAGTGTGTGTGTGTATTTGTGTGTGTGTGTGTGTGTGTGTGTGTGTGTGTGTGTGTAGCTGTGCATGCCCGTGCTTGTGTGTATGTGAGGGGGAGATTTATTCGTCAAGTGTGAGAGGTAGCATACGTGATGTTTGTGCAGTAGGTAAGAAGCTGTCACTGTGGCTTTTCTCTGGGTATGAATTACACTCCCTCTCCCCTGCTGACCCTCCTTTTCTTTAACTTCATCCCTCACTCTGTCCCTAGAATCTCTCCTGCACTCTGCAACTCTTTGCCAAATCCTGATGCATCTGCAATGGTGTCTCCTCTGTCCTGTGCTGCTTCATTATTAAAGTTAAAAACTGCCTTTACATCAGTAGCATTTCTAATGTGCTCCTCCTCTCAGCTTAGCAGGATGTCTGCCACTTATCTCCAGTGAGCTGCAGACAGTTATGAGCAGCATGCTACCTGTAACGATTAGCTTCATTCTGTTAGCTGCCTTGATTATGAAAAAACTTTCACAGCGGACAGTATGCACTACAGTGAAATGACCCTGACTTCAGTTTTGTAATTTTTTCACAGAGATATTTACCATATTCACACAGCGACCATTTTCCTGTGACGCCACACTCGAGGCGGGAAGCTCAAATGTTGTACTGCTGTGTTCCAAGTTGCAAGTCGTATAAACGTAGAGAATCCGACAAATTGTTCATTTCACTGCTTCCCAACTGATCAGTAACATCGGGCCATAAAAATAACATATTTGATAATCCATTAGCTACAGTGAGACAGCTGCTAATTTTAGCATTTATCCATTTCCTAGCTAACGATATCAACACACATCTTGGTCACATTTATTTATGCCTGGAAGTGAAACGCACTGAATGTAATCATGCTCGCGATGTTTACTGTCTTGCTGTGTCTTATCCAAGTTACCGGTATGTTAGCTTAGACCAAAATGACGCTCTGATCTTACATTTCTCCTGATAATAGACTTGTGTGTTAGATGCAGTCTGTATAAACACTACAGTGAAATTTGAGTTCCAGCGACCATAATGTCGCATGACGATATTGACTTAATCAGAATATTTCTGAGGTTGGGTTAAGACAGCTAGCTAACGTTAGCCTACGTTACAAGCTTGATTACATCCAGTGTTTTTTTTTACCTCCAGATTTGTTTTGAATAAATGTATCCAAGATGTGTGTTGAATTTCTTTACACCTGTTCTGTGGTATCATGTAACACTATCAAACAGTGCTGTTAGCTAGGAAGTGGTTGAATGCTAATGTTATCTGTTGTGTAACAGTAGCTAATGAGCTATCATATATGTTGTTTTCCCCTCCAGATTTTCACTATCCATTGCCTTTCAGTTGCTGATCAATTGTGAAGCAATGAATTGATAACAATTTGTCAGATTCCCTATGTTTATGACTTGCAGCCTGGAACACAGCAGTACAAACTTGTGTGTCCCACCCTGAACATGACATCAGAAGAAAATAGCCGCTGTGTGAATATGTTGAGGGTCTCTACATCACCTGTTCTTGAACAGCTTTTTACTCTGAAAACAGTTTGTTGGTGCTGAGAAATTTAGGATGTGGTTTGTGCCAGAGGATGCACAGAGGATGCTTAGGTTGTGTGTCTATTTACACATTACATAAGTGTATCTGTCCCCTTTGTAGATGCGTAATTGAAAACATTCTTTTAAATCTATTCTTAGCTCTGTGTTGTCTAGATTTCCTTTTACATCTTAACTTGCATCACCGGTACGTCTGTCTTGCACAGACTTCTACTGTTCAACTGTGGACTGAATGAGGCAGCAGTGGGAGTCCAGAGCAGGATGGATCCAAACTAAAATACTAATGCTGTCATTGTTAATGTTTGCTGGAATATGACAGTTTCTTCACGCCTGGTGAGAATAACTTGGAGTTGAGAAGGATTCGGGCCTTTCATGGCGAAGAAGATGAAGAATCCTGAAGGGAGCTGTCAATTTACTAAATGAGCCTCTCTTTCATCACTTCCCCACTCACACAGCTATGCTGGCATGGACACAGCTCCCTCTCGCTTTCATCTTCTGCTCTGACTGAGTGCTTCCAATCTGCACTGTATGTATGTATGCTAGTGTGTGTGTGAGAGAGAGACAGGCAGGAAGAAACCGTGCGTGATTGTGGGAGTCAGTGAGAAATAAGGCACTGGTTGCTTTAAAGGGGTTTCTAGGCACAGAGATATCCCGGTGTATCACCTACTGTGATTTGTGCTACTTCTGGTGGGGCTGATAATTCTGCCCAGCAGGCTGTGTTTGCTTACGTGCTTGGTCTAATGATATGCAGCACAATATGTACTGATGAGCGCTCCGTGTAGGTGAATGAATACCTCCTCATGTGGGTGGAATGTGTGCATTTGTGGATGCACGTATGCTAGCATGTTTTTTCCACATATACCGTGCATGCATGATAGCTTGTGTATCTATGTGTGTATATGTATGTGTGTGTGTGGGGGTGGGTGATTTTGTGGGACTCTTGCTCTCCCATCAGTGCTTCACTGCAGATCAAAATTGCGGTGAGTATCCGTGTACACAGAACCTGGCTGGTAACCATAGCAACTGCTGTGTAGTGGCGCTCAGTCATCTGACATTAGGGGGGTGTCTGCCTGGGCAGAGCAGAGCAGAAATAACACACACACACACACACACACCACACACACCACACCACACACACACACACAGTTGTGCTTCCATCACTTCAGAGGACATTACAGCGACTTAGATTAATTTCCTAGAGACTTATCTGAACTAACCCTGCCCATAGCGACTACTTGCCTAGCCTTAACCCAAGTCTTCACCCCAAAATTTTATGATTTATGCTATGAAGACTTTCATTTGGTCCCCATAAGAAGTGGTGTCCCCACAATGGAAGGTGTAAACAGATGTCCCCACAACATGAGCAATAATGACACTCACACACTTGTGTTTTCATCACTTCAGAGGACATTATATTTAGTTACATTCATTTCCTGGAGACTTGCTCTCTCCCCTCTCATAACGACTACCTGCCTAATCCTAACCCAAGTCTTCACACTAAATTTTTTTTTATTTACGTCACTGGGCGCTTGCATTTTGTCCTCATAAAGAATGCCCCCACAGTGTGATTGTGTAAACAGGTTTATATCCCCACAACATGAGTAATACACATCCACACACACACACAGGTGGGATTAAAGCTTGATGCAGGCTCCATTCTATCCAGGTGGAAGAGCCAAAGCCAAAGCAGATTGAGACAGATAGCCTCTGGTTGGTCTCCAGCCCTCCATCCCCGTTCATTTGTTTGCCTTGATGACTTCACTGCTAGTGAAAGATCAAGTATACCCCCAGGCTTATTGAATTACCAGACAAATCTAAATCCACCTGTGGCAGCAGCTTGGCCCAGGAGTCCCCCATATTGTTTCCCCATGCTGGGCCGAATTACTGGCGTGCAAAGAGCAAGGCCTGTTTTGTTATTGGTACCTAATGTGACTTTGCCACAACACTTTGCCCTGATGAGACAGGAATTAAATGAGCACATATCAACCCACGCTGCACAACCATTAAGACCAGACGTGTGCTGCTGCATGAGAATCATTCCGGTCATTAGCTGTTTTAAAGAAGTCCCATTGCTGAGCAATAGGCTGCAGGAACAGAAAACTATTAAGGCTCATAGCATTGCTCAGACCGTGTAATAACAGCAAACAAAGAGCAGCAGGTGCACACAGGCACTATATGTGAGGATTTATGTGTGCATCTTTGTGCCTTATGTGGCCTGAAGAGACAAAGGTGCTGATAATATGTTGTTTCCTCATGCTGGTCGTATGTCAAAGCCCCCTGTCTTTGTGTGATGATAGCCTCTGTAACCTGCGTGCATGAGCCCCTCACACCCCCTCTCTCTCTCTCTCTCTCTCTCTCTCACACACACACACACACAGAGCCATATATCCCATTTCGATTAGGCTTCGTGTCACCTTATGTGCCTTATAAAATACCGGGGGAAAATGATTGATGCTAGCATGAGCCAGTGTTGCTCCTCTGTGTGGGCCCTCAGCTTTTTGTATCACCCATCACCTTTACAATATCAGCTCATCAAATATTTATCACCTCATTCACACATGATCTGCCTTCAGTGTGGTTTTCAGTTGACACTAAGTGCAGGGTCAAAGGGAAAAACATGAGGGGTAATGAACTTGAGCATAATCGAACATGATCCTCGGCTGGTAATACAGTCATCACAAAATATGGAAGAATAAAAACATGCATTTTCTAATATTGTTAATTCTGACAAGAATCTTTAAATTCAGTTTTAGTCGCTTACTGTAAATTGTAGTTAGTTAAAGTCACATTTTAGTCTTGTCCACATAGCATTTTTGTTCCTGGCAGAACGGCACTGGCAGGGCACTGCAAAGCCCTGGGATACAGCATCTGTGCAGTTATAAAAGACAAAAATGCTGCACATGGGTTTAGTTTCTATGACAACAATATTTTGAAAATTCTAGCTTTGCCTGGCTGTAAAATGTTGGTTAACCCCATTTAATATTCTATAAATTCTTCACAATAAAAGTTTTTATTATAGTCAAGATTTACTCAGTGGAACTCTTAATTTCAGTCTAATTTTAGCTGCTGTTTTAGCCAAATCAATGAATCATCAGTAAAAATGTATAAACTGCATCATTAAGGCAGAAAAGCATTATCTAGGAAACATCACATTTATTCACTTTACATGGAGCTAAAATCAATACAGAATTATGTTAGATGTTTAATGAATGAGTTAGCGCTCGCTTATGAATCTAAATTTTCATTGACAAAATTAACACTGTTTTCTAATAATAAGTTCTAAATGTTTTAAAATGGTTGTGAAAGAACTGTTTGGAAATTGACTGATAGGTGAAAAAGCCAGTCTGTGGGGACTTATACAGAGCAGGATGCAACTAAGCGACTAAGTGCCAGCTGCAGCTTAAGGAGGAAGTGTCTCTCTGAGCCTCGTGAGACAGCTGTCCACACAAAAGCACTGCATGTGGAGCATAGGTGAAAGGCAAAGCACCTCTGGTCTGACAGTGGATGGCTCATCAGTCTCTTGACAACCGTATCACCCCAGTTGCTTTGTAGAAAGACCTCATTAAGCACTCAAGGGCACAATGTCCGAGGAAATGACTAGTTGGACAGCTGGAAATATGAGTAGGCTGAATTCTTGTGCTGCACCATCTCGCCTAATTGATTCCTGAGTTACTGCTACAGTAACAACGTATGTAATCCTATAATGTCCAACAAAAACAGTGAGGATTATAACCTATGAATGTAGATATTCGCCCTATCTCTCTGTGCAGTAGATTTGCACGGCATGGTGGGTCCAGAAATAGGTCAGCCCTGCCATCTTTCTTAATGGGATCTTGGGTGGCAACCAGGGACCATCTGTTCACATGGCCCGCTCCCTAAACCCTATGGTCATCCCTCTGCCTACCCATCCACCCACACACTGCATGGCACTCTGCATATTGACCCCTGTCATCTGCAAATACAACACATCTGTCTCTCTCTGCAGTAGGAGTGACAGCGCATGAATTCTGACTGCAATTGTAACAAATCCAGCACGCCTCATTTCTTAAAAAACAGATTTCGCAGTAGAACCTCTGATCGGAAGCACACTTTTCCTTCCTTTACCTGTGATTACCCATCTCCTATCACATGTATTCCATTCTCTAGCTTATTTGTGAGAACAGTTGCTTATAGTGTGCGTGTATCTTGGCAGGAAACGAGGTGAGATTGTGCAAAGTGTGTAAGGACACTGTGGGTACGTTCCACTGCGTTTCCATGTGTCCTGAAACATCCTGTTGTGCAGAAAATAAGTGTGAATGTGTTCTCTCGCACCCCCCGTGATTGCCTTGCTGCCTGCTCGGAGAACAGCTGTCATTCACAGCGTTCTACTTTTCTGTACTTTTCACGTTAGTGCAGTGTGTGTTTCCCCTGATATATAAGTATATTTTTGTACTGACAGTCTTGCATAAGCATATTTATGTGTTTTTTACAGCAGCCGTTGGGTACTGCCAGACTCTGTTTGCATCCCATGAACGTATGTGTGTACGTCTGATGTGTGTTTGCCTGAGTTGATACGGTATGTTTCTCCATGCTGTCTATATATGCTTGCGCATGTGGGGGTGTTCTCGTGCGCATGCATGAATGTGTACATGCATGTCTATGTGCGCTGTTTGGGCTGGCTAATTATGCTTTCCCGTTGAGTGTGTGGAACTAATTTATTTGCTGTCAGTAAACTCCTCAGCATGGATACAGCTGTCAGCGCTGCACCATCACACTTCTCCATGACAAAAGCTTTGTCCCTTTGCATAAAACAAGCAGCATATGTCTCTTCATATGCATTCAGTTGTATGATAGTAGGTGTCTTGCCCATCATATTGAATGAATGCAAGAGTGAAGATTTTACTACATGTTTTATCCATCCATGGGGAGCAGTATTTTTACTGATAGAATCTGTACCACAAACACATCCACCCCCACACGCACAGGCTAAGACAGGACTGAAATCATCACCACAATATTAATAAGGATATTTTTGTATATAAATATTATTAGAGCCTGGCCCTTAGACTGCAACAAAATGTAAAAAAGACACACAGTTAAACTAAATAAAGTAGTTTATTTAAAACAAAATAATCAAAACAAACTCAAACAAGCAAATGGGAGGAATCTGCAGAGTTACAGTAGTGTAGGGAGTGGTTGAATGAAAATGTGCTGCATGAATGTGCTGTAAAAACAAAGGAAAAAAAAGAAAAAACACAAAGCAGAGGTGTGTAGGGAGCGGAGTTCTGCAGCTCTATCTTTATGTACGGGGCACCCTGGGCCCAGGTGTGTCCCATGCCACTGATTTAACTCTTGATTGGTCTGCAGCCCGAGACAAAGCACATCCACAGCAGAATGAAACAAGTAAAGGGGCTGTCACAATATATACCATGTAGAACCAGACAGATATATGGGTCCGCCAATGTTATGTGCATGATATCGCCTTTTATAGCAGTATCAGTGTACGTGTATATTGGTATATATATGCAAAATCATATAAAAACAATGAAACAGATCTTCAAACAAAGAACTGTGTTCCACTGTTATGCAATACATGAGATGCTGATCTTTAAAAATCAAGATGTGATAGTCTAACAATGGCACAGCTGTCATGTTTAAATTGAATTGTGACCTTAAAATTGAAAGTTAAATCAAATCGTGGATTTGCAGAATCTGACACCCCAAATAAGGGCACACACACACACTTTTAAAATAGTTAAAATGCCATGTCATGTTAGACCTTAAAGCAAACAATCTCTAATGTGTTTAAGCCTTAAACCTTTGTCGGTCCCTCTGAAACGTGTTGGAGTTTGTTTTAAGATCTAAGATGACCATGTCATGACAATAAAAGCATTTTAATTGATTTAAAAAGAGTGCCTTTGAGTTTTTTGTGATCTTCATTTATACAGTTTGCATGTAAAGCAAAAATTACAACTAATTTGTAGAATGATCAAAAAACAGAAAAAAAATCAAATGATCATGCAGCCCTATGCTGGACACATGGACAGATGTGTGTGTATACAAACACACACAGTTCCCATAGTGTCTGTCAAAAGTATCAGTCTAAGAAAGCATCTGATGTGATACTGATGTGAGAAATAAACAATCAATAGCTGCAGCGACCATCACTCCCGGACTTGTCACACATGCTTCACAAACCAATTTCTCTGTAAATTAATAGCAGTGGACACGGACAAATGTATCAATTTTTTACCTCTTTGTTCGGCATTCGGTGACATGACACTTTGCTCCAGCAGTGTGCTCCTCCATAATGAAACTCAATTTCTGAGCCAGTTGGCTCCTTTTCCCTTAACTCAAACTCGTTGCCCTCTGAAACCTCTGGGCTGTCTTCTTGCCTCCCTCCCATTTTTCCCAGTTCTTGAGTTTAGGTAGCTGCGCAGCTTATTCATTGTGTCATTTGCCATAATTTATCAGTTCAGTCGATGGCAATCCAATTGGCATTGACTTAAATCCTCTGAACGGTGATGAATGGCTGTTTATACTGGAAGGACCACGGGGGACAAGCACTGCAGCAGAGAGTGAGGTGGAGCGAGCAGAGGGAGAGAGATGGGTGTGGTTCCACAAAGTCTCTTATGCACATGGCTATACATGTAGGAATGCAATAATCCACAACAGATATAGGCACTGTGAGGATGAGACATCAGGGAACATGTTTTGTAGAGAGCAAAAATGATTTCTTTGAAATTTTGAAGTAAAAGTATATGATCAGGATGACAACATAGATTTGTCACAGTGAGGGAGTTATGGGTGTGGCTTTCCATATAAATATTGGCAGTGATTTAGTCAGTGTGGTTTTTGGCCATGCCAGCAGCATGGCTCCTGGGAAACCAGTGCTGATCTGTTGGTTGGACAGTCAGTCCACCACTTTGATTTAAACTGAAATATCTCAACATCTATTGGATGGATTGCTGGAGATTTTATACAGACATTCATGGTCTCCAGAAGATTAATCCTAAAAACCTGATGATCGCCTGACTTCTCCTGTAGTCATCAAAAAAAATAATTTTCTAACTGCCCTGAGGCAAATGTCGGCATCGCTCTAGGCCCCAAGCTACCAAAGGTCCCATAGAAGGCCTCATAAACTTATGTTTAAGAAAGGTTGCATTTATTTTTTACTTTTCATTAATTAATTATGTCTTTTCTAAAAAAAAATCTGTATGCTAGAGTGGCATCAGAATGTTCAGTGTCTCAGGGCCTCCCCACTAACTTGGACTGTTCAATAATCTATCTGCGCATCTACAGAAATAATTCAGGAGGAAGACATCTCATGTAAACAAATGGCTCGGCATGGTGTACAGATTGTTGAAAAATTAAGCAACGCTACACCAGCAGTGCTGGAAAAAGGGTGGAAGCGAGAGGATACTAAAAGACAGTTCCCACCCCAGCCACTGCCTGATACAGAAGTATCTGCTGCCATGCCACCGGACTACAGAAAAGTGTCTTTGCTGAGGCTGAGACTCCTCAATTCATCCAGAAAAACAAGGGATATGGAGGGATTCTACAGCTAGATGCCACACTGGTCCTTTATTTTTGTTAGTGCAAAGAAGAAAATGTGTTTAAGACAGCAAGGCACAAGTACACATTTTGAATTTCTACTGCTGAATAGTAGTAGTAGTAGATTCTGTGTTATTTTCTTGGTGTTTTTATAGATAGTAGAGTAATGTAATTATGTTAAAGGGTGTGACAAATATGCATACATGTGTGTTTTCATTTGTAACCCTTTAATGTGACGATAAATGTTTGTTTATATGTTTTTATTGCTTTTAGTCTTTGATTTCATGTCACTGGATTTAGTTGCTGTTTGGAATGTATTCTCATACCATGGCCACAGTTCAGCTGTGTGAAGGCAGCCCTCTTGGCTTGGGTTTTCTGGGCTGCTGCCACATAAGAAACATAAGTCGTGCACTGGGCGGCGGAGGAGTGTTGCAGGAGCTGGAGGAGGGGATGAGAGGGAAAGGAGGATGTCATAGGAGGAAAGAAAAGCAACAGGGAGCCCTGCCATCACGCTGCATCGTTTCAGCTGGTAGAAGTTCACACACTGCTTTCTCACTTGGCAAGCAGGCACAGTGCTGCACATCTGAGCATGCATATATAAATACAGGCACTATGTACTGGATTATATTATCCTGAAAACATTTCATTTCAAATTCTGTCACGTAAGAGTAGAAGAAGAGTGCAGTGTGTGTGAAACAACTAGAGTTACAGCTAGAGTTCCTCAGCAGAAAGCTAAACCACAGAAGAAAGATTCAGTAAATTGAATTTGAAATATGAACCAGGGCTAAAAATAATAGTTTTTTTTTTTATCACCTAATGGATAACATTATTCACACCATAGTGTAGTTGGAGTTGTTGAATTTCTTTCTTCATTCTAGAGCTGCCCCCTGAAAGCTGAATATTCTTTTTGTTTGTTTTTTGTCAGTCTGTGCATTACAGTAACAGGATAAAACAAATAGAAGTTTACAAAAAATCTCCAGGATAACATATCATGAGGAATTATGAATAAGGAGAATCATAATAATAGTTTGTGGTTTGTAAACTTTACAAACCACTAAACTGACTATTATGGATGTGGAGAAAACTGATAGAAACGGAGCACAGGTGATGTGCTGCCAGCCACCCCAGCGCACCGCAGAGCAGCCTGGCCGGGGAGATGCTCCACAGTGCGTTGGTTTTTTTTTTTTGTTTTTTTTTTTACCAGAACTATGAGAAGGAAAACTCTTACTTTCTCCGACTGAGTGGAAATCTGATATTTTCACATCACAGATGATAAAGAAAGGTAATGTGAGTCTTAATTGTGAAACATATTCATGAAAGCTGATATAGGAGTTCAGTGTGGCACTGAACTGAAAAAAGGGAAAGAATCCTTAAAATTTTTGTATTGAACACCCAAATCGAATTTGACTGATAGGTACAGTCCTATATTGTTCCATTTAATTGATCAGCATTACACTGCTTTTGAATTTGCAGCACACTAGGGAGAGTTTTACAACTCTGAAAGGGTTGGTCTTACTTTGTTCCCATGAGTGATTTTCCTTGCAGCCTCCCTTAAGGCCCATCATAACTCTGAGCCATCCTAGCGGGATGACTCATCATTGATTGTTCTTTCTCTGCCCCATCTATAAACCCATTCATTTGCCACCTGGGCCTGTATCGCTAAAGAGCCAGTGACCTACACACCCGTCTTCGCTCGCCGCAGCCCCTGTGCCCTTTGTCTGCCCCACCCTCCCTCAAACTCCCTCCTGAAAAGGTCAAGAGAGCAGACACAGGAGTGATGTTTCACTTAGCCGGCTACCCAGCCTTCTCCTTATTAAATCAAAGTCACCTGTGACTTACAGGGCGGTGTGTCTGAGACACTGTGGCGACAGTACGTGTTCATTTATTTCCTTTAGTCTGGGAGGAAAAGTCTCGGCACACTCACTCTAAAAATATTCACAAATCAAATCATGACCCTGTAAGTGAAATGAATAAAGCAAGTGTTGTGTTTCCTAATTTGTTTCACATAGCTATTGTTTGTAGGAACCGCTCTGGTGGCGTCGCCCTTGGAGTGTGTCGTAAAGGAAATCCAAAATCACTTAGCTAATTACAAGACGCTCACCGTAGCTTTCAAACAAGTAGTCCTTGCTATTAGATAATTAAAATATTGCCTTCTGCAAGTCTCAGCGAGTGACTGCCATAATGATATTCTGTTTACTTTTACAATATGATTATTTATGCTCTGCTGAAACCTCAGGCTGAGGAGTGACAGGGTAGTCATAAATGAGATTACATTTAGATTCACAAGTGCATTAGACTGTGGGCTAGAGACAGACAGACAGATTGACACACAGATACAGGCATACAGTCACACAGCAAACAGTCGACAGGCAAATAGGCAAACGGATGGGCAGAAAATTGCATGCAGACAGAGAGAGACCTAAGCAGGCACTCCCTCATGATGCAGACGTTCTCGTGTTTGTCATTCGGAGGCCCCCTGTCACCTCCAAAGACAGCGCTCTCCCTGTCTCATCTTTGTCATGGCTGCCTGGTATGGTCTCAAGCTGCTGAGTGACTCAGTGCCTCAGGGATGACGCACACCTAATGGATCAGAACTTGCAGCATCACATTGATCCAACCGCATCTAACACCGCTGTCACTGCCAGGCACATTTCTTCAAAGCTTTCCAAAAACAGGATTAGGGACAAGATTAGCAAAGAATGAAAATTCCTTTGGATGCAATACTGCTGATTAAACAAGTGTTTTCTTTTATTTTCCTCACTGATGCAGAAGTGTATTATTGTGGAGGAAAAATAAGGATAACTCAGTTTTATACCTTATTTTGAGTGGTGCTTGTTTTACAATATCTGTTCCATCCACTCTTCAATATATGGTCTTTGATCTGTCTGTAGCTTTTAAACTACCAACCAGTTTGGTTTACATCGTGTAAAATCTTATTTGTTGACCTATGAAACTTTTGCTAATAAATCAAACAAACAAAAAACAAATAAATAAATATTTATGTCATGATAAATATGAAAGAAAGAAAACTTTTCATGGACACCCTGGCTGAATGCTACGACCCCTATTTGAGAACCACTGCTGTAAAGTATGCCTAGTTGTTATACTAGAGGACTACAATTTGTGATTTTTAACGTGTGTATTAACTGTGCAGTGTTACATATGTTTATCACCAAATAAATCAGTCAACCAATCAATCATTTTTCATTTGGTTTAGGCATTTCTTCATCAAATGTCATATGACATAGATATGACATGGATATTGCAGGAAGTGAAATATTTAATTATTTTATAAAGGCAAAATATTTGTCAAAAAACTTTCAAATGAATGAATGTCATGAGGCAGAGATTTCATCAGATACTACAGACATAGAAAAAACATCTTCATTTGGCACAAATTACTTTAAAAAAATCACACCATAGTCATTTTAACATATTTTTCAATCAAAATAAGAATAATGATGTAGACATTATCATTACCTCTAATATCGCAAATCATATTGCAATTGCAATATCAGTCAAAATAATCGCAATTAGATATTTTTGTTGGCAATTAGACATTATATGTTGGGTTTTAGTGTGCCTCTACATACATATCCCATAGGCTTCAAAAATCTAGCATCAAGCACAGCATTTGAACATAATAAATATGGCCTTCTCTTCTTTTTTAGTTTTCTTGAGTTCAAACAAAAGATAAATAAATATCTAAATGATGGTAAACTGGCCTGGAGGCTCCTGCAGGAGGAGACTTTATACCTCCCAGCTCCATACTGTAGGTAGGTGTTGCTCTCTAACTCACTTTCTGCTACGAACTCCCCGGAGTGGGCTAAGCATTAAGAGAATTTCCCAGAGGGGACTGATGAAGTATCGGATTATTAACATTCAACATTTTCTTGGTGCAGCCTTTATATGCTGCATGTCAATTGCTCTGCAAAGCAGGAACTGCTCCTCTTCTCAGTCTGTCTCACCATCTATACATCAGCAGGTCTGAGTCACACACACACAGATAGTGTGGGAGTGAAAGGATCATTGGAGATGGGGCTGACTGCATCCCTACCTCTGCTTTATAGGGTGGACAGGTTATTATTGCAGCAACATCAGTGGTGCAAGATGGATGATATGGTTCTACTCCTCCTAAAACTGACCTAAGAGACAACAAAAAGCAACTGTCACATAATGTTTTATATTGATGGGAAACACCTCCCTACTGTGCTGCGCAGAGCCTCCGAAGGTGAATGATTGAGTGCCAGCTCTCAGTGTGTAGGCACTGCTCTATTATATGCTTCATATTTCAATCTTTTCTGACCCTGCTATGACTCCTATGACAACATCAGACCCGCTGTACACTCTTAAGAATAAAGGTTCCAAAAGGGCTATTTCTGAATGGTTGAGGTTCTACCCAGAACCATTTTCTTTAATGAACCTTTTTGAAGAAAGGGGTTCTTTGTAAGACTAGGAGTTCCATTAAGAGCCCTTTTCATACAAACAACCCTTTTTGGTAGACACAGTTCTTCAAGGATCGTTGAAATCTTCAATAGCTCTTTCATCAAGGGTTCTTTGTTCCATAATAAAAAAAAGGGTTCTCGGTGGAACCCCTGGGTGTGTTTTAGATAAACCTCTAGGAATATAAAAGGGTTCTTGGTATCACTACCTTGATGTGTAATAGATGAAACCCTTTGATTCTAAAATGATTCTCTGTAAAACCACCTGTTAGAGGGTGGAAAGGTTTTGGATATAGCCCCCAGAGAGGTGGAACAGTTACATCATATGGGGGGTTCTCTGTAGAACCTCTCACGGTGTGTTTTCTTTCACAGATGGTTCTAGGTACAACCCCTTCATTAGGGCTGGGTATCGGTACTCAATACCACTAAAGGATCAAATGAAACAACCCAGTACCAGTCAAACTTTTCCAGTCAAGCGATAGCTGCATTCAATCTTCTTGGTACCAGCTCTGGAAAAAAAAGATTTGTGTATGGTTTTGCACGCAGCCAGTCACCACAAGCGTTCCTCAATAAAATTAACCTTCGAAAAAAGGTATTGAATTAGGCACTCTACTATTATCTGTATCACTTTAAGTGTACTGATGTTGGTACTGGTATCAGAATTTTTTAAAGGATACCAGGCCTAGTTCTGGGTAGAACTCTCTGAGTTCTCCTATGGGGACAAGCCGAAGAGCCCTTTATGGTTCTAGTTCTCTCTTATTTCTCAGAGTGTAGATATGGGCTCAGGTTCGTCCTGAATATGCTGTTGTCACTCGTGTCATGTTTGCACTTCTAATTGCTTATCAGAGGAGTCAGCACCGTGGGGACCATCTGCTAAGCCAGGTTTCAGATCCGTTTACCCCCACTGGGATTCTGTTTCCTGGGATGGGACAGCCACACAGTGTCCCCAAAACACATCACCTCCACCAACCTGCCGCTCACTGCTCACAGTTTCCATGAGATCATGTGGGGACGATTGCAGGTGATGTAAGAGGCACAGGAAGGAAGGCGGGGAGGGAGATTATTATATGAGAGGGCAGGTGAAAGTGAAATATGGAGGGAAAAGGAATTAGAACAAATGAAAGCAAGTAGATCTTTACAGCTTTTAGAGGCTGAAATGCATTTTTGCAGCTTTTTTAGTTTCAATATGCTTGATTTGGTTCAGTCCTCCTGTGATTTGATGCCAAACATTTTTAGACATTTCTTTTAGGCTTTGCCAGGCAAATATTCTAACAGTCTAGTCTTACTTATGAGGTAAATCAGAGAAGTAGAGGGAGACATTTTTTTGGCTTTGTTACTGAGGCTGCCTCATATTAGAAGCCATGGCAAGGTGCTAATTAAATGGTTTGTAGGTCTGTCTCTGCCTCCGGCCCTAAATTGCATCAGTATTGACTTCAAAGCCTCAATGCATCAAAGAAGGACCAGAAGCAGTGCGACTCTGCTCACTTCCCTCTCCTCTGCTCTCCTCTCCTCTGACACCACTGAAACATATTATGAAGTCTCACTTTCTTGTCAGTACATCCTGTGTGCAAGGACACAGCTGCATTTGACCACACGCACACAAGCATGTGCTTGCATGAGTAATATGTACTGTATGGCAGCTATATGAGTGCTTGTGTGTTCACTGTGATTATTATGGAATATATACTCAAAGTTGGGGTCAGGCACAGTAAAAGTGAAGGTAGAGACAGTATTACACAAGAGAGTGTGCTGCACCGTCATTATCTGTAAGCATCACTGAAGTGCTGATGCTAATGATGGTAAAGCACACCCTTGAGTATAATACTGCAATTATACAACAGGTTACAACAAAATAAAAGATATAATCTGAATGTATTCGTATTGTGGGGGAATTTGCTCTCAAAAAATGTTTTGGCAGTGTTGGCATTCCCTGGAAACATATGGGGTCTGACTAATAACCGGAAAACAATGAGTCACATCAGTAGAACCCCTCTGAAACCTAGTTTACTATTCCAGCAAGTAGACCTCCCCTTAGTAATAACATAGCAACAGTGGTGACTTCTAGTCCCTGTTGAGTCAGCCAGTCAACAGGGCTTTTTACATTGTACATTCTTAGCCCTGGACTGTCCTGAAGAGTTAACTCTGGGACAGCTTAGCCCATTTTCACACACACACTTTGTTAGCTCAGGGCTAAGCTAAGTCCAGGGCTATATGCGTCACACTGCACCACTACTAGCCCTGGCCCCATTTCACACTGGCACTTTTTAGCCTTTTGTTTAATATATTTTGAGGAGCTACACCACAAACTCAGGGATAATCCTGCTCAGGAACAGTGTTAAAAAGCCTTAGGCTAAAGTCCTTGTTATCCCACTTTGCAGTTTGGCAGTGTGAAAGCATCCTTAGTCTGGGGTTAAGTGCAGAGTGAAAAGACATAACTTGAGCTAACGTAATGGTTTCTAGAGATCTAAATAAATGCAACACATATAAACACAAAACTGCTTTGCAGGCTCAATCTTGCGGTAACTAAGATATCTGTTGAAAGCCAAGGACAGGCTTTGCTACATCCGCAAACTTAACATGTATTAACACTTATTTTTAAGCTAGTGGTGCCTGTCCCACAGACTTACTGGCACAGCTGATGCAGGATGCTGAACAGTTTCCGTGTGATCCAATAACTGCAGAGCGTTATGAAGTTCAAAAGTCAAAATGCATTAAAAATAGATATAATCATTTTCAAAATTAGTTTTTATCTTACAAAATATTCTACTTCAATCCGTATTTGTTGGCGTTTAACCTTTCAAGAACAGTATTCTCTCTCTGGTCACAAAACTGTTTCCTCTCCAGCTTCCCATACGCAAGAGAGGCACCAACCTAACAGGGCAGTGTAGCAGCAATCTAACAGCACCATAAATTAAATTCATTGCAGAAAGTTGATTTAATTATTCTAAATGTTACTTTAACAGCTGTGAGAGATAGCTTAACAGGAGGTCATAGTCTTTACAGGTCCGCTGTGGATTGTGATTCATTTCATGAATAAAAACGTTTCAAAAACATCCTGTCCTCTGGGCGGAATAATACTTTTAGTGATAAGCACGGTGTGCTGTCAGATTTCTTGGTCAGAGTCACCTGTTGTATAATAATGAATAAAAAAAAAACACCTTTGCTGGTTAACTGCTGTGAGCAAGTGTGAGAATGCCACATGTTTAGCTCTGTCACACGTAACTCCTGAACCTGCTCACGCGCATGAGTGCAGACAGCTTTCCTTTCCAAGAAATGTATAATTTCTGCGCTGTGAGATATTATTTTGTCTTACTCAGAATGACATGATCTGTTTCCTCCATTTGCTTTAGTGTCTTCTGACATAATCCCATTGATAAACTGACTGTAAAGCAGAAGCTGGGGAGAGCTCCATCATGGGGCTGCTTAGATGAAATAAGGAGAGCATTACAGTCCCTGTGTCAGAGGGGCTAAAAGGCCAAATCTTCACCGCCTCTAAAGACTGAATGATGTCTTGGTTTTGTGATCCCCCTTTATTACTTTGTTGCAGCTGCATGTGTCTCTCTGGCACATTGCATTCACAGTTATTCCCACAAGTGGCACGTCACCGTGGCAACATCACATCTCTTATTCACAGGAATGAGCTTTGTGCCCTCTGTCTGTCTCTGTTTTTATTTCTCTCCCTCTCCACCGTCCCTGGGTGCTTCCATTCCTCGTATCCACTTTTTCAATGAGCTCGAAGGGCCAGTTCACCCAAATTATACATGACAGTAGTTTTGGTTTTGTATTGGGGTGGTGGCAGATATCTTGGAGACAGATCGTCTCAACTTCCAAGTAAAACCAAAACTATGTGCATGACAAATATCTTTTTAGTCATTTGAGACTGTCCTCCTGAGAAAAACAAGACCAGAGCTGCAGCGATTAGTTGATCATTTGATTAGCTGATCAAAAGAAAATTTGTTGGCAGCTATTTTAATGATTGATTAATCATTTCAGCCATTTTTCAAACACAAATGTCAAACATTTGCTGCTTCCTAGAAGCAAGGATTCGCTGCTTTTCTTTGTCATTAATAACAGTAAATAAAGAGCCTTTGGGCTTTTGGCTATTGGTTGTTCAAAAGAAACAATTTGAAGACATCACTTTGGGCTATGGGAAATTGTGATCCTTTCAAGAATTTAAAAAAAAAAAGGTATCTCTGGATTTTGTGCAGTAAGCCTCACACGAGGACACAGGACTAATATTATCACATGCCCTCTGTGTTTGGCAAAATATATTAGGAAATTTGCAGTGGAATTTTTTACAAATTATAGACATGGCACATTTGCATGGGATTAAGACCACAGCACCTCCACAATTAATTATAAATGATTACAGGTCATGAGGTAATACTAGTTTCATGTGTTTATTTTTTTTTTTTTTATCTGCTTTATATGTACTCCTGTACTCCTTATAAAATAAGCAACTAATGCTGCAGTGATATTGGGATCTTAAAATAATTTAAAGAGAAAGATTCATGAGGTTTATGCTTTTAAATATAAAGAGTTTGTCAAGGATTCAACCAGATGCCAACACATATAAATTAACAAAGCTCCTCTCTGGTCTGTATTCAGTTTGCTTCTCTTTTATACCAGCAAGAACAAAAGTAAAGACAGGCTGTTGCAGTTAGAGTTCCTGCCTGAACTGATGGACACCTGCCCCCGAACCCCATATGAAATCAGGAAAGTATGTATGCGGGTGCTTGAGATATGACTGTATACAGCAGCTTTATGTGGTACTTTCAATCATGTATCAGAATGGAGCAGTGGATTGTAAAAGGCTTGTATCTGATACTAAACCTATAAAATCCTCAGTCTCAGGGGAACAGATTGGCTTCCGGGCAGCAGGCAGCTGAACTTTTCACTGACAAGTGTGCTGGATATTGAATATTGATACGGGTGTCCGTGCTAGTCAACAATCAATCAAGCCAGCAGACTAGCAACAGAGGAAAGGTGAGAGGTGGAGCAGAAGTTGAGTTTGGCTCAATGTCATCTTAATAGGGGTCAGGGCTCTGTGAGAAACCACATGAAAGGTTTATTGCTTTGGCCTCTGCTGCAGAGGGTTTATGGATATAAAAAGTTATTGACTGATACTAAATTTGTCGATTTGTTTATTTGCTTGCTTAAAAAAATGCTAATCACTTAGGGAAAAAAAATGTTCAGCCTGTGTAATTGTATTTAAAGGGATAGTTCAGGTTATTTGAAGTGGAGTTATATCAGGTATTCATCAGGTAGCAGATTGGATCAGCAGCAAAACGTATTTTAGCCACCTAAAAAAAAATCATTGTCAGTTGAAGTGTACATTATATTTTGAACATTTACACTACTTTACTTTATAGTCAGTCAGCCTTTACCAGCGGAAAACTGATGTTATATAAGTGAATATCACTTTCTCCATACTAACCAACTCCACAGCAAAATGAATAATTTTACCTTGCAGAATATGGGAGTTGCCACTCTACCACCACCTCGATCAGTTTGTTTGTGTAACTTTGTGACTTTGGTTAGTTCAGATTCAGTTGGGGCCTCAATAGGTTGAGGGAGCAACTTGGAAAAAGCTGTCTGATGACAAAGTAAAGCAGTGAAAATATTCTAAATGTAGTGTACACTTAAACTGAAAAAATTATTTATAGGTTGGCTAGTGGCTAAAATGTGTTTTGTTGCTGACCCTGTCCACACCAATACATTGATTAAAATTTGAGGTTCAAGAACTTAATTGTCCTTGTGCAGGCACAACGAAATTGCAGTTGTGTCATCCTCAAATGATGCTTGTTACATATTTAAATTCAAGATTCATAAATATTCACAAAAATAATAATTAGACAGAAATGAAAGACCTTGTGATCAAAGTTGCAGAGACCAAAAATAATCAGTATAAAGCATAAAAATAAAATGATAAATAAAATATAAAAAGAGGACCTTAGCAATTAAAGTACAAAAATAAGCAGTATAAAGTATGAAAGTACAAAAATAAGTCATATAGAAATACAAATAAGACTAGAAAAATACAATAAAAGACAAGTTAATTATGGTGGTACAAGTAGTGAGGCGCAGGAGCATTCGGCAAAGGTGCACTATGGTGTATGTGGAGTGATGGTCTGTTTGGGGTGATGATGTGTGGTTAGTGGGGGAATATTGCATACAGTGGTTTTAAGTGACATAAGTATTGCACAGAGAAACAGAAACTGGAGAAGTTCAACAGTTCTACAGCTTTTGGAGAAAAGCTGTTTTTCAGTCTGAAGCACCTGCTTCTGTGCTGGTGTTCCTCTCCGCTTCTCCAAACTGGGGGACGTGCTGACTGCCATCTACTGTAGATAATACATTGATTATCAATAACTACCTCATACAAGCCCACTTCAAATAATCTGAACTATCCCTTTAAAGTGGACATTTTGTAACGGAGAGAGTAAAATCCTTTACATTCTGTCTTTATTAGAGTTGGATTAGCAATCGTTTTGCTAGGGAGACTATTAATTATCAAGTGAATGAATGGCTGCATGACTTAAGTGGAATTAACAATATATACCCCAAAAGGCAAAGGAACAGAAACCATTAGCAAATTACCCTTCTGTTCCTCTCCAATGCCATATCTCAAAACTACAAAAGCAGACTGAGGGCCGGTAAGTAGCCCTGAAATTGAATATAAAATATGCTGGCTTGGTTTTCAATTTTATATGAGAGGCTTCAGTTCTTCACAGGCAACTCTAGTCCTGTTTGGTGAAATCTTTCATTGTTTCAGTGTGGACACCTCCATCCCTCCTGTTGATGGGTGAAGGTATTAAAGACGTGTTAAGGTCATTCATGGCAGGTACCAGGCATCCACCCACCTTATTGACTGAGCTGGACAGCTGTGTGTGGGGCTTGATCTAATGTGGCAGAGAGCAAACAGAGGAGAGATACGATGAGATGCTGCCGCTGCTCGCCACTTTACACACAGCCTGCCAACAAACACAGAATACTAATACAGCTCTTCCTTCTCTGCGGATCCCGGTCTCATCTTTCACCTTGCTGCGAGGGAGTTTTCTACCTTATCAGGACCCGCTAGATTGTTAGCGAGTGAAAGTGGGCTCTGACGCGATGATAAACTTCTCATTAACCTTCAGGAAATTAAACGAAACCTTGATTTAATTAGATAAAGATCATGTCACCGTTGCGTCTCCTCTGAGATGAAACCTATGCGCCTGTGGGGGGGGGGGGTCTCTTGGTGAAGTAGAAGGGCGGTTGGAAAGAGAAAAACAGTGTGGTGGTGCAGTTATATTGTTTTATCATTCAGATGGTAGTCGATCCATTTGCCTTATTGGGAGGGAGGCTGAAGTTTTTAATTCCATATTTGGCAGGGGCCCGGCTCTTCTTCTGGCAGCCAAATGCAGGATGACATTTTCTGGAGAAGGATGAAAGGTTCTGCTGAATTCTGCAATATGCATCAGACAAAGTAATTGCTCTTGCATGCATTGTAATAAAAATGGCGTTGGTGTGATCAAGTTTTGATATTATTAACAATGGCAGGGATGATTTATACCATGATTAAAGGCACATAATGGAATTGTGTGGCAGTAACCGGTGCCTGGACAACAGTGTAGTGACCTGAATACATTATGACCTGCAGACCAGATGGAGAGTATGCCACTTAAAGACAACCTTTTAGCATTCACACGGCGGACTTTCCTTTGTTCTCTCTCTCTTTTTTTTTTTAAACTGTAGATAAAGTAGCCATTTTTCATTGTTCTGATGGGATGATAGTACCAGTTATGTAAATGTCAAGCTGGCTATTGGTTGATGTATGGCACAATTATATTCCTAGCAATACTGAGATTAAACAAAAAAATCAAAGAACAAAATAAATTTTACAAAGTTGTTTACGTATCACAGTAATTTGAAAGCTTGAACAGAAATACATATGCATTAATCATTAGATTTACTCTGATTATGATTATGATTAACTTAGATGATGTATTTAGAGTGAGAATTACACCTTCAACCTTTTATTCTTTCAGACCACCCACAACCTCATTTTCTTTCTTATGTTTCTATCAAACACTGCATCTGCTATTGAACTACATTTATGCAGCCGCTCTGTCTGAGTTTGAATTAAAACAGTACTGAAGACACAAATCAATAGTAGTGTGGACGGTGGTGACAAGTCACTGTGCTTCTTGACTGCTCCTTACAAACCCAGGAAAGTGCATGCTGCATTCATGGGTTAGTGTGTGAACAAACACCAGAGAGGAACGGCCCCACTCAGGGTCACGTTGTCAGGCTGAAAGGATTCCCTATGTGGCAGAGGTCCAAGGAGGGGTCTTGTGTTTTCTTTTTATTGTGGTTTAATGGGAGGGGACAAATAGAGGAGATTTTGACAGGATTCAATCTGAGGCAAGCAGACATGCATGAACTAGAGGCCTTATTCAGGGTTGATTCATAAGACTAAATTTTATTGAACTGTATCAATACATTTATATCAGTTAGCTTAAACACATCACCACATACATATTGTAATGTAATGCTGACCTAATTCGTTTCTTGATGGTTATATTTTAAGGTGATAGTTTAGATTATTTGAAGTGGGGTTGTATGAGGTACTTATAATGGTCAGAGTGTTACTTGAGTGTTAGAGAAGCAGAGAGGAGCACGAGCAATGAACTTACGTGGATGGGGTCAGCAACAAAATGTATTGTAGCCACTTAAAAAGGGGCTCATCCAAAGATAACACTGTCAGTTTAAATGTACGCTATATTTAAAATATTCTTACTGCTGTCAGACAGCCTTTATAGTACTACATACAGCTTATATAAGCCAGCCAAATTTCTTCTTTATGACATCTTTCTGAATAACAGTTCTTATCCTTTCATGGTTCAACTCTAAGGTTTGATGATGAATGAGGACCGGAGGGAATTTTACCTGGACCGGTTGATCCGTCAGACAGTGATCTTATTGTTGCCCCAAGAAATTCTAAGTCTTTTCTCTTTAATCATAAATAGTGACAGTAGTGCCTGTCAGTTATGCTTGTAGCCCTCCTAACCATTCTGATTGTGTTGTAATAACACTTCAGAAATCTAGCAACCATGGGGACTGCTGTTTTGTTTTGACTCAGGAATACTTGACTCTATGTTTGTATGGATGATTTAGCCAAAAAGGTTCACAATCATAACACTCTCCTTACAAGTGCAGCCTCTTCCTTCCACTATAGGAAGGACAGCAAAAAGTAATATGCAAATCCATGTATGACCTAATCTGGCAAGCTACTTTCCTCCAAAAATAGCAACACTAGTGGCAAATTAGAGCAGAGGGAACTTAGTGGTGGGTATTTAAAATTGTTAAAAGAAAAGTAAAAGCCTGTCTAACTCACCTAGGAAGGAACTGTTTGCCCAGCTAGAAAATGATCAAGCAATGGTGTTCTCTTTGTAATGGTTTTGATCATTTCTGACTAAAGCAGATCAAGCTGGCTCAGAGCCTAACAGTAGCTGCAAACAGCACATTAACTGCCCACAACAAGAGCTGGGAACACCTATGTTTTGAAAAATGGTACCTACCAACCCCTCATCAGGTTGATGAGTGTTTTGGAAAGCTGGATTAATGGGGAGAGGAGGAGTCTGTCTGGTTTTATTTTTACATTACTTGCACATGACTGCTCAAATACAATAAATACAACAAGGGTAAATCTATATTTAGAATTTTATCAGAACTGCAGAATGAACAGACATGATCATAATATTTTTATTATACGACTGCTGCTGCATAGCCTTTCATTTAAAGGAGAAGTCTGTAATATATTTATTGTAATAAATCATAAATCACTGTATATTAAATTCAACCTATTTCATATACATCCTATGGTTCTAACTTGCTATTTGGATGCTAGGTCTCATTTTTAGATGTGCAATTGTTATATATTGCTCCTTTGAGTTTTTGGTTGGCCTTGATAAAACACTGCTTATTTTAATTTTTTCCTGCTGAGGCAGTCAGCGTAGATAAGGGACAAATCTCCCACTGACTGGCTGCAAAATTAAGTAGCAAAAATGATGAATCTTGCTTTTTTTCAGAATTTTATTCTCTTTTCTTTCAGCAGTGAAATCTCAAATCAGGACTGGATACTGTCCTTGTAATTCATGAGGCTGTGGCTCAGTTGTGGGCAGTGGCAAACAGACTGACACTCTAAAAACCCTGAGGCTTGGGAACAAGTTTGTGGACCTGCAATATCCTGCAGCAAAAAGCCACACATTACCCAGAGTTCATCACTCTGTGGTGTTTATGTCACAGAGAGCCTCCACTGAACTCCCACATTAAATCTTTAATACATGGCTAACTTACCACTGAGTTAGCATCACTGTAACAGCTGAACACTTCCATATCACTAAAAATAATGTTGCCCTCCAGCTACCTTACATATGCATAATGGACATTATGGTAACTGAGTGCAATGGCAGCAGCTTCCCATAAAGCCCCATTCAATATTCTGCAGATATGCTGCAGATTTCAAAAGGAACCATTTATAGGCTCATGTGGTGGATGTCGTCGGGTGGAGGATGGATATGACGCTTGAGCTGAAGAATTTTCCCCTCCAACGCTGTCAGCGGCTCTTTGCAGGCTGGTCACATGCATCCTCTCATCGTCTCCGCGCTGGCATAATCCCAGTAGGGGTCCTCCCTTCTGTCTCATGGACACACACACAAAGGTTGGACGCGTATAGAGGTTGAAGACACACAACAAACGCACGCTCACACACAAAGAGGTGGAGACACGTGCACACACACACATACACGCTGTGGCATTTAAGCTCTTGCTGTGCCTTGAGGACATGCTCTAATATTCTCCATCCCTCCACTCCTCTTTCTCTTCAGCTGCTCCTCTCCCTCTTGCGCTCTCATTCTGTCTCCGCCACAAGCCATTTTCTGCCACCTCTTAATGCTCCTCATGTCCCACAGGGGGGCTATCTCTAATATTCTCTCATCCCTCCATCTCCTGTCATCATCACCTCTTCCTTTCTATCTCCTCTCTCTCCTCTTTTGTCCTTTTTGGAGTCCTCTGCAAAGATTCAAGGTCATGGTTGCACTGTTGTCTCTTGGGAAGACTGCCATTAGACACAGAACGCTGTAGAGGAAGGGTGACCTGCCCTTCTAGGATCTAGAGCGTCCTGTACATCTCACTCCATAAGTCCACCTTTACTTTGTTAGGATGGTTTAATTCGGCAGTGACAAAAAAATCTCCTTTTCATGAATTAATGATGCCATTGGAAACTTTTTAGAGGAGATTTTTCAGACAGGTTATTGTGTCCGTCTGTATCAGATCCCCACGGGCCTCCTCTTCATCTCCCACTGACAGATGCTCATTTTAGGAGCTGTCATCCTGTCAGACCTGAGAGGCTTTCCTTCATACCGACCCCCTCCCCACTCGCTCCCCCGTCAATCACTGCTTCTGTTGCCTAGGTACGACAATGTGTGCGCATATGTCTCATAAAAGGCCACAAGGGTTAAATGCAGCCAATTCCAGGGGTGCAGCATCAGTGGTTGTATTGGGATTTATGAGATTCCATTTCTTCACAGAGATTTAAAAACAAAAAAACCCTGGGGGGGGGGGGGGCCTGTCAGTTTATTTACAATCATGTCTTGGAGTTATGTAAGATGAAATAATGCACTGTATGTTGTCTGAACAGTGAGACTGATTGTAGGTTTGTAGGTTTTTAAATGAAGTTGTTAAAGGTGCAGCGTGTAAGGTTTATAGGAATTTATTGGCAGGATATGACAGTAATCAAATATAATATTCATAAGTATGTTTTTATTTGTTTGTAATCACCAGAAAATAAGAATCATTGTGTTTTTGTTACCTGAGAATGCATTGTTTATATCTACAGAGGGCATGGGTCGTCTTCCATGGTGGCCACCACATTGAACTGCCATGTTTCTGCAGTAGCCCAGAATGGACAATAGATACAGTCTTTCATGTTTTATGTGAGTGTTGTGACCACCACTGGTTCTCCTACATGCTTGGAAGGGGAGAGTGATGCAAGGTTTTTGCAATCTGCAAGCTTACTGCTAGATGCCACTAAATCCTACACTCTGGTCCTCAAATTCCCAGACTTAGCAATTAGTAGCTATGCACATGGAACAGCTGTGTATCCTAAACCTCTTTAAGTAATTTTGCACATTTTGTACATATGTACATACATAACACTATGGCTACTGCTAATGATTATTTTTATTATTGATTAATCTGCTGATTATTTTCTCAAATAATTGATTAAGCCTTTGGTCTATAAAATGTGAAAATGTTCATCACAATCTCCCCAAACCCAAGGTGACAATTTTAATGCCTTATGTGGTCAAAACCCCCAAAATATTAGTGTACAATTAACAATGGTTTCACACCAGCCTTGTTAACTCTGGTTGTACTGAACCCTGGAGCATTTACTTCCTTGGCGCAGTTGATTTGGTTTATTGAAAAAGCCAGACTCAAACTCTGTTCTGGACCAAACAGCCGCTCTCTGGTTGCCTTGAAGGGTTGGTCTCAGATTGATATCAAGTGAACTCTGGAGCGGCTCATTTTTGCTGTGAGCACCTCAAACCAATCACAGGAAACATAGCGTTACATGCCATTTTATTTGTAAAGTTTCTCTTAGTTTTGGTGATAATAAATGCAGTGCATACACCAAATGTCGACTGCAGGACAACAGGCTAAACGAGGAGAAATGTCTGTATTATAAATTGTTTAATACCCACTGTCTTATGAGACTTTATGCCGCTTCTGCTAGTCTCGATATGCGCTCCAGATCACGCCAATAAACAGAAATTGATTGTGCTCCATGATGTACGATATCCAGGTAGAAACTGGAAAGGATTGGATTGTTGTCTTTTTATCCGCAGACTGAGTGACCAATAGATGGCATTAAAAAATGTTATGACTTATCAGTTCATCTAATCATTACAGCTCTATTGTTTTTATTTAAATAGAGTACATCTGTGTGGTGGGGTATCCCAAAACATACAAACCAGCACTTAAACTGTGGTCTGCTTGTTGTGGCTTGTTGGTTTGCACCTGTCCTGTTGACGATGCCAAAGTTCATTTTAAACTGAGTCAGCACTCCGAAAGTGTTACATTTCACACCGTGTTTGTGTTTTCACACATCAAATTCTAGTGGCATAGTCCTACTAGTATCGCCTTTCAAGTTTTGCAGCGTCTGATTCAAGTAAATTAGCTTTTATACCATCTTTGATGCAAACTAAATGCAGAAAGTTGAAAGAGAGTTCATGTTTAAGTACTGGCAGAATTGTGGTTGCTGGCCTCTGTCTGTCAGTCTCTTTCCATACAACACCTTCCCAAACGGTCTAGAGTCATGTCTGCGTCATTGAAACTAAATAAACCCTTCTTGCCTCAAAGAAAGTCTTTTGCTAGGTGCTACCTGCCATGCTCATCATGGCTGACGGGAGCAAGGAGAGAGAGGTAGGAAGTTAGTGAAGTTGCTGGAGTGCAGGGACATGAGGAGAGTGGGAAGTGGCTCCTGTGGTGCTCAAAACAATCATTAGTCATGCTTCTAGCAACAGTATTGACAGTGAAAATGTGTAATTTCACTCATCAGTCCATTGTACGCCAGATTTGCTAGTGCTTGTACCGGCAATTTCACACTTGCACTTTTCCAGACCGAAGGGAGTTTTCTGACAGTGTTTGTAATGATCATCTGTGATACATCACATTATCTGTAACCAAAGAAGAAAAACATACCTTTAAAAAATCTAAATATCTTGCAATTGTGTCTTTTTTCTCAATCGGTACAAGTTGCATGGGTTCATGTGTTTGTGAAATACAGGCCTTACCTGCACATTGAATAGAGAGAGATGTGGATGAATGATAGGGATGATTCTTGAAGGACAGGTGATCGTCCTTTTACTGGTCTTCTGTTCACCCAGTCCATACCCCAGAGACAGACATCGCATGACCTTGGACGGTAATATAAAAGGGAGCTGGCTGTGGGAGGAGAAGATATGAACAGAGAGAGGAGAGACAGGATTGTGTTGCTGTGTGGATCAGAGCTTATTTTCCCTCCTCTACTCTGACCAGACAAATCAGATATCAAAACTCTATTGCCTTCTTTTCCTAAAAATAAGCAATGATGTAGGCATTTCATAAAGAATACTAGTTCATACTTATTCTTTTACATCTTATTCCTCCTCCATTTTTTAGTCTTACATTTTCCCCCATTAGAAGACGTTACTGAAATTGACTGTGACTGGGAGTCTACAGTGGATTTGGATGATGAAAACAACTCAGACACACACCAGTGCACAACTTACTCAGGCTTTTCAGCTTGGATCTCGCCTGTTTTTGTCTTTCGCTCCTCTCATAATTTATGAATTGCATATTTGAAGTCTGGGTATAATTGGACCGGCTCTGTTGACAGTCAAACATGCCAAATTACTATATTATACCCTCCGTTTGTTTTGTTTTTTTATTTTATTTTTAAAAATAGGGACTGTTTTGATGCTGCATTTAATTAGGAGAGTGCAATAGTAATAGAGGTGGCAATTAGCATTCATGTCATTGGAAAGTCTGTTCAGAGACGAGCTATCAGCAGACGGGGCCTCAGACAGTCTGAAGTGGACTTTCCGGTACTCTGATAGCCCAGGACTGAACCGTCTATGGTCAAGGTTGTCTCAAGACCAAAGCTCTAAAATAGAGCTGCAACAATTAATTGATTATTAATTGACTATTGAATTAATCGTCCACTATTTTGATAATCCCTGAATTGTTTTGCGTCATTTTTTCACAAAAAAATGTCCAAATTCTCTGATGTCAGCTTCTCAAATATGAATATTTTCTGATTTCTTTGGTCCTCTATGACACTAAACTGAATATCTTTGGGTTGTGGACAAAACAGAGACATTTGAGGACGTGACCTTGGACACTGAAAAACACTCATCAATGTTTATCATCATTTTATGACATTTTGAGAAAATGACTGACAGATTAATCAATAATGAAAATAATCATGAGGTTACAGTCCTGCTCTAAATGTCTACAATATTTTTTCTGTTTTAAATACGTTTTCTTCATTTATTTGAATTTGGGAAAAGCATTGTTGAGTATTTTCAGAAAAAAAGTCCCAACATATCTCCAGTGTTTGTTATAGTTGTTGGTTCTTTGTTCATATTCTGGAAACAAAACGTGTGTGGTTCCTTTTATTATTAATCACCATCGACTTTACAGAGCTGTCTGTGTTCTCTTGTCCAGCTGGTAAGGATGCTCTGGTATGAATCGGTATGCCTGTGCTACTATCTGTTCACTCACATGTTGGAGAATCAGTGGTCCGGGTCGAGTTGTGCAGTGTGTGACCGGAATACAGAGTGTGTTTTTCTGACAGAATGTCAGATCATACCTACACTTGCGTAGCCGTCTAGAGCCCCCTGCCATTTGAGGCGGAGGGAAAGGGGAGATCACGATGTGTGCTGATGTATGGATGTATGCCATCAAAGTTTCATGGAGGTTTCATTTGTTGACACTCCCCTGGTGAGAGGCTCACACTCTCACCTCGTGCTCTGACATGTGATTCCCTTTGTGTCTAAATCTGCATTGACACGAGACACACGTCTGATAATAATGTAGGAGTGTTTGTTATGAAAGCAAACGCTTGTAATGGATGCAAATGTTTGCTCTGCAGTGCAAACACTGTGACAATTTGATGACTGAGAGAATGTTACACTCTTAGAAATTAGGGTTCCAAAAGGGTTCTACCTGAGGGGCTGAGGTTCTACCCAGAACCATTTACTTCTGAAGAACCCTTTTTTGAAGAAAAGGGTTTGTCAAGGGTTCTTTGTAAGACTAAGGGTTCCATTAAGAACCCTATTCATTCAAAGAACCCTTTTTACCCTTTTCTTAAACCCTCAAAGAACTCTTTCGTCAAGGGTGTTTCGTACCATAATATATAAAAGGGTTCTCAGTAGAACCCCTGGGTAGGTTCTAGATAAAACCCTTGGAATATAAAAAGCCCTTCTCTGTGTGTTCTAGATAAAGCCCTTGGCATATGAAAGGTTCTACTTAGAACCCTTGGTGTGTATTAGATAAAATTCTTGGAATACAAAAAAATCTCTGTAGAACCCCCAGGTGTGTTCTTGGTAGCACCCTTAAAAGGCAGAAAGGGTTATGATAGAACCTCCAGAGAGGGTTCTGGGTGAACCATTACACCATAGAAGGGTTCTCTGTAGAACCTCTCACAGGGGTTACTGGGTGAAACATTTCACAGATGTTCAAGGTAGAACCCTTTATCTTAGGGTCTAGGTAGCTCTCTCTGAAAAGGTTCGAAGTGGCACCTTCTTAAAAGGTTCTCACAGGAACCAAGAAAGGTTCTTCTATGGGGACAAGCGGAAAACCCCTGTATAGTTCTAGTTAGCACCTTTATTTATAAGAGTGTGTAGAGTTGCATCTGTTTTCCGTTTCACTGGCGTGTGAATTATTGTGAGAAAATCCGTAGTGAGAATGAATGGATATATACTGACTGCATCTCGTTTCATTTGTTTGAGACCTGATACATAAAGGACAGATGCACTGTATATGATTTTGGATTACAGCCAAAGGAAAACAGAAACAGTGCACTGGTTTGGCCTGAGCTTTCCTTGGCCGTGGACCTCTGAAATCCTTTGGCCGAGGCATCAATCGGACATTTTGGAGCTCCGCTTGCTGGCTAACCCAGCGAGCCAGGCCGGATTAATGAACAAGCTTATCCTGATGCCACACAGTACTGACGGGCATTCTTGACTCCCACCGAGGATTCCCACTCATGTAATCTTGGGGAACCCATTAGGATTCTTAGAAAGTATTTATTTCAGTGTTTGACAGGAAGAAAAACAGAAATATTCCAGTTCAGATCTCCCCTCATTTCTCACCTAACTACACTACCCGCAATGATATTTGTTTTCCTGCCTTTGATGTCGACCTCTAGCAGCTCTGTAATAATAGCATGCAAATCAGCTCACAATTGTGCTGCCTCATTAGCCCCAGGCTTTGGATTTTATTAATATTTTGCCCAAGTAGCTTTTTTATCTTATAAATTAATCAAAATAGCTTCATATTGAATATTCCAACTTTTTCCCATATATACTGTGGGTCAAGACTTAAAAGGTGCAGTAAGTGATTCTGGAGGAAGATAGTTGATAGTTGAGTCTCAGTCCAAGATTGTCGAATTACTGATGCTTTAGATTGGTGGACCAAACGTGGTTGATTATTGAGTCTCGTTCACAGGTCATCAAACACTAACATTTTAGGAATAAGACTTAAAAGAGCCCAAAAACAGAGACAAGAGGAGCAGCAGAAGCCTATTTTTCTCCCAGACAACTTGAATTTCTTCATGCTTACCCCAGCTTTAATGGAGGTGATATGTGAACAGTGGAGGTCCCTGAGGCTTGGATGTGATAAATAATGATAAGGAAGTGAATTGCTTTATTATCTAAGATTATTCATCTGCCCATGATGGAATATATGGAAACCAATGGCAACTGGTATTTGAGTAAATATTTGTAGATAATACTAGTCAGTCACAATTATACCAGATTATTTACAGAGACTAATGGAACAAAAAGGATGGTGTAGCCCTTTGGATCTCTGTGTCTGCAGCTCAGGAGAAAATGTCACAAGGGTTATTTTATTATATACTGAGGGCCAATACGTAAAACAGAATAAATAGCCTTATCCCTTCTGAAACCATTAAAAATCAATCTTACTTCACTGTTACTATTCATCACAAAATAATTAAAGGTAAAATATGCAGCATTGTTTGTGCATGCACCATTCAAAGTTGCGCCTCTTCCCCAGCTCAACGAATGAGAGAGGGGAAAAGAGACCTATACAAAACGGTGAATGAGAGAAATAAAATGTTATTTTGCAGTTTGCTTCACAGTGGTTATGTTCTCAAGCACAAATAAACACACCCACACTTCTGCACAGCTCCAGATTTTGTGTGAATACAGCTGAATACAGGTGATCCTCAGTATGCTCTGCCCGTGTGTGCGTGTATGTGTGTTAAAGTCTCTCTGCAGCTCTCACAGACAGAGAGCAGAGGAAAGACACAAAGGCAGAGATCTAATAGTCTTTTGGAGAGACCTCAAAACCTGTGTGCTGTATTGGCTGGGGGGCTACACACCACTACCAAAAAGGCTGAAGCCCAGAAGCATCCCAAACACAGCAAAATATGAGAAAGAATGAGTATATACATTTTATGTTGTAGAAAACTGTTGCATATTATGCCTTTAAAGTTATGATATGATGATGACAACAATATAGACATGGTTTGGTCAGGGTTAGGCATTAAAATAACTGTGATAAGATTGGGGAAAGATCACAGTTTGATTCAAAATTACTTGGTCAATGTTAGAAAACCATTTTAATTATGTCATTAAGGTTAGGGGACATAATAAGCAGTTGGTGCGTGCTCAAGGTGCGTCTTCAGCACTCTCTAGACTTGACAGAGAGAAATAAATACTCTGTCCATTGTGATTACTTAAAACTGAAATGCAGAAGAGACGGAAGGGGGCGGCTTTGACTCAGCACACTGTTGACCGGGGTAGTTGGCCTTAATGTGAAGCGATTATTCTGTACGTTGTCAGGCCACATCACCTGTCTGTGAGACTCTGCTCTCTCCTTGTCTCAGGGTGCACTTAAGGGACAGAGTAAGTCATTAGACAGGATCCCTGCTGGAGGAGGACGAAGGCGTTCGGCTTAGTTTTCGGGGTACTTCATATTGCTTCCGCGGGCCAGCCGTGATGAGCTCTCAAAATTCTTTCGGCTGCCAAATAAACCGTGAGCGTTAGACTCACACGTGTGTTTATACATGTAAGGTGCTGTTATTATGTGTTAACAGTTCTGATGGTGTCATGTGAGAGCTGCCACCTCTTGCCCACTTGCAGTGCTGGAACCTGAAACCCACACACATTGAAATGCACGCACACAATTTCTCACTGCTCTCTTTTACACTTCCAGTCTTCCTGTGTGCCTGCTAAAGTGCACCTCGGAAAACATCTGACAGATTTAGATTTGCACTATAAATATAGAAGGGGATACACCAATGAAAACCTACTCGGCTATTAAAGAGAAAACATAGACATCACGTCCGAGTGCTGCTCCTCTGATGTGATGCCGACATATTCCAGTTTGTTGCTAATGACCATGACTCACTCATGCCATCTCATCACATGTGAATCATGAAATCCGAATATAAACAGCCTCATTAAGTATCTTACAACTATTACAGATGCAGCAACAGCTATACTTAGCAATCCTTCTATTGCTGCTGGTTTCTTTTTTTAATTTCTTGCTTTGTTTTGTCGGGAATGCCCCTCTGTCATTATCATTCATGTAGGTTTCCCCTATTACATTGGTCCTGATGTGCAGTGGCGGTTGCTCGGTTGGTTGTCTTTGCTAGATTGTGTGTTTGAGGTCGGTCTTGTAGACATTGTGTGGGGGAGCGACTGTATGAGAGAGAGTAGGGGGATGGGGTGGATGGGGTGGACCGGCATTCACAGTTGAATAACTGGGTCAGTTTAAGATGATGACGCTTCTTATCTCCTCAGCTCATCGCTGGGGTGTTCACTGTTCACTGCTCAGCTTTTCAGCCATACTACTCTTGCCCCTTTCTTCAGTCCTCCCCTTCCTCTCTTCTCTGTCTCAAACCCTCTGACCCTGCTATATAGAAGCACAAACTAGCTCCAAGGAAATGTCACTCTATATGTACTCTATGTGTGTAAATGTATGCACACATGCATTTAAGTGCTATGCTTAAAATGGTGCTTCTCCATGTCAGGGGGCTGACAGTATCACATTTCACAGAGAAAGACGTCTTTCGTCTGTAGTCAAGTTTCCTTAGATTTGTGATGTCCCCTCAGCTTGTGGAATTTGGTTGTTTTGAAAACTATAGTATTTCTAAATTACTCCTCCTGCAGCATTAAAAAAAGTCAAGACATGATAAGTCAGTTTTACTTATATAGAAACAAATCATTATAGAAGTTATCTTAAGGCATTTCTTTATAATATTATTTACAGAGCCCAGCAGTTCCCATCATGAGCAAGCACTTGGCGACGGTGGCGACGAAAAACTCCCTTTTAACAGGCAGAAACCTCGGGCAGAACCAGGCTCTGGGTGTGCAGCCATCTGTCGCGATCAGTTGGACTGAGAGAGAGAGAGGAGGAAGAGGAGAGAGAGCTGCAGTGAACATGCATTTCACTCATTCACATTGTCAGACTCATGATGATTTTTTTAATATATATCAAAATTGATGCAGCAGAAATGGTTTTTTATGCCATGTGGTCTTCTTCCTTGTCAAAACCTGGTACGTGATTTGGGTGTGTTAGTAGTGTCTAATGTAGCCTCCAGCTGCTAGGCTTTTCAAGCTATTCAAAGATGAAGAACAGGCTACAGAGATGTGGCAACCTTCCTTCTTTCCAAGTCCACACCTCCAGTTTTTTGTCATTTTCAATCTTGTAATCTTTAGACCTGACCGACGCTGGCAATTGACCCCTCCTAAGTCCCCCTTTTGGAACTTCAGTCAACTTTCTTCTTTCCTGTTTCCTGTACTTAGATATGTAATGTGCTAGGCTTGTCTGTGTTGAAAAGAACACCAAAACATGGTTAGCTAGCACATAGCATATTTGTTACTGAAGCACAGAGCAAAAGTGGGCAGTGGGCGGGGCTTAAGAAGGGTCAATTGATGCAGCTCCCTCTAGAGCCACAACAGGCTTTATACTAGGGATGGGCCCATCTGATACTTGGTATAGGTATCTGATCGATATTGACCAAAACCACTGGCTCAGACATTGTGGGGAAAAAATATAACCCAATACGATCCATTTGACTAAATTATCATGTAAATGCTCAAGTAAACTTTGAGTGACATACTGTAAAGAGGGATGTGTCATGAGTAACACAGATGAGCAGCATGCGTCACATGAACAACCACTAGACGTAGAACATGAGTAATACCTGTCAGGGCTGTTGTCATGACAGCTGTGTGGAGTTACTTCAAGCTTAAGGAGGAAAAAAGCAAAAAGCTGAGTGAGACTGATTTAAATTTCATTTTGACTGTTTGAATGCTGCCAACCAAACACAAATGCTGCACTAAATTTTATGTGTGAAAAAGTCTAAATCAGCAATATTGCATAATTACATAGTTGTGTTGTGGGCCATTTTTTTTCTTCCTTCGTAAGTAGAATATTTTTCTCACAGTTTGAGCATCATGTTTTTAGGTTAAGTAGCCTAAAGTGCATCTATATAAATATATTGTTTACATCTTATTTGTTTAAGAGATGAAAAATGCACCAAGCCCCGCCCCAGCTGTTGTCACTCAGCGCTTCCTCACACATCTCGTTGCTCCGATTGGTTTTATATCTATTCAGATGGCAGTTGGCAGGCAGAGACATTTTTGGTCTGCACTCGTTGATGATGTCCCTTGGAAATCAAAAATGAAGAATTGTCTGGTGACACTTGGCTGGTAGTACTCCTCAAGACCTGTAAACAGGTGTGATGTGTAAAACCCTTTTAACATTCTGCTCTTGTGTGTGTTTACTCAATTCAGCTTTGGTGTTCACCTTGCACCTGTCAAGTACCTACTCACGATAAGCATACAATGCCATCTTGTGGGAAAAACACACATTTTAATTACCTGTATAGACAACAGGGCAGTATTTGGATCAAATAAAGCCCTCCAGTCAACTGCTTCCTTCCTGATGAGACCAGTGAAGAGCCTTTCATTCAAAAAGCCTGATGTTATCATAGAGTTTCAGCTTGAGCCTCCTCCCACCTCCTTTGTGTGGAGCATCATTGATGTCTTTGGCTGGTAAGGTTATTCCGGCTCTGGACAACTGTGGCCAGGATTGCCATCGTCGTCCATTGAAGCAGCAAAACCATTAAAAATGCACAAGCATGGGGGTGTTTACTTAATACCTTAGTCACAATGCATTGGATCAATCCAAAGGACCATCACATGAAAGTAATCAAGCTCCCATCATCAATAATGAATGGCACAATCAGCAGGGACAGTGGGCTCCTATTGTGAGAGGGCTGAATGGGAGAAAAGATCGCAGGGGAGGAAGTATTGTGCATCGCTACGTTGGTCAGCTGTTGCAGATGATGATTATGATGACAGTGTTGTGATGATGGTGATGTGAACTCTAATGTTTGCAAGTGCAGTTTGCTGCAGGGTGTTATTGTGGCGCATGTCACTATGTTTTCCAAGAGAGAGGAACAAGAGGAAGCTGACATTTACTTTTAATGACTAATATCCAAACAGGTCGTCATTTTCTCACATCATCAGGACTAAATTTAAATAGAAGTTTTAAGATTTTCTGTATTTGTCTATGTTATAACATACTATCCTCTACAGTACTGAATTATTATAAATAATTCAGTTTTTTGCACTTGATACAAGATTTATTTGTATAATTTTAATCTAATGCTGTAGAATATATTACATTATAATACTCATTCTTGAAAACTGAGACAAATCTGTATCAGGGAAATCTATTTTCAATGGTCAAAGTATGTGCTATTAAACCTTGTAACGGGCCAATCTCCTAGTGATTTAATTTATTTTTGTTAAATAGTATTCTTTGCTGCTGAGGACTTGAATTTTGTCATCTCTGTCAGACACATAAAATCATTTAAACACAAAGAAGACACATTAGGTGTACCATAATTTTTTTTGTTGGTGTAAAGTCATTTTGTAAATCCTTATGAACATATATTTAATAAATTTTTAAAAAACTTTTCTATACTTTTTTAATGACTTCTGTGACGAAGTTGCGCAATGATTGAATCACATCAGGATATGTCCAGATTTTTTGACTGGGTGTCCCAAGTGGCACACTGACTTATATTCATTAATTCATTTTATCAAATTGAGGAGAAATGTACTAGTTTCAAACCATCATTCAGTTATTAAAGAGAACTGAGAGCAACTTTTATGCCTGATTTAATTATGTTTTTGTAAAAATCTGATGGAGTTGACAAAAAAGAGGACACAAATTTAAATGAGAAACATTTTCACAGAAAATATATTTTAAAACAAAGATGATTATTTTGTATCTATGTTATCAGTAGGTATTGTTAGTTGAGATTTTGAAGACTTCAAACACATTTCAAGCAGTGTTGTTTGCAGTGATTTCTTGTCTGTGTCAAAGGTGTTTTCTGGCACAAGGTGAGCGAATGGTTCTGCATAAAACCTCAAACCTTCAGACAGAACTCTTTTGGAACCTTATTTCTAAGCCTGTAGAGTAAAAAATAACTTAATTATTGAGCCCTAAGAGATTTTCTTAAACAAGTAGAGAAGTAGCATTTCTTATGTTGTTTTTTTCTTTTCAAATCAAGTGGCATCAGTAGCCTTGTCTGATTTAAATTCATTTAAATTTGTTCAGATACAAGTGTAATGATTGAACTGTCTTCGGTTGTTTTCGTAATCATTTAAACAAATTTGTGTTTTGAGACTCTACAAGATTTTTTAGATGCCGAGATCGGGTGTTGCTGCTAGTACTGCAAGTTGCGTTACCTTACCTTAACCTTCCAGTCACATATAGTCATTGAAACATTATACGTACCACAGCCCAGCAGGGTCACAGTCTCACACAATGCAAGCATTGCCTCAGCGTAGTACTTGAGGAGTGCGTGTCAACACTTGATAACTGTGGTCCTCTCTAAGCACTTCCTCTCAACACTCCCTACACACATTGTTGCTGCTCCTCTGTACAGTTCAGCACACAAATGTGTGTCCTTTCTTTGCTCTCTACGATTGTGCTGGCTTGACTTCACTCTGCCTGTATTCAATAGGCTGTATTTGCTGACCTGAGGGTGAGCATTCATTATTCAGTGCTTTTCGAAAATGTCCACCATTCTGCAGCCTACAGGAGGCAGGTCACCATTTAATTACAGATACTGTGACTACTGTTGCCTATTATGTCCACCCCAGCTGAATACAAGATATTGTTTACTGAAGATTAGAGTACATTAATTAGCAGAGTTAGTGTCACATTGGTCAAGTGGAGTAACCAACAAAAACAGAGAATGAACTCAAAATACAGACTAGAGGATTAGCAGGTGCAGTTTAAATATTTAATGGCAAAAGTGAGAATAGAAAAAGGCTCACAAGATGGTCAGGCGGGCACAGGTCAAAACCTGTGAAGTCACACCAGATCAGGGAAACAACTGACTCTTCCTAGGTCCCAGCTCTTTTCACTCTGAGCTCCAATAACAGTTGAAAAAAAACTTGGTATCTCTGTCAACTTTCTCTTTTCCTGTTTCCTGTATTTAGATATGTTATGTGCTAGGTGGGATCTGTAAAACCGACATATATTAGCATCTTAAATTAGCTAATGTTAGCAAAAAATCAGTCAATAGACAACTAGTTAACTACTGTTTTACTTAATTAGCTTGCTAGTGAGCTAGTGTTTTGCTTACATTAGCCGACTTAAGATGTGACATTATACGTTGCTTTTATGGGAAAAAGAGTAAGTTGACAGGGGTACCCAACCTTGTTCAAGAGCACAGAGCGAAAAGTTGCACAACTTTGGAGGGGTCATTTCCAACAGAGTAGGTAAAATTCAAAACCCAGGAAACAGGCAGGGTCCAAGACACAAAGCAATGATCCAGAACATTAGGCGGGAATAAACAGTAGGAGATGGCTAGAGCGCTTGACACTAAGGACAAAGGCAAACTGGCAAAGAAAACTAAATACACTGTGAACTAATCAGGGGCAGATGAAACTAATAAGTAATCAAAAAAGGCAGAAAAAGACAAGTACAGAAAGTAAAGTAAAAAAAAAAAAAAAAAAAAAACACGAAGGAAGACTAAAAAAAATAAAAAAAGGAGTGACCAAAGTGAAACCCAAAACCATGACAGTTAGACACTGCATGGAAGTAATTTCTTTTTCTTCTGTCTTTCTCTCCTCAGGTGGTGTTAGTCTTTGCGCTCAGCATCGGGGCCCTTGGAATATACTTTATAGACTCCTCAGAGTAAGTATCATTTTCATGACATATATTCTAAAATAACTTGAAATTTCACACATTCTCCAGTTGCTATTGTGATGATGAAATATACATGAAATGAACTTTGCATCTATAGTATTTGGTACATGCATTTACACAGGCCTACATACTGTAAGTGAATGATAGGTGCACATGCGTCCTTACTCATCTCCACACACTGCAACCTCTGAAATGCAAATGCACATATTCACACCCCCACACAAGTACTCACAAGCAGCGATGCACACACACACACATACAGTACACACACACATCAGTATTGATCTGAGGATTTTCAAGGAGGCTGTCAGTTTCCATGGTAACAGAGACGGGCAGATACCGTACAGTATGTGTTGGGGAGCTTGTTCTGTGTGTGAGTAAGTGTGTGTGGTGTGTGTGTGTGTGTGTGTATTGTCAGTTTATGTGTATCCCTGGCTGGCAGTCACCCAGAGACAGATTGCAGGCCTGGCATCTCTCCGATCACCACTGCAGCTACTTTCACACCATCCAAACTCCAAACTGTACCTTTAAAGGGATAGTTTGGGACGTTATGAATTTTTCTAAGTCTTGTGAGTGTTTCTCTGGCAGAGATACTGACTCAGTAGCTTTAGCAGTGTGTCTCATGGTCAGACCATGGAGATGAGATGCTGCATTATTTGGTAGAAATGAATAGCAGCTAGCAGAGGCAGCTAAAACACTTACCTCAGCATAATCACTGTGATTGGTGGTTGGATATGTGAATGGGTTTATGTGTACAATAATAATATTCAACTATTTATTCAACAAAACACAACACCTTTGACATGTAATATGAACTAGGGATGGATGATATGCAAAAAATAATATATATATTTTCTTATTTTAAGTTTAAGTTCGAGTTTCCTTCTTCAACTAAATGGCTCTGCCAGACAAAACAATCTAAAATTAGGCACAATTACTGAATTTCTAGACTATCAATTAATTATTGATTAATACATTTTAATCGGTTAAATTCTTAATGGTGATTATTTTGCAATATGAGTCATTTTGGGGTCTGCACCAAACAAGAATGTTTCTTTACATCTGAATATGATTTGTAGATTGGGACATCTCTGTAGCATCACAGTGCTTCATTTACAATGGTATGTGGTGACACAAAAAAAATTGCACTTGGCCACGTTGTGATTTAGATAACACTTTGATGTATTGTTCAGCCCTAATATAAAATACACAAATGCTATTATATTATTTTTTTCATATGTAATGCTGTAGGTTAAGGTTTTTCGTTTGCAGATCATATCTGCTTTGCTGCTCTCCACACTGGCCAACAATGTTTTTGCAAGAAACGGCAGAACACAACAGTCGAATGTGTTATCTTTCCCGGGCTGATTTAATTTAAGGTGCTACTTTTATGCTGCATGTTTGCTGACGGCAATTCTGCACCTCCTGACTTCAGTAAGCTGACTCTTCTGTAGTCCACTCTTCCCTTCATTTTACTGTGGCTCAGAGTGCACTGATTTTAATTAAAGCAAAAAAGGCAATTTACTGTATTGTTTCCAATTATGTAGAAGTTGTTGCATCCGCCTCTAGCAATGAAGTAACCAAAGATGTGTCACCATGCCCTACACACACTGTGTGCCTTTGACTGGACTTCATAGTATTTCATGCACCATTGATTTACCAAAATAAAGCCTCAAATATTTGCTGTAGTGCTTGCGGTTATGGAATTGCTGATTGCAAAGGGACCATAACAAATCAACCATGATATTGTATGGTACTTTTTCATTATATCTGTTCCTCTGTTGCCTGTTGTGCAGCATGTTATCTTCAAGTAATGGCCAGCTCCCTGTAGTTTGTTTTCACTTTGGTACAATATCTGTGAACTTTGAAATTATGCTCCTGAGGGAACTGAGAGTCTGAAACACGGTTAGAGATGTACAGATCTCAAAATGAGTAAATCTAAAATGCAATCCAACTTATGCAGTCTTATCTTAGCAGCAGTGGGAAATTATTCTTGGCATGAATCCAGTCAACCATGTGTACCTCAGGATAAAAACCTTTACTTCCTCCCGTACACCTCTATCTCTCTTCTCTTTATCTCTTTATATCCCTTTATCTTCACTCTGTGCCATCATTTTAGCAAAAAAGGGGGATTGAGACAAATTGGCTACTTGTAAAAGTGTAAAACCTCTTTTAATGTTCAGATGATGACCAGGGATGAAAAGTATAGTTTTGTCGATCAAGCACAGGCCATGTAAAAGATCAATAACCAATGCATCATTGAAATCATATAAAAACAGCAGCCCCAGAGAACTGGTGGGGTGCAGGCAACAGAAACTTCTTGCAGCTCAGGTGAAAAATAAACCCCCAATATGTCATCAAGATAAATAACTGCTTGTACCACGCTGTTACATTTCTACTCTTCCTGTTGGTGAAAAATCACCTGCTTGGTACAAAGCCATAATATTGTACACACAGAGATGGACAGTATGTCAATTAAATATATTTAAAATATGTATTTAATTACTTTTGAGTATTTTGTCATTTATATTTTGCTGGGCAGATAGAAATAAGATGTAATTTGTAAGCTTGTATTTGAAATACTTGAAATACATTATTTTATGTGTCATTTTATTCTAAAATGGCCATAACCAGCGGAGGCCAGTTTGACCACATAGATGACTTTGACATAACGTGAAAACTGTTATTTTTTCATATATTATTGGTTCTTTTAGTTTAGTTTTCTTTTTTAGTTTTAGTTTTGAATATTTTCAACTAAAATTCTTACATACTCGCCCCTTTAAGGTCAGAATCGTGTTGATATTGATTAAATTCCTAAAGTGTAACAATGGTATAACAAAATATCAGTGTGAATATAATGTATTTTTGTATTTTCAAATTACAGATTACTTTTTCTTATACCCATATTTTCTATTTTATTTTGATACATTTGATGAACAAGTATTTGTAAGATACTTTTTTTGTATTTGTATTGTAGTTGTATTTTACATATCTGATGCATACATATTTTACATGTAACACTGCATTGTGTCTTTCACCTATAGTAAGGTTGTAATGCATGCAGATGAGGTCTAGCATGACTTTGACATGACAATAATCTGACACCTGAGCATGTTTCCTTGGCAGAAATCCATTATCCATCCAGTCAAAGGAGGAAGGTTGACAGGATGATGTTTGCAGAGATGTAACATCCGACAACATCAAACCTGCAGGGCAAACAAAGGAAGGGTAGTTAAATAACTGTTTTTGTTTTGCTGCAGAGCTCTAGTTCTTCTCACAGTGGTGTTTCCCTGCCGTATCTTGTATGTTACAGTGAACTTTGAGTGTATTTCTACGTGAATCGGGTTCCCCGAGGAATTGCCCTGCTCTCTCTGTGCTCCCATTAAGCTGTGGCCCTCTCTACCCTCATCATCGTGATTAGCTCGAGCTTGTCACTTGAGTGTGCACATCCTCTCAGGGGAACTACTGATCAACCCAGAGCAGGTTCACCAGTCTCTGGGGGCTTTGACATCTTAAACAGGGCCAGGCTATACTTTCACTACAGCAGCTGGAGCCTCATATGTTGTCTACACCCACTGTTACATCACAGAGCTGACCTGACATTAAATCTGCTTCAATTGTTTATTGAGAGTAACCTATTTATGTCTCTGCCACAATCTGCTCGATGTGATGTCTAATGGCCAAAGATGTCTGAGGCTGCCAACCTTAAAATAATCCAAGATGTGTCATATGGGCCATCATAGTCAAATGGTTCCCAATTATAATTGTGAGAATGAGAAGTTATGTCCACACTAACTGTCACAAGTAAACAGCTCTACAGTCTAACAACAAAGCTAAAATAGAGCACAGGGTTGGATCTCAAATCTTAAAGGCATCATTAAAATGTCTGAAAACAACTAGACCTATGTTATATATTTCTTGAGTTGCGCAGTTATATTGCCAACACTAGTTGTGTTTACATGGACCCTAATATTCCAGAAATAATTAGAATAATAACCAAGTTAGAATCAGAGTGCCTCATATAAACACCTCAGTCGGAAGAGATTGACTCAATCCTGCAAGATTGTAAGGAATTTTCAATCAATTGATAATCTATTCAGTAGGGAAAAAATAACCATGAAATACTTTTTCCGATCATTTTTCTCTGGTTGGAATAAATATATTCTTTCTGCACGTTTGCCCCACGTGGGGGTTACTTACTTGTCGTGAACGAGTTTTCTTGAGCAACAGAAAAATGACATCAGTAAAACTGGTCAGTAGTGGATACAACTTTTCTGTTACCAGTTCTTCTTCTGTTATATTTCCAGCAGGGTGGAACCAGTTTGTGCATGTCAAAAAAAGAGTTAGAGTTATCGAATCACTTTATTTAGTATCCAGGTTAACAGTAAAGTTGGAATTTCTAATCAGAAGAAGAAATATTCTCCATCTAAACATATCTGCTGATGAATCATGTCCAAACCTAGAGAAATCTGTCATTTTATTTAAGGTAATCATGTGATTCCTTTGGTTGCATGTCAATATCATATCTCCTTTTCCCCATTTAGTTGCTGTAACTTCCAGGAAAACACTGGATGAAACATCAGAGACAGACGAAGGATGTTGGCGAATGTCATTACCTCGTCCTTGAGCATGATTTCAACCTTTGTCACGTTATGATATATGATGATTTTCATCTACAGTGGTGGTTGTTTAAGAATAAAGACAACAACGCCCATGATCGATGGTACTTCACTACATCACCAGCATCCGTCTTTTGTTGTTGTTTTGACTGAGTGACCCCTAGCAACAGAAATTACATATTGTGGTTTTAAACAAAAAAGTTTTACTTTAAACTTAAATTTCTGTTCATTCACTCTGAGAACATTCTGCTCAAGGACAGAAATATTGACATTCACTCTTCCTCTGTGTGGGATTGCATGTGTATTCACTACAAGCATAAATGACTCACATTCATACCCCACCCCCTTTCTCAAATGCTAAAAATGCTCTAAAGATGACCTTCTCTCCGTCTAGCCTCCTTGCCAGTAAATGTTAATGACTGAGGAAATCGATGAGCACAGATTTATAGGTCACCCCTTTAATGGTAGTAGTTACTTTTGCCAAATACTGAAGGTACAGACTCATGAACTATTCAGGCACAGCGGTTAGCTTTCTCCCCTTCTCCTCCAAACTGCCATTTTGACCATCGGATGGAGTGAACATCATTCTGAAATCGTCTGTGAAAAAGGCAACAGTAATGGGAAGGATTATGGTTGGGTCCCTGTGGTAACATCGAAAAAGAGACATGTGGTGGAGTAAGTGCATGTGGGTTGGACCTTGGGAGGCTGGAGCTACACGACGGGCTTTTATGTCTACTTCAGTGAAGCAGGGTGGCCCCTTGGGGCAAGGACACACACACATACACACACAGTGGGTAAAATGCTGAGGAAAACGTACCTTTCTTGTGGCCAGCCACCAGTCTCCCAGGAGGTGTTTTTATTTCTTGCTTTCGACAGGTGGGGCTTTCCTAGCAGGAGCTCTGCTGGCCAATATCCTGCAGCAAAGATCCACAAAAAAAAAAAAAAAAAAAACACAGTGAAGCTTTGTGTGGAAGCAGGTAGACAGAGTTTGAAAGGAGGGAATTGTTAATTGGCTGCCCTCCCAGTTGAGCACAGAGAATGCTAGTCATTGACTTGGCAACTGTGCTGTTGTTAAGAGGACTGTGTTTTTTGAATGAATGGGAATAAGAGAATGACCGTCCATCTGTTTGTTTCGACAAAGTGGTTGTTTACCACAGTTCTGTGCAACACATAATAATGCATGATGATAAGACAGTGCCTTTGCTGCTCCTCTGCAGCAGACTTCACTTGCCAAACTGATGCTATTTTGGTGATATTTTCAATGGGAGGATACTGCGTCCTCTCCCGCCCACATCTGAATCTGCTTTAATACCTTTGGCTCATCCCTCATCCTTCATCCCTTCTTTTTCCCTCCTCTGTGCTCCCATGAAACAAATAGAGAGGAATGTAGGACAAAGTCTCTGCAGGCTGCTCTTAAAGGGATGCCCTTGTTCCTGCTCCACTTCGGTTTCTATTTCTCTCCTCTCCCGATCACTCCCTTCCGCACGTACAGACTTATTTCGTGCACACACGCTTGCACAGTCACGTTAACTCGCACTCATGTATGGACGCACACACAAACACAATTTTGTCTCTGTCTAAGAGGCCTCATAATAAGCAACGGCCTGTGCCTGTAACTCTATCATTAGTGTGCGATCAATGTCAGCACTGAGAAAAGAAACAGTGCCTAATGACTAATTAATGGGGTAAGGTGAGAAATATGGCTGAGCGGTGAGACAAGCTTGGCAGACACTGTGGCGATGACAGGTAACCTATATAAGGACCTCTCCTTCTTGGGGTGTTGGTGCTGGATAGAGTACCAGACACAGCCATGCAACCGTGAGAAGATTTAATTTGTAGCTGACACTGTTCCAAAGTGGTTTCAGATTTAAATCCACAAAGTGTGGCAATAAGAAATGACTCATTTTCTAAAATCTCCTGTTTTTCTTACTTTTGGCCTCACTTTTAGGGAGATTTTTCTCCCTCTAAACGAGTGAGTTATTATCAACATTTTCTCTGAAAAAAGGGAGAATTGGAAATGTCAACATCACACTCATAGATAACAAGCTTTTGTGAGTGTTATGGAACATCACAGCCTTGGTTTATGATCATGGAGACTCTCCCTGTAGAAGGCAGAAATTAAGCTTTTTAATTGCTTTTGATATCTGAGCATGAGCTGAGGATGATTCCAACAACAGGTTTGCAGTCCTGCTTAAAGCTACTACAAGGAATTTTGATATTTTGTTGATTTTGGAGGCTTCTATGGACAAAAGTAGTAGTAGTTTCCACCATAATAACCACAAAGTATAATGTCAAAAATAAGCAAAATCTCCTCCTGCTTCTTTTTAACTGGCTAATTTTACTGGTTACTGTAACTGCATGGGAATGGGCTCATTTTGTCTGACATACAGAATCTGACCCAGTGGCAGCCATTAAGAATAACTATACAGAAACAGCTGATCTTGTCTGCTGATGGTCTCATAAACTTATGCAGGTCATATAAGAGGCATGAGTAATAAATTGAGACTGTTTCAAAATCGTTTAAAAACTCTGTGTAGTAGCTTTAACTCACATGTGGTGAAGCTGAACACTGGTGCGATGGTTTAACATGTCTTATTCTACTAAGAGTTAAATTACCCAGGCTGTCGCTCTGGGAAATGCAGATTCACTGCATGAAACACTGATTGAAATCTAATGAATGAAATTACTTGAGACAGTAGCCAAGTTACTCTGCAATTTGATATTTTTTCTGGCATCAGTGCACGCTGAATGGTCTGACCTCTTTGTTTATCAAAGTCACCATGGCAATATAAAGGCCATTTGCTGTTGCCTGATATCCCTCAATGCTGAGCGGAAAGGCTATTTTTAGACCACAGCATGAACACAGCATGAGCCACTCTCAAAACATTCAGTTAACTTAATAAACCCCGGATGAAATTGAGATGATTTAAGTGCCTTAGTGGCCGCTGTGTCAAGCCATGTTAAGTCTTTCAGCTTCGACTCAGATTGTTTAATATTTTAGCCAAAAAATTTTATGACTTTCTGCTACTGAATGACTGTAATATCTCTTTCGATTTATGTCAACTTATGCACTGTATTCCAGAGGTTCTCAACCTTTTGTAGCTATTTATGATTGTTTTTCCAAGGACCACCTTTCCAAATAAACGAGAAAAAACCTAACTGGTCATTGAAATCAGACATTTTAATTTGACGTTTTATTTATGTGAATGCTTTAGCACATTTAGATTGGACTAGATGGTGCTTTGATGCCACAGCTGGTTGAAGATGGCTGCTGTACACCACCTTTATTATTATTCAAGACTGCAACTGGACCTCATATGTAGTAAATAATGAAAACAGCTGGAAAACATACCATTTTGCTGTTGCCTATACATGCCATGGATCATGTATATTTAATAGGGTTTATCTTTATGACTCCTGCGAAAAATCACACATCTGCTGTACTATCACACAATCTTTCCATGGCTTGAGTGTGCGTTTGCACCATAAACAAACTATTGGACTAACTACATTGGTCTGGAGCAGACTAAGACCCACTTGAGTTCAAATAATAGTCAAAGCAAAATGATCCAAAACTAGAGTTTATTTGAACCAGACCTGTTAGTGTGAGTACTACACTTATTTTCCTATCATCCATGTTCAATTTTAAATCATTTACTTCAACTTCTCCCGTCTCAGTGCCATGATGAACTCAAAAGGCAGCTTGAAAATGCAATTATTATATTGAGATAAGAAGTCAAATTAAAGTAAGAATTTTTTTTTTTTTTGCAGAATAAATTAATGATTTGAAATTTATCTTTTTTAGTCCTAAGGGACACAATTTTTCTTAATAATAAGGGGATTAGGAGGGTTTGGTATAATTGCTTGATACAATTTATAAATTTGTTTTTTCACTGATTGAAGGTTATTTTACATAAGGAGGTCTAAATGCACCAATAGACCTGAAATTAGAACAAATAAAACTTTTACACCACCAACTTCATTTGCTTGACAGCGTTAATCACCGTGCTGATAGGGACTTTGTCTTTTTGCATATGACACATAACCACAGCTTTTATCTCTTAATTGGTTTGTGTTCAAAAGAGGATTGATGATGTGTGTAGTTTAGCTATTGTGCTGTAACAATGGCTGCTGAATAAAGTCATAAATCAGTATAAGTGTCATTCGTCTCTTGCAAGTTGTGGTTTCTATTAGTGTTATGCTATTTTCAGTCACAGACTTCACCTTTAGGCTCTAAAATAAATACTGTCTTTGTAGAGGAAATGCTTGAAGCAGGATACAAGTCATTTGCATTCAGCTGAAAAATGTGAGTTATCTATTTTTAGCCTCCCTGGGGAGGATTTATTTGTCCATTGCCCTTGTAGGTACTAAAGTCTTTCTTATTTTAGTAATGGTGCCTTGACCTAAATCAGTCATTTAAGTACTAACCTGGCCTTCTTTCGGCATCGCAGACCCCTCCCTGCTGTGTCCCCTAAACGTACATGCACTACCCTCAGGAGAAATACTGCACGTACGCCAGACATTCAGTTATTAAGCTCAAATCCCCTCCTAAATACATTCATATCCTTCTGTTTGGGTTGTATATTGATCTTATGGGGTGAGTTGAATGCTAACAAATGAGACTATGAATATGTAACTACACTCCAAGATGCTTATGAGCTTAGCAGAGCAGGAAGATGAAGAATGACTCAGATTGGGTGTCGTTGTGAGCATTAGTCAAACAGGCAGCGGCGTGTTGTTGTTATTGTTTTCTCGGGGGGCAACCTTGCTGTTGCTCCTGCAGCTAGCCAAGGTCATGTGCAGGCTAATGAATGGCTGGCTCCTGCTGACTGACTGAAGGTGTTCAGGACTATTTTTAGAACATCACCATCAACATGCTCCTGTGCCCTTGTGAACAAATGAGTTTTACCTCTCTGCTTGCATTTTGCAGAGGCGGAGATCCTGGTCAGAGGAGGTTAACATGGGGAAACATTGTATGCCCTGAAATAGACATACAGTACATGTTCTGCAGCCTACCCCCAGGCAATCACTGTTCTCAGGACTGTGTGTACATGTGTGTGTATGTTTGCTAATAAGCAGAGTAGGACGAGTCCAACATAAGAAGACTGTGCCTAGTGAGGGAAAACTCACTAATCTCACTAAAATGTTTACTCTTAGCTACTTAACAGCTCAATATCCCCTTAAGTGTTGCTACAAGGTTCTTAGAGACCATTTTCCACAGAAAATTTAAGGGACCCTTAACAATGACTGAATTTATCATGATTGAAGGCGAGAAGTAGACACCAAGACAGAGAGAATCATGTTGTGTAGTTTGCTAGCCAGACGTAAACAGCGCTCATACATATTATCTCTTATAGCTTTTATTGAAATTCAACAGTTTTTTGTTGATGTTTGGCAGTCTCCCTTCTTGCTGTCACACTAATATTTTTATGTTTCTTCTATACTTACAGTTCCTCTCACACCAGATTTTTCAGATTGATTTTGTCAGTTAGCTTACTTCTTGCCACAGAATTACAAGAGAATTACAAAGTTACAAGAATTATGTGAGTGAAGCATAACCTTATTAACTGCAGTGCACATGTGCTGTATCATGACAGTCACTGCAGTGAAAGTCTAGCAGGAAGAAAACCTAAGAAACTTCATGCAATGTTAAGTGAACCTCGTAGCTTTGGGGAATATACGGCTTAAGGGACAAACGTTAGTTTAAAACTAAGGTGGTTTATGCAAAGTGGTACTGGAGTTTACCACATAAACTAAGGAATCTCCAGGCAATTTTCATCTGCCCCCCCAAAACTAGCATTGTGTGCTCCCTTTGTATATTATATGTGAGACAAATTCTCTTCAGGACCACTGGGAGTTTGGTCGCTCTTCCTTTTCACTCTGTCACTTTCACATCTTCCCCTCTTCTTCTCCCTCTGACTGTCACTACCTCTCTTCTCTCCCTGTCTCTTTTATCTCCACGTGTCTTGCTGCTGTCTTTCTTTCCCTCCTCTCCTCCTCTCCCTCTTCTCCTCCTGTCAGGCAGGATGGTGTAACCCCAGGCTGTGCCAGGGCTTAAGGAGTAATAAGAACTGAGGTGGGCAGATCTATTTTCTGCAGGACACTGGCAGCATGTGACCAGGAATCCCTTGTGGTTGTAGAGTGTGAAGTGACATTGAAAGGAAGAACCAGGATTGCGTCTTGTCTTACACGCCTCTTTGTGTAGGAAAGATGCACAGATACTAGGACAACAATAATAATACCGAAAACTTTTCAGAAGTTTATAATCCTCAGTTTTTTTTTCCCAGACTACACCAGTGGGGTGTTGAGTGAGACTGGACACAAACTCTGGTCACTGGTGGGAAAGTTGGATGTGCCACCCACTGACATTCACACTGGACACATTATGTCCTGCACTGACACTGAATGTTGGCACTGGACATGTGCTGCTGAATCATCCAATAAAAATCCAGTCCCAGGGACCCTGGACTGATTTTATTTTTTTTTTTAGACCACAGTTGTTGCTGATGTATTGCATTAAATATAATTATACACAAATTATAATTCTGGCCCTATTGTTTAAATTGCTCATTTACTCATGCAGCAGTCACAGAGCAACATTAACATTTATTTGGAGTTGTGTTTCTGGCCACCTTATAAATGAAACTCTTAATATTCACTCATTTTTGGCTCTGTTTTGGTCCCTACCAACTCCTAAGGGAAATATCTGGACATTTAGCTGATAAATGCTCCAATTTATTCACCAGGTTGTCACTATCTTTGTCTGCCTGGTGGTGCTGTACAGCTGTCTGCTGAAAACCAGGTTGATGAGAGCAGGGAGACTGAACTAAAACAGTAAAGTTGTGGCCTGTAAAACCAAAACAATGAGCTGAAAGACACTAAAATGCTTGGTAGAGCTGAGGGTAGGGGTGGGCAGTATGAACAAAATCTTCTGTTACAGTATATGTAATTTAAATAACAGTTACCTTATATATCTCAATACAGCAATTGTTTTGTAAATGTAATCAATAAAATTTAAAATAACCACACACTACCACACTTTATCACATTTGATTATTTTCCTCTTTTATTTGAAACTCCCATACAAACAAAAACAACTGCTTCACTTGAGTTAAAAAACAAAAGACTCAAAACAATAAAACTACAGTAGCATTCTTTCAAACTGGAAGCTTTAAGGTTTCAAATGAGAACAATAATTTCAGGTGTTACAGGTTTAACAGTTGCAAACGATGCCTCTGCTCTGACAGTTTCACTCTGCTCCTCCATGTCTTCCTGTCACTTCTCTTTTTCTGAGGTGGTTGGCAAACTAGCTGGGAGGTGCGTTACCACCACCAACTGTCACTCTGATTGTGGTAAACAGTCCAGCTGCTCCAATCACTTAACTTTGAGAGACAGCTATATTTGTGATAATTGTGCAAGATCATGTGAGAATAGCTCCTACTGCCATTTACTGTGACACTTTTCAACTCAAACAAAGTCATTTTTTCGGGGGTCCTATAAAATTATTGATTAGTGCAGCTTCACATTAAATTAAAGAAATGCATGATTTGTAAATGTTGCTTTGATGTTTGCAGAAACAGGATGGCTCACTTTTAGGCTGTCTGTGTAATGGTGATGAGTCACAGCTCTACTCATACTAGATCTAATTCCATCTACTTGCTTTTTCATGCTCCATCTCTATTTTAACCCCTGTTTGCAGAGTTGTGTTTAATAAGTGTTTTTCTTGACAGATGTATGGTCAAACATTGTGACTTGCCATATATACAGTAACTAGTTTGCTTTTCAGTCCATATTGCCGTTCTGATGTGGTTTGAAACACACTCAGCCACTCCACAATAATAGAGTGTATGAACCTCTCCCACCCTGATGAACTCTTAATTTTCCCATTGTGCCTCTGAGCTTACGAGAAAAACCACAGGTCTGCCTCATGTGTCTTCCCACTACTTTAGTTAATGATAAGCTTTGCTATCAGATAATGATTATAAAAATGACTAAATTAAAGCTCTCAGAGCGGAGCCATTGTGGTATCTTATAATGCAAAATCAAGACAGATTCAATGTACCACTCAGCCCCCTGCTGTGAGCCGCCATGCTGTCTCTGTGTTATTGAGAATGCTTTAGGTCATGTGACTGTAGATGAGCCGTTATACAGAATTAGGCCAGAGTTGGGCCCAAGGGGAAATGCCACAGTGACCACTCCAAATGTCTTCAGTGTGCACCATCTGTGTATGTGTGTATGTGCTCACATGTGCTTGTATTTGCGTGTGTGTGTGTGTGTGTGTATGTGTGTGCATTGTTTGTAGGAGTTAGCTAAGGTTTTTCAGATGAGTTTTGGGAGTGAGGTCACATGAGTGTCAGAAGTTGTGAGCTGTGCTGGTTACTTTAAAAATGTATTCCAATACAGTTACTAATCACCTGTTCAAAAATGTGATCATTAACCTAATCCAAGCACCACAACATTCAAGACATATAACTTTCCATTACTTACTCAATATCAAATATGGTGAAATTGTTTATACAGATATAATATTTTATGTGTATTGTAGGTTTATTGTTTGACCAGTTATTCCTTCCTTTGTTATTCACCGATGCACATTTATTTTAATAGTGTTAATAAAGCACATTTAAATGTACTTTGTTAAGTAGCTACTCACTCTTAGGCTACTTACTTACTCTATACACTCAAACTTCAAATAAACTGCCATAAGCTTATTTTGGGGCTTTTGTTTTTGTATCTGTAATCTGATTCTTTTTTTTCCTGTAACTGTAATGGAAGTTACCTTTTTTGTATCTTAATTACGTAGTCCTGTTACATGTAATCCATTACTCCAGAAGCCTGGTTGTGAGGCAGACTATATTGATAGAAAATTATATTTAAACATTGCAGGCAAATTGTGCACGCTCCAGCTGTATGTATGATTTATGACAGGCTTGTTTTAACACCCTCCAGTTTGACGCCTGGAGAGTCACACGGAGATGCCTGTGGAGAGTAAATAATTGAGTATTTAGGGAAGATCAATGTCAACTCCTTTGAGGGGTCATCAGTGAATTAACCCCTGTCCAAAGTCTGATGGCAATGTTTGAGAAAATGCCTTTGAACCAAGTAAAATCACATTTGAAAAAAAACAAAAACAAAGAAATTGCTAAACAAACCAGACTCATTCTAATCATCTTGGACATGGGCCAGGGTTTTACATCATCTTAAAGATCACATAAGTCCTTAGGATATGCTCGAGACAGACCACACACTCATGAATTAGGAGTCGGATCATCCTCTTGGAGCAATACGTCTGCACTCAGTCATCCATTATAATGGATCATCATGTGATGAAATGTTTGATGTTAACTGGGAGATGATTAAGCCTCACTCCTGTACACCTCTGGAGGTTCTCATTATGCAGAAAACTCAATTCTGGATCTCACGCTGCGCCCCTATGGGCTTCATGCATACAAATGTATACTTAAATGTTTAATTTGAACGTATGGGACTTGAATTTGTGTGCTCTTATAATGGCCTTGTGTGTGCTCCCTTGTCAGTCTGTACACTCCCAAAGGTCCCCTATAGCCAGCCTAACCATGCATATTCATGTTTTTCCCACTGTGGGATTTCCTCATTAGTCTGGAGCAGAATGCTATAGGCCTGTGACCAAGTGAGGAATGAGGTGTTTATTATTGCTTTTGTTGAGAGCACCCACTAGCTAATGGTTAATCATCACAAGGTAAACATGAAGATGGATTACATGACAGACCAGACAGATCACGACTCATTTATCATCATCCGCCATTTCTTAAAGCAACACCCCCGTCTGGCAGTGGCACTCTGTTAAATGGAGAAAGCTCTGCAGTCTCCTTCTCTGTGAGGAGTTTCTGTCATATGAGGGAAGATCTGTTGGAATCTTTTTTGTGTGACAGACGCTGAATAATTTATGCATGCAGAATGTACTGTCACATCAAAGCAGCTGCTCTTAACTACCAATTTCAGTTTATTTTCAGCTGTTTCATCTATGTGTGGTTGACTCAACGGATAGGTCTTTTATCTTGGTCTGTTTGTGACCGCCTAGGGCGCAGAGGAGGAAAGGCAGGGTGTCAGTGAAACTCACTGGCAATGGTATTATTTATCCCAGTTTAGTCTTTTAACCTTATGGTAATATGAAATAAATTTACATTCACAGATAGGGTGTTTTTCAGTAACTGTGAACATATTTATTTCCAAGGATTGATCTTTTTGAATGTCAAGCACTGATGAGCATCATTTGACCTTGACAGCTTCAAGCTGGTTGTTGTTACCAAAGGACAGTTTCTTATCAGTCCTGTCAGCTGAAACGAGGAAAGGTGATCAGCATCAGGTCATATATGCATGATTGAAAAAAAGGACAAGTTACAGCATAGAATTACAGAATGATTATCCTGGTATGAAGGCGTGAGTGATAAGTCATTGTCTTTTGGTGTAATGGTATTGTGATGTCGCTAAATTCTACACAATGGTCCTTTAAAAACTAACAAAATGTCATGCATAACAGTGGAATACAGTTCATCACATTTGGTATCAAGTTGATGTGATTTTGCATAAGCGTATTGTGACATCGTGAAAATCTTAAATATCTATAAGATTTACTTTTTTTTCCATCAGAATTAGAAATATTTATGGATCTGGGGGCATACATGTATTGAACTACACTGCAGCTGCTCTTATTCAAGAATAGAAATATACGTATATGTAAGCATAGACAATACATAGCAATATACAGAAAAAAACGAAAATAAGAAATATAGCAAAAATATGTTTGCTACATACAACAGTGTGCTTAACCAAGAAACATAAATAATAATGCTGAAATTAGTGTGTCAAGATGCAAGAATATTTTAGAAGAGTATTGGCTGGTTGAAATGTACAGTATAAATATTTTACTGTACTGTTTAAGTTAGTATTAGGTCAATATTGCACAGTTAAAATATAAATGATAAATAAATAATTAGCTGCTGACAGGGGTAATTTAAGTCCAAGGGCCAATCAGTTGATTCACAGTGTCTGACAGTGGAATGTTTGATGGCCACAGGCAGGAATGACTTTCTTTACCAATATTCTTCATCCATATTACTAATCTTACTGGTGTGCAGCATTCATACACCAAGTGAACAAAAAAACAAGCAAACAAACTTAAAAAGTCTATTTCATTCCTACCATGGAAATAACATGAGGTCCTCTCTATTTACCACCTGTGTGTTCATGATGGGAAAGAGATGGAAGTCTCATATCTACTGTATCAGTTAATGAGTGTTTAACCTTGGACTAATGTTTATTTTCTCCCTCTCTGTTTTCCAGTCCTATAGAATCCTGCCAGAACTTCTACAAAGATTTCACATTACAGATCGATATGGCCTTCAATGTCTTCTTCCTTCTTTACTTTGGCCTGCGGGTAAGTTGGCACATGTGCATGCATCACAAATGCACACTAGCACACTCTCACTCATTCATGCATACACAGACATGCTGTTAAACACACTGGCACAAACAATAAGCACACAGCCGTACAGGCAGCCATCGTTTTACATACATTGAATTCTTCATCATCGAAATTTATTCTTTACTAGACAGTATTAGACCCTAATTAGACTTTATTAGAGGGTAATTACATTACATCAGAACTGTACTGTAAACTGAAGTGTATGGTTTCCCATTGTTAGACCCTTATTAGACTTTTTAGTTTACAGTACGGTTCTGTTGTAATGTGTCCCTAATTACTCACTAAGAAAGTCTGATAAGGGTCTTGTCAATAGAGTTGGGTATAGTTTTGTTTATCTAATGAATGTCTTATAATGTCTAATTTAATACAAAGTACATGTTGTTAAGTCCTATTACTGTTCTGTAAAATTAAGTGTGACCTGAATAATTTAAATTTAAATTTAAATCAAAATGAAATAATTTGAGACACATCATTTTTACAGCATGACCAACAATGCTTATATGCACAAGCACGCACCACCTTAGTCACCTATGAATACTCCCACTCAGCATGCCTGTAGATTAAACTGACTGTTGTAATAATGTTGCTAGCATGGCTGTCATGCCAGAGCAGCATTCCAGTGGTGCAAACGCAAGCCTGACATCCTGAATGAATGAATAAATAAACTCATAAGCTGCTTACCCCACCAACCACCAACCATTCGGATGACTCAGCAAGTGGGGTGAAGCTTTTGTCATTCTATACAGTATGTCAGCGATGCTAAAGGAAGACACTGCATGCAGCTTGAATGGTGGGCTGTGGTGGTGTTTTGTATGAAATTAAAGTTTTGAATGCCATCCCTGTTTCTTTTGACAGTTTATAGCAGCCAATGATAAGCTGTGGTTCTGGCTGGAGGTCAACTCAGTGGTCGACTTCTTCACTGTCCCTCCTGTGTTTGTCTCTGTCTACTTAAACAGAAGCTGGCTTGGTAAGTCTGCATCTCTTTTAGCTGTTTCATAAACCCATTCTTACTCTATAGCTTTGTCTTTTCTGGCTTTCTTGCACCATTTTTCATATTTCTTTTCCTCAGCTCCTTCATTCTACCACTCCTCTTTCTCCATTTCTTCTTTTGCCCTCTATCTTCACATGTCACCCCTCCTTTTATCACTCCCTATCTCTCCCTCTGCCTCCCAATCCCCCTTCTGTCTCCCCATTACTGGGAGTGTGTCTCCGAGGCCCTCTGGCCCGCGGCTGCAGTCAACTTTCCCTCATCATTGAAAGTGACAGGGCTGGGTTCCTCTGATGTTTCAGGGAACACAGACACAGCAGAGTGGATGGGCTAATGGGACTGAGAGTGACTCAGAATCGGGCTGCGGTTCTGTGTGTGTGTGTGGTGTGTGTGCGATGTGTGTGTGTATTCAGACTCATTGGTAATTGCCCTGTTGAGGCGTTGCACCTGGAATACCTCACAGCGGTCCATAACTGCCATCTAATGGGCTCATTTCACTCTCACACACAAAAAAAAGTAATGCACACGCAAAATCATGTGTCATGTGTTCTCATACACACACATATACAAACACACATACACGCACACTCTTGCATGAGCAGACTGGAAAACACCCTAACCTGCATTATGTAACGACCTACTTTTCTCAGTGTGTTCAGAGTATTGTGGCCTAAATTACACTGCAGTAAAAAGAGTTTCTTTGTAGCTCTATTCTTTTTCAGGTACACCACTACTCTACTTGTAAAAACATATACATATATACATATATATATATATATATATATATATATGTATATACTATGCATTGTTACTATACCTTCATTTCAGAAACTCAGCTGAAAGCTAATCCAATTGTCTGAGCATATATTAGACCATTAAGACTGCTCTGTCATAATGTGAAGTATTATATTAAATATCGTAGAAGGAGTTGAGGTTGTTAAAGCAGAAAGAATACATTTGATAAAAGACTTGACAATGAACAGTAACATGAATGCTATGAAGCTAAACACTGACACCTTGACATCCACCTACCTTAAAGGAAAAATGTTTCTTTTGTTTGTATTTCTTTTCAGTGTTTTATTGTTTTGGCCAATCACTCATTTTACTAATAGGCCTTTTTCATGGACGACATTTCAACATGTCACAGTAGTAAAAGCATGGGTATAAGTAATAAAAATTTATGATGGCTGAATTCCATTTAGCTGCTTCAGTTTCAGGTTCCTGGCAGGGCTGGAGTGAGATTCATTTTCAGTCTGGGAGTTTCATGCCTCACACCAGCCCACTCTGGTTCACAACCTCTTGTACTGGATATAATATATATAATTATAGCTTTATTATGTAAGTCCACTATATTGTGCGATTCTCTAGAAAACTTTAGGGCTGAGCCCTGAAAGTCAGTGAGTCAAGACATCAGTCAGAGTTCTGTTAGTCGGCTGATATTCTTTAAATGGAGCAGTCATTTGTTTTTGATTCTTTCAGTCAGTGTGCATTACAACAGCAGGATTTAAAACAGATAGAAGCTTGCTAAAATGCACAGGGGGACACTGTAATGAGGCATTATAAATAAGGGGAGTCCTAAATATATTTTTTACTAGCTGGTAGGTCCGCCACAATGTCAAATTTTCACTACACTCTTATCATAGCCAAAGAATATCATGATGATGAAATCGCAATATCTATAGAAAATTTGAAATACTGCTACTTCTACTACTGCTGCTACTATCAGTCGGTAATTAGCATACCTGTCTCATTGTCAGCATCAGCTTCTAACACCTTTGCACCTTCACACCTGTGCTTTTCCTGCTATGACAAGTCAAAATGCCTGTTGTGTAAAATGGCTATAATAATAATCAGCAAACTGTTAACTTAATTTCTGAGATTGGGAACTGGGCAACATTGTCAGAAGAAGTCTGACAGGGCAAGAAACAATAAATTGATCATACAGGTTTTAAACAAACCCCCAGGTTGGTCAAACTTATTTGAAAGACAAAACTAAGACAGGTGTCTGTTGTAAACATCAAACACTGTTTACAGACTTCCTAGTTCAGCTTTGACCTTCCCTGCTATCTGTAGTTGTATGTGGACACAGTTTGTGTGCAATCAGGGGTTATTACAAACCATTTTGGCCGTTCCACTTTGAAATTAGAGATTGGATAAAAGACGAAAATATCAAATATAGATTATAGCTGCAAGAATTAGGTTCAGTAATCATTAAATAATTTTCTGTATTTTCCAAATATTAATGGCTTCTCAGATATAAGGATGTAAGGAAGACCTCACCTTCAGTGCTGGGAAACTGTTATGAGCATTTCACCCATTTTCATGTTTTGGACCAAACAGTTGAATATTTGAGAGAATAATCAGCTGATTATTAACAATGAGAATAATCACTAGTTGCAGCCCTAGTTTCAATGATCTGAACTGTTGGCTTGGTTACCTGTCTGAATATTGGATTGCTCATTTCTTGCTCATTGTTCATTTCAGCTGGACTTACATGTTACTGTAGTGATCTTTCCAGTTCCCTGATCTGAGCAATGACTTTTGTTACAACATTGTTATTATAACTGATTGAAGTGATAGCCAAAACAGTGAAAATAATAGCCAAGTTGTAAAAAAAATCAATTATTTATTACATGATGATAACTAGGCAAAACTGGCTATACTGTGAGAAATCCAGGTATGTGAAAGGCTCTGCTTTCTATTCCACAGTTCTTGTCTTAACAGGAACACTTGAATCGCTTAAATCTGTAAAGCAAAATCAAACCGCGAATGTCTGATCTCTGAGGTGATGAAGTCATGTCTTAAGCTGTGAAATGAATTGGATATGGCCAAGTCAAGTAATCCGGTTACTGGTATGCATGATGTAAGGTGTCCTCATCTCATCCCCAGAAAACCGTTGGTGTTAAGGCCTTGATGAGGATGATGAAAGAGTGTGAAACGGTGGTCTGGCTGCCGCCTGACATTCTGCAGTGAATAATTACCTGTGATCATTAAATATCCTGCATCTTGGGCTGGTGTAGAAAGCACAAGTGCTTTTCATATACAATACAGCTGCAGTGTGTGTTGCTGTGTATAAACAGCAACAAGAGTGTGAATTCATTGTTTTTGAGAGATGCCCTAGATTCCAGAGCTATTATTATGCATTTATTTATTTTATTACTATTATTTTCGAAGGGGAACAATCATGAGGACTATTTTTGCATGGATGACATCTCCTTCGAACACTAGAGCATATTTATTTTGGCCACTTTGACATATTAACCACTGCGCATTATAGTAACCGAACTCCCTCAAGTATATATTTACTGGTGGTGTACTTGTCCATGTGTTAAAGGCTACATCAAGTGTTGCAAAGCCCCGTTATAAAATTAACAGTGTGTGGATCTGCAGCAGGATATAGTGTACCCTAACAGGCTGGTGATGGCTTTCAGAATACTAATGGGGCGCTGAAAGTGTCTGTTAATATTCAGGCTCTGAGGATGTAGGACAGGAATCATGATTAGCTGCATATATCCTGTATTAATATGGAAATGAGGACATACAGCACCATGTTGTGACAGGAAAATAAGTGCAATTAATCAGTGTGAGAAAATTACAAGATATAGGGCCTCATTCCTGATCTGCTTTCTGATCTGCTTTATTTTGATAAATAAATAGCAAAAAGAGTCCCGCACACTGTCTCCTGCACTTAGAGAAGTCCAGATTTATTAATAAAAATTCGGTGTGATGACTTTCATCAGGTTAATTTCACAAAACCACAAAAAGTAAATAGTGTAATCTTGTGGATCAATCAGGTCACACTACAAGTTGACATCATTCATAAATAAATACATGATGGTCCCATAGGCTGAAAGAAAAAAAAAAGCACAATTATCATTAAGATAATTTACCATACCAGGAAAAGTATTTGAAACATGTTATTCAAATTGTTGCTGGATTGTTGTTGCCTTTTTAATGGACAGGACAGCTGGAGTGAGGACTGGAAAGGGATAGAGTGGGGGGATTACCTGCAGCAATGGGCTGCAGACTGGAGTCGAACCCACAGCCGAGGGCTCAGCCTCGGTACATATGCACAAATCCATTATGGTACCATAGGTCTACAATATAGACAGAAAACAATATGTAAATTCATGTGCAGAAAAAAAGTTCAATACATAGCTCAAAATGCACATCGTTGTCTTAAAGAAAAGTTATCATACTTGGTATACATACATGGTTGATTAAAAAAATATTTATATCAACAGTGAAAAAGTTAGTAAAGACAAGATACAATTTAAAAATGACCATATCATGGAATATTCCATTTAGGGGAGGTACAAGGTAGACAATATGTCAATAAATCACAGAAAACATCACATTTAGAAGTAATACATCATATAAATGTCATTACCACTTCCCTAAAGACTGTTGCCTCCTATGTATGTCTTCATGCACTTCCGCTTGACAAGGCCATAATGGTTTTTCTAATAATCTATAGACTAATCCATAATTGGTACTACTTTCATTTAGCTAAGTGTAATACTCTCCCTTAACAGGCTTTGAAAGAGGAAGTCAGGGTGGTTGTTAAGGATGTGTATTGTGCTCCTCATTCCCAGTGGATTAGTTCATCTTTTCTTTCCATTCACTGCTGGGGGATACACACAACAGCCAGCGTAATTCATCATAATTACAGTGGCTCTCGTCTCACTCTTTCAGCTGTGGTCCTGCATGAGAAGACTGTTGGAGATCCAGTGGAGGTGTACTCAGATTATAAAAAGACCGCTAATAGGGGTTCTGCCCTGTGCTGTGTGGTAGTGCGCTTGCCCACTCTGCTCCCGAGGAAGTATATGCTGTATGCATTTCAAGTTATGTTCTCTCTCTGCCTCTGCAAATTGGACATTGATTAAGAGGAGGAGAACGGTGTGCGGCTAATGCAAGAGGGCTCACTGAGTTCTTCCTTGGAAAAAGGAATTAATCTCCTCTAACTGCTTGAACTGAGCATTGCTCCCATGAGAGTCCTGGCGGTGTAGGATTAACATATGGCAGCTTAAAAGATGCTCGTAGTCCTCACGCTTAAAGGGACAGCTCACCTCCAAATCAAAAATACATATTTTTTCTCTTACCTGTAGTGTTAATCATCAATCTTTGGTTTGAGTTGTCAGTCATAGAGATGCCTGCCTTCTTTCCAGTAAAATGGGACTAAATGTCACATGGCTTGTGGTGCTCAAACACCAAAAAACACATTTGAAAAACTCTGCAGTGTCTCTTTCCAGAAATCATGACCTGGTGAGTCAAGACAATCCATAGACCTTGTTGTAAGCAGTTTCATGTAGGATCTCTCATCAGGAGAATCTATTGGAACAACTTCCTTTCTGCCATTTAGTTCCATTACTACCTAACACACCAAAACAATCTAGATGGATGAAAAGCACTGTAGGCAAGAGAAATAATGTGTACTTTTGATCTTGGTATGAACCATCCCTTCAACTTCTCGTTTTCCTCCTTAATCACTTGGGAACTGCAATGTTGGTTTTGGATTATTTTCAGAATTTGAGAATAAGAGCAACCAGAGATTATTCAAACACTTTAACAATCTTAAGTGTTGTATTTGTATTTGTACACTGAAAAAATAGAGTTCTTGGACCAACTCAAAAAATTTATTTCAATTGGTAACACACAAATAAATTAAGTTTATTCAAATCAAGTTAAAAAGTTAGATGAACACAATTGCTTTAGATCAAATGCGCAATAATATGCTTTCTTTCAAACAACAGTTTGCATTAATGCAACTTAAATTGAAGGCAAGTTAACTTAAGATTCTGACTCATTTATTTGCTTTACCCAGAAATAAATACTGCTCCTTAACAACGTAATTGTATGGTTTCAGGAAAAGTAGCTTTTTATAGTAGCCTTAGGGAGTTATTTTAATTTAATGTTAGCCTGACTTAATGATAGCTGGTCTGGTTTTAACCAATTCAGGCAGATCATTTTATATATTGGACCACAAAGTATGATTATGCCTTCCATTAGACTTCACCTTCTTTCCAAGTAACCAAGAGAAAATGGCGGGTCAACTGCAGGCGAAAAATCTGGAAAATACATGGACATCATGATGACAGATGCACAATACTTTGAGAAACCTAACTGATACACTTTTACTGAAATAGAAATAGCAGTTTAAGGGAACAGAGTGTAACTTTAAGTTGTTATAATCCACAAAAATAAACTGCAATCAAGCAGAAAACTGAATGAGACTCATTTAAAACATTACATTACTCCCAAATACAGTTTTCAGAGTGAATTTCATGTTCAGTGTTTTCAGATTTTTTTCTAGCATCAAACATTTTGTTGATGTTAATCTACACTGTCTTTGAGAATGTACAGTACTGTGATAGCCTTCAGGCATTGCTTTGATTCTAACCTGCTACTGCCTCCTAGTGGTGCTTCAGTATACTGTTTGTTTATCCCTGGTGTTTTCCTGCTGAAAGAGGCTTACAGTACCTGATATGGGCATAAGTGCATATGCCTTATATGGCCCCTCATTTGCTGGCAGGAAGCCTCCATGTATATTCAGGAGTGGGAAAACTAATTTATGGGAAGTTTAAGCCCCTTTGTTTCTCACGTGTAAATGTATTGCATGTTTACATTATTTTACAGTCAAGCAAAAATGTATTGTGTAAGATTTATACATTACTGTGGACATGCTGTCTATGCAGATGAGTGTCCAATAACAACCAACGCTCCGTACACTAGCTGTGTGTATGTGTGTTTAGTGCTGCGTGGCATCGTATAATCTAATCCTGGCTGGCTTGACTGTCAGTATTATCCCAGATGAACCATCCCAGACTGCTGATTGATAAAAGGTCCCAGTGGGCAGCCCTGCCAGAACATGTGACAGAGAGGCAGTGCTTTGGCTCGCAAAGCCTCAATGAAGTAAGAGTGGCCACAGAGCAGAAAAACCCTTTTTGAATGAGCATCTGGCTGGCTGACACTTGTGTGTGCAAGAGGCTTTGGCATGTGTGGGAAAGAGATTTTCTCATACATGAACACGTGTTCCAGGGAGCAGAATTTCATTCAGAGTTTTTCAACACATGCACGCACAAACAGAAACAAATCTGTATTACTAAAGTTGTGAGGACATCGTATTTACTTATAGCACATTCATTCTCTTTCGACAACGATTTTTGTCTCCAGTTGGGACTGTGTCCTCAGATGTGATCGTGCAGACAGATATTTGTCCCACAAAGTGTTGAATACATGGCACACACACACGCCACACACACAGATGTACGGTATAACACACAAACACAGATGCTTCTCACTAATTGAGAAAAATGCAGTCCTTAGCAGCGTCCATCACAGCATCACTGGGTGTTTTGGTAGAATGTCTAATTTTTGTGCTCTGAATGCCAAATTTGCAGAGCAGTTGTTGATATTACTTTTCAATTTTTACTTATTTCTGTATATACTTCCAATAAAATATCCAATCTAGCAAAGATACAGATTCCATTACTGAAACGGAAGAGAGATGAGAAAAACCTTATTGTATATTCCCTGCATTCTGCTCAAAACTACAAAGATGAAGATGGTTTTCCTATACTTTTGGAACCTTTTGCTACAAATAGGGATGTGTGACAACAGTGAAATAATAGTTGGCTATAGGCCTAATAATATCTGACTTGTTATATAATGTCAAAGCATTTAATCAGATTTTTAAGGCAAAATGCTCTATAAAAGCCAAAATGTATTTGTAAAGTTTTTTATGTATTTTGTAGAAAAATATATTAGATATTTGAATAGCTGTTCTTTCTTTTGTAGTAATAGTGATGTCAGTTGTATTTGGTTTGGTCAGAGCTATGAAATATTAAATATTAAATCAGGTGTGCATAAACTACATGTTATATATATTTTTTTTATTAAAATAAAAGAAGTGAAATTATTATCCCGTTATCTTATTGGTACTGGACATCGGCTAAAAAAAATCATATTGTGCATCCCTAGTCACAAAATATGAGCACACAAAACACAAATAAACAGTCCTGCTCAGCATAAATATGACCGTAATCAATGTGTTGTAATCAATCTGTAGCCAGTAGTGAAAGAACTATTTATAACAGAACTAGAACTATATACAAGTTTTTAATATAGTTTTTTATGTTTCCGTAACATCACAACACTATAAATGACAGAAGACATTGCCCAGAACAATACGCTCACCAACAGTGCAAGAAAAAGGATAAACATGGCTAAATAAAATTACATAATAATACAAACAATGTATTGGAAGGATTCACCTTAATAGAGTTACTGTACATGTAGTTGTGGAGTCCTTTTACTTGTATCTGTACATGTATCACCTTAAAGCGAGAGTGAGTAAGATTTTAACCAAGCTGTTCGTAAATGCACCAGGATGTCAAATACCAATGTTTTTGGTTGCGGAAACACCCCAATCATCATCCCGGGGTGCAGACACCACCAAACACTTCTTGTGGGTCGTAAGTGATTATTGAATTGGATTATGTAATATGAGTTTATATATTGTTTGTTTTTATTTAAAGAAAATAATGCAAAATATATCTTTAAGGACATGGTATGCTTAAAACAAACTAGTTTGTATGACATGTTGTCTGAACATGTTTAAAGACAAAAGTGTTTATATTTGTTCCAAACTTCATGACAGAGTAACTAGCCTGGAGTCGCAGCTATGGGGAAGAAATGGGAAAATTGCTGCACACTTTCAGACAGTCAGTCTCACTTTGAAGGCATTCATGGCATTTCACTTGGTTTCACACCTAAAATGTGACAGAGGTAGCTGTGTGAAGAACAAAAACTGGATCTGGCTGCATTAAGTGTGTGTGATTGCTGGATTGTCTGTTGAAGAAAGTCTAAAAATTGGTTCAAATTCTCTTGATGATCTGAGAAGAACTTTGTTTAAAGCATACTGACACCTTTACTTTTTACACCTCTCAACTGCTGCTCAGTAATACTATGCTACTAAACAGTTCTTTGTACAGTATGAGTGTATACAAGGAACAAAAATGATGCAAATATGAGCATCAACTACAAGGTAGTACTGCTCTAATGTTCAATTGACCTTTGGATTCTTAGGTTTTCATGAAGAATGGATCCCTAATCTAAAGTTTTTCCATGTCAGACAAAGTGTTACCAACAGTTCATTGCTGTAGAGTTGTTTGAAATTTCAGGATTCTAGTCAGGATTATTGTTTTTTGTCCTGTATTATTTTCATTTTATTTTCATCTCTGTAATCCCTGGCAGGGTTCAGACTTTTAGAAAATAGGTTCATCACAGCTCTGTGTTGATGGAGACACGGCTTCAGAAGGGTTAACAATAAAGCACTAAAAGGGGCATGAGAAAGGTAAATCTGTTTGGGTTGTGAGGATTAACACTAACAAAATGAAAAAAATAAAAATAAAACCCACCTATATTAGAGCTGACGTTTTGCTCACAGACACAGTCCCTGACAAGACTGACAGGATTAGACAAACAATACAAGTGTAGCTGTCTCATCTGTCTACAGCAGTGACCATCGATTTAACAGCATTTAGACGCGTTTGTTTTACAAGGAACTTTTGACGTTGGTGGTGCAGTATCAAGGAAGATTAGAATTTACAGAAAAGTAAAAATCTCTTCTTCTTTTTCGCTTTCACTAGGAATTATCTTGTCATTTTCTGGAGGTGTTTTTGAAATTCTAGGCCCTAAATATTTTTGGCTCACTGATTTTTAAATCCCATCTTGGAAAGAAGAAAAAGGAACTCCTCGGACGGGATTTAGACTAAAACAATGATCCCTCCTAAGCTGCTTGTGTACCGGCGTACACACAGTGATGCTAATTCGGAGACCCTCCGAGAGACTTGGAGGCGAAAGAAGTCTTGTGGCGATCTGTTTCAGAACGGGTACAGGGTGAGGCAGGGCCATCATGGACAGGAGGAAAACAAAGGCAGACAGGACCGTATCATTCCCTGTGGTCCTGTTTACGCATCCTCTCCAACTGGGGTAAGGGTGTCAGTGTCAGTGTGCATACATGCAGAATTTGCAATGCAATTATCAATCCAGATCCTGAAATTGATTCTTGATTAGAGTTGGTTGGTCTTTGAAACATATTTGGTGACAAGCTTGTGACCACTGTCTTATATTTGCAGGTTGTAAACTGACTGTAGTGAATTCACATCACTGTATGTTACAGAAACTGACACACACAGGCACAGACATGAGCACACACACGTTCCATGGGATCAGTTGTGTTATGTAAAAAGACAATGAGGCAGGTGTCGCATTGTTCTATAATCCCTGAGCGAGCTGCTCTTGGATACAGACTGAGGCTCATGTAAAGTAGGCCACATAACGTTCCTCCTAACTTGTTTGAATGCATAAATAATTCCAACACATCATCTAAAATAAAGTGTCTCTATCTTCTTCTTGTGTCTCGCAGACTAAATTTTGCATCATGTGCTGCCTTGCTTAAGTGCTGCAGAAAAAAAAAAAAACATCGGGATCATAAATATCTGACTGAATGTTTTCCACATTCCATCTCTCTGCTGTCTATGAAATAAAACTATAAACTACATAGTTTAACTATATATAACTCTATAAATGTATTATTTGTTTTATGAGGGCAACATGACAACTCTTTGATATTGTACTACCACAGTGTATCAATAACATTCCTGCAGTCTATAAAGTGGCCATAATCCTTGCATGACATCAGTACACAGAATACACTATTGTAATAAACATGCCTTCACACAATAATCACATGTAGGCTCACAAACAATACAATGTAAAACCAGCACACATTCAACATTTGTGGACATTGTTGATACGAGAGAAAAACAGAGAAATACTGTATATTGTGGTATTGGCTGTGATAACCATAGTAAAAAGGATGCAGGTTCACAGACTCTGTAAAATGCTGTTGATGACAAATTCTAAATCATGTGTCCCCTCTTGTTAATTTGGCAAAAAAACACTTTAAGTTATGTTTGTCCTGGCAATGTAACGGGGTATAATAGTGGGTTTAGTAGGCCTCTGTGTCTAAACTGTGTTTATTTTCTGAAAGAAATACATGTTTAATGATGGTAATCTTATCAAATTTTACAAAGACAGTAACTGCAATTTTATCTTTTATCTCCCGGAAAGAAAGTTCCCAAACTCAGAGTTTTGCAACTTGTTGAATAGGTTTGTAAATCACAAGTTTCATCACGATGCAATATCTTATTGATTCTTTGGACAATGATACAATATTTGCTGACATCACAAAGTCTGGCATGATATGGTTATGATTAGATTTAATTCAGGGGCCTGTGACCGATATCAGACGATATGATATGCCATTTGCCACATTTAGTACATTTATGTCAACTCACAAAAAGCAACAAATTATGATTCCACAGTTTTGTGACTGAGCTCTTCCTGACATTTGTGACACAAACATGCCATGGGAATTTCAAAACAAAGACGTATCCTGAGGATGGCAATATATTTAATTGCATTGATCATACTGGATCCTTGAACATTGTGGATGTATTGTTCCAGATCCATGTATTGTTACAACTCATTGTTGAGTTAGGGGAAACTTTATCAACTTTGTGAAAAGCTGTCCACGACAGACTCTTAATTATTTGTCCCCTCTTGTAAATTCTGCAAATGCTTTAGCAGCGCAATGATTGACTGGACAGTTGCTGCAGCACCTGTACCAATCAAATCCATCCACTGACCAGATTGATTTTTGGGTCAGAGAGATGCTGATTGGCTTGACATGATCTGTCCATTGAGGCAGGTCTCCCCTGTACTGGGTCAAGACCATTGATTAGCTTCATGTCTTCCAGGAGCTCTCTCTATTAAAAAAAGGATTCACGGGGCCCTGTGCGATTATATATTCAATGTACAGGGCCATCTGGCTGTTAATGCATGGATATGAATTTAATGTGTGACTGATGCTAATCTCCGTCTTTCTGTGTCTCTTTCTTTCTCTTTTTCTCACAGGTTTAAGATTCCTGAGAGCGCTAAGATTGATACAGTTCTCGGAAATCTTACAGTTTTTGAATATCTTGAAAACAAGGTAAGAATAAAGTTCAGCAGTCCCTTGGCTTTATATAAAACTACATGTCTTAATCATGTTTTATGAGGTATTATAATTGTATGTTAAAGTTAATAATGATGTGTTTTATGTGTGTGGTCTAGGCTTTTAGTCCCATTCTGTGCGTCATTAACTTTGGGCTTTCATGTCCCTTTTCATCATTTTTATAGCACTTTTTCTTTATTTCTTGTTTATTGATATGCCCACAATCTATTTTAGTCCCATCTCAACTCTCCTGGCTGTAGAGGTTATTGTGAGTCATGCCAGGCTCTGCCCTGCTGTTACTTTCATGAGCTCACGAATCCTAAGTTATTGTGATATAATGTCTTTGAGAGTTTTTATGGTTCTTCTTTTTCTACCCAGCAATTCCATCAAGCTGGTGAACTTGTGTTCCATCTTCATAAGCACATGGCTCACAGCTGCTGGATTCATACATCTGGTAAGTGGACAGATGTGAGAGCCAGTGGTGTCTAATGAATTAACGAGCCAGTGAGGTAACTGACTAACGTGACTGCGACAATACAACTGTGACACACAGCACCTCTAATAGTCTAAATCTGATCAGTCTTTTTTATTATCATCTAAGAATTAGCTGACTTAAGATTTGAAGAAATTATACTGTAATTGCATTCCTCTCCTGAGTACTGATGCACTGATTCAACTTTTTCTCTCCCAGTTCCAATTCCAATAACCTAACATATGTTATCAGTCAGTACCTAATACTGATCTGTCACAAATGCTCTATTTTCCTCACATTTAAAATCTGTATACGTGTTGCATGGAACTCAATGGAATTATTGGCTCTGGTGTGCAAAATCACCCTATTGTTCACTCATTATTCACTACTCACTATTAGGACTGCACCAGTAATCAAATATTAATCTTGGTTCTAGCTTCCTACAATTAAATGAATATGATCAACTGCAATACTGACATTTAAAATGCATGCTCCACTCATAGAAAACTCTCTTGCATATCAAATCAAGCACTTCCTAAACTAAAAGCAAGCCACAACTGCAGTATGATGAATGCATAAGGCCAAAAATAATTTATATATATATTTTTTAGACCCTTATGCCTTTCTTTCTGTAGCTGGGCAAAAGCTCTACTACCTGAACTATCAGGCCAGCTAAGAAGAATAATTTTGCTAACATTACCTCACTGAATCCCCGTCCATGTCCAGCGTCAACTCAGACATCCATAAGACATCCAGTAATGCTTTATGAGCGCATCAATGCACAACATGACTGTAGCACAACATGAAAATGAAAGCAATGCTCTGTTTATTTAATTTTGGGTAAAGGTGTGCTACAATTTTATTTATAGTTTGCTTCTAGGAGATGCATTGTAAATAAGGACCGGTGTTATTTTGATCCACACATTTGTACGTTAGCAGGAAGGACGTGTAGGATGTGTAGCACAATGTGAAAGCATGAAACATGAAAGGCAGTGACATGTTTATTTAAATGTGAAAGTGCAATAAAAATATTTCATTTCTAAATTTAATGAGTGAACACCTGCACATATGCACACAAGATTTAAGTCCATCCACTTATATACATTGCATGCACACATACTTACACATGCATGTATGCATGCATGACCATACACACAAATACACATCTAAATTATCCACAATTAGTGGTTTTCTAAACCCCTGTTCAACCCCCCCATGATGTCAATATTAGTCCAAGTAATTGTGATTATTATTTTGGCCATAACAATGCAGCCCCACTCACTATATCACAGACGCTCAGTAGTGTATTCAGTAGTGAACTGTAAATTGAGATTTCCTATATTTACTAATCATTATCATTCTGTGTCCAACATCTGTAAACTCATTATTAGTTTTCACATTTGTAAAATACAGAGCATTGTATTGTGGGATTGTAAGCATTAAGCAATGTAAATACCGTGAACACTACTTTTTTGTTCCATTAGAGAAAATCTGAGAGAACTATATGGTGGACACATTTACGCACTCTGAATTTAGACACTAAAATAAAACATCAGACAGACTAGAACATAGTGCACTATATAGTTAGTCGTGATGATTTCGAACACAGTTGTTTTATGTGAAGTATCCTGAGGCCAGAGATTGCTGTGGCACTCAAAATGAGTTGACTGTTAACAATGACTGACTGTCCAGGGACTAGCTGATAGATAAGTGTCAAGATACAGTATATGCCCTTCTCCGATAATGGACATACTTTTAACTATGGCTGTTTTTGTTTTCTTTTACTATCTTTTTGGATGTAAAACAAAGTCATTAGTTGTGGTTGCATGCTCAAACAAAACCCCAATAGACTCAAAGAAGTTAAAGGTAAAAAAAAAAGATTTGAATGATCCCATATAATCTGTAATGATGTGATTTATTCTACATGACAGAGACGTGATCAGTAATAAAAAATACACAGGTTGGGTTACCTGGTGATCCAGCACTCTTGGACATAAAACATGGAGCTGTGATTTCCTCAGTTCAAGTCCAGCCATAAACCTTTATTGTATGTCCCCTCAGTCCCCATGTTTCCCTTCTTTATCTTCTGTCAAACTGTCCAAATAAAGAAAACAACAATAATAAAAAAATGTGTGTAGAGTATCATAATTTTACATGTAACATACATTGTGCATTTGTATCTCTGTTCAACAGCTCAGTCCAACATCAAATTGTTTTACCACTAGATGGTAGCCTAAGCTCAGTGTAGAAAGAATAAGCTTCATGGCTCAACAAGGATGCATGCATAAACACTTGTAGCTGGATTTAATCAAACTTGATTAAATAGTTTCTCTACGCAAAACTCTGTTTACAAATTATCGGTTAGAGTCATGTCTAATTATCCTTACCTTCTTTTCCCAACTCCATTATAGGTGGAAAACTCAGGGGATCCTTGGGAAAACTTCCAGAATTCCCAGTCACTTTCCTATTGGGAATGTGTCTATTTGCTGATGGTGACGATGTCTACAGTGGGCTACGGGGATGTCTATGCAAAAACCACCTTGGGGCGCCTGTTCATGGTCTTCTTCATCCTGGGTGGTTTGGTAAAATCAGGCTTTTCTTTCTCCCTTACTCCCCTTACCCCTCCTACATCCTGCCTGACCCCATCAATAGACTGTTGACAATGATAGAAGAAATGATAAATTAATGATAAATGAGTTTAAATACTTTGATTGTTGTTAATGTTTATATTTAATGATATTTTAGCATAGTGCTCTTTTTAAACATGTTAGAACTATGTTGCCTGTATGAGCATATGTTATTTCTTTGTCATAGTGTAGTCGTATCCTTCTGTTTAGCCTACTGTATCTTGTCTACTGTAGTTACAGTACTATGTGCTCCTCTGTCTCCTCCCCTTATGTGTCATTCCTGTATTTGATTAGAGTATAAGCTCTTGTCTCATAATGTTGTTACTGTTCTCTTAAAAGCAGTTGCGGTTTCAGGACACCCCTCCTCCCGTGTCTCTTCCCACAATTCCAACAAACACAGGGGCAGGGAGATGAGGCTTAGGCCAGCCTGACTGTTACCATAGCAACAGCAGCCTCCCACTCCCTCCCTCCTCCCTCTCACCTTGCTCTGATCTAGCATCCTGTTGGGCTGCCACTAGTACAGTAACTTATACAAGAGCATGCATGGCTGCACACACCTGTGAACACTCACATGCCTCCTCCATCTTCACTTATATAAAAAAAAAATGGAGGATCTATCCAAATCGCAGTTACTGTGTTCTGTATTTGGACAGCTATCACTACGCACTGATGACCTGCAGCTGTGTGGATGTGTACCGTGTTGTGGCCATGGTGATAGGCTGTGTTTTTCTCAGTGCTGAGAGCTCTGGAAGTCTTTAGGCTCGTACTTCAGCCTGCTTCCTATCAGCAGCAGTGGCTAAATAATGACTTCAGGCTGGAGATATTTTAAGGCCAGGGATCGTACTAAACTCACGTCATTTCACATTACTCCTGGTAATGTATAGGCACACTTTCCAAGCATGATTTAAGTTAGTATTTACAAGGGCAAGGGCACCTCTTTGTTTCTTATTGTAGATGTAAGCCTAGATGAGTACACTGTAAAAAATGAAAAAGTTGAGAAAACTCAAAATTTCAAGGCAACTTACTTCAATAGATTTTGAGTTTTGAGACCAACTCAAACTGTTAAAAATTCTGAAAAAGTCATTCACGTGAAAGTGAATAATGGTTTTATGGTTTTTGTTTCACTGTTTCACGTTAATCAGTTTAGAAATTAATGCTGAATGTTCACTGAATGCGAATGTACTTATTTTTGAGTCGTAAGAAATTAATAATAATCTTTTAGAAGGAGAAGATAGCGATTGAATTGAGCAATATATTAATGAAGCCTGGCAGGCAGTCACTGAACTCCAGCTTCAGAGTTTGTATTTTTCAAGCAGTGGGCTTCTGTTTTCAGGATAATGGGCTTAGCTTTACATTGACAGACAATTGACAGTAATAAACAGCTGATCAACTTACAGTGTAGGATTTGCTGCCACTTGTTCTGGTGAAGTTAAAATGTTACACTCGTCTTGAGCTCCTGCAGTGTTCCTGCAGCCAGCCCGAGCTTCCTCAAGTCTGGTGAGGAAGGGGCGAGTAGTAACAAATCACTTATATAGGATTTTAACCAATTAATATACCATCCCTGGCTCCAACTCATTATTTGGACTGCAGTACTCATTTTTGGATGCACAATTGCTGCACATTGCTCCTTTAAGTTTTGAAGAAGTTTTACCGAATAATAATGTTTTGTTGTGACAATTTACTTTTCGTCTTTAGACAAACTTGAATCATTGACTTTTAGAAACCACAAAACAAACGTATGTCAAAAATTATTGAGCAATCTTGTTGAGGTGAAAGTGAATAATGGTTAATTATTTCATATCGTCATTTGCAACCACTCAATTTTCGACCACCCTAAGAAAGACAAATCAGGTGCACAGCTGATTGTGAACAATTTATGAAGTACAATTTTTGGGGATTTCTACAACTCAAAGATTCAAGTTTATCTAAAGAAGAAAAGTAAATTATCTTAACAAAACAATTTATGTCATCAAAACTTTGTTTAGTTTATTTTCAAATGCAAGAGTTTAAATTTGATTCAAAATTTAAAAAATCTAGTGAAGGTAGCTGCCTTGAATTATTAGTTTCCTCAACTTTTATTTTAGTAGTGTCAGTGAGTTCCCTGTTATTAGTAAGTGTTAACACAACCCTGTGTTAGGACAACAGGCTGTGAAACTTTGCAAAATGCATCCAGCTCATTTCCCAGCCCAACAAATGAGTCTTAATGTGTTTTGCAGCTGTGGACCATCAGGTGGGCCTATTCAAATCAACCTGCCAGATCATCTGTGTTTGTTGGACAAAACATGGCACATAGGTTTTACTCTCCTGTAGCGTTCTGCTAAAATTCTGCTATCCAGAGAGGTTTTGGGTGCTACCACAGACTGACTATTCAGCAGCTGTGACAAAATTCTTGCCCACTAAACAAACCTGTTCCTAAACCTTTAAAAACTGGGGCTGTTTTTTTTTTCTCAACTGCAAAAACAAGATTTTTTTTGGTATATAAAACTCTCTCTCATTTTTATGAAGTCTAGCAACAGATGAGAGAGTTTTCGACTTGATTTCCATAGCGAAGTAATGAAATCTGGATTCATGCACCAGTTTCCCCACCACCCACTCTGCGGCGTAGTAGTCTCTTTTTTAGTCTCTTCTTCTGTCTTCTATCTTCTCCTTAGGCCATGTTTGCCAGCTACGTCCCTGAAATCATAGAGTTAATAGGAAACCGCAAGAAATATGGTGGTTCCTATAGTGCGGTTAATGGGAGAAAGTAAGTATTCCAGATGGTTCTGCTGTTTTTCTGTGTGCGGTAGAACCCTCTCTGCATGCCTTTTTCTTTTTTCTGTTCCATGCATGTAGGCCATGTTTGCTCGCTACGTGCCAGAAATTGCTGCTCTCATCCTTAATCGGAAGAAATACGGAGGGAGTTATAACTCGACACGAGGCAGAAAGTAAGTTGAAATCCAGACAAGGTGTGGTTGTGTGACTCAAGTGCACCCCCTTGAAGTTTAGAGTTACCGGGGGTTAGTTAACTTGACTTTTTCTAGAACAGTAAAGTTACTTTATAACGTCAAGTCACACTGCGTGACTGGAGACCTTGGCCATTAGGACACACATGTCCATGCCCCTTTACTCTCTCTTTATCTCTATCTCTATCTTTCCTATTCTTCTTCTTTGTCTGTCTACCTTTCTCTCTATCTGTCCTTCTCTCAGAGCTTTCCTGAAGTCATTTGTGTGCCGTTCATTTTCTTTCTTTGTCCTCCTTGAAACATCCTGTGTTGCGCTTTAATTTAATTTGGAAAATAGAGCTTTCATGACTACTAGACTTTTAGATTTGCAGTGTACTAACCTGTGGTGCTTCTATGCAAGATATCTGTGTTGTCCCATTTCTTAATCTATTCAGATCCAGTCCCTCATTAATACAGTCTTGCCTGTAGGGATGAATTAGTACATAATCCATCAAAATGAAAGAAAATAGTCATGAAACCCCTACTATCCGCTTCTAAAAGGATTTTTTTCCACAAGAAAATAGAAAGATTTAAACATCTGCAAGTGCATTATTATTGGTGGTCTTTTCAAGCATCATCAATCTCAATGACTATTGCAGGATTTCTTTTCTTGTCTCATTTTGCTTGTTTTGCATGTTTTTTATGGAATTACTTTTCTTTAATTGCATCATTTCTGGCATGTTCTCTATGACCTGCAGTCTCGTGGCTTTTTCATTGATCGCCAACTCCATGAAAAAGCCCTCTTCCCGTTGTCTGTCACCGCTAGCCCATCGCATCATCAATGCTTGACATAACTCTGGCCCTGATCTTCAGTCAGCTCCCACACCCTGAATGCTGGATGCCTCGGCTCCCATTGGAGGCTCTCAATTGCTTTTGGCTTGCTTTGCCTGCTTGGTTTCTTGGTGCTCGCCTGGTTCTCGTGTTTGTGTGGTGGTGGTGGTGGAGTTTGTCTCCAGACGCTCTCTCGTTATTTATGTATGTGTCATTGGCCCTCTCGCAGTGGAGGTTCCAGTGCGCTGTGAAGTATGTGTGAGACTGTGGTCATTTTACAGGATTACCACAGTTCTTCTTGTGCAGTACTGTTCTCCCACCCCTCGTGGCTCAAACCTTACTGATACTCAGCACACAGACTGATTTTTAATCCAAATGTGGTGTGTCCAGAACAGGGAGGGTACACTTCTTCTTTTCTTCTATGACTCTCAACATCTACTACACTCTTAGAAATGAGAAGGTTCCAAACAGGGTTCTTCCTGAAGGGCTGAGGTTCTACCCAGGACTATTTGCTTCTGAAGAACCCTTTTTTGAAGAAAGAGTTTGTCAAGGATCTTTTAAATCCTTGAAGAACTCTTTCATCAAGGGTTCTTTGTACTGTAATATAAAAAGGTTCTCTGTAGAGTGTGTTCTAGATAAATCCCCTGGACTTTAAGAGGGTTCTCAGTAGATCCCTTTGGGTGGGTTCTAAAAAAAATCCCTTAGAATATATGGTTTTCAGTAGATCCCTTTTGATGGGTTCTAAATAAAAACCTTGGGATATAGAAAGGTTCTTTGCATAGTCCCTTAAGAGGGTTCTAGATAACACCCTTGGAATATGAAAATGTTTCAGGTAGAACCCCCTGGGTGGGTTCTAGATAAAACCCTTAAAATATGAAAATCTGCTCTGTAGAACCCCTGTGTTCCAGACAAAATGCTTAAAATATATATATATAAAAAACATTATCTTTAGAACTTTTTAGCACCCTTAGAATGTAGAAAGGCTATAGATAGAACCCCCAGAGAGGGTTCTGGTTAGAACCATTATGCCACAGAAGGGTCTCTTAGAACCTCTCCTAGGGGGTCTTGAGTGAAATGTTTCACAGATGGTTCTGGGCATAACCCCTTATGTTGGGTTCAAGGTATAACTCCATGTGGGTTCCATGTGGAACTTTTAGAAAAGGTTCCACCAGGAACCAAAAAGGGCTTTTCTTATGGGGACAAGCCAAAGAACCCTTTATGGTTCTAGTTAGCGCCTTTATTTCTAAGAGTGTACTCTGCTGTCTTGTCTTTCTCACTCTGTTTCTCTTCTCCAATCTTACTCCCATCGGTCACTCTGTTCAGCAGGGCGGATTCTAGGGAGTCAGCAATAGAAAAAAAAGCCTTTGTTCGATAATGTTTGCCTGTCGTTGAGATAAGATTGATGAAATGTTATGTTTGGCCAGTGACCTCAGCGCAGACTCACAGATGGGTGTTGAGAGAAGCCCTTGTCAAAACTGAGGATAGTTTCTCCCACACACTTTATTTTCTCCTTCCACACCCCCCTTTCCATTTCTCTCCCTGGTTCGACATACAGTGCAAACATATGGGAATAATCAAAAGATACCCACCAAACACAACGGCTTAGACTGGCACCAGGCTCTTTGCATAATCATTTAGATATGTATGTGTTCGGTGTTTACATGTATAAGACCTGACACATAGACAAAACGGCTTTGTCATGTGGGTTCGGGGTTGCCATCGGCGGTTCAGTCATTTAGCAGCTGTCAGTAAAAAAAAAAAAAATCTATGATGGAAATGAGATTAGGAGATTACAAGTATCCGACTGATTACAGACCTCACAAACAATGAGGTCATGATAGACTATTTTAAATGTAACCCTTATTTGATCTTGCCTGGATGCTGTCATTCGAAACAGGCCTTGAAGGTTATTTGGAAGTCTCACATTGGAGCGATTTCTGTTTTATGCTAGTGTTGCTTACAGTATTCTGTGCAGTGTAGCATACACCCGTGAGCACAGTGACAGCACTCAGCCTGTGTATGCTGATATAATAATGACAAGTGTTGCATTCTGTTGGCGCCCACTGCACTCGGGGTTCTGTGGTTTCCATTATGACTCCATGGTTTCCATTAGCCCCAACTTCAACAGTGGGGTTGGCACGGAAACTAGGTTCAACCCTGGCTGAACTCTGACATACACCTTTGAAAGTCCTCTGCAAGGGCTAGCAACTCAAGGCGTGCAGGCTTACATGCTATCAGGCATGAAAATGCTTACATATAGAGTCTGCATAGTATTGCACTCTAAAGACAAACTGCACTATATACTGCATGCTTGATATAGTTACGCTTATAATGAGGACACATGGCTGTGTTGATTCTTCTCATTGATTACAGGAGATGCAATTTCACCTAATGTGAACAAGAAATCTGTAATATATTTACTGTAATAAATCATAAAATGACCCTGATATGTCATCAGAGATTAAGGAAACACATGAAGGTGAAATACTCACTTCTCTGACAACAACACCACAGCTGCAGTGTCCTCCTTTGAAATTTCTATTCTGGCCCAAAACTTGTGTTTTTGTTTTCCCATTTCACGTTAATTAGAGTTCAAATTGATGCCGGATGTTCGCTGCATGAGTTAGCGACTCTTTATGAGTCATAAGAAATCATTAATATCTTTTCAAAGAAGTGGATGTTTGTAACGGTTAAATTGAACAATATGTTAAAAGAGTCTTGCAGGCAGACATGGCAGGCATTCAAGATAATGGGTTTAGCTTTACATCAACAGACAATCGACAGTTACGTATAACAACTGAACAACTTACAGTGGAGGACTTGTTGTTACTTGTTATTGTCAATGTACAATGTTGGCCTTGTCCTGTGCTCCTGCAGTGTTCCTGCAGCCTGCCTGAGCTTCCTTGAGTCTGGGAAGAAGGGCGCAGGGGGAAAATGACTAGCTTCATCCATAGATCGTATATTAAATATGATTTCAACTCATTTAATATACCATCCATGGCTACGATTTGCTATTTGGACAGCTGTACTCATTTTTGTACACGCAATTGTTACATATTGCTCTTGTAAAGGAAATACAATAATAAAATGGGAATTAGTTGTATAAATTGCAACATTGTGATGATGATTCTTGCAGTAAGTTGCATCACTGACCTAAGGATTAGAGCAGTATCAATTGAGTGACCTCTGTTGCTGATGTTTGAGCTCTGTTTGTTCATTTTGTATTCCAATGACATCCTGGGATGTTTCCTGACTGCATGTTTTGTGTGCACGCTCTGTAATACCCTTTGCATTTAATGTGATTGTGTGCCACACTTTTTTTTTAAGTTTCTGAGTTGATGTGTTTTGTTTTCTTGTTTAAAAAAGTGATTTTTTTTGTTTTTGTTTGATTTATTTATTTATTTATTTATTTTTAGGTTTTTGTCTGTAGTTTAAGCTGTACTGTACAATCAGGATAATTAGAGGGAAAGTATTTTGTCATCAAGCAATTATAAATGGTTGGATTATCTATGATATCGTTTTCTATATCCTATTTAACCTCCCAGAGTTAACTTAGATGCCCCTGTTGGCACACAGAAAGGAGGAAACGTCAGAAGCCAGCTATAATGATATTTATCAAGTGAGGCAACAATATTTCCATCTTAAAGGGACAGTTCACCCCAAAATAAAAAAAATAGCTATTTTACCTCTGGCCTATAGGGCTATTTATGCATCCATCCATCCCTTGCTTTGGTGTGAGTTGCCAAATTTTGGAGATATTGGCCGTGGAGATGTCTGCCCTCTCTCCACTGGGTTTGTGGCGCTCAAAGCACCACAACACTACATTTGAAAAATTAAATACCAGTGTCTCTTTCTGGAAATCATGTCTCGGTCACTCAAGATAATTCTCAGACCTTGTTGTGAGCAATTTCATGTGCAACCCTGATTCCAAAAAAGTTGGGACATTGTGTAAAACACAGATAAAAACAGAATGCAATGATTTGCAAATACTGTACGACTTTTATTCAATTAAATATAGTACAAAGACAAGATATTTAAGGATCAAACCGATAAACTTTATTGTTTTTGTAAAAAACACTATGAATTTGATGCCTGCAACAAGTTTCAAAAAACTTTGTACAAGAGCAACAAAAGAGTTATGGAATGCTTAAAAAACAAAACAGCAAAAAACAACAAAAAAACAGCATCTGTGATGGTGTGGTGATGTATTAGTGACCATGACATGGCTGACATCTGTGAAGGCCCCATTAATGCTGAAAGGCACATAAAGGTTATAGAGCAACATATGCTGCCACCCAACATCTCTTTCAGGGATGTCCCAGCTTATTTTAGCAAGACAATGCCAAGACACATTCTGTACGTTTTGAAACAGTTTGGCTTCATACTAAAAGAGCCTGGGTACTAGACTGGCTTGTCTGCAGCCCAGGCCTGTCTCCCAGTGACAATGTGTGGTGCATTATGAAGCACAAAATAGAACAACAGAGGCCCTGGACTGTTGAGCACTTGAAGTTGTGTATCAAGCAAGAATAGTATCACAGTGGTAAACATGCTGTTTTTTGTAAGATGTTGCAGGCATCAAATTCAGAATGTGTATATTTACAAAAAAGCAATAAAATTTGTTAGTTTAACACAACATTCCAACTTTTTTCGAATTGGGGTTGTAGGAACTACTTTATGTCTAATTGAAAGAAAGCAGTTTTTACATGAAACTGTGTAGGTCTGTGACTTCGCTTGAGTCTGTGTCATGATTTCTGGAAAGAGATATTGCTGTTGAGTTTTTGAAGTGTACTTTTTTGGTACTTTGAGCACCACAAGCCAAGCGTCATCTAGTCCCATTATGTTGGAGAGAAGGCAGACATCTCCAAAACTCTGCAACTCACACCAAAACTATCTAGATGGATACACAGCACATACAGGCCAGAAGAAAAATATGTATTTTTTGATTTGGGGGTGAACTGTCCCTTTAAATACAGAGACTCAAATTAGTGGCTTGATCGGGGAAGAAACTAATTTTGAAACATGAGGAACACAGATTTGCTTTGCTGATAAATTACGACAGGCAACACATGTGGTGGTGCGTGTGTGTGTGCATAAATGCATTTACACCTCCAGGTTTGCATTTAAGTGTGTGTGTGTCTGAGATTTAACCTAATGTTGACCACACAAACCAAATAATACATATAAATCTCAATATTCCCTCTACCCTTGGAGAAGGGCATCTGGATACTGGGAATAGGAAAACATGAGCGATGTTTTTCGTCTCTTGAAACAAGAGACATCTTGTGCCAAATAACTGCTGGCTGCCCACAGACATCTCAGCTCATCAGCTTGTAAGACCACACGGCCCTTTTGCTCAACTCTGGCCAACCATGCAATCACGGCTGCTCATTAGATTCTCTTAAAGGACAGAGGCGACATCTGTGAAGACCATTATGCCCCACAACATCCACAAACTGCCATTCTCTCAATATGTCTGTCACATTAACTTTGCCAAGTCCACTTCAGTTGAGCCCTACCCGGTCCATCTGGTACAGGATAGGAGTGATCTGGACTATGGTTCTCATCTAACATCAATAAATATCTCTGTTTCCTTTAAAGCTGCCAAACTAAGCCACATTTCAGTCATCTTCTATACAATTTTAGACGTCAAGGTTAATGTGTTAGCCAGAGCTTCCTTGTTGTGTAGAAGAGTATTATAGTGAAGGATTGAAGGAAGCAAATCCAGTTTGATGATAAGAACTTGAACAGTGAACAAATATGACCACAGTGGGTTTTTTTTATTTTAGGAAAGAGAAACCTAATACTCATGGCGTTAAATGCAAAGCTGTCCAGTACCCAGGCACTCCAAACTAAAGTGGTTCATTTGTCTCCTGGCACATCCTGCTAAGTAGTGGATAAGGCCATTGTCATTACACAGATTGCCTTACAGGTCTCTATAGGGTAATTAGGGTGTCTGCCGAGTGTCCACACTAATCCATGTCAATATAAGGGCTGGATTCTACTGAACATGTTTGGATTTCTCATTTAGGGGTTTGGCAATAAGACTTGGTGACATTTAACTTTAACTCCAGAAGCATAGCTCAGCTTACCACAGTGCAAATGAAGCATATAAAGCGTCTTAAATCCACTAGATTAGTGTGATTAAATTGTAACCATATCATAGTGAGGTACTGATATTTACAGGCTTATTAGCAGGGTTGGGTAGCAATAGATTGCATGTAATTGGGATGATGTAATCAGATTACAAAAAATTACTAACTATGACCAGCCTAGATTACATTTGAAAATTTTGCAGTTTGATTATAGCTTCATTGATTACTTGATTGCATTTTTATGTGTGACAAAATTAGGATTTTTGTCTTTTGCATGATAATTATTGCTGTATTAAGTCAAGAAAGGTGTGACTGACATAAAGGATGTATTGCTCCACTATGTTGTAGACCTAGCAGGAGACAAAAGAACCCTATGCAAAAATGCCTTTTATTTGCACTTAAAATATTGTGGATGTTTTAAGGGAAAAAAATTATTATTTGTGCAATATTTTAAATGTTTGATTTTGAAGTAATCCAAAAATAATCTAAAAGTGTTCAGATTAGTTTGTAGATTAAATGTACATTTTTTGTAATCCAATTGATTATGTTAAATTGGCATGTGATTGTCTACTCAGTAATGGACTACATTTCAAAGTAATCTGACCCAGCCCTGGTTATTGTCATTAAGGCCCAAATGCACTGAAAGGGATAATTGATGCGCTTCATTTGATGCTCGTCAGCTGATACTCTAGTGGTGCACTGCAGCTTTAGATTTAAAATGCTAACAGCACAGAACCAGCAGTAATTTGGGGAAAAGGCCTCTGTTTCTATGTATATGAATTATTATTATTAATAATTGCCTTCTTTGCTAAAATGTTGTCCTCAGTGAAAAATCTTCCTTATTTTACGTCAATCTGTATAATGACATCATACTAAATGGTGCAAGATATTCATGTTTTTGTATTAGGCAGCCAGGATAACTTGAGAATGTTTTACAGCAGACAGCAAACTTACAGCAAGGAGATGAAGAGAGAGAGAGAGAGAGAGAGAGACAAGACAAGTGTATATCAGATCTGTCTGTTAGTCACAGAGACTCCAGTCTGCAGTGTAGTTCATACTCATAAACTACAGAACTGTACAGTGTAATTAGGGTTCATGATGAAAGCAAAAATCACATTGACACATCTGTCCACGTTTGCACGCTCTCTCTCCCTCTCTTTCTCTCCCTCATTCTGCTGCAAGTCTGCACACTCTTTATTACCTGGTTTTAGGTGCTGCTGCACCCCTGTCAGCGCCCACTTTTATTCTTTTTAGTTCTCTCCCAACAGATACTGCGGCTGCAGAAAAAAAAAAAACAAGTTGAAACAAGGTTGGAGTAGGCACATCAAGGCAGTTTGATGCCGCTCATTTAGCCATTTAAAACAACAGATATACTTCATGCGTGTGTGAGACACTTTCACTGTGTTTAGGCCTTTACTGTACAAGTCCTTTTGATAACCTCATCTTCTCCAACTGTATTAAAGGACTTATTACAGTTACCTTAGTAACCTTAAACCTTAACATGAATTTTTAAGAGAGTAAATCGAGCAAAGAATATTTTCAATAAATGTCAGACTGATACACGATGTGGGTCAAAACGATTTTGCTTAATTTATGGGACACTAAATCTAAATATTCACAGAAGCACCACAAGTCTCATTGTTCAGATGGTTAATAGTTTAATAAGACTTCCATCCAAACTGCCCAAATGACTCTCATCTTAGTGTTGGTATAACTGTGAAGATCACCTTTGATCATCCTGGCCCTACAGTGCAGTCGGAGGACAAACAGGGACACAACCTCAACTCAAAAATCATTCCAATCTAACGTCGTACTTCCTGACTGCTGTAATCAGCCCCGTGCACCATCTGACAGATCCCTCTGCTGTAATTCACCTCATGTTTTGCCAGGGGACCCGTCAAGTACTCTGAGGTCCTGTTTAGAATTTGTGTCAACCACAGGCCTCCAAATCACTTTGAAAGTTTTCAGTAATGTTCTGTATAAAAGCACAGGCATATTGATGTACATGTCTTTGTCAACATCCATTCGGCTCACAAAGGGGTGGTTTGGCTGAAGGGACAGTTTTTATATTGAGAACGGATGACAATCCAACCACTGTGGGCTGTGTGATTATATCTTAGATTTTCTAAAGTGGTTCAGAGTTGAGTGTTTGATTGCACTTGTCGTGCAGAATTTAACCACTTTCATTACATGGGGGAAAATATTCACTTTTATGGCAAAAAAGATATAATTCAGTTACTTGTTTGCTTTGAAAAGACATTTCTTGACATGTATATAGATTTTTTTTTCCAGTCTATATTTGAGTTAGATGTTAGAGTGCTTTGGTTTGACTGATTATCTTTGGGAGACATGCCAGTGTCTGCAGTGATTTATGTTGCCCACTCAAGATGATTTCTTCCCCCCTTCCAGGCATATTGTGGTCTGTGGTCATATTACCCTCGAAAGTGTCTCCAACTTCCTCAAAGACTTCCTACACAAGGACAGGGATGATGTCAATGTAGAAATTGTTTTTCTCCATAAGTAAGTTAATTCTTTCTTCCTCACCACGTGTAGGTAGCAGAATACATTGTTAGAACAAATGCAGTCAGCCTGTATGTATGTGAGGTAGCCACACGTGCACTAACCCTTCTCCTCTTTTCTTTGTGTGCTAGTATTTCCCCTAATCTTGAGCTGGAAGCCTTGTTCAAACGCCACTTTACCCAAGTAGAGTTCTACCAGGGATCTGTTCTCAACCCTCACGATCTGGCCAGAGTGAAGGTACAGTCGGTCACAGGACAAAGATGAAGTCAAATAAAATTTGAGACAACGGTTGTTGAACTTGAGGGTAAATTGAAGGTCCAGTGTGTAAGATTTAGAAGGGAACTATTGGCAGAATATGGTAGAAATGGAATATCATTAGTATGTGATCACCTGAAAACCGCCATGCACCGGCATATTTCTATAGTAGCCCAGAATGGACAAACCAAACACTGGCTCTGAACAGGGCCTTTTGCGTTTTTGCCAGTATTTTCCAAACTTGGGTTGAGACCCAAAATGGGTCAGAGACCCATTTTTGTTGGGTTGGAAATTGGCAGAGTAAAATCCACACCACATTTTCTCAAATAATGAGTAAATAAGCAGTGCAGAAAAAGAGAATGAACACAGAAATCAGTGACAGCAACCCCTTGACAACATTCAACACAGAGGAGGAAAATTATTAAACAAAACTGCAAAATATAGCTGAGGTCAAGAAACGTAACAGCCATCTGACTTAATGGTTAAAACCAGCACAAAAACGATAATTAGGCTACCAACATACACCTCTGTGTTCCTAACAGAACATGGTGCATTCACTAACAAAAAATAAGATTTCCATTTTTAAACATAAAATAACAGACATAACAAACTACTCAGTCCAGCACAAGGCATGATGGGAAATGTGGGCCATCACTTCCGTATTTTAGTACGAAGCCTTGTTTTGATCTGCTTCTGTTTACCCTGTTAAAGTTGCATTACGCTTTTAATACAAAGTCAATGCTTCCTGTATCCATTTCAAATTAAAAGCCCTCTCACATTTCAGTGGACGGTGGACACTGAGACAGTGAGAAATTTAATATTGCGCTTTTGACTTTTAGTTTGATCATTGCTGTGATGTACTTTTATAATGAAATTAACAGGCTACATTTCCTCTATATTTTAAATTCATGGTTTGTTGCGTTCTTTATCATTTTATGACTGTAGATGTTTGAGAAATTAGGCCTCGGAAAGACTCAAATTTTTGGGGCTGTCGAGCTGAAAAAGTGCAGTCTGAAACGTCTAGATTGCTATCGCTAGATGCCACTAAATCCTACACACTGGTCCTTTAAATTTGACAGATTAAGAGTAAAATGCAATTTAGTAAATCAGACTTTTTGACAATATGGGGATATCTATTTCAGTATTCAAAATTTCTTAAACAAAATAAAGTTAAACCCACCAATTTGTTTGCTTTAAAGTTACAAAGTCAGAAGCACTCAGTGCTGATTAATAAATACTGACATGTACTATAAAGTTAACATATCTGCTCTTTTGGTCCATTACACATAGATCGAGTCAGCAGATGCCTGCTTAATCCTAGCCAACAAATATTGTGCAGATCCTGATGCTGAAGATGCCTCCAACATCATGAGGTACTGTAAACTCTGGACTTTGAGATCAATGGAAACTTACTAGATAAGTTGTCACATTTACATTGATCAATTTGTCTGTTGTTTTTTTTTTTTTATCTTCCAGGGTTATTTCAATCAAGAATTACCATCCTAAGATCAGAATAATCACACAAATGCTACAATATCACAATAAGGTAAGAAGTTCTAGTGCCCTGACTGCTCTCTATCCTCCATTACAAAGCTTAAAGGTCATCACTAGGCTTGCTCTGTGCAAGTTCACTTCATAGTAACATGTCATATGAGTGACCACTTGAAGGGTTCACTCGTTCCCATGACTCCAGAAGGATGTGCTGAAGGATTGCCTCAGTTTTTAAAGTGAGCAAATAATGGATTGGCACTTAAAGATTTAGTTCAGATGTGTATGAGGTACTTATCCATAGTCACTGTATTACCTACAGTACATGGCGGTTGGTACACGCCCACCATGTAGAGTACCAGCGTGGAAGTTAAGCAATGAACTGCTGTGAACAGGAAAAAAGGTATTTTAGCTACTTAAAAAAGATCCACCTAAAAAGTAAATATCAGTTTAAGTATACACTATATTTAGAATATTTTCAATGCTTTACTTTGCTGTCAGACAGCCTTTTCTGACAGGAAATCGCTGTTATATAAGCCAAATATCACTGTCTTCAAACCAACCAAACTCCAAAGGAAAAATCTTTTTTACCTTAGGAGTTGCTGGCCTACCACTGCCTTGATCACTTAGTTTGATTGTGTTATTGTGTGGATTTCGATGAATCCAAACTATCCTTTTAAAACACCAACGTAATATATTTCTAGTAATAATAGTTGTAGTACAATTTATTTTCTGAGGAATCGCTTATATATGGTAGCTTTGTGCAGTTTTGAAAGTAGAATCCTTCAGCCTTTTTGTACAATGGCTGCAATCATTGACAGTTGCACTGGAGCATCATTTGATCTGCAAATTACTGACATAGGACTCCAATTAAATACCTAACATGTCTCAGAAAAAAACTAGTAGTAGTAAATGCCAAATTAGTGATTTCTTATTAAATCACTGCCTTCTAAGCAGATTCAGAATTGCTTTATAATAATTTAAAGGTTCGAGGTTTTTCAAAAAACAACAATTTGCCATTTTACAAGGGATTATGTCCCGGTCAGGCTAGTGTTCCTCCATGTTTCCAGCTGCTGGCTGTAGCTCTGTAGCTTTTAAAAAGATGAAAAAAAAAAACACACACACATCCTAAAGTTCACTTGGATGGATGCTGGATCAAAAAACAAGTTGAAGTAAACAGATCTGCACACTGAGACGCTCCTGTTACAAGGATTTATTATGTTCAGACAAGTGAAGAGCCTGCATGCTCGAAACATCACTCTTATAATAAATCCATGTAACGGGAGCTTCTCAGTGTGCACACTGATTTGGTCCAACATGTAGCTCTATATTTACCATCCAGACATGAGAGTGGTATCAATCTTCTCATCTAACAGTGACCTAACACTAACCAGAAAGGGAAGAAGCATATTTACCAAAGTACTGCTTGAAGAAATATGTTTCAGACTTTATTTTACAGTGCACTAAAAAGACATAACAAGCTTGACTTTGCATGAAATTAGACAAAAACGAGAAATAAAATGTTCTTTATTAGACAGAAGTTAATTACTAACCATACACCCAATGGTATACTATGAAATTTAACAAGCCGTGCTTTGTAACAAAATAGATGAAAATTATCAATATGTTCTTTGTTAGATAGTATTAGACCCTTATTTAACTTTATTAGAGGGTAATTATGGATACATTTAAACAAATCTGTACTGTAAACTAAAGTGTATTATTTGCCACTGTTAGACCCTTATTAGACTTTCTTAGAGAGTAATTTGGGACACATTGTAACAGAACTCTACTGTAGACTAAAGGGAAATGTGTTTCTGATTACCCTATAATAAGAATCTAATACAGCAGTACTTCCCAAACTTTTCTTGGTGGGGGGGTGGGGGGGACTCACTTTTTAAAAATGACAAACCATCACAATCCAATTCACAATAGGCCTTATCAGTTAATCTTGGGAAGAGTTAATTTGTGCATAATTCAGCATTTCTGTCATCTCATTGTTTTTATTTCTTCTCATCAGGAAAACAATAGCCTTTGGGACATTTTTAGCATACTTCATGAATGAAACAAAATAAATTAATTCTGGCAGAATAAGCAGACTCTCGCTTTTTCCTCTCATCAGTAAAACAGTTCCTATTTTAAATGCTTTATTTAAATAAAATCTCCTGTTACCCACCTGTGGGTCACGACCCAGTCTCCTTGAATGACTGGGTCTAATAGTGACTAATAATTCTTACAATTAATTATAAGTCTATTTGTAGTATTTGTCTAATTTGATACAAGTATGGCTTGTTACGTCTTGTTAATGAACCGTAAAATAAAGTGGAGCTGAAATATGAACCATTTGCTTAGTTTTCTGTGTCTGGTGACCTTTTGTGTCTGTCGTGTGATGAAGGCCCATCTGTTGAACATTCCAAGCTGGAACTGGAAGGAGGGCGACGATGCTATCTGCCTGGCAGAGCTGAAGGCTGGCTTCATTGCCCAGAGCTGTCTGGCCCAGGGCCTGTCCACCATGCTGGCCAACCTCTTCTCCATGAGGTCCTTCATTGAGGTAACACAGAGGACAAGATTTACTCGCCTCGTCTCCGTCACTCCCTCAGACTGAAGTACTATGGATGAATGAATCCTCACATTGCATTTTCGTGAATTAGGTGATTTATTTATGGATTGGAGGTGAGGTTACCATAAGTGGATACAGTAGGTTTCTCTGCTGACAGATGGAGTAGATCTATCACACACAGCACATTCCCTGGGAAGTTTTGACATCTTTGTCCAGAGAAAGCCTTCCATTAGAGTGTTTGCAGTCATCCTGGCACATCATATTTTACTGTGACATTTCATATGGAATCTGTTCAGTGTTTCTGTGGCTCAAAATTGAAGAGGTGCTTGTCTCTATCAAAGAACTGTTCTCATGTCATAAAGATGATGGATCAGCTTATAATGACCAGGCTGATGTTGTGCGGCGGAACATCTGCAGTCCACATTGGGCGGCTGTTGGAAGGAAAACAGTGTTGCTTTTTTCTTCCCTTTTCTTATTCTCACATGTGACATTTCCGTGCTTGTTTTTTGTCAGATTGAGGAGGACACATGGCAGAAGTATTACCTAGAAGGAGTGGCTAATGAGATGTACACAGAGTATTTGTCCAGTGCCTTTGTGGGCCTCTCCTTCCCCACTGTCTGTGAGTAAGTATCACTCTCTCCCCACTCAGCAAGAACACTGTCAGTGGTAGGTAGCTAACAAGTCTGAGGTGAAGAAAAAAAGGGACTGTGGGGATGTAAGGATGTGAATTTCAAAGGTGTTTGAACACATCAGTCATTTGCTGATACACTGCTCTCTTCTAATGAGTGCACATGTTTTACAGGCTGTGTTACGTGAAGCTGAAGCTGTTGCTTATTGCCATCGAATACAAGTCTGAGCAGAGAGAGAGCAGGTTTGTATATTGGATCTTTTCTTCCAGTAACATCAGGTACAATTGTGGTAAAAGTGAACTACTGTGTGACTCGCTTCAGCTGGATCTTCTAATAAAATATCTTATATTTTTCCCCAAATCATCCTCTTTGCAGCTCTTTGCAACAGTTGATATTCATATAACATTTGATGACATTAAGTTGGTGAATTATATTTGAACGGTAGTCTGCCAGTTACTTTTATTAACTGCACACTTATAGGTTCAATTTGTTTCTAAAAAAGCAAAGGCACAATACCTTACTTAATGATGCTAAGGATCAGTACACTGAAGTTTTTAAAAAAATCTAATAATGGATCTGCACCAAAAACAATAAGGCATTCCTTGGCTTTCCACAAAAAAATCCACAAAATTTGATCCAGATCTTTATTAGATGTCCTGCTATTTGTTAGAGCTGCACAATATAGTAAAAAATCATATTGCAATTATATTGACAGATATTGCAATGATGATATGATTCACGTTTAGTGGAAATAATCATTTTTGCATCACAATTTTCATGTTAAGTAAAAAAGCCAAACCATTAGAATCATGATGATGTGACATTTGTTTTCTTTCCCACACACACAAAAAAAAAACATGTTTTCTTACAGAAGAAGAACAGAGCTGCTTTGTCACACATTTTTTACTTTATTGAAAAGTTTTCAATATTGTGATTTTTCGATTATTTGTGCAGCCCTACTATTTGGCACACAAATAAATGGGACCGATAAAATTCAATGTGTGTCCTTGGTAACTACATAGCCACAAGTCTAATACTTTTACCAAACCTTGCAGGTATGCAAGAAGAAATTTAAATAATATGGCTAAAATTTAAATTTAGTTTCAGTTAGAACTGCACTGCAACAACTAACATATAATAACAAATTTGCACATTTGACTGTCATGTGTTTCCTTAACTTGATTCCACTGTGTCCCCATTCAGTCTGTATGATAACGACAAACTCGACATCAGTGTCAGTCTTATCACCAGTAACATCATGAAGTGCTATTTTTCAGTAATCTCAAATTGCCAAATCCCACCCACCCTTCCCCATTCACCTGTGTCAAATGTTTTTTGTGTACTGGCAAGGCTGCATGGCAAATAACAGACTAAAACATGCTAAAAACAAACTTAATTTGATTATTTCATCATGAGGAAATTTCTTGTTGTGTAAATAATTTGATCCCACTCGAAATTTTATCTCAGTGTGCTAATTCTTCTTTGTGGTTTAGTTCTGTCAAACTAGTTAAGTTATTGAAAATACTTTATTGACCATACTTTATTACTTTTTATAATCATTTTGATGAAGACACACACAGGCATAATTCAGCTCTTTCTAGCCATAATTTTAAATTTAATTTTATTTGATCATGCCTTGTTAAACGATAACCACCATTAAAGTCAAGCAGATTTTTTTTTTTTTTTTTTTTTGGTAAACTGTCATTTTTAGGTGCAAGGACATCACCATCGGACAAGCATGAAATAACTGAATTGTGTGTCTGTGCAGAGCTGCGCCACATGCTGCTGTATAAAGGCGTACCTACTCAATAGGCAGAGAAACATTAGTAACACTATTCTCCTCTTCTTTTATGTTCATGATAACTGTTTGATTTGAGATTTTTTCTTGTTGTTTGCAGAAGCCGAAAGCGGTATGCCCTCTACCTTATCTTACTTCCAAAGTTCCACCCAATCTCCACCACTTTAAAGCTTCTGACTTTGGGAGTTTCCCCCAAGGATATTTTTCCAAACTCTATCTCACAGGCCTCTTTTTCTAACTCTTTTTTTATGGTGTCCCTTGTGCTTAATGCACTAACTTCTTTGCAGGCAGAGAGAGGATAGATAAATTGGACATGTTTGTAGAAGTGCTGTTTCTTTGTCTTTGCTGTTGTCGGTGTACCAAGGCCAAACGCTCACCCTCTCCATATCTACCTCTTATTTGATCTTTTCCGTTTTGTCCTCTACCAGTCCTTTGCTTAGTTGATTTCTCTCACTTTCAGTTCTTTTTCAGTGTTGCTCAGTTGTTCTCCTACTGTATGTGAGCTTTGCCAAGCTGATTATTCCACTCATGGTGTTTTTAAATCATTGCCAGAGCTGTACTTCATGGGTCTTTGACTCAGTGGGGAGTTTGTATACACATATCTAAGACCTCAGATGTGGTGTTGATAAGCACTGATAATCTGTTGTTCTACAGTTTGGATTTAATCTTGAAATAAATTGACTGATTATATGCCATTGCTGTAGGCAGTGGCTGATAACAGCATGTCTTTTTCTTCATGGTTTTACTACACCAGCAGCACCTCACTTCTCACCAATCTTTGTTTTTCCTTCATCGTTTCACACACTATAGGAAAGGCATGGAGCTGTTGAATTTGGATAGCATTAAGTTTATCCAAACTGAAATTTGATAACCATATAGGCTACGATGTTCACAAGTGCCCCACATTTCACTTTTGCATTCCATCACCCTCTCATGTTCTCAGTGCTAAATGTATATCCATCTGTGCATGTATGTACGTCTGCGTATGTGTGCGATTACGCTGAGAGCGAGAGTTCGTGTGCGAATGTGTGCATTTCTGTGCGTCTCAACCACCATGTACAGTCATGCTCGTGCGTCTCTCGAGTAGATGTTCCTAAGTGAGGTCACTTCCTGTCAGTTTGGTGTTTGAGAAACAATCCAACTGCACAGAAGTTACTGCAACCGTCTGCATCTACGTACCTGTCCCTATACCTGTACTGCAGTGGCTATGCCTTTCTGTTTGACTCTTGTCCTCTTCATGCTGTTTGGTTTCTGCATGCTATATGACACTCTCACTTCAGGTGTTTGATGCCTGCCTTGTTGCTCACAATATGAGGTTTTGATGCTTTCTAAGCTTCTATTCACCAGTTTGCACCCGACTGAAGAGAAATGTCTTGGATAGATGCACCTGTAAAATCTCAGATTTGGGCAGCAATGTTTGTGGAACTGTCTTGATTTGATCTGTTTTCTTTCATTTATTTTTCACTAAAGAGCATGCCAGGCAGTAATGCCTGTTTACTTCTCTGGGGGCCATTCAATCTGAGTGAATGTTAGATGCTATTTTACTTCTTCTTGCACAGAAAAACATGGAAAGAAAAATCTGATCTGCATGACTGGTGCAATTTGATCACAGCCTGATATGTTTATGGATTCAATTGCTCCCTTAATATTTTTGTTTATTTTCTCCAATGTAGCTTTTTTCCAGAGCCCAGAGGAAAGATGAAGCAAGATAGACATTTTCTTAGATGTACACATCTGACCAGAGTCTACACAGATAACATACTCTTTTAAAATTAGCTACTAAAATGTCACCAAATATTTATTTAAATACATGCATACATCAGGTTTGTGAGACAGATGTTGCACCAACACTGGCTGTAGTTTTATGAGCCATATGATAAATATTATTGTCACAAATGGACAAAACTTGAATCAAAACTTCATCATCTTTCATCTGAGCTCTTATTTTGAAGGAGTGTGACCCTTTAAAGGTTTGTGGGTCCAGTGTTTTGATTTCTTAGTTCACACTCACATCATTGATGATTGTTGCCCACAGGTGACCATTAATGACCAGGGTGTGTGTGTGCGTGTGTGTGCGTGTGTGTGTGTGAGCTTACAGTATGTGTGTGTGGTGTCTACTCTTTGTCTCAGTCTAATTAATGGGGAATGATACAGCCAGTCGCTGAAAGTTATTCTTAATAAAAATGGTTTGACTTGACATTTATCTTTAGCGTAGCTGTTGCTCAGCTTTCTGTAATACATTTTTTACCATAGTTGTGTCTTTGAATATAAATATAATGATATATAATAAAAATATAACGAATATATAATAATAATAATTATTATAATAATAATTTTAAAAAGTTATTAATGATGTTGCAGGACATGCATTATAATTATTTTCACACTATAATGCAGCCGGGCAGAGTTGCTACTGATTTTAGGGGGCTTAATCCACCATTTTATTTCCTGCAAAAATCTTATAGACCAGTCATACCAAACTTAAGAATGCCGCAGCCCAACTTGAAATCTGAAAATCACCTCGGGCCCACGCACACCTTTAATCACAACTCTGAATAGCTCATGAGATTAAGACCCAATATTTTCCTACATATTTCTTGTTCATAAAGAGAGCAATTCTACATGAACGTGGAATATGGCAATGCGATACAAATTAATATAAATATGATTCCCAGTCACTAACAAGATATAAGATTAATTTTGGTATTAATGTGAGGGGTCACCAAATACAGTGTAATTAGATCAGATAAATGAAGAGTTATACATAATTAAAATCCCATGGCTTTGTTTTATTATTTTGGATTGCCATTTTTAAGTATATATACTTTATAATAAATATTTTATAGGAATTTCAAACTGAGTTACAAAATTGAAAATTATAATAAACTTTATTTTTAATGTCACGGCCCACCTGCAGTACTTTCAGGAATCTCTGCTGTAGACTATGGTAGAGTCACTGAGTAGAATCAGCTTAGTTTCGATGTGAAAACGAGCTGTTCATTCCCTTGCATCCCACTGTCAAATACTAACCAAGATAACTGACACTTACTGTACATTCTCTGTACTACAGCCATGTCTCAGTGGCCATCATGACATGTGTTTTGACTAGATGATTGTATCTGAATGCTGAGACTAAAACCACTCCATGGCCATAATTTTAATTCTTTCTGCCCTTGTCCCTTTACTCGTACCTCTCTGTCCCCTTCTCTCAATACCATTATACAAAGAAAAGAATTAAAATTCAATGTGCAATCATGCTGTTGTACAGTCTGTCCATTCATGTGAGTATCACATCAGCAAATTGCCCAAATTCAGAGGCTTTTTTGAAGTCAACCGAGCAAACCAAACTCTCAGAACTTGAGCAGGGATGATGTGTTGATGTAAAAACAAAAAAAACCAAACAAAACAAAACAAAAAAAAAAACAGTCCAGATAAGCGCGGTGCAGGTCCGATTAACGGCTTCAACAAGTGTGTGTACCATTCCTCTTGATTAGCATGTTGTGTGCATGAGCTGAGTCTTGTCCAGAGATTAATGAGAATCATGTGTCTATTCCTCTGACTACCCAGCATCCTCATCAACCCGGGCAACCATGTCAAGATGCAGGAGGGAACACTGGGATTCTTTATCGCCAGTGACGCCAAAGAAGTTAAGAGGTAATCCGGCTTTCCTGATGAACAACTCATCGCTGATTATGATTGTTTTAAGTGCTGAACATTTTCACTGTGTCGCTTTTAGAGCATTTTTCTACTGCAAAGCTTGTCATGATGACATCACAGACCCTAAGCGGATCAAGAAGTGTGGCTGCAAACGACGTGAGTAACTGCCCTTTATTTTGTCCCATCGACGCCCCCTCCTTTCCTTCTTCTCACTCCAAATCCTCCCTGTGGGTCTGTCTGTCTCATTATACTTAAGGTTTTACAAGTTTGTTCACTAATATGATACCTCTCATTGTGTCATTGTTCTTCTGTACTGTGGCACTGTGTTTTAAAAAGGTAATTATGTGTTGTCACACCATTATGCCTTTAGGAAAGTGTTTATTATGGGTCCCATTTGAACTTCCATAACATCCATTATGGTACGATCATCCGTCAATATCTGATTTGTTTTTTTTTTTTTCTAATCGAAATGTAGATGTTGTCATCTTTAAGTGTGTTTTTTTCTTTTAGTTTAACCATTTAATCACTACTTTATCTGTGCAAACTGAAAATGTAAAGTAGCAAATGAAATTTACAGGAGTAAAAATTAATGAGAAAGACAAAGTAAACTAAAAGTAGCAGTACACACAACTCAAAATCTGGATTAATATAGCATGGTCATAGTACAACAAAATACTGGCACCAACTGAGAAATACTTTTCTTGATTATTATGGGCAAAAAAGACCATCATCAGTAGGGTGAATAAATATTTGAATGATTGTAAACATCAAACAGAAACAGCTTCTCCTAATAAAGGGGGGAGTGACGACAAAAAAGTTATAAAAGGACAAATATCACGAGCTGAAAAGTCATCAAATATTACATGAATGTCTAAGACCGGAAAAATATAGCAGGAAAATAGGGCAGAGCAATATATTGATATTATATCAGTATTATGATAAGAGACTAGATATCATCTTAGATTTTGGATTTTGTTGTATCGTTATATGACGTCAGTGTTGTTTTGTCCTTTAAAGGCTGCATTACAGTAAAGTGATTTTATTTTCTGAACTTACCAGACTGTTCTAGCTATTCTATTATTTGCCTTTACCCAATTAGTCATTATATCCACAGTACTGATGATTATTTATCAAAATCCTCATTGTGTCACCAACAGTCATCCCTACAGTATTGTTGCAGTATTGAGGTTTTTGGTCAAAAATATTGAGACATTTGATTTGGGCTATATCGCCCAGACCTACTTTTTTCACTGTTTTGTAGTTTAATCTACATCTATGCATCATGCTCAGTAAGATAATCATATGTGTGCACTATTTGAGAATTTACAGTATACTGTGTTAGAGAAAATGTGTATATTAAAATATATATTGTATATTGTAGTATAGCCTAAAAATATAGAGGCATTATTTATCAGCCCAGTCCTACATAAAACTATAAAAAGAGCTGTATGTTCCAGATTAACGAATGAATGAATAGATGAGCATAAACATAAATAATTATCACAAAAAAATACAATAGAGAAAATTGTTGTGTGACAGTTTTTCCTCTCTATTGTACTTTCTTCTCACCTGTACTTTTGATCTTGTGATAATTATTAATGTTTGTCTTCATACTTTCATTTGTTATTAATCTGGATTGTTCCTTTCAGCTTGTGGTATTTTTTGATTTTTCTAACTTTTCTGTGGTCACTCCTCCTTTATTTAGAGAGGCTGTTTCTGGTCAGTTATTTCACAGATGTTTCCTGTCATGCTGAGTGGTGCTTTAACCTCACCTGTTTACAAATGTACATTTTATGCTGTTCAATATGACACTGATGATGGTTTAGAACTAACATTTGTTCATATTTTTCCCCACAATAAACAAGAAAACTATTTATCAGTGATTGCCTGTATTCTGTATGCTGAAGATACAGTAGATAGAACTGAAATTGTTTTAGCTGACAGCTGCACAGACCAAAAACAAAAGATATATTGATTATAATGATATTTGGAACACTTAAAAACATTATAATAATGCATATACAGTCACTTATTATCCCACACCTGCAGGAGAAGCTACGATTATATATAAGCAGCACAAACCAGAATGCAGAGGTTTTAACCATTTATAGTTATCTGCACATATATATTAATATATTATATTTTAAATACCAGTGTATATGACTGGCTGTATTGTATTCTTAGTTTTTTTTTCACATGTAATTGCTCTTTATGAGAGTACTTGAGAGTACTGAGCTTTTCAAGGGTTTTAAGGTCACCCACACATGATATGAATAGTCATGGACATAATGTGCTGTTAACTGTTAAATTTAAGACTTTCCACAATACCAAAATGCCCCTGTCAGATGGATAGTTTCTTCCCTTCTTTCATGCAGACATAACATTACCATCAAGGCAGGAGCAGCACATGAATATAACCTGACCTATGTTCAGTAGTCACTTGTCAGGACATGTTAGCCGCTGGATAAATAATTCAGGTGAATATCCCGTATTTCCACAAAAGGTCACAGACAATTAAAGTAAGCAGCTTGATACAGACAGAGGCTGGTTTTAAAATAGATCCCCACCATTTCCTTCTTTTGTCTGTGTCATTTCAATTATTCAGACATGTTTTTCCTCTCGCAGCTCGATAGAATCAACAGACCTTTCACACTCTGCTTTCATTTAGATAAACTGTTTACTTCTCTTTGCTTTCTTAATATCTTCATGTCTCAGACGCCGCTGATGGACACAGCGTTATGTTTTATCTTATCACAGCTGTTTGCCGACAAGAGAGTTGCATTTAGAAAGATGACAGTTCCATTACTGCAATGGAAGTCTGTGTCTATATAGTATGTTCTGTTCTATCATGTTTTGTTCTCTTCTGTTGTTTTTTCCCATGTTTCTTTATGACCAGTGACACACTTTTGATGTATTTCCTTCCCTGCTGCCATTGGAAAACGCCACTTTATTTTAACTACTCACTGGTAGTGATTTATTGTGAGTAAAAAGAAAATGGGTGTACTATTACCCAGAGTGCAGTGCAAGTGTTTCTTTTTATCCTCTTCAGCAAATAGTATACTGTATCTATGTTGCATGTACCAGTGTAGCTTCTGCATCCCTCTCCTCGCCTCTCATTTCTACACCGTGCTCAGACCAGACCAAAACCAAAACAGCAGAAATGACACCAGCGTCATCGGCCCAGTCAGCTGATGCTCTCACTAGCTGGAAACGACGATTAAACAGAGTGTGACTTAATCGGATGTGGCCGATGAGCTCTGCAGTTTTTCCTCCACTATTTGATCATCAAACCAAACTCTCATATTTGGCATTTTGAAGCCAATCTGCTGCAAGTCTTATGTCATTACCCATGATTAACCTCCTCCTAGCGTCACGCTCCAAGAAAGTTCAGAGGGAGCGTAATAAAAATCTGACATGTCGCACAGTAATCATAGATTTAGAAGAGCTAACACAAGGAAAGGAAAATTAACAAGAACCACTGAGATTTAAATTGATCTGCTTTCTGTCAAAGGAAGTTTTGTGTGTGGAAAACGTCCTTGTGGGAAGTTCTGTAAAATCCTAGCGAGCAAGGTTGCCAAAACACAATCAAAACAATCTGGTCTCCCCCCCTTTTGCCCCGCTTCTCTGTGATCTCAGCCCCCTTTCTAAACTCTGGGTCCTCGTCCCGCTCGGGCTGAGGTTTCAGAGACCATCAGAATTGAAATGTCACCACACCACGTCTTGTGCATTTCAAATCTGGACAGTCGCTAGGCCCTTTTTTTTTTCCCCTCAGTCGCTGCACTGGATGAAAAGTCCATTAGAAATACACAGTATTAAGTGTCATAGCATTAGATTGCCACTAGATGGCGGTGCCGTGCCAGAGTCATGTCCAATACTACAACATTTTAAATGGTGATGTCTGTAGAGGAAACTCAAATCCCCTGAGACCTGTTCAGCAAAAATGCAAGGACCAAATTGGTGTGTTTCTCTTAATTAAAATCCGAATCTATCATTTTGAAGTCTTTAATGTTTTATTTTTATGATTTGGTTTAGTTGGGGTTTGGTGAGGGCTCTGGGAACAAACATTTGGCACTACTTTATCCCTCTGCTGCAGTAAGTTTTGTTGTTTTGTTCCTTGTTTTTTCTCAAAGGTTCAACTCTTAAGCTTCATTTGTCCTTGCACGCTTGCTGAATAAGGACGCTTTAAGGGGATACTATCAGAGTGGTGCTTTCTTTGGGACATCCTTCCTATTCAACATAGCGCCCTGATAGCTTCTGTTTGAGTATGTTGTGCCTCGGTGGATCACAGGAGATGGTGACTGATCAAACCCATGCAGACAGTTTATCAGGGCAGGCGTCATGTTGAATCTTCAATCAGGAATGCCCTGAAATGGACACCTTTTATAATTCTAGGCCAGAATCTGGGTATTTGTGAAGTCAGAAGTCAAAGACATTGTCAGTGTGCGTGTGTGTCTTGTGTTTTCCATTACTCCCCTTCCATGTGTCGATAATCTACATCGTAACATACATATACTGTGGTCCGAATGCTCAAGCAAAACTCTGAAGTCAAGAAGTATCAGCATGAAGTGATAGCCTCGCTGCACTTGTCTGCCATGCCCCACAAACTGTTTCAACACTCTGAACAGTTATCTCTGTACCTCCCCTTGTTGCTGAGACCAAAACGGCACTTTCTGCATGCTTATTACATGCTAGTAAGGCACGCGTGCATGCCGCAGGATACAACAGTCCCTGATGCCTTCACCCCATGGGTTATGATCTGCGTTTCCCATTCTTTCCTTGGCCAGAAGCTGAAACATATTACTTCATTCATTCGAGATCTGGTTTTCCGATGTGACTCAGAGTCAAAGATGCTGAAAGTGTCTCTGTAAAGGTGCCAGACAGTATTAGTCTGCTGTCTGTTTGCACCTTGGCAATGAGGGAATGGGGACCAGGGACTGTTTCTGCTCAGAGTCGCAGCAATCTAGATGTGCTACTCTGGGGACTTTCACGCCCGCTTCCCTCTGGGTTCAGAGCTTCACACACACAGCCACAAGCACACACACACAAACACACACCATATAGTGGCTGCTTACAGTATTTTGTCTGCAGGCTGACTAGCAGGCCTAGTTAAGGAGTTTTTTGTTGTGTAATACTACTTTCACATCCACATCTTACCTGAACAAGAGTCTATGTACAAATAGCATTTTGTTTTTTACAAGAACAATAACTGAATAGAAACATCAATGAAATACTTGTCATTATGACATTGATGATACAGGCCAACTAATGGATAATCAGTAACAAAAGTCATTCAATGAACGTGTGAGATTTGACAAACAACCAGAAAATATAGCACTTACCTAGTTTAAATTAAATGCTTCAATGTAATGTTGAAATGCCTTTTTCCCTTAATTTTGTCCAATAAGAATTAATACCATAAGATAGACATTCAGCTACAGTTTAAAAAAATAAATTCTTTGTTTTAACTTAAAAAAAGTTAGTATCAATAGTTAGTTCGATAAACTTAAGATTTTAAAGTTGAACCACCAACTCGTCAGTCACACTGACACAATAAAAAAGATAGAATGACCCAGTCAGTATTCTTTTACTTCATAAAATTGAGGCATATGGAGGATGTGACCATAATAAAGCTTAAGCAGCATAACATGTAACACAAGAAGAGAAACATATAATAAACTGGCAGTTTGAACACTGGCTAACGTTAGCCACCATAAGCTCTTGGTCATACCAGACCATGTAAAACTGTGTTGTTAAAATCCCAGAGTATAGAAGAATGGTGCTTTTTATTATCTATAAATTCAGATTTTAATGAAGACAATATTATCTCTTCTTTCAGAAGGTACATAATCTTTAAAAAGGAAAAAGACAAACATGTACATCCTTTGTTCACACACATCATATCTGCGTACATTCGAGTGAAGCTTCCCTTGGGGAGTGGAGCAGTGAAACTACAGACTTAAATATACAGTAGCATGAATTGGCCAGTCTAGACTAGTAGAATAGTGTGATGCCATGGACAGAGCCGCTACAGCTGCATGATGGGATACAGGTACGTGATCCACTCCTTTAGCCAAATGGATAGAGGATGTACAAATGTATGAAACATTGTATGAGGTTTGCTGCTGAAGACATTGCTCATGCCTCTCTTCCCCGAATGCCTCCCTCCCTCTCCCTTTCTCCTCACCCCTCTTTCCCATTGTTATAGTTTTGCCTTTTGACCTGTTACAGCCTTAGCACACAGCTTGACCTCTCGAGTAATATCATGCGCTGGCATATGATTATTATATTATTAAATACTATTATTAATATAGTTATGCCAAGTCCAAATCTTACTTATGCTTTCTCAGACAAGAAATTTACAAAAGAAATTAATTGGACGACTTGTTGAGGTAAAAGTAAATGAAATTTTGAATAAATCTCTGCGTTTCGAGTGTGTTTATTTAAATTTGGGGCTCAAGTCTGTGGAAGCAGGTGTCTAAGGCTTGCACTTTCTGATGAAGTTACCTTCCGACTTCCCCCTGGATGAATATTTCTCCTTTTGCCATTAACCTGCTGCTTTTCCTCTCCTCTCATCCCAAAACATGACTGTAGCCAAGATGTCCGTCTACAAACGAATGAAACTGGCATGTTGTTTTGATTGCGGCCGTTCAGAGCAAGACTGCTCTTGCATGTCAGGCAGTGTACATAGTAACATGGACACCCTTCAGAGGGCCTACCCACTTTCCTCTGTCTCTGTTCATGATTGCGCAACCACTTTACGTGCCTGTAAGTTACACCGCCCAACACATGCTGTTCTGTGTCTGTGGTGTATGGTCCGTGTATTGTACCATGCAGAGGTACCGTACGTGTACGTGTGTGTCTGTAATGTTGTCCATGTGGTGTGATCTGTTTAATGTGACTCCATAGTTTGTGTAGTCGTGGCTTATGTGAATTTAGTTATTTATTTTTGTTTCTAAACATCTTAAACATTTTTCTCAGCTATATATTTTGATCTATCTATCTATCTATCTATCTATCTATCCATCTATCATCTATCCATCTATCCATCTATCCATCTATCATCTATCCATCTATCTATCTATCTATCTATCTATCTATCTATCTATCATCCATCCATCCATCCATCCATCCATCCATCCATCCATCCATCCATCTCTTCTGTTCTATTACTTTTATCTCTTAAACTCATTGTTTCCTTTTATTTATAGTTGAATTTTCATCAGTATTTTTTTCATTTATTTTTATTTCATAAATGTGTACTATGTGTGGTGGGTAAGTGGTGGTGTGGCTCTGTGGTGCTGCTGTACTGTACAGTACTGTAGGTGTTAGACATGTGGCTACCGCATGCTGCATCAGTCATGCAGTTGTGTGATAATATCACTATTGGATTTGATGTGTTTTGAACTGTCGAAGGTAAGATGTACACAAAAGAAATGGAACGTATTATTTTATTCTCAAGGTTTTATGATGCAATGTATAATAATGTTTGCTAAATGATGTCTTATATCTTTACTTTGAAGGCCCTTACACACCTCTGAGTTAACACTGTTTTCAGTTTGTACGCTTTGCCTTTGTTTCACTTTCTTTATTTTACCTTTGACTTAACCTTACTGAGCAACTGTGCAGAGTCTTCAGTTTCACTTTAATGCCAAAGATGAGAGAAAATCACATCTGAAATGGTGTTTTGAAGATTTCTAACAGCCTTGCCAAGCCTGATAAATGAGGAGCAGTGCACAGATATTAAAACATGTTTTTATTGGTGACACGAGCTCAGGAAAGTAACTATTAATACCTCAAGCAACTGAAATGCCCTTTCACTCTTTTAGGCAATTATTAAAGAAGAACACATACAATTTTGCCCACAGTTAGCCTTTTTTTTCTGGGCAAGTCTCAAATTGTACATTTATTGTTATTGTATAAAATTCAACCTCTGATCACAATCATCTTAAGTAGTGTACCTCTCCTGTAGTCTTTAATGGTCTTGGACACATACAATAGGAGAAGGGAGGAGAATTAGGGGGAAGAAGAAAAATACAAAGGTTTTGTGTAGCAGGGAAAAGGACAAGATAATAGATAAGGGGAAAGGAGAGAAGAAAAGAAAAGGTACAGTAGGAGGGCGAGCACTCCTGGAAGATCCCCTTACTTTCAATTTTCCTTTTGAGTGGATGGGAAATACTAAATTGTCTGTCAATTAGACATGGCAGCAGTAGGACTAGCTATCAAAGCATTGGGTTCAGACATACAGATCTGATTTCCTTCTCAACATTCTCCCACCGTCTGCCGACTCAGCCTAGATTAGTGTCAAACATGCCATGATGAGTTTGGCTTGGCCTCTTGTAGTTTCGGCCTGCGCTGATATCCCTTGGTACCAATTACTGGCCATTACATGGTTACTGATCTCACTTCTCCCTCAACCCCCCGTAGGATTTCAGGAAAGCCTCCTCTGTCTTAGATTTCTTTCCCTTTTTAACTCCGACTTTGTCTGACCAAAGTGAGTTTAGTGGAGGAGTGCATTGGGCTTTGTCAGTCAGGGATTGTTGGATTTCCTCTCCCCATTTCCCGTCTTTTTTCCACCAGACTGAGAGGATAAGACATCTTTATCCATGATGACTTCATGCTCTTGTACATCTGAACCAGATTTTTCTAGGCCGAGCACTTGGATAATTGATTCCTTGGATAGCACTCGTTCATTTACTGTAGTGAACCCTGTTTTCAGATGCAAGTCACATTCAGACCACACAAATACAGACACAGACACATCTTTAATGGTGACGTAAACATATATGTCTGTGTAGCTTTATTTTAACTTTAATGATATAATTTTTAATTAATACACCATCAAAAAAGTGGAAAATTCATCATTTCAAGGCAACTTTCTTAACACATTTTCAAGTTTTGAATCAAATTCAAACTCTTAAGTTCTGAAGTGAACCCCAAAAAAGTTTTGAAAAGTTTTAGAAACACAAAAGTAAACTCATTAAAGTGAAAGTGAAAAACTGTTGACAATTTAATCTTTTTAATTGCAACCATTTAATTTTCAAACACCCAAACAAGGACAAATCAGGTTCACAGCTCACTGAGAACAATTTTTGAAATACAAAATTTTGGGATTTTGGGGGTTTAAAAAACTGAAAGATTCAAGTTATTTAAAGAAGAAAATTAAATTATCTCAACAAAAGATTATAGGTCAGCAAAACTTCAGTTGCCTTGAAGTGATGAGATTTTGGTCATTTTTAATTTACTAATTCAATATTGCTTGATTAAAGTTCGTAAACCGACACAGAGGTTGATGTATATGTCACCATTTAAAAGGTTTTCTCACCTTTTGTTTTACAGTGTAGTCACTTTTAGTACGCACTAATTTAGGGGGTTTAATACTGTTTGGTGAGATCAACAGATCAACAGAGAGATTAATATGTGAACTAAATGAATCCGGTCTTCTGTTACTAGAGATCATATATAGAGAGATTCTGCAGTTTAGTCAGGTGATGAATATTGGAGTGAAAATAAGATGAGACACAAACTTAAGTTAGAGGTGGAAACTTTTGCAGAAAAAGAGGTGGAAAACTGGAAAGAAGAGAGCAAAGGGGAGCCGTTTCTATGAGTTGTGAGTAGTTAAAAATATAGTTCAAAGCACAAATTATATAGCTTGCAAAAATATAGTTCCCCCTTATGTTGTTGTGCATGCATGATTTTTGTCTTCAACAATTTAAGTTTTAAAACAGGAGTTCTTAAACTTATTACTCAAAGGTCTACATCAGATTTTTATTCAAGGTCAGAGGTCTGAAAACCACATTTAATCAAACGGTTTATAACTTTAAAGGGACATACAATCAAGTTCAACATAATCAAGATAGTCAAAATACATCAGGGTCGAGTGGAAGAAAAGGCGATTTATGAGCTCATAGCAAATTCTCCTGTGCAGTTAATGTGGGAGTTCAGCAGCACAACACACTCTCTCCACAGTTAACATTGCCATGACAATGATGTCAACAATAGGGAAATTTGGTAACATTCAGCCATTCGGTCCACATGCTGACCTCTGTCCGCACTTTGAGAAGCCCTGTTTTAAAGTTTATCTCTGAAGTTATTCAGAGTAGTTCAAATGCTTAGTGTGTATTACTTTCATATGGTCTATCTTTGTGACCTGACCATTATCACAGCTTCCTCCTGTGAGAAAAGTGAGAGGCGTGACAACTTTTATATAATGGAGAGGCTGATAAAACCGGGCGATGAACAAGGGTTGGGGACCCGGGTCTCAGGAGATGCTTTCGGCGAGTCTACGGCCTTCTGGGCTGTGTGTGTGTGTGTGTGCCTGTGCAGATCTTTGTGTGTGTAACAACATGCACTTTTATCTCTTCTGTGTCTGTGCATGTGTGTGCATCTGCATCTCATTGCTGGGGACCTTATCTATCCTGACACGGAAATTATGTTTGCATTTTCATTTTCCCAGCCCTGCTGGTCCGTCACCAAACTTGCCCTGACAGCTCCTGTCCACCAGGCAGGCTTGGTACCCCCCCACCACCCACCCTCTGTCCTGCGCTGCCTCGCTACGCCCCAGATGCTAGCCAGTTAGTCTGCTGCCTCTGCGATGCGGGCAGATTGCTAGAGACAGATGCCAGGGCCACTGTGGGTCCCTGTTTGAGGATCTGTGTCATAGGCCAGCCCTGGGCCCTCACTGTGACCTTTACTGCTGGAAGAGACTCTAGGAAAGAGTGGGGAGTGTCAGCGGCTCAGAGCTCAGCTCAAGTGCCCACTGTAGCAGCACTTCAATCGGTACCAGTCTGCAGATCCTCCTCAGTCGAGGTCATAAACTGTAATTCCCAGATAATTAAAGGAGAAATCTATAATATTTTTACTGCAATAACTCATAAAATGACTATGATATGTCATTAGAATTTAAGGAAACGTGTTAAGTTGAAACAACAAAGCTGCAGCTGTGGTGTCCTCCTTTAAAATTTCCATTCCAGGTTGGAATGATTGTTTTTGTTTGCCCGTTTCACGTTTATTGGAGTTCAAATTAATGCAGAACATTTGCCGAATTAGTTAGTGTCTGTGTATGAGTCGTAATAGTGGGTTTTTGACTTCAGGATAACGAGCTTAGCTTTACAATGACAGACAACTGACAGTTATAAACAGCTGATCAACTTACAGTGGAGAACTTGTCGTTGCTTGTTATTGCCAAATTACAATGTTGGGCTCGTTTTGCGTTCCTGCAGCCTGCCTGAGCTTCCTCAAGTCTGGGGAAGAGGGGGCAATGGGAAACATGGCTCTAACTCATCTGCACAGTTGTTACATATTGCTCCTTTAATAATACTGGCATAGGTGGTCAACATTTTTAAAGAGCAACCCAAGAGATTTAGAGTGTACAGTTGAACCCATGTTTGAAATTGGAAATTTCCATTTGGACTGCATGCATAGAACAAGTGTCTTTATATTTGTGCTCAGTTAGCGCGGCTGTTTTGGGTAGCAAGTGTCTGCTGTCTGTGTTTTGGACGCCTACATGCACTCATGTATGTAGTTGTTGCCTTTGTGTCCCATGGTGGCTTTATATGTTCTGTCTACAGACCTCTTAATGTTCATCACATTTAAATCCAAGTGTAAAAAGTCAAAGCATTTAATTTAAGAAACATCACATTGTTCAGTCTACAACTGAAACTGTGTAATTTCAAATTTAGCTTTGAAAATCTTAATAAAATCAGCCATTAGAGTGTCATTACATCTCATTACAGGTGTAGTACACTTTTCTGAAAGCATGACTGAGAATGGACAGTTCATTTCATTCACCTGTCTGCTGTTTTTGTGACATCATGCCATACTTTAATCATCAGATTTTTTCCCATGATTTTAATTATTTATACCTTTTATTTTTGGTTTATGCCCTCATGCCCTTCAATTTTAGCACTTCATCACAGTTACATTTGATTTCATTCCCATCCATCGCTCTTATGTTGATGTCTCTATTTCCTAATGTGCCTGTTTCATTACATCCTTTCTCCCTCTGTGTGACCTGCCACTTGTCTTTGCATTCTCCTCAGCCAAATATAAGTATAATGGATATGTCAGATCACGTAAGTGTGTTTCTCTCTGTCCTTCTCCATTCTGCTCCAGCTTTGTGTTTAGACTGTAGACCCCTCACTATGTTATCTCATGTAACATAATAAGTACTGATGCTTTGCTTTAGTATTTGCTTTGTTGTCCATTATTCCTTTAGAATATACTGATGTTGTCTTGTGTCTTATACAGAGACAAAGTAAACTCACAGTTTAACCAGTGTTAAATTCAATGTTTAACTCTGACAGACTGTTTATTCTAAGTTAACTAGCATTAAATAATTTGATAGGAAATTAGAGTGATTAGTCCCTGATATTAATAGCAACTGAGAATAAATTATTTTGTGTTTGATAATACCATGTAGTTGCATGAAATATTCTTTTTGTATTGTGCTGCATGTAGCAGCAGATGGCGCTACAACACCAGGAAACAGTGGAAGTCAAAAAGAGGCTGGCGTTCGATTCAAAGCTGATTGCAATTTAGGTAAATCTCTGGTAAATAACTGTTAAATGCATTACTTTTCACTCTACTGGTTAAGAATAAATTTTAGTTTTGAAATGCTATTGTGACCTTTAACACTTTATATGTATATTTTTATTTAATGTATTTGTTCTTGTTAAGGATCCTGATATTGAAGCCATTTTTTTGTTTCCTCTTTGGCTGCCTCTCAGCAGAACTACAAGGAATTGCAGCATTCATAATATTCATATATAGTTTTATTCTTATATTTAACAATAGCAAAAACAACAATGCATGGCATAAAAAAGCTTTTTCATTCAGTTGCAATGCAGATGAAGAACAAAGCTTGCTCATGCAGCAAACACCGTAAAGGCAAAGCCAGCTTAGCTCACATTCAAAAGTAAACCTTTTTGGTTGTTATTCCTCCGCCTCATCATCCAGTTTACGTTGGGTCACAGCGATCTGATAAGGCTTGCATGCAGGACAGTACCGTCATGTGATTAGCATTTCAGGAAGGGACAGTTGCCGTCTGGGTTGTTCAGGATGCACAGTGGACCTGCCAGGGCGGGTGAGCGCTCTCTAACGCTGCACGTGTTTGACAAGGGCCAGATGAATCCAGGAGCTATCGGTGGCGCCCCGTAAATCAAGGAGGCAGCTGACGGCCGGGATAAACGTCTGTTTATCGCCCAGGGGCCACCCAAGCATGCTCTCTCCTCCAAACAACCAACCAACCACCCTTCCACCCAAGAGAGGAAAAGGGCTCCTCCTCTACCATTCAACTTTACAACCCGTCCAATGCATACAAACACACAGGACTGTGCAGCCGGCTTATGTGTGTGTGTGTGTGTGTGCTGCGTCGGTGAGTGAACATCAGGTGTATGTATGCAGAGTATTTATTCTCATATTAGACACAGCAGGTTGTCACTGGACATGCTGTCAAAGTGACAGCAAAAAAACAGCATGTAAATGTTCAGTTACTGAACAAAATGACTGCATTTTTTTTTTGTCTGGAATTAAACCACATTTCTACACACAATCCAAAATGGATCCCTTAAATTTTAATGATAAAAGTTTTTGAATTAGCAATAGTATAAATTATTAGTTGTACTTTTATATTTGTTAAAAATAAAAGTAGTGTGCTGCACATCATGCTTGAACTGACACAATATCTGATTGGATATGACTGGCTTTAGCCAAGCCGTGTTTCTGCTTTGTTCTACCAGAACGTGGAGCACATCTGAGAAATAAAACTGAGAGGCTTCTTATTAATTCATGTTTGTCACAAATGCAAAGTAAATGGCGCAGTGTGAACAACTCAGCTGCAGCGTGTGCCAAGAAGATAGGAGATGTTGAGTTTCAACACCAGTATTAGAGAAATGATAAATGATTTCCTGCGCTTATAGCAAGGATGTTTGGCTTTCCGAAATTACTTAATCAAAACTGAAATGAAGAAAATTGCTACATTATATATATATAGAACAAGTGTTTGAGCCTTAGCTTATTAATGAATTATTACATATTTATTTCACGTTAGTGAATCTATTTCTTATTTACCTACTGGCATGATGAATTTTGCTTTTCTCCTCAAATTTCTAATAAAACAAATATAATTTATTTTTAAAGAAATATAGCGAAAAAAATAATTTTCTACATTTTAACACTAATTCAAAAACTAACTAATTAAAGGGCATCAATTCAGGCTTTCTCACACTTTTTATTCTCCATTGTTTGACAGTAATGGATGAAGTTAGACCGTCTTTTCAAAACCGATCAGTTAAAACCACCGGCTGCACCTCCTCCACCTCCATCACCTCAAATGCGTTCCTTCCCAACACCCTGCACCCCAACCAGGACCCCCTGGTCAACCCGGGCTCACTCAACATCCCCCTTGTTAATAACCGCAAAGGAAGCCTGCTCCCCATGGGGCCGGGGCCTGCTGGGGCCGACCCCTCGAAACTGCGCCTCAGTATTTCAGGTCCAGGAGATGTGACGGCCAGATCCCTGGCTGAGAGTCGGCTGAACCGGGCCCGCAGTCTGCCAGTGAAATACCGCTACCACCCCAGTAATGCCATGCTGCTCAGTCACAGTAGGCACTGTAGGTTGCCCCCTTAGCGGGATGCATCAGCCAGTAACCCCGCCTGTCCCGTCCCTTCATTTTGTCTTGTTTGCTGCATGACGGTTCACTCTGCTGGAGCTGCTACTGTTGTTGCTCCTGCTGCTTTGCACGGATTTGCCTGCTAGTGCAGTGGCTGCTACTGTCTACACTGGGGGACTTTGAATTTAGAATTGAGACAAAAGAGTTGCTTATCAGTATTTATTTTCAGAGTTGTGAGCTCTGAGGACTCTAACCTTTGGGAGCTGAAATAGAAATTTAAGTTTATAATAATTTACTGGGAAAGCTTTTATTGCCAAGTGGCTGGAAAGCATTAATTTTATTGTTGTGGGTGTAAGTGAGAAGTGCTTTTACTGGTAACAAATTAAGTTTAAACCAAAAGGAGTCTGTCAAACAATATGGAGAGGAATGCATATTTCCTCATGTGGTATTTTCAAAGTACATTAGAGCGAGAATTATTTGTAAAGTGGAAAGTGCTTGTGATATTAGCTATTCCGAATGCCCAATTGCATAAAGGAAATGTCAGAGAATGACATTTTATTAGAAGGCAAAGTCATATTTCTTATCTTTTATTAGCAGAATTAGGTGACAGCCTGGGATGGGCGCTCCGACAATAATGAATTTCCACATGCTTGGAATAGTCACGGCTTGCAGGCGGCGTGCACATTGATTTGCACTAATATCATGCTGTGTTATTGATTTCTAACCAAAGGACTAATACGGGTTTGAAGTGACGGTGCACTTGGCATTTGCGCTGGGAGAGTGCAGAGTGGATAAGAGTATCTGGGTGCCTGTCTGAAAGCGCTTGAAACTCGCAGACAGTAGTGTAGATCAGACTACTGTTAGCTCGACTGAAATCTTCAGACGACCGGGCCTGGCCTCACTCTGGCTGCTCTTTGTCGTCCTCTCTGTCTGACTGGGACTCAAGCAAAAGTTTGAAAAATAGAGTGTTTTTTTTTTTTTCAACACGGAAAAGCATAGTTGACAGGAAGCTGAACTTAAAATTAATCTGTAAAAAAACATGACTACAGCAGCATCCTGCAGTTGCTTAACACCAAAGTGTCAAACACAAAAATGGACGATATAATAATTGGTTGTACTTTATTTTTCAGCACACTAATAAGACATAACAAGCCCTAATTTGTATCAAATTAGGCAAAAACTAGAAAAAATATTCTCTTTATTTTTAGATAAGACCCTTATTAGACTTATTACTTATTATTAAAGAGTAATTAGAGACACATTACAATAGAACTGCACTGTAAATTAAAGTATATTATTTCCCACTGTTAGACTTAGTAGACTTTCTTTGAGGATAATTAGGGAGACATTACAATATTACTGTACTGTAAACTAAAGTGAAATCACAAGAGGTAGTGGAACATTTTGTCACTGTGCAGATTTGTTGAAATACTGCAGCCACAGCAGCCAAAGATGGTGTGTCTCAAGTAGCAGATATGTGATTTCACTTTAAGTCTACAGTACAGTTCTGTTGTAATGTCTCCCTAATTACCCTCTACTAAAGTCTAATAAAGGTCTAATTCTGTCTTTTAAAAAACATAATATTTCAAGTTTTTGTCTAATTTCATTGGAAGTACAGCTTGTTACGGCTTGTAAGTGTACTGTAAAATAAAATGCCACCTAATCTTTTAAAATTCCCTACCTGATTTGCTTTCATTTCAAACTGTCAAACCAGTGTGGCCTGTCCTTCACGCTGTGTGTTGGTTGTTCTCTTGGCATGGAGGTAGACCTGTAGAAGAGCCATTGTAGACAGCACTGCAATGATGGGGTGGGGTTTAGATAGTTTCATTAAAAATATAAACTCAAGATCCATCTCCATAACACTTATTTATCTCATTGTCATTGCTTTTGGCCGCCCCCACTGACAATGACAGTCTGAACCATCACATGGCAATTAATGGTGTAGGTAAGCATGGTCACTCTGATGCAGACTGCTAGAGGTCCAACCACCTGCACAATTCAGAGGGAGCAGATGCTGTAGTGTATTAATCAAGGCCCTATAAAAGTGCACTTAGAAGAGCCAAAATATGGAGGTTTTGGGATGTGAGCGTTCCGTAACATTTTCAGGTCATAAATTGCTCTTTTCTCCGTGGTTTTCTCCTGCCTTTCTCAGATTTACCATCCGTTACTAATGCTTTCTCTATATTTTCTCAATTTGACACTGAATTATTAATTTTCCTTTTTCTTCTGTTCATTTTTTTTGTTTGCAATGACTGATTGATTGTTGGCTATGTTTATTTTTTTATTTCATGTCAGGTCCAGCACACATTCCCAACCATCTGTCTCTATTCTGACATTCTGTGCATGTGTTTGCAGTCGAAGACGAGCATCCATCAACCCTCTCGCCCAAAAAAAAGCAGCGCAACGGAGGGATGCGAAACTCACCCAACTGCTCGCCCAAAATGATGAGGTAAGAGACGCTGATTTTATTCCCCCTTCCAGCCTTCAAACGAGGAGTGAGAGGAAGTCAGATACAGGGAAGAGGGGATGGAAGGATGTGTGTGAGAGATACTTCAGAGGCGGATGCTGCTGATGGTGAGATGGTGGGAGTTTTGGATGGATGGGAGGGGGCAAATTAGGGGTGGCAGAAGAAGGAGGTAAGAAAGTCTGTGAGAGAAAGCGAGAGGAGAAGTGCCCTGTTAGGCTCTGGCTGTTTAGGATGGCATGCTGTCAGCTGTTAATGACAGAGCTGAAATAATATTTCTGTCATGAAAAGCGGCTGCGAGGAGCCGTTTGAGAACTCCTCTGGCTTTAAAGTCCCAGCTGTCACCTCCTCCGGTCTGGTCCACATGTGCTCCTTAAACAATGCTGGCACTAATGACACCGGCAACCAATCAGAGGGACCTGCATGGTTACTTTGCCCTCAGGCTACTTCTCTATTGTGGGAACCCCTGTGAGTACTGTTTCTGGTACTTAAGGCCATATGTGAGATGTATCATCACAATCAAATATGAATTCAAATATTACCTTCCTTTTATCCTGTCCTGTGGAATTAAATTGCTGTTAATTGATTTTGAAAGATAAAAGGGGGTAGGTTTTTGTGCTCCTCTGGCTGCGAGGCGGGGTTAGCAACACGACAGCGTGGAAAATTCAGGGAGGCCGAGCTGTGCGGATTGGGACGGCAGCATAAAGGCATGGTGGGGAAGATCTAACAGGACAGGAAGACTCATAGCCACGCTGGCCTGCCCTTAATGAGGGTGCGTGTTATAGCCGTCAACTTTATGACTGAACAACAGGGAAATCTAAAGAGAGAGCTGTGTGTTTTTGTCAAACACATCACTGTTAGCATGTATGCAGTGAAGCTTCACTGCAAATCATGTTTTCTTGATGGGATTTAAATTAAATCCAGACAGATATATCGTCTATATCTGTATCTGTGTACGTGTTGTCTGATATTTTTTTACAAAACATAATGCAAATTGTACTTATTAATTTTTAAATTTTTTTATCTTAGTTTTGTATAGGGTATGACCAATACTGGATTTTTGGGGCTGATGCCAATACCGATATTAGGGATTAAAAAAATGTTAAAATATCGATATAATGGCCCATTCTTAAATATAGAATATATACATAAACACACACAAGATATGTAATGGAGCCAGGATATTTTACAATATATATGTAAATTTATTATTTGTATTTATTAAACCTGAATCAAAAATAAAGGATCAAACACACATAAAATTTTCTGTTAAAAAAAAAGAAAACATTGGCGCATATTGGACAACCTGTATGTCAGTAGACTGACATAATGATCCCCAGGGGGAAATTGTTGTTACAGGTGCTCCAGTTTAAGAATGGAGAATAAATATAAGCACAGAGAATTTATACAGAAAATAAGAGGTATGTAAAAATATATACATTCTACTACAATATATCATAGAGATAATATAGCAATAACAATAATAAAAATAAGTGTGTAAAGGTTTCGTTTGTCTTATCTGCAATATATAGCAGCAATATATAAATCTGAAACTGCAATGTATGGAAAATAAATGATGAATAGAAATATGAGTATAGATGTCAAATTATGTACAAAAATATGCACCAAGCTACAATCATATATAACAGTTTAATAACAATGCTGTATGTATTGCACAGTGAGTGTAATATTGGTCGGGCTCTAGTTTTATAGGCAGAATTTTATGTAATCCAATAACTTGTTGAGTTTTAAATGCATAATATGCTACATTTCCCTCAAAAAACAATAGGGTCAGACTCATAAGCATAATCTCTTTTCAGTCATTAGTTATCACTACTGCGTGGTAGTGGATGTATCTGCAGAGATCCTGCCCTCTGCTTGTTTTTGCTTATTTTCTCATTATTTTGCTGTGCTCAGGACACTTTACCAACCCAAAATGTCAGTATATGATGTCTTGGGAATGAGACACAACAATCATCTATCCTTCTGGTGCATTTACAAACAGCACAGACAAATCCTACTGATTCTACCTTTAATTTATGCAAATATGAGTAATATCTAAGTATAATATATGCTATAATATAGCTTCAATTTCTATAATTTGACTTTTTGATCTCTGTTTTCACTACATTGTTTTTTTATTATTGCACTGTCCTTACAGTCTAGTAGAGTTCTTTGTATGTTGGTCCTGCTAGCTTCCCTTAGGCAGCATTCCTCCTACTGCACTGGCATGCCTGTGTGATTCTGTCCAGAATACTTGTCGGCCTCCCCCTCAGTTCTCTAGAAACCAGGCACTTAATAAGCCTTCACACTTGCCGAATCATTAGCCCAACACAGAGTCATACCCTTCAGTCTAGTTTGCAACAGAGCATCATTTTAGATGCCCTCGCTCAGAGGGAGAAAAACTGCTACAAAAACAACCAGACATTGGCACATTTCCAGCTAACTGCTTGTTTAAAAGGCTGTTTAGTTTGCCTAACTTAAAGCACAAAACCTTTTCTTCTCTTCCTTTTTTGCTTAGGAGATGGTCCCTGTTTGCCATGTAATATATGCATCTTTGCTTTGATCTCGCAGTGATAATAATTCTTGCGAGTTATTTACTCAGTTTTGAAAACGCTTCAAAGCGATGTCAAAGTTTTCTCTGCTTTAGGGGTGCTTCTGTATTCTGCTGGCTCTTGGGTACTGGGATGACAGGTCCTCTGTTATAGGTGTAGATTTTTTTTCCAAGTCTTAGCCCTCAGCGAAACATCAAATTACCCATCACAGTCCACAGCCCCCCTTCACAGCTGCCCCCGTCAACATATAACACCATATATATTAAACAGTTGTGCTTTACAAGGTGGATTTTATGCACAATGAAAAGTGATTGTTTGAGGTAGCCTTAGGGATACTTTATTCTACAAGCAAGGAGGGGGAAAACACAGTAGAGAGCTAGTGAGAGCGCAAGCATACGTATCAAGTATGGTTTTTACAGGACTTGCAGCCTGAAGGCCTTTGTAAATAAATAATGATCAACAGATTGGCTGTGGGCTTTTGAAAAGCATGCCTTTGTCAGTTTGCATGATGGGGAAAATTTTCAAAGCGAGAGGCTGCCTTCGTAGTCTGGCAGAGAGGGATTGGGGGAGCACGCCCATCCCCAGCTTGTGACTGCACAGTGATACACTGGAATAACTCAACTCTGTTTGAAATATATACTGAGGGAGGGGGGATGAGGAGGGAGACACTGGAGTGAGACATGCTGTAAGGGAAATATTTGTCCTATATAAAAATGCATCTGATAAAATATTGTATCTCACCCCGGGAAAATATTTGCTTTGCAAGCCGATGCACTGAACATTTACAGTATTCAATTTAGAAATTTAGTGACTATATTTTTGGTGGGGAAACCCCTAAAATAAAGTAAATAAAAATAAGGATGAAAACAAGGTTAAAGGTTGAAGACAAATATTTTAGGAATTTATTTAGAAATTAAAATCTGTGTATTTGAACACAGATTATTAGCCCACCAATGCTGGAATAATGACTTCCCAACTTAGGAAATGGGACCATTTGAAGAGCGTACGAATGCAGCATAAAAGTAATAATTATTATAATTATAAGATATTTATAAGCACTTGTTAACAGTTTATAGACTACTTTAGAATTTGAATAAAGCCTTGTGAGTTTCCTATAATTGTTTATAACACATTACACATATATTGAGTTTAACTAATTTGCCTCTTTCATCATTGTTAAACCTTTGCTAACCTTTTTTTTGTTGTTGCTTTATTGAGATTAATACATACTTTATTATGCATTTATTACAGCTAACTATACACTTGTTAAAAGCTAACTATGCTTTTTGCAGCTATCGTATCTAAAGTGAGAACAGTGTGTTACATATGCCTTATATAGTCTTATTACTTATTAAACTTCTAATAAATATATACTTTAAAATAAAATCTAGAAAACAAATATTTTATTTTAAAATTAAAATCTGTATTTTTGTAAACACTGAGGGAGACGTTTAATCACAGTTTGCATCCTAGCTTACCTATTGTTAGCACAGGAGTTGGCTCACCAAAAATGTTCTAGATACATACTGAAGATAATTAAAAATTGCCAAAAATATTTACACTGAAATTATGAGCTGATCTGCAGCAGTGGCTTTTGGGTAGCGCTTTATATTATAGTCCTCATTACAGGCATTTATTAATGGGTAAGAAGGGTTTATAAGTCCTTATAAGATGCTTATGAACATTATGATGTGTTAATAAGACTATATAGGTGTTAATAATATAATCATCAACATATTTTTTTGTTAGATTATAAGACATTTATTAACACTTTGAAGGTTGTTTACAGGTTATAGATGACTTAAAAACATCAATAAAAGCCTTACACATACACTCATTACACATTTAACGAGTTTAACTAACTTACCTATTTTGCCTATTACCTATTTTTTGTTAAGCCCTTACCCTGAACCTTTTTTTGTTGCTCTATTAAGATTAATACATACTTTGTTATGCATTTATTAGCAGTTAATTATATAGTGATTAACAGTTAGTTGAAAGCCTTATAGAGCCTGTTCAGACATGGTATTAACATTTGTCCTGGGTGTTCACAATGAATGTATTTTTGTTGGGGAAACTTCTAATAAAGGATATACTTTGAAATGTAGAAAACAAACATTTCAGGAATTTAGTTATAAATAAAATCTGTGTATTTTTGTAAACTTTGAGGGTGACGTTTAATCACAGTTTGCACCCTACCTGACCTATCCTTAGCCTGGCTGTGTTGTTGGCATTAACACCACGCCATTTACACCATTCCCACAAACCTCTTTGACGGGTCATGACTGACGACATGCATCCAATCGCTGGAGATGTCACGGTATCATCCGCAGCTGATATCCCTTGGGCGTGGCACTGTGCCTCAGACGTCATGTCTGCTCTCCCCGAGTCTTGTGGTAGGTTCAACCCGAGGCGGAGAGAAGGCAGCGGGAGAAGGAGGTGTGCGGAGCCTGTGACAGGCTGCCAGTCACACCGCTGACAGCTCTGTGAAAGATAGCTGTCTTGGCAGAGAGAGCTGGAGCAGCAGCCCGCCTGCATGCGCCAGTCAGCCCCTGTGTGGAGGCGAGCAGAGCTGAGCAGATTGAAGTGACGGGGGCTCTGTGGAGTTGATTGGCGCAACACGCGCCTCTGGATGAAAGATTCAGGCTGAGTGTAAAAACACTAAATGCTGTCAGTGTTATTATCACCTGCACTAACTGATAGAGGGAAGAGAGGTGGAGAGAGAGGGTGGCTAATTGACAGCTTTTTTTTTTTAAACTTTTACTTTTCCTGCGATGGTATGCAACCCAAATGCAGGCTGAAGGAGGAGGCAACATCAAAGCCTTGTCAGCGAGTGACAGTGTTGATAGAGGATAGAGAGAGTGATACTGAGAGAGATGTATGTCAAATTCTTGAGATGTTTTCTCCCATATTACTCAAATGTCTGTCTCTCCGCAGTTCCCTGTTTTTGGAGTCTGTGCAGTGCTGTTTAACTGAAGATTTCATTATTTGGGTAGAATTGTAAATAAATTGCACTTGCATTGCTGTTAAAAAAGAAATGTTTATTGAGGAATTTTATGTGCTGCAGTATTGTGCATTTCTTTTCATATCCCGGATGATACCCTAAATTGTTATGTTTCCCAGTGGTGGTCCAGGGGATGAGGGGAGTAACAATAATAAAAGGTAACCCAGGGAGAAAGAAGGAAGGGAAACTGAGGCACAAACAAGGATATTTTTATTAATAAAGTAAGGTAAAAAAAAAAAAAAGGAAACACTTAATGACAAATTAATGTTAACTTAATATGCAGCAATAGACAGTAACACACCAAGAAGACACCAAGATAGTGATTGATCTCAGATGCTGCCAATCACTGCAGCTGCAAGGGGGTGGGGGCGTGGGGTCGCAGTACCTGGACACAGGAGAACGCAGCAAGAAACACACACACAATACTGTGGCATGTAACAATGAACAGCGCTACGTTTTTGCATTCTTCTCCTGACTCAGTGTTTCGGGTGAAATGTTTCTGGACTGTGAGAACACGTCTTGTAGGATAAGTGCAAGAACAAGAGAGGCGGCATAACAGGACTGACAGGAGCCCTTTCATGGTCAGTGTTACACCGGATAAAACTCAGCAGCCCACTGCTGTGGATTAGCCTGTTTGGTTGTGACACGCTGTTGAAACATTAATGGCCATCAGTTGGGAAAGCAAAATGTGATTGGGCAAATTCCTGAAATATTTAAAGTGTGAGCCTGTTGGAGCTTTTACTATTTGCGCCGCATGGCGTCAGGAAGTGGAAGAGAGGGTAAAAGCTGGTAATTGGCCTTGTGTTTGTCATGCCATTCAGTCAGTAGCACTCAAGTCTTGACGTTCTCCGCGCCACTGCGAGCAACCAGAGTCTTTGAGTTTTCTGATGACTTGACATCAAGGACATGAAGGAATGGAGGAGTGATATGGTCCTTATGAGACCTAAAGTAGCAAGCAGTAGAAGGTTCAACACTTTGAGAACGAATTAGACTTTCAACATGTTGTATGAATCGACAGTGTAGATCTCAAGAACCCCAGGTGGTCTTTTTCTCCTCTTTCATGTAACCAATCATCCACAGAACGGTCTAATAATAAATATATTCTTCTGTTTCTCAGTCGACATGACCCCCTTCTAATTCCTGGAAATGAACAAATCGAGAACATGGATATGAACGTGAAGAGGTATGACTCGACAGGGATGTTTCACTGGTGCCCGTCAAAGGACATCGAGAAAGTCATCCTGGTGAGTGCGGCGAAGATCTGTGTAACTGCAGTCCTCTAAAGTATAATAGAATATGCAAAAACAGTTAAAGTAAGTATGCTCAGGAGCTAAAGTTTCCCCTCAATATTGTAGTAACACAATCACATACTAATATGTACTGAAATTTCTCTCACTGCCTCTCTGTTGTTTCAAGGTGAGTTTATTGCTTTCTTTTATACTGTATATCCACCAAGGATCTGTGAACAGCATTTCAACACTCCACGCATGGGTTTGCTCAGGTGTTTCAACACGGCAGTTTGTAAGCATTTAGGTTTGTGCATAATTTGTTTGGGCAGGGTTAATCCTGTCCAAATGAAAACATAAAATGGAGGGTGCAGCTACATATATAGTTGACATTTAAGGATATTTGTTGTTTTTGTTGGGCCAATACACCACTGACCCCGTTCCTCTTGAATCATTCTTATTATCACTTAGTTTAAGGGAGGCTGAAGGAAATTCCATCATGAGCTGAGTCACCAAAAATGTTCTAGATATGTACTGTAGATGGTAAAATGTATAAACTTGAAGTATGTACCAGTTTGCAGCAGGGTGCCCTTGGTTAACCCTCCTGTATATAATGTATTAATGGCATGGTAATAAGCATTAGTTAATAGGTGATAAGGCCTTTATAAGTCTTTATAAGATGCTAATGAACATCATGATGTGTTAATAAGACTATATGTGTTGATAATAGCATCATAAACATGTTATCCTGCATTCATGGGCAGTTGGAATAATCTGGAAAAATTCACCTGAAAGCCCCCTCAAGTTGGAATAACAACTGGGAGAGTTGGAGAAAATTTTGTTACATGTTACCAAGTTGTTGTCTGATGAAGTCTGATACTCAGAAACATGGCAGATGAAAGTCGATGTTTGGTTGACAACCTTTTATTAATTCACATATTGCTATAATTTTTTTGTTCGTGTGTATTTTTTACTACTGTATTTTATTGTAACTGTTAGTTGCAGTCCACACAGAGTGACCTGGATCATTTAGAAAAGTTATTTATTAGCGTTAACCCTGATGACAAGTCAGGTAAAAACAGATTCAACATACTTGAATAGTAGCATGAAGCTTCTATCCTTGTTTTTTCCACATATAATTGTTTCTAACACATTACACATTTATTAGCTAAATTAACTTCTCTATTTTGTCATTGTTATATGTCTAAGACTGTTGCTCTATAAAGATTAATACAAGCTTTACTATGCATTTATTAACTGTTAACTATACACTTCTTAACAGTTAACTATGCTTTTTGCAGCTTCTGAATCTAAAGCCTGAACAATGCCTTATATGTGCCTTATATAGTCTTAGTAACCAATAATAATGTTAATAAGCATCTTGTAAGGACTTATAAGGCCCTTATTATATATTAACTAACACTTATTACAAGGACATTAATATAGTGTTCCTTGGTGCTTTGTTTTTTGTTGTTGTTTGTTTGTTTGTTTGTTTTAGTTTTTCCTTGTGGCTCCAATCAACAAAGATACGGTTTTTGTTTCAGACCAATTGGTATCATAGAATCGTTTAGTTTACTTAACATACACCCAAACTTGCAGTCAAATGGGCGTCAAGCTGGCGTGACAGGCGACAGATCTTGAAAGCAGGCCATTCCATTGTTCATTCTCGACATGAACTTCATACAAAAGAGGAGCTTTGTTTATTTATACCTCTCTGAGTTATGACAGGGTCCTCGTCATACATACTGTATGTGCCTCAAATCTTACAAACTGCATTTTTCAGCCTGATTGAATCAGCTGCCCTTTGAAAAAAGACCACATGTTTTGTTGTTGTTTTTGTTCCGTAAGATTCCTCTTTCTGATTATCCAATAAACTGCTTATAAACAGAATAGTGGTTAACCAAACTTTGGTTATGTGTAAATAGTAAGGCTGGCTGATGGACTAAATACTTGGTTAACAGACTATTTGATATGGGTTTATAACAGTTTTAAACACTTTAAACTAAACTTGTAACCTCATGCACATTAACAGCACTAATCTTTCCTCTGTAAATGGTTTGTCTCTGTTTTTCTTTCTCTCGTCTCTGTCTGCACTCCTCCTCACTCCTTCTCTCTGCTCTCCTCCCCCATCCCCTCTATCCCTCTGTTCCCTGCAGACCCGGAGTGAAGCCTCCATGACAGTGCTGAGCGGCCATGTGGTGGTCTGTATATTTGGGGATGTCACGTCCGCTTTAGTGGGGCTGCGAAACTTGGTGATGCCTTTAAGAGCCAGCAACTTCCATTACCACGAGCTAAAGCCTATAGTGTTTGTGGGCTCGCTGGATTACCTGCGGAGAGAGTGGGAAACTTTACACAACTTCCCTAAGGTCTCCATATTACCTGTGAGTGCACCAGGAGACACATTTAAACCACAATCTCTGCTAACTAACAAAGCGTTGACATTTTGAGAAATCCTGAGAGCGATTGTCACTTTGATTTGATCACACATTACTCAATTGAATGATCACTCCATGAGAGAGTAGTCAACCCCCCCTCATCCAGAGCAGTGACACATCCTGCATATCAAAAGTGGAGTTTATGTGTGTTGCAGCTGCAGTGCCCATCACAGATGGCGTGGCCTGCTGCCTTAGAGCTTGTTAGGGCTGGCTTGACTGATGATCAGAGGAGAGTCCCAAACACAGCCCTCAGCGCAAGCTAGCCTTTAGATTAGTCCATGTCTCTGATTCTCCAATGCCCAGTTAGATCAGTGGAATGTCATCGCCTCAAAACAAGAATACTTGTTAACTAATTTCCCAAAGCTCCACTCTGCTCACTTCTTAAATTTGTTTTTCTCTCCCCCATGTCTGTCTGTTCTCTGCGTTTTGCCTTCTCCCTCTCTGTCTTGCTCTTTCTCTCTGTTCTCCTCACCCTGAAGGGTACACCATTAAGTCGGGCAGATTTAAGGGCTGTCAACATCAACCTCTGCGACATGTGCGTAATACTGTCAGCCAATCAGAACAATATCGAAGATGCCTCACTGCAGGATAAGGAATGCATCTTGGCATCACTCAACATCAAATCTATGCAGTTTGATGACAGCATCGGGGTCTTACAGGCTAATTCCCAAGGTAAGGAGCGTCCTATTAGACTCCATGTGCACTGCTGCCCACAGGGGACAGGTTGTGGCAGGGAGGAAAGACAGCAGTCAAAGACGGAAAAAGAAGGGAGGAAAAGATCTGGGGAGGAGGCGGGGAGTGAGAAGGCCACACAGGAGGGAGGGATGTAGTTTGTCATGTGCAGTCTGCTAAGTGCTCTTAATTGAAATACTCAGCAAGTGTGTTGTAAGTGGCATCTACATATAAACTCACTGGTCGCACTTTATTTTACAGTACACTAACAAGACATAACAAGATGAATCAAATGAGACAAAAACTAGAAATAATATGTTCTTTATCAGTCAGTATTAGACCCCTTATCAGACCCTTATTAGACTTCATTACAGGGTAATTACAGGACACATTACAACATAACTGTACTATAAAATATTGAGTATCGTTTCCCACTGTTAAACCCTTTTTAAACATTATATACATTAAACAGAACTGTACTGTAAACTATACTTAAAATTACATTACAAGTACATTAAATCTGCTACTTGAGACATTCCGTCTTTGTCTGGTCCCATACAAGTGCAGCCAAGGCCGCTACAGATTTACAATAAGTCTCTGCAGTCATTCATAGACAAAATAGTCCTCTACCTCTGTAATTTTGACCTTTTTAGTTTACAGTTCTGTTGTAATGTGTCCGAAATAACCCTCTCATAAAGTCTAATAAGGGTCTAACAATTGGAAACAACACGCTTTGGTTTACAGTACAGTTCTGTTGTAATGCGTCCTTAAATACGGATTGTCACGTCTTATTAGTGTACTGTAAAATAAAGTGTGACCAACTCACTTTACTGTAACTCCTGAATAAGTGCACACACAAAACACTGTGTTGATTGCTTCATCAAGCCTTTGAAGAGTGTTTACTCCACATAATTTTCTGATCGTTTCAGTCTTGTCCCTGGTAATTACATGCTGCTAAACCTTCTTGATAATATTTTTTAATGATGTAATCAACATGACTGTGTCATTTGATGTTGTTCCCCCTGATCTGGTGTCTGGCAGATCGTCTGGAACAGATTGTTGATGTTTGCAGACAAACACACGAACCTGGCATCCCATCAGGCCTCATCATCATTAAGCAGCTAGTACAAATCACCAGGCAGGCCAATTCAGCTGCTCCTCATTAGTCACAACAAAACAGCGACACATGCACGCACACACACCTTCGTGTTTGAATGCGCGTGCACATGTGTTCGCGCACATAAAACACACACACAGACATTCATGCCAATGCAATCTATCCATGCACATCCACAAGCAGGTAATCCTCAGTTTATGATTAGCCTGAAAGGCATGACATGCCTTGAGCTCAGCACTATTTAGTGCCACCACAGTGACTGTTGTAAATACAAATCAAAGTTGAAGGTCCAAGAGGCCGTTATTTTTTAGTGCAGAGCACTTCCACATGTTTTAGGAGAATGCCAATGCTGTTATTTCTCCAGCCTTGAGTGAGTGATGTGCTGTCGATAGCGGTGCCACTGAGGAACAATAAGCAGGGGTAAATCTTAGAGCATGCTGCTCTGGGGAGCAGTATTCACAGAAAGCCACCTCAATATGGAAGCCCACTAGCCTATATCCTCTCCTAGGGTCGATGGATGGAGCCTATTGTCATCAATAATTGGGTCTTACATCAACCACCCATTTCAGTGATAAATACTTCACTTTAGAAAACACACACACACACACCACAGTGACATGCAATCATGCATACACAAGGAAACAGACGCACATACCCAGACGCTGCTATTGTATCATAGGTATTGCTTTGGGGATTCCTTCCTCCTAGCGATGCTCCCATTCAGACACTGTCTGTGGAATTTAAAACAAGAAGGTGCAAATGAATAAGTAAACATGCTCTTTCCTGGGGAGAGCTTCTCACGGCTGCTCTAGCATGTAGTCAACCACAGAGCATCGCGGTGCCCGGGGGGCTACAGGGATAAGGGGGTATGTAACCCAGATCTCACTTGTCTATTGTACATTGTAGCTGAACAAACAAGGTTACAGCCTCACAGCAGATGAATACACACATTGTGTGCATGATCAGGCTGGTGTTCAAAACTCTGGCTTCTGTATGTTAGGCAATAAGGAAATTACACATTAAATACCAAAATGTAACATTACAGGAATGTACTGATTATGAAACCCAAGTAGGAAAAAAAGTTTATGTTTAATTGTTTAAAGAGATACAAGGGCATTTTATGTGTCATAGTGATGTAACAATGCCAAAACTCAAGGTCTGATAATGAAAAAGTCTGCAATATATTCAAAAATGTATTGTATTTTCCTCTATTTCCTCCTTGCTATATTAAATAACAAATAAAAATTATTTTAAAAATGTCCTGATTTTCTCCATCAGGACATAACTCAAGATTTCATCCAATAATTATGACAAAATACGAACAAACATGTAATAGGATAAAATAATGTAATGACGTTTTATACGCAAATGGTCCATGGTCAATTCAACTTTGACATCATAACGCTTTGCAAAAGGACTTGTCTCTATCAGTACTCATGTACTCCTCTGTAAAAATAGTCTCTAAGTGCACATTTATGACTGTATGCTCAGTGACCTCTCATGTATGTGGTGATTCACAATTTTTGAAAAAACTTGAGAAACTGATAGGGGCTGCAAGTCATCAACAACTGCTATCATAAAAACAAAGCTTAACCTACTTGCAGTGTGGGGAAGTAAGTACTTGTATGTAATACAATTACTAAATAAATGTAATTGTAATCTGTTACAGTTACTGAAAAAACGTAATTAAATTACAGTTACCCATCAAGATGTTGGTCATTTCAAGGGGTTACATACCAATACACTCTATTAGTTAAATGATAAATCTGATGAGGACAGCATTTTTTTTTTTTTTTTTGTATAAAAATAATTTTTTCTTTTAGCTTAAAGTGCTTCTACTTTCCACCTTAATAGAATAAAATAAAAGAAGCCAGCCATGACCTAAGCATGTGCAAAAGATTGTCATGAACTGTCAAAAAACAATGCATTAGTCAGTCGCAGTTCTTAAAATTAATAAAAACGATCAAATAATAATAAAAAGAGAAAAAAGAAAATAATAAAATAACAATATCATGGTATATATTACCACAGTCCGGTACAGTATTATGACTTTTTTTTATTGCAATATCACAATACTCAATATGTTGTTACATCACTAGTCATAGAATTTTTCATGATGGAATAAAATTCTTGCATAGACTCACTTCTAGAGATTACTCAGGGATTTTAGCTTTTCTGGTTTTATCCTGACTCTGTATAGGAAGACATACAGCTCTCTGTTTTGGAGCTCACCAGCTCACATTGCAACTTTTGAGGTGTTTGTAAACTAACAGCTTCTGAAAGCAGCTCAGCAGCAGGCCTCATGTATCCCTGTTCCGCTGTACACACCGTGCAGAATGGAAACTGTTCCTCTCCGTACTGTCTTCATGTTCACTATCATACAATAAGAGCTGCGTTTTAGAGGCAGTATCCAAAAACTTGCTGTCACTCTCCAGTGGAGTAAACATCATCCTTTATGGACATCGACAAAATGATGTTTGCACTGTCTGAGCTCGTGCTCCCCGGTTGACTCGCAGTGTCAAACCTCTGCTATTTCCAAGTTCAATAATTGGTATAACAAGAGTTATGATTATCCATGCTTCAGTTCAGTGTGTGCTTCCTGCTGCGTACTAAACTATTTGGTGTCTTTTCTGTTGCAAAGGGCTGGGAGATCTCTTTTGTAATGTAAGCAGCTCATTGAGTTTCTTGACAGGAAACGCACACTCACACACACACATATATCAGGAATTTGCAATCCTTTTAAAACTTTGTGACCTGAATATATTCCCTGCATTATGTTTCCTTGGTGGTGGCACTATAAGCTGGCATTTTGCTGTAGTCAGCACTAAATGATGGATGTCAAAACACAGTTGATGCATTATGCATATAGCATTACAGATTTAAGGTGTTTACTTGTCACTTTGAGGAAATGCAAAAATGTGAAGTCATGTGAATTCATACTCCTGTCACTTGCACTTGTATTTCATGGTTCTCAGCCACGCCATTCCCGATAAAAGGTTTTCCGGATCCACTTCACCAGTTTTATTGTAACAAAATGAACAACATATAAAATTTATGTCTGCCCGTTGATGGAGGGACGTGAATGCTAAATATGTCTTAGCTGACCCCTAAAAGCACAGAATCTGGATTGCAACTTTTAGGCAGGTGCTTTGTTCACTTAGCCTTCTCCTCCTCCGTCCTTTTTTTTCTGTCAATCCACACATTTATGACACAGAAAGCACACATCAACGACTTCATGCTGACTGAGCTGACATGCACTATGTATAATGGTATTGATACAGAGTTCCAGGTCTTGGCCTCATGCTTATGATACATCTGTAGTAAAACACACTTAGAGACATGCAGGTTTTTGCTTGGATTGTATTTTTCTTTACCTAGAAAATGCTATGTACAATACTGCCCCAAAAAGCCCCCCCCCCCCCAAAAAAAAAAAAGACTTAAGACCAGAATGTTGTTGTTATCTGTCTTGCAAATTATTCTGCCATTTAAATGAATAGTATTTGAGAAATATCAGGCCAACAGTTGTACAAACTGCAGTAATTGCACTCTGGCTGTGTAATCTTTGGGATCTGCAACCTGTTACAGAGACCGATGATTAGATAGCTGAAACAACAGAAGATCTGTATATAAAGTTAAAGTTAGTTCATGAGATTGTCACAGCTGGCCTTAGCTAAAGCTAAAATTAAATTTGCTTGATTTCCCTCCCACTGTTATCTTTAAAGATTTCCAACTGACATCTTGGCAATTCAGTGATTCATGACAATTCATGAAGCTAAATCCAATCATGATGGGAAAAAAACCCCAACTACGCCCCTGTTAAGCTAACCAGCTTAGCAGATCTCAGGTTTTGAGCCCGTTGGGAATAATGTGTTTTCTAAGTATCAGTCTAAGATGTAAATTAATTTGTTATTTTGATTTGAATATGACTATTAAGAGTATAATTATTACAGTAAAGTTTATTTTGTCAAACAAACTAGTTAAATGGACAGGAAAATTGAAAGAACACATTTTGTTGGTAGATACTGTGTTTCACCCCTCACAGATTAGCCGACATCTGTATTTTTTGTTAGACACTAACAAGACACTACAGTTGAATATGGTCTTTTTTAACTAATAAATACTATTATAAAACATTAAGAAAGTTATTTTGCATTGCAAGTTTTCTGAAATGTTATGTTTAAATATGCAAGTGAGGCATTATCTGAGGCTAACCTTTGGTGGGAAAAATCTTAAGGTGTAAATACAATACAGTGTGTATTTTGGGTGTTTTCTTTCCACTAGTCTGAAATGTGTGTTGTTAAGGAAGCAAAATACAAAATTGACCAGTGCATGAAAGCTGTTATTGCCTGTAGTGTCTTGCCTTAAATAGGTTATATCACAATGATTTTCAGTGTAAAATAATCAATCAAAAAAGTCAAAAGAAGGCATTACAAACTTTTTTTTAAAACTTTACTTAGATTTCAATGTCAATATCAGTGAAATAAGACAAAGGAACCCTTTTCAACAGTTGTGCATTGAAAACTTTCTATCTGTTTGACAGAAACTTTAAACTTTTTTTCTCAACTTAACTGCTTCTGTAGTTACTACCTTGTTATGTTATTTGCTGATTTCTATAAATGTGTATGTGGTTTTTCAGGTTTCACGCCTCCTGGAATGGACAGGTCATCTCCAGACAGCAGTCCAGTACATGGCTTTGTGCGGCAGGCTTCGGTCACCACCGGATCCAACATCCCCATCATCACAGAACTAGGTAAAACTGTTTCCACCCACCTCAAATGCAAACGTTGCATGCTACACCCCAATAACCTCAGATCAACTCATTATCATTTGCAGACATAGATGCCTAGAGCTGATAATCCAACACTTGAGCATCACGCTGCTACCAAAAGTTCCAACTCATTCGAGGTCAAATAGACTTAGGAATGCTTGTTGTGGAATTTTTGTTCCCTTTCATGGTGTCGGTAGCTTTGTCCAACTCAAATATTCAGATGTGAATTACTGGATCTGGCTCGCTTTTGTCAAGTGGTGATAATGTCAGCTGCAATGAAAATCTGTTCGCTCTGAGGACAATGTGGACTACTGTAACTTGAGGATGTCAGACGGGCATCTTTAGGACTATAGCTACATCGCCTGCAATTTGTCCACTAATGCACAAGAGAAACTCCTGATGGAGAGGGTGGGAGCGGGAGGAAAGCAAAGAGAGTGAAAAGGTAGAAGAAAAAAAACTGCCTTGGTTGCAAAATGGGTCCATTTATTAATAACAATGGCAGTGGCTGTATTCCCACTGGTGGTGGGGACTCATGAAACTTTCAGATCTCTGAGGGGCCTTCTAAAGCAGCAGAGACCGGCTACTCTGTCTCCCCTGACCCAATTAGTGAGCAATGGAGCATGAGGCCAGCTAAGAAAAGGCCAGAAAGAGAAAGGAGCCCCTAATGTTACTTGTAACCGGGCCAGCCATTACCTGCAGAGAGGCTCTGCCATTAGACTGCTGACCGCATACGTAATCATCATGACTAGATGCTATCTGTGTTGGACTCATCGGTTGCTGTCCTGGACTCAAACACTCCAAGCTCCAGTTGTTGTGCCTCTGCTTGCTGGTAGCTAACGAGTTTTACAGCTGCAGCAACGCTAGATGTGATAACATTGCCCTTCTGGTTGCACCAACAGAACTTATGCCTGATCTTAAGCTAAGTCAGTTGTATCTTGGCTTTCTAAGTCTAACCTAATAGCTACACTGGTTGCACCATCTGGGCTTACTCCTTCCTCTTGCTAGGACCAGGTGTAAATCTTTCGCCAAGTCAAAACTTAGGAGCAGATCAAAATCTAGGCTGATTAATACATATATACAGCCTGTAGTCACGGAAGCCCTCTATTCTTTGCCTTGAATTGGGGGGGGATTGAACATGAAGCCCAACTCTCAGAGATGGATAGCAGCAGTTTATCTGGTGGTTACAGTGTTCTAGGCAGAGTAGGGCTGAAAGAGATCGCACAGATAAGCTGAGGCTTACTCGAAATCTATAAAAGAATACATATACTTGACCATTCTCAAAAACTTTAAAATGTCAATGGAAAAGCTCCATAATTGGTGCAAAGTCCATTCTAAAGACTGGTTAAAACAAGTACCAACTTAGCATTTGGGACCAGGCTTAGTAAAGACCACTTGGTGCAAACCAATGAAGAAGAAGTAAGAGCATTCAGAGCAGAGAATGGCTGCATGTCTCACTTGAACCATACACAGTAATTACATTGTCATATGTCCAGTTTGCGGTGCCAGGAGCAGATTAAAGTCAAGTTGAACCATAAAAACACGTCTCATCCGAGTTGCATGATCAATTTTGTTTGCGTGGCGTGTAAAGTAGGTGTATTTATGGATAAGACCATGTTTATCCCTTTCACTGTCTCACCATGAAATAATTTATTGTTGTTGTGGTGGTGTAGCGCCCTGACAGCTCTGGCTTTGCATCCGCCGTGCACTCTAATCCAGGGCGCTTTACTTTTAGACACCGGACAACCATGAATGTCTCAGGGTAGAATTCCGGGCTTGACACGAGTAGTCTGAGACAGCGAGTTGCCTTTATTGCAGTCTTTGAAACTGTTTCAATAACGACACCATTTCTCCCCTTCCCTGCACTGTCTCATCACCATTAGCTAAACCTGGCAAACTACTGCCATTGGTTTCACTCAGTCAAGAAAAAAAGAGTGGAACCAACATACAAATGATAACAGAGCTGGGTAAGCTGAGCCTTTGTCCTCTGCTGCCGTTCGTTCCCTCGCTCCGCCGCTCTGCTCTGCTCCTCATCAGCTTGTCTTGATTTATCTGGCTGCAGTCAAGGCCCTCGCTGCTCCCATGGCTTCACTTTGAACACATTTTTATTCTTCGTTCTGGTTGAAATTGACTGTCTTGTTTTGGCCCCTTTTTTTAATGATTTTTTTTTCTCTTTTTGGTTTTTTTTTTTCCTCCAGTTGCGTTTGCAGAGCATCACTAGGCTTTTGATCATGCTCTGTCTGTCCTTGTGGCTGTTTTCATAGCAAACCCCCCCCCCCCCCCCCCCCCTCACTCCCCCCTTCCTCCTCCAATGCACCATGCACACACACATCCACTCACACCCCCCAGTTCACTCCTTCGGCCCAGGCCTGTTTGCATCAGCCCCTTGTCTCTTTGACTGACATTTCTGATCCACAGCGCACAGGAAGCCTGGGAAGAAATCAGATATCAAAAACAAAAAACTCAAGATCAAACCATCTTTTAAGCTGTTTATTTATTTTTTAAATTTATTTTCCAGTTTCTTTTTTTCCTCCTCCAGACCATATCTCTGAAGCTCAGATAACGGAGGAGTCAAACAAAAACTTGTGTGATGCTCGTTTTTCAAGTTACGCTGGTTCATAGACCCTTCACTGCCCGCTGCTGCTAGGAAACGCTGTCTGAGGAAAAAGACACGCACTGTAGGGAGCACTTGGTGTTTTTTTATTCTACCAGTTAAGCCATGAACAGCAGACAAAAAAACAAAACAAAAAAAACCATCCTCATTATTATTATAGTTTGGGGTTATTTTCACTCCCACTGTGCCATTTAATTCATTTCACAGTATTAGTTATTAATCATAAGATTTATAAAAAAGTATGTTGTTACCTGGCTTTAATCTGAATTTCAGGGCACAGGTAAATACTTAAGATGTATTTCTATAAAGGTGATGATGTGACAAACACATTCATCGAGAAAAACTGAAAAATATAGCATGGATTTATAAGTGCATGTTTTTTTCATGTGATAAGTAGCCATTGTTGAAGTCTCACTTTTTTTTTTTTTTTTTTTTACCATATTTACTGGGTACATCAAGAAATACCTGCAGTATATGCAGTTTTTCTGATAAAATAATCATATTTTATTCTTTACAGTTCACAGACTGGTCACTGTCTCTTGACTGAGAATTTATCTGTTTGTGTGTGTTACAATATATACGATATATATGTGATTCTGTAGTGCAGTTGTTTAAAAAAGCTCAAGATACAGTGGCAACTGAAGTATTAATGCAGAACAGATGTATGATTGATTCATAATTGGGGACTTCTACAATGGTTATCACTGTGTATGCATTATATACTGCATAATATATATTCTCTAAAGTTGTGGTTTGTCTAAATGTATGAAATGCATCCTGCATGTGATATACAGCAGATTTTATATTTAAAATGTTGTATAATTTCTCAATCAGTCAAAAACACGTTTTTCACCTTCCAAACAATTATACAGTACATGGACAAAAAAATACCAAATTTCACATAGAAGATTTAGTTAATATTTTAACCTGACTGAATTCAGTCAACAGAATTAAAACATGTCAATTGTTTGGAGAAGAAATAAAGTTCCTGTTTAATCTTGTATTTAATAATATTTGCAACTGTAAACATTGCAAAGTGTCAAGATAAAATATAATGTGCATCTAATGTTACATTATATTGCAAATCCTGGATCAATACCTATATACCTGAGACGCTCCTGCTTCATTACCATAATACATCCAAATCTTTCCAAATGTAACTTAATACAATCAAAAAAAAAATCTATTTTTCTGAACTCTCAGGTGTGTTGGTGTTTGTGTGTCTGTGGTGCGTTTTGTTTTTTTTTTGTTTTTTTTTTGTCGTGCTTCTTCATAGTGCCCATCTCTAACTCCCTCTCCCCCCTCTCTCAGTGAACGACTCAAACGTTCAGTTCCTGGACCAAGATGATGATGACGACCCAGACACAGAGCTGTACCTCACTCAGCCCTTCGCCTGCGGCACCGCCTTCGCTGTCAGTGTACTCGACTCCCTGATGAGCGCGGTGAGTTCTCAAACACGCTGTGCACTCGCGGTGTTGGTGCTTTTACAAATCCTTAAAATCGCTATTTAAAACTCCTACAATTACATTTTATACTGTTGATTTTTCTGTGTTTCGACTCTGTAATGGTAAAATTCAGAGTTTGAAAAAGAGAAAGTGGAGAGAAGTTTCACACTGGAGATGCTGTGCCCACTGGGCAACAATTGCATGCTGTTGCACTGGTAGAAACTTCAGGATGAGGGGAAAGAGGTGAACAACTTCGAAGTGAGTCAGACCGCAAGATGGACCTGAGAAAACTTTAGATGGTATATAAGATGTAGTGTAGTTCTTCTTTGGTGGTCATAACTCTACTCTTTGATACTATTTACAATGTTATTATTTGTCAGACTTGTCAGTTATGACCATTGAACAGTAGAAAATCATTAACCCATAGACTATGAAATTATTTTATATTATTATTTTTATTTCTATAATTATAGAATAGTGGGGTGCAGGGTTCGTACGGAGTGTGGAAAAGTATGAAAAAGCACAATATATTTGATTTTAGTCATTTTCAGGTCTGGATTAGTAGGAAAAAAGAAAAGAGAGTATAGAAAAAAATATGTGTTTCCAGACTGTTGTCCCTAGTCTGTTACTGACAGTCCAACCAAATTAGTTTGAAAGAAAATGAGGCGATATCTTTGAATTGCATAAATACATAGCTCACAAATATCAAAATATTAAGCTTGTCAGAACATTTATAAGTTATGCAGTGATGTAGTTATAAGAAAAGTAAACATTCTATCTTTTCTGCGTAAGAAAAGTGGCTACCTTTATTGTCGTTTCCATGAGCACAGTAAATAAACAAGGCTGCAGAGACACTTGAAAATTAAATTATTAACAATAATACAACAATATAGTTTTATTTATTCAATATGTTAAGAGAGTAATCATGTATAGCACCAGTTAATTCTTCACCTCGTTTGGGAGAGATGTTTCTTTGACAGTGAAACATTGTTTCTCTGTGTGGGAGTGTGGACTAAACGGCCATAACAGATAAACGTGAGTTTTCTGAGGGCTGGCTTCACAGTCTCAAATATAAAGCCTGTTTGGCTAAGAATTCCTATATGAGAAAAGAAAGCTAGATACAAACTTTGTGTAAAATCTCTGACAATGTTCTGGCAATTATTTGGCATCAAATAATGTCAAGGCAACTTATGTCAATAGATTTTTTTTAATCTTGAGACCTACTCAAACTCTTAAGTTTTAGAAACGTTTTATCAACTAATTATCTTTGTTTGAGATGATGTACTTTTCTTCTTTAGGTAAACTTGAATCTTTGAGTTTTGGAAACCAAAGAAATTTGTGTTTCAAGAAAAGTAAATTATCCCAACAAAAGATTATAGGTCTTTGTTTAGTTTATATGAAAACTTCAGAGACTGAGTTTTATTCAAAACTCAAAAATCTAGAGAAAGCAGTTGTGTGAAACTTCTTTTTTTTTTACAACGCATTACTAAGACTTGTGTCTGATTTACTTAAATCTACAGACACAATCCCGCACATGACATTTACTCAGTAACATCATTTATTAACCTGTGATTAAATGTTTGCCACAGACGTACATGTGCTGACTGGCCCACCAGTACAGCACTCATTTTTACCAGGCAAATGTGACTAATGCTAATTTATTTCTAAATCATTTATGGGGGAGGGGGCAATTTAATGTTTTTTAGAACTTGGATGCGTCCCCTCTGTACACCCTGGGATCTGCGCCCAAGAGCTGGTGTAAATCAAAAATGCTCCCTGTGTGGGGAAATTGCACTGAGTTGCAGTAGATGCACGTTTTGGCGTTTCAAGTCGGCAGAAGTTGGTAAATGAAATGGTACAGTACATTCATCACACATCCCTGCCAGCTCCACTGACATCAAAAGGGGATTTGTTGGCATCACTCCTCATCTTAAGTATTATGAATTCAACTTTCAGAGCCTTATTAGATGTTTTAACAAAGTAAGTGTTGAAGGTTAGCGTAATGGCGATGACACAAGCTTGGCTGTAATAGGCCAAAGATACTCTTTCATCTTTTGACAATGTCATTGCTTCACTGGAGATAAGATAAAAGAGGAGGTTGGAAAAAAAGGATCCTCCTCTTCTACACCTCATTTTTCCTCTCCCCCTTCTCACGACCAACTGTGGTTTTCCCTTCGGTGCTGTGATGGCTTAATTCCAGCAGCCCTCTGTGAGTGAGGGGTTAGAGGGGCGTGCAGAGCCGAGCTGAGCGGGGAGTAGAGCAGGCGTCAGCTGTAGTCTGGCACTGGTCAGAGGTGAAGCCAGCTAATGGACAGTGCTCATCCATCATGAGGCTCGGCAGGCCTGTCAGGGGCCCAGGGAGAGGAGCTGCCACTCTGGCCCGGCTGCCGAGTGACATCGGCTGTCTTCACACGCGGCAAAAGCAGGTCCTGATCGGCTTGAAGGACAAGAGAACCTGACACACGCAGAGAGCAGTCAAATCGTTGTTTCAGAAGGGAAGCGGACATCATACAGTGTGTAGAACAGTGTTCCTACAGGGAAGAACAGTGCTGTATAGAAGTACCTGTTTTTATTTAACATGATGATCCCACATACACTATGATTACCAAATGTCACTTTTTACTATTTTTACAGTGATTAACTAAAGGTTGTTCACCCAACTACAATAAATGAGATACCTCACTTATTAGATAATTTTATTTACTCATCTTTCTTCAGGAGATCTGTCTCTTGAGATTGCTCCCCCGCCCCCCAAAACAGATTAGGGGAATGGACATTTAAAATCTTAACTCGAGCCAGACTAGATATATCATTCAGCCACTATTATAGACCTGATATTGGGCTGTTACAGCTATATTAGTCCATACTGATACTGGTATATATATAGCAATATTGTCCAATGTATTGATATCAGAATTTTTTTACCCCTTACTGTTCTTACCAGCATTGGCCCCAAAATCCAGTATCTATTAGTACCTAATTTTAACAGTAACATTTCTGTTCAGAATAAGTGCCCCTGTTGCCTTATGAACTGGTTTAAGAACAACTCTTGGCAGGACAGATGTCCTTGCTGAGGGCGGTGCGGTCAACAGAAACCATCAGCAGAGGAACATTATCACAACTTGAGGACATTCTGTTTACAAGAAGCACTGTGTGACAAAAGCAAGGGAAATTGTAGGGATACCAAACACCCACACAATGGTCTCTTCTCCTTGCTGCCATCAGGGAGGTGCGACTGCAGCCTGAGGATTAGCACAAGTTTCTATCCATGAGACTTCCATGTTCTTCACTACTCCACTCTTGTTCATGTCCACCTCTCACCCATGCTTAGTTCAGTGCTCTGTGTCTCTTTTATTCTTGACTTTCTTTTCTTTAAACTTTTGAGATAACTCTATTTAAAACTAACTGATTTGATTTTGTAACTCTGCCTTGTTAGTCTACAGAAAACACTTGTGTTATGACTTTTTTTCTTTCTGTAGAAAGTTTGTTTAATAAAAACTAACACAGTGAAGTCTTTGGATTATCCAAAGTTACTAGGGATGCTGTTTCTGTTGAATTTTTCTAATGTAATCTAACAATATGTGAACCAAAACTATGTGCACGGCAACATACTAATGGTGGCAAATGAAAATATTATCAATTCTCGAGACTAGGGTATCCACAGACCTCAGAGGTATACTTGTCATATCTCACAGGTGTTTTATTCTATCATTCAAATTTTTCATGACTTTGTCAACCAATTTGTTCTTAACAAGATTATTATAGTTAACAAATACTAAACTAAGATTTTTAGTCAACTGAAATAAGACTACAAGGAAAACAACAAACACAACTAACTGAAATGAGTTTTTGTACTTAAAAAACTAAAATGAAATATAGAATACACAGCAAATGTCTCAAGTTTTGTCAATTTGGTCAAATTTGCATGCATCAAATATGAGGAGGCATCGGTGCATAATGTTTATTGAGGTTGGGACATCTACATGACTGTGAGTCAAATGCCTTCACAAAGTGTTGTATACTTATAAAATCTTGCCCCTGACAAATATCCCAGATATTATAGTGAAATAAAATCTAAAACTAATACTGAAACTAATGAAAAATAATAAATAATAAAGTTATAAGAAGTGAAGATTGCATGGTTGTTTCTTACAGTAGTTTATCTTGGTTGGTGGTCCTTGTATATTAAATATGTTGGCAGGATGAGGCTTAAAGCTACTGAAAATATGCCGTCAGGAGTGGTGCCTCTGTAATCTTCCATGGCTTTCTCCTCCTCACCTCCCAGTCAGTTCTACGTAAAGAGACAGGCTGGAGGTCGACATAATGGGGGCTGTGCGTTCCTCCCACATCTGCCACCTCCCCACTTGTGACTCTGATGGCATCTGCTTACAGAGTTTCCCTATCTTCTCTCTCAGACATACTTCAATGATAACATCCTCACACTGATCGGACGCTGGTCACAGGGGGAGCCACACCAGAGCTGGAGGCCTTGTTGGCTGAGGAGAACGCTCTAAGAGGAGGCTACAGCACACCGCAGACACTGGCCAACAGAGACAGGTGTCGCGTCGCCCAGCTAGCCCTCTACGACGGGCCATTTGCCGACTTGGGGGTAAGTGGATGTTTAAGCGAGATGACACATTTTGGCACTACCCGGCAGCACACATCTGGCCGCCTCCGCTCCTCGCGGCCCTTAATCCGATGTGAAGAACAGTGATCACGCAAAGCAGGCCTTAGTGGGTGGAGAGGGAAGAGGGCTTTAGAGAGAACAATGAACACCACCAAGGAAATTCCAAGTTTAATTGGTTCCAACCTTGTTTTTACAGGTTTTTGTTATTGTTATACAGAACTTCCAATACTGAAGTAATTTTGTTTTTTCTTGGATGAATTATAGCATCATTTTGCTGATTGTTACAGTCTGCTTTGCCAACAGTTGGTATTCACTCGCAAACTAAACACCCTCAGCAATGCAGAACATTGAATTTTCACTACAACTTTGCAGAGAATTTGTTTACATTTACTTACACTGATCCAGATCTTCAGGCTGACCTGCCACTCAGTGATGGTGTCTTTGTTCTGTTGTTCATCAGGACGGCGGCTGCTACGGGGATTTATTCTGTAAGGCACTGAAGACGTACAACATGCTGTGTTTTGGAATCTACAGATTAAGAGACGCTCATCTCAGTGCACCGAGCCAGTGTACAAAACGGTAAAGTATCTGCATTCAATCTGTGTCAAAAGGAATTTTTTGATGTGATAAAATGAGCAATAACAGACAGAGTACTTGATTAATCCCAAAGGGCAGTGTCACAGCACATCTGCGCTTCACAAAGTCACAAACACGAGTTAAGTGAGAAAAAAGTACAATTACGGTATTATGGTATTGCCTAATGTTGATTCCCTCAATGTTTATTATGATGCATTTGTTTTTGCAGTGTTATGGCAGATGCTTTTTGCACCCAGAGTGGAATAGCCAATGTGACTATATACACCAGGGTGTACAAAGCCTTGCATGGCAGAGACAGGCACTCAGGTGTCCATTGCCAACAATGCTATTTGCCAATGTGGCTATTTGCACCGAGGTTGGAATAGCCAGTGTGACGATTTACACCCAGGTGTATATAGCCGAGCATGGCAGAGACAAGCACTAAGGCGTCTGTAGCCAACAATGCTGTTTGCATCCGGTGTATAAATAGCCACTGTGGCTATTTATACCTGGCATACAGACATAGCAATGATCTTTTTCAAAACCTAACATAACCTAAACTAAGTAGTTTTGTTGCTTAAACCTAATCAAACTGTGACTGAAAACTGAAAATAATAATAAAGTGAAAAAAAACCCCAAAAACCTCTAAATAGGGTAAAAATTAAAGTTAACACTGACTTTTAATTTCACAATAGACTTGAATCCCTGTTTCCCAGAACAGTACTCAAACCCTGCACCCCATGGGAGAGTCATAGTTAACCCATTCACCATAACTTCTTATTTATAGAGAATTTGTCGCTCTTCATTGATAAACTAAGGGTTCAGGTGCAATATCCTATAGCTGCTGTGTAGCTATTCTCATCCTGGTGCAAACAGAGACTCTAATTTGTACATGCAATATACACTCCATTGCAATGTATTTTCTATTTTTTTTTCTAATATGAATTCACACATTTGTATGTATGAATCAAACTCTAATAAGAAAAAATACAATTTTACACATCTTTATTAAGTACTAATGAGTTTTTTTCCCCAAACATTCACCCATATTGCTCCTTCAAATGTTCTAGTGATCAAATATACTCAAGTATAATAAATGCATTTCGTCTTTCTTTGATCTCTTTCTTTATCCTTCACTATTTTCTGTTTCTCCACAAGGACATGAAAGTTTAATGTTTTCAAACATTTGTTTTCTGGGCAGGTATGTGATCACGAACCCACCATACGAGTTTGAGCTCGTGCCCACAGACCTGATCTTCTGCCTCATGCAGTTCGACCACAACGCAGGCCAGTCCCGGACAAGCTTGTCCCACTCTTCCCACTCCTCCCATTCCTCCAGCAAAAAGAGCTCCTCCGTCCACTCCATCCCGCCCTCCAACCGGCAAAACCGCAGCAGTAAGACCCGGGAGGCCCGTGACAAACAGAAGTACGTGCACTCAAGTGTCCTGTAGAGTTTTAGTGCATGTTAAGTGTTTTATATACCTGACCTGTATTTTAAACAGTAGGTGTGTGTGTTTGTGTGCAGACTGTGGTGAACACATGCACTGATAAACACTGTGTATTGTGTGTTTGTGGTTTTGTTTGTGTGGTTTGTGCTCTGCGTCCATGCCCGGTGTTTGTGCGTTTTGTTCATAATCATCTGCATGTGGTCTTCACTCTCACATCACAGCAATCATAACATGACATTAAACTGGTAAACTCATTTTGTGGAAACCTGGGCTCATTTATTATAGTCAAAGAATGTTGAGACTCTTTTCTTATAAATGAAGTCTGTGGCAGTGTAAACAGTAAAAACCACTTGTTTGGATGGCACGGCCATTGTGGTTGGAAACAAGCTCACATTAAAGGCCTCAACCACAGCCAAATAAGATGACATAACTCAACAAAACACACATTCAGTATGTTGTTCGGTCTACCTGTTGTATCTGTCTTAATATTTAGTCATTTGGTGTCTAACTCTTAATATTTGTGGAGTAAATAACCGTTGTTTGTTGGATATTTGTGTCATGATCAGTACACCTCGATCATGGATGTATTGTGTTGTGATTTACCTACTGTAGCTGGTGTTGAATATAGAGCTCATTTGGCTAACATTATTAATAAGCTGTTACTCATAAGATCACCCCTCATTAGCAGTGTTGATATTTTGTTATTCATGGTGCATCTGTACTGCTTTATTGCATGTCCATGTTGATTAGCAGGCTCTTATTTCCTGTTCTGTTTGTTATTATTATTATTATTTATTATTATTATTATTATTATCATTATAAGATTATTTCCAATTTGGTGAAATATTTTGACCTACATGTTAAACACTCCTTATTCTCCCCCCCAGATATAATTTAATTGTCATCTGGGAGAATAAAGTAACTGAACTTTGAAATCGTGACATACTCTAAAAGCATGCAGATTTGTTATGATTGTACTCAAGAATATTAAATGGTAGATGATAAGCCCTCATTACATCTTAAAACTAAGATGTATGATATAGCCTAAATACTGCAGTAACAATATGTAAGCCTTAAATAGACTGGTAGCCATTTGTCAGTTGTGTATTGACTGTAAATACGACTCACTTACAGTAGATTACTTACCTCTCTTTCTGAAGTGCAACAAGGATGAATAGAATGGGCCAAGGTATGCAAGTTAACGATTCTGCATGTCTTAGCAACCTTTTACCTGGGGTTCTGATCATAACTATGTCCTCTGTGGATATTGTTATGACGAGGGGAGTTTGTTTTATTTATTATGTTCTTCAGATGTTAAGTAAACCATGCCTCAGTTTAAGTTTTGCTTTCATCTGGAAAGCAAAATGTCTGCTGCTGCTCCTGCCTCCTCCCTGCCATGATCAGGACCATCTCCACATTGCATGAGGTTGAGACGAAACCCTCCCCCCTTCCTCCTTTCTTTGTGCCTTTACCTCAGTTACTCACTTGATGATATGAGTTTTCTTTTCCTCCAGACAAATCCTTTTTCACATTGTTTCTTTCCGTCATTTATCATGCCTTTTTATGATTTATTTCAACTTGAGATGGTTTGCATTGTGTGAGAGGTCTGTGTGTTTGCACATCTTCCCTCCTATTGAATGCTATTAGACGACTGTAGCAGACTTTTAGATGTCATATTTGTGCTCTCAAAGAGTACAGTGAGTAATTGTTGGGTCGCACTTTATTTTACAGTGAACTAAGACTTAGATGTAACATGCCGTAGTTTGTATTAAGTTAGACACAAACTAGAAATAATATGGTCTTTATTAGATGGTAAACAAACACAACTATATCCAAACTAGACACCAAACATCCTACAGTACACTGATGAGCCGTAAAACTAGAAATATGTTCTTTATTAGATAGTATTAGACCCTTTATTAGACTCTAATTAGACTTTATTAAAGGGTAATCTGGGATACATTACAACAGAACTGTACAGTAAAGTGTATTGTTCCCCACTTTATTTGACTTTAGGTTGACTTAGGTTAGTTATGTTAAACTAAACGGTGCAATTGTCCACAATGTGGAAAATTGTCTTTGGCCGCACCACAATCAACATGGGTCCCATACAAAACAGCACAAAATAGGACAATTAACAATATTAAAAAAACAATTAATTACAAAGATGTGGAAAGTATTTAGTTTCACCACAGTCAACATAGATTAAGATTACAATTTCTTTGAAGGTAATTTGGAGCACATTACAACAGAACTGTTCTGCAAACTTCAGTTAAATCACAAATCTGTTACTTCCATTTAATAACAATATACCAACCACATCTACCAAGTAAATGCCAACATTATAGAGTAATAAAAGAGGTAGGCATTGGTCTATTCTGTCAATTATATGGGACCAGCCAAAGAAAGTATGTCTCAAGTAGTAGATATGTGATTTCAATTTAGTTCAGTTCTATTGTAATGTGTCTCTTATTTCCCTCTGATAAAGTCTCATAAAGGGCTAATAGTGGGAAATAATGGACATTAGTTTATTAGTTATGTCATAATGTGTCCTTAATTACTGTGTAATAAAGAATACTAAGGGTTTAACTGTTGATAATAATACACTTTAGTTTACAGCACAGTTCTGTTGTAATGTGTCCCTAATTACCCTCTAATAAAGTTGTCTGATAAGAGTCTCATAATGTCTAATAAAGAATATAGTATTTCTAGTTTTTGTCTAATTTGATACAAAATACAGCTTGTTACATCTTGTTGGTGTACTGTAAAATAAAGTGTGACCAATTATTGTACCAGCATCAGCATAAAGCACAGAGTAACAACATGTTGCCCGACTGTACAAACCCAGATCATAGCTCACATGTAGGTCAGGCTGATTCAAATCCCCCTGATGCAGCCAATTGCTTACTTCTTCACACAACTTTAAGAAAGTGTGTCCAGCCCTGTGCCATCGGTCACACCAAGAAAGTGGGAGGTGTGACCAATTTAAAGTCTAAATTGAAGGGGGATATGAGTCTGTAAGTTTCCTCCTTGTAACCCCTGTGCACCTGATATGGTGGTTTGAGGCGACATCACTAAGTTCACCGTATCAGCAGCAGACTCTGGAGAGAGATGGCAGACATCTTGCTTCACCTCAGGCACAATTCTACACATCAAATGCCTGTGCTGTAACACACGGCCCCGCAGCCTTAAGCTTGCTGACACACACACACAGACACACACACACAGACACACAAGCCCACACAAATGAATCTCCACACATGCAAGCCTGCATGTACATGAACACACACACACAACACACACGGTTTGCTCCACATAGCAAAGTTAAAATTTGATATTACAACTTCACCCAAAAGGAAGTGACATGTTGAATGGCATTGCAGATGCCTGTGAAGTGCTTGGAGAGAGTTTACAAACTTCTGACAGCTGGCATACACCCTTACCTCTCCTCACACCGCGCTGAGAAACAGTGCTCTCATAGCCGACTTTAACATGAAGAGATTCTCTCCAAAATGACACATCCAAATCTTTCAAGTCTCTTTTCTCACATAATGACTGTCAGCATGAGAGCAAAGCTTACTTTGAAATGTTGTGACTGTTCAGGATATAAGCAGTATAATGTGTAAGTTTAAAGGACCAGCTCATCCAAATCACAAAAAACAAACATATTTTCTATCTTAATGTAGTGATACCATCCAAATAGTTACATTTCTTTTTTTTTTTTTTTCTTTTTTTATTTACTGGGGTTTGAGATATTTGTCTCTGAGATTTCTTCCTCTACCCCAGCATAATGGAATTGAATGAGATTTTGTTTGTGGTGCTCACAGCATTGAAAATTGCCTAAAATAGCATCAACACCAAGCATGAAGCAACATCTCTTTGCAGAAACAGTACAGCTGTTAAAAATGTTTATAAGGAGTATTTGTGTCCATGTTTATTTTCCTCAAACAGCTACTGCACAGGTGTTACAGTTGCTATAGTTTGCTAACAACATACACACCAACTCGCAGAATTCACCAGGAACTCAGTCTCTTTGAAATATTTTCCTCCAGTCTTTCTCCTCAGTCCTTTGTCTGCACATATGCATAAAATGGAGTCATAAAGCCTCAGGATAAATGTGTCTTTGCCTAAATTAGTGAAGCCTCAGGCAAACTCATGACTGTTGGCGCCCTCCACCATTGGGTTTATATGCAACTGCACCACTTCTAAAATTTTGTTTGATTCCCAGAACCAGCTCAAGAGCTTTTTAGGTACTATTACATTGTAGAGAGCAGTTCCTTTGAAAACTGGGGAGACTGTTGCGGTGAGCACCACAACCCAAATTCCGTTTTCCTTTGTTCTATTGAGATGGCTTTAGAAATCTCACTCAGAACCCAGGCCAAATAAAAATATCTGCATGACTAGATATCAGAGGGAACACCTGACCGGACCATGTAACACTTTAGAACTGAACAATACTCTTCAAATGATTTTTTGTTTTACCTAAAATGGATGTTATGTCAGAGTCCTGCACGGGTCCACTTTTGCAAACCTGCAACTATGAATCTGAGTACCAGAACTGACCTGTTACCTTCAATTATATCTAAGTAAAATATGTACCTGACCCAACCACACTCATGATTAAACATGCATACAGTCACTCACTTGTGTCCTCAAATAACTCTTCCTAAATCCTGCCCTTTTCTTCTTGCAAAAGTTTGGTCTCTAGGTCAACTTTATCCTTTTCTGTAAAAGTGACATATATGTTAGCAAAATGATAGCTAACTAGCTAGCAAATGATTAATGTAGATGAGCTAACCAGTTAGCTAGCATTTTGCTAACATTAGCTAACTTAAGATGTGAATATGTTTCTTTTACAGGTCTCCCAGCAACATCTTTTAACCGTCTTCCCAATGAGCTTTTCTTTTCAACATAAACAAGCCTAGCATATAGCATATCTAAGTAGAAAAAAACAGAAAAGGAGAAAGTTGACTGAGGCACTAAGTTAGCTAAACTGTTATTGGAGCTCATAGCAAAAAGGGGCGGGACTTAGGAAGGGTCAATTGGTGCAGCACCTGTGCAGCTGTAGATATGTTTCCTCAGCGACGATGTCCCTAGCTGGCAGCTATCACAAGTTTCTTATAGTCTCTGATCACATCAAATTTCTCCCAAATGTCCAGCTTTGACTGCAACAATATATTGTCCACAACTTGGTATTTTTTCCTTTATTTCATCCATTTTAGCTAGCAGCTAGCCTACATTGCTAACATTGTGTTGGATCAGACAGTGATGTCCCATTATTTGGCTGGATTTTTATTTCTGATTTCTCCAGGGAATACATACATATTATTGTATTGTATGTGATATATTATTGTTCTCACCTGCAGCCCGTCCACAGTTAGTTTATTTTTGCCTGTGCCCATGCATTTTTTTAATACTCTATACATTACTTTTTTGCAGGTTACTTAGGGTACGCAACCTGGTGCAGGACTCTGTTAGGTGTTTTAAAATGTACTGATAAAATAAAACACTAAAATCTACAATACACAGTAAATTCTATATCCATCTACTTACACAGATGTACTTGATTAGAAAATGACATTCAAATTGGCTCAGTGCACCATAACACAAACTGAGACTGGACTTCACGGTTTGATGCTGATCACAAAGAATGCCATGCAAATCTATTACTTAAACTGAGGCAGTATGGTTGTTGAGTAATCCCATGTTGCACACTTTGTCAGACTAACTCTACTTTTCTCTTCTTCCTCTCCTTGTTGCCTTGTCCTCTTCAGAAAAGAAATGGTTTACAGATGAACCAGAAAATGCCTACCCACGGAACATTCAGATCAAGCCCATGAGCACTCACATGGCCAACCAAGTCAACCAATACAAATCCACTAGTAGTCTGATTCCACCAATCAGAGAAGTTGAAGATGAATGCTGAACACAGGGTTTTCTTGCTGACTCACCAGACATCTGTACGCTCTTACAAAGGAGAGGGGAAGCGATCACCCGTGGAGGAGTGATGATGATGATGTATGACAGGGACGTTGAAGATTGACACATTTCTCTTCGCTCATTCTTCTAATCAAGGGTTGGACAGGAACCCAAACTGGAAGGGACCTCCTATGTGTATACCTTTAATGTTACTTCCATGCTCTTGGACATTTGTTTTATTTATTAATGTATCCATAGTGATGTACATAATGACAATCAAATAAGGATTGTACAGCCCCTTCCCCCCTAGCACTTTTTGGAATTATTTTAAGAGTTGACAAAAAAAGAGAGTACTTCCTGTAATTCTTTGCAATAGTTCACCTCTTCGTGTGACCAGACTCCATGTCTACGGTGGCTGGTTATCAACTGGAGGATGAGGGTTGCAGCGATAAACTGATCATATCATCTCCCAAAGATCCGCCCAGATGTCAAACCAGCTGGGCTCGTCGACTTCATATCTCCTGTCTGCTTCTGTTCGATTTGCACTAAAACTGAACAAGTTTCTTTTGACAGAACAACTGGAACCATCAGATTCCCCCTCAATAAAACGTCGCAGAGGAGATGATGGAAGGAAGGGAAGGAAGGGAGGGAAGGAGGGAGGGCTGCTTGGCTTTCGGAGGCATACTAATCTTGTTCTTAGGTTGTTGTACATCATGTCATTGCTTAAGGTTTGCTACTTCACCGTTGACTTGTCATGTTGAGTGAGAGCATTCCAGTCCTGCAAAACAAAAATCATCTTGCAAAACAGTAGTCTAAAAAACTCAGAGAACGGTGCAGTGTTGGTGTTTGCTGGCTGAAAGAGAACCCTGTACCTACACGTCTTCTGCTGATACGTCAGATCATAAAGCCTGTGGCTCTGTTTTAAGCTCCTATCGCATGATATGTGCCTGAGCCCCCTTCTATAACAGATACAGTGTGGTTGATCAACCTGAATACATGAGAAGGATGTAACAAAACAACCTACACTGTCCTTCATGCGTTCAGGAGCATTTATGTACAAGCTGTGTGTGTGAGTGTGTCTGTGTGTGGGTGTGTGTGTGTGCGTATTGCAGCCACCTGTCCCCTCAGTGCTGTCATCTCCTCCATCGGCTTGTATGTGATGGTGCACCTTTGAAGGAACAGCATGTTGGCTCTAAAAATGAAAGTCATGGTAGAAAAGAAACAGTAGAATAGTCTGGAGGGTTTGGATCTACTAACAAAAACATGTTGCATCAAAAAAATCCCCAACTATGATTGAGCAAACACAATTAGCAGCTGCGTGCCCACCGTTGACACTTTGCCACGATATCCGTGGCAGAATTGGGATCACAAAGAGTGGTGGTACATTTTCTGAATGTTTTGTCTGTTACACAAAGTTCACGTCTTGAGGAAAGAAAGAAATGCCACGTATCGCATAAAGTGGGCATAAATGGGTCCTCCTTTGATCAGAGCAACTGCCTGGCACAGGGTTGGCACGAGGCAGTAAAGAGCTTGGATGTTCTCCGTTGCCAATCCAGATGTCACACGCCTCAAAACTCTCAGGAGTTAAGCTGCTGTGTTCGGTCCTCTAACGTGGGGTAATGCTCAAACATAGTTTGGTGGAGATGCAACAAGGCCACAGACTGCTAGTAAGGACACTGGAGAGGAACCTGTGTTCTTTATGCTAGCCAGTGTGCAATGTGAGTGTGTGTTTTGCACATATTTAGGCGCTGACTAGATCCAAATCCAGCTGTGATAGTGATGGAGGATTGAGGTGGTAGCCTTGTTCTCCTAACACATAAACTTCATACAAATATGTAGTTGGATTTTTACATTTAAACATAATTATTTTGTATCCATAAACATAATCAATTTGTACTTATTTTTCTAGACAAGAACCAAGTGAAAAGTACTAAAGGAGATAAAAAGACTCAAATAATATCTTTAATTACAACTACATATCAAAGGATTTTGTGTTTGACTATATCACCGTTGATTTCACATCATACTAAAACTAAAGATTATTTTTTTACCCCCCTCTTTAACAAGCTGCATCACTCTGGAGCCAATAAAGCTTAGACTAGCTTGCATTGTGAAACCACCATCTTCAGCCTGGCAGCTCAGCTCTGTTGAGTGCTTGTAGAAGCAAACTAAGGCTCATCTGAGGCCTCTATTAGTTGCACAGATGAGCTGTGTCTACTGAATCATGTGTCTACTACTAAGCATGCCATGCAGACGGAGAGATAGGTGTAAAGGAATTATGTATCGGGGGGGTAAATGTTGTATCAGAGTGGTTATAATAACGAGAACACAGAGTCGCTCCCTCTGTGTGCAGACCAGAACTGAATGACCTTCATTAGATGTGTTTGACCTAAATTAGGTCCCTAGTGTGGAGGGAGAGTGTGTACACTACAGCACAGTGTGCTGGTGTTTTCCACAAAACATGATTTTAAATAAGACAGGGAGACGCTGTGTGTTTATTGCAGTGATTCTCCTCTATAGGCTATAAAGGAAAATTCTAAAAAAAAAAAAAAAAAAGAAACAATTTTGGGGAAAAAAACATAATATTGTGCTAAATATGTTTGTGTAAATTCAACCCATTATATAGACCATATTTCTTTTTTCAAACAAAATGATCTGAGCTTCAATGTCCGTCTATTGGGTGTGTTGCAACTATACTGAAGCCTCATACACATTGTCCTGAAGTGAACTTTTGAACTGTGATTACATCGTTGTCACACTTTGTAGCAAATAGATTTCTTTTCAGAAAATATGTGAGTAAAAATGTATGTATAATTGGGTTGTTAATGGCATACCTGCTAGCCTGAACAATAAGGAACTATTAATATTTGATAATGGCAATGACTCATTATACATAGAATCGACAAACTGATTGTTATGTTGAAAAAAAAAGACAAATGTCTATCTTGAAAATGAAAGATTCTGAATTCTTGTGGAATGCGGAGACTTGGAGTGAAAGTCAGGCGGAATTTGATCTGGTTTATCAGCCATCACAAAGATGGAAGGTAGCACCAATTCAGCAAAGGTTATCAAAAAGAGAGAACATCCTTAATTTTCCTGTTTTTATTACTTTGTGTTATTACAGGGTTTACATTCCATTTTGTCAGCTTGTCATCTGTCACAGTCTGCCACAACTGCTTCTTATTTGTTTACAGAGTATTTTTGAGGTACTTAAACACAGCATTGTTCAGAAATGAAACAGTACATGCTGCAAACTGGCATTAATATGAACTCACAAAGTAATGCACCATTTTTTTTTTTCATTACACTTGATTAACTGTGCTTTTTCTACCTGAACCCTCATTGTGCGACTCATTCAGGCTCTTTACAACACTGGACTGAGATGTCTCTCCTTCCTACACCTTTGTCATATGTCTCTATTAGATGTTTTAGGTCTTTGCATTGTATACCTCTAAAGTTTTTAGAGTGTTTTTTGAAGTGCCATGAAGAGTTTAGTTGAGCAAGCATCCTTCAGTCATTCAGGGACACACGCTCGCTTCGAGGGAGCTGAGTCCAAGTGTTTATTTCCACTGTGAGAACGGTGTCTTATACTGGCATGGAGAACATCCAAGCCATCAATGCCTCCATGCCAGTATAGTGCCAGGCAGTGCAAGAGGTCAAGAGGAGGGCCCATACTAAGTCCCACTATAGCGACAAGTGGCATTCAGGAGGTTGTCTGTGCTGTGTGCTTGGTTACAGGTTATCAGGTTGTGTCATGTAGTGTAGTTAGACATGGATGACTGAAAGATGCACATAAAGGCCCACGCCTGTAACACCACATGTGTTGTTGTCCACGGAATAAATCAAAGACTATGATGCGTCATACAGTATGTTGCATTATTTTTGTTATTCTATTTTTTGCTGTAAAGGATGGATATAATAACTTATTTGCTGGGAATTGTACTAGATATAATAGAACATATAATACTTATGGGGATGGGAGGTGGGTGTCAAGTCTTAATAATACATTAAAATTGCATTCAGCAATTTTTATGTTTGTTTTTTTAAGAAAAGTTGCAATTTTTTTGTTAATTTTTTTGGCTGCCTATCAGTTCAGGAAGAATTCAGGACATTGCTCTTGTGTATCACAGATAGGATTTGTCGGCACATCGTCATCGCAGCAAACAGGAGTTTGACATAGCAGTCTAATTAGTTTGGATGTGTTCTAGACATGATGGATAAATGGATTATTTGATGGTGCTGAGTTGATCTACCTGACTCTGTCAAATATAATCTGCTGATAAATATACTGTCTTGTACAAAAAGTTTGTACATAGATTGTACATGGTTTCTTTTTGTATTTTCTCAGATTAAAATGGATGTATTTGTGTTCTAAACCATGAAATTCTCCTCTTTTTTTTATTCCAACTGCATAGAAATGTTTTATGCCCAGTGGTGGAAGGTGATTAAGTAGTATTCACTGTATTTACTTATTTTACTGCGATTGCTTGAAGATACTTTGCAAATTTGATCAACTTGTCACATATGTTGCATTTTTAGAAATAAAAGTACCCAACATTTTGGGAGGTGGTTGAAATTATTAACACCCTGAACTGCTACAACATTGCTAGATGCAACTGTTGCTCAAACATTATTTGAAGAATAACATAAATAGTTAATCATTATCATCGTATAATAATCAATATCACTTTTGAAAGGTACAAGTGTGATATGTTAATAAGAAACGACTGAAGGTAAAGTTCAAAAGAAAACATCCATAAGTATTATTTAGTGAGCATTTGTAACTCAAAACTTCAGTTCATCTGCCTCATCAGAGCTGTGTGGGTGTGGTTTGATCCGATTTGATTGACAGTGCCCTGACAACATAAGCAAACAACCACACAAATGTTGTCACATTTTGATTCAAATGTTGCTTAATTCTGATTGGTGCAGGGGCGTGTATGAAATCACCTTTTTTCCCCCAGCTCATTCCTGCCCACTTCAAACCAGTGAAAAGAGCAAAGACAGAACAACACAGGCAGTCAATCTCAACTGAAATAACAAACACTTCTAAATTTGGCAGGAAACTGGGTAACGCTTTAGATTACAGCCCACAATGCATAGCATAATTCTAATTTATAGTGTAATGTTTTGTACTAATGGTGTACCAGAACAGGACATACTGATATTTACATGTAGGTACAAGAGAACAAGCTATGTAATATTTTTTTAACTAGGAGGGACAGGGGGCAATTGTAACCAAGGGCAAATGTAACATCAGAAACACTAGAACACTCAGAAATGCTAGAGTGATGAAACTTACTCTGCACATGCTCGGTGGGATTCTCTCACTGCCTACGAAAAAGATGCAGGATCGTTTCACCTCAGAAGTTTTCAACAACAAAAAAATATTTTGAGGTAAGACAATTATACTTTTTGGATGATCATGATGGAAGGATGAAGTGTTTTTCTTTGTGTAAAGTTTAGATGACTGCTAATTAAACTGTATTCCTATTCTGTTAGTACGGGGTACAGTATGACCTACTGTGCAACAAAGTATTTGGGAAAATGGACTAATAAGTTCTTCAGCATTTTATAAATTGTTGTACACAACAATTATAAAACAATTCATAAAAATTATCCTTATTCTTTATTTAATATGCTTGGGTTACGTTCTAAATAATCATGGGGTACATTTATGTTTTACTTTGCAAAGGTCCAGGGTAAAGAGTATTGTTAGGAATCTATATGTTATGAATGTGTGTTATTAATAGGGCTATGCATTGGCAAGAATCTGGTGATACAATATGTATCATGATACAAAGGTTGCAATTCAATATATTTCAGTACATTGCGATACTGTAAGTATCTACTATTTTTAAATCTAATTTTAGGAAAACTGTCAGTATACACACCACCATGTGCATAAAATATGAGTTAAAAAAGTTTACTTTTTAATGTAATCATAACAATTAAGATAGATAAAATCATGCCTATCTTACAATCTGGCACAACACAAAATTATCCTCTTCCATAAATCTTTGCATGCATGATGATATCATGATACTGTGTTCCTGAGAATCAATACAGCATCACAAAACATAATATCATAATATTGAAGTGCATCAGTACTTTCTTACATAGGCCTGTATGAACAGTGTGAGGTACAACATTGTACTTATAGGGGATTTGAGAAGCCTACAGTACAGTGCAGATTTATATATAACACATAATAATATATTTACACTGCAAATTGGGAATCAAAATGTTCTATATTGTGGGCCGTAATCTACATAAAGTTTTACCTAAAGTCAGCACTGGGCCTTATCAAACCGGGCCCTGCCCATCACAATCAGACATAATATAACATAATGTCAGTGAATGAAAGAAGTGAAAGTATGCAGCTTGACCAGTGACCAACAACAGTGAAATGTGCTGCAGTAATACAAAGGAGGAGTCATAATAGCAAGGCCAAGATAATGATGAACTAGCCTGCCTGACAAAATCCGGCGTTGGAGCACCATAACAGAGTAAAGCATCTTCACTGTCAGAGCAACTTCTCATATATAAAAACTGGTGATGGTGCACCTCTACATGGATGAAAACCAAATGCGTTAACAGGTGACAGCGCTCCTCAACATGGATGAAAATACAGTAAGCTATAACAGGTGACGGCGCACCTTAAAACAGATGAAAATGCAGTAAACAAACAGGTGACAGCGCACCTTAAAACAGATGAAAATACAGTGAACTATCACAGGTGACGGCGCACCTTAAAGCAGATGAAAATGCAGTATAGTCGATGATGGCGCACTTTCACATTGATAACAGTCTTCATGTCTACATTTTGGCATTAGCAATAAACAAAAACACAACTGTGTTGTTTGATTATTTGTCAAGTAAAATAATACATAAGTTTTACTTACATTGTAGGTGCACTCTCTTTAATACATCTATGGGATGTATTAAAAAGAGTGCACCTACAATGTAAGTAAAATGCCTGTGCTGCTTGTCTTTCTGAAACTTTCTGAAATAAAATTATTTTTGGAAGCTGCATTTTCTTTCTCTGCTGCTTCTTTCAATTCTGGGTTCTCAAACTTACTTTTGTGTTTGTATATTGCTTTTTTCTCACTTACTTGCTATCCTGACATTTCACTCACTAGCTTTCTGTTGATTTTCCCTCGCTGTAGTATTGCACATGTCCATAACTGTAATAACCCAGACTTCCACACAGGCAAACTTTGTTCTTGAACATGAAAGAGCCAATTAATCCTTATTTAAACTTAATTTAGAAACGTGACATAGATGTATGAGTCAGTAAACGATAAGCTCGTATATTTATTTGTTGAATGACAGCAACTATGTTGCACCATGACCTAAGTGTCTTGACTGAATAAATACTATAAATACCATCCACACCGCAACAAAGAGATGGATGTTGGTAAGTGGCAGCTACAGCACAATATTATACTGTCTTATGAAGATTAGGGCCCCAAATCTGTTTAGTGAATAATTTGAGACTCGTGCACACAGGCCCTAGTTAGTTGCAGGCCCTAATACAAATGCATTACCTGCATATATGGTAGTACCGCCCCTGGTTACCTGAATGTTCATGAAGGACTTCCTTGCTCATAGTAAGAAGCTGATGGTTTAGGTAAAGGATCTGTGTGCTTCTTCCACCTCTGGGGTTAACACTGATAATAGCTCACTATTTATTTACCTGGCACTTTTGAAACACATCTACATCAAACATCATGATAAATATCAGTGCATTCACATTGTCACTTTACCACTTTACAGTGTGTACACAACACACAGGTACTGTAAAATTGCAATAGACCCAGTGCCTGACCTTGACTATCACCAGGGGAAGCCTGAGCTAAATGTATATTGTATTTTACCAATCCCCACCCTGCGGAGGGGTCGGTGACCCCGCAGTCCAAGTCACACCGCCAATCCGCTTATCCATTGAGCCTGGCATTAGTCTTGATTTACGTTTACTGACATGCTATTAGCTGCTCCATCACTTTCACCTGTCAGACTGTCAATCAACGGGGATCCACAGTGATGGGTGGGAATAGCATTCGAATCACATCCTGTCCACACTGCCTCGTATATCTCCATGGAGACGGTGACAGTGGATGAGCAAAGGACATCATAGCAGGTATCTCTGCCTGCTCTGTCATGTCAGCACCGTGAATGTTTGTGCATCACATCGGGATGTGTAGCATCTTAATGTGGATCAGGTTTGCAGATACAGTTATTCCAGGGGCAAATGATATATTGAGGAAGTAATCCTCTTTCCTCTGTTGGAGCTTTAACATGTCTGGATGGTGATAAGCATGCCATTAAACAGTGCCAAAGTTAAAGGACGTTTAACCTTTATGTAACGCAGCAATTTTCTACCTGAAATAATCTGCTTCTAGATGCAGTGCACTAAACACTGTGTCGCCTGTGTCAAGGGTACTGAGATATCTCCTGAGAATCCTTCAAACATCATGAGCAGCACCAATTTCTGAGGTGTTATGATGAGGCAGGATGACTTCTCAGACATCGACCCACTCCTCTCTCTCATAGCTAGAAATCAGTGGACATCTCATAAGTCTCTGGGCCCTGCCTGCCCGCCTGCTCCACCTCCTCCTCCTCCTCCATACTCCTCAGCTGAAGTGTGCAATTTCACACTCCAACGTCAAACAGCCGGTCAGAAGGAGAATGTATGACCCACCCTGGCATTTGTCCTCATTTCTCTCTCAAATGTGCAAACACTATTACCCTTGGGTTATCTTAAGTGGTGTGGTGAAGATTCGCAGCCTCTCCTCTCTTCTCCTCCGCCAGACACGCCATCAAAACACGACAAGGAGCAAGGGGGTAAAGACGGAGTGAGGCGGAGGGGGAAAGCGATGGAAATGGAGCAGATGTTTGTGTGGCTGTTGATTTGTGGTCTGATAAGGGTGCTACACCAGCAGCTGGAATTGATGGCTTGTTAGTGAGGACGGGCCCCTCTGTGAGTTGTTTTCAAAATGATTGATTTACAATAAAGTGGCTCCGGGTGTGTGCATGCAGGCAGAACTGATGCAGATCGATCCCACTGAAATTGATTGATCAGCCATTTAGCTTGGCAGTGTGTTTACCGAACGAAACCGAGCAGGACTCTCCTCCAGGCATCTCTGCATCCCCCTCTATAAAGCAAAGGAGAAATGCCACCTCTGGGCCTGTCTCATTGCTTTGGCGTGGCAGCGAAAACAAGCCATATCAGAATATGAACCATAAAAACGTAATCATACAGTGAGAAACACTGGCATAAACGTTTACGATTGTGTACTTTATTCTGCTATCAATGTGCCCTTCTGCCACTTGGAGATACTATGCCTTTAAAAATAATGACTTGCGTGCTCCATGCAAGGGGAGGAATACTGTCTGCCTTATCGCAGTGTCACATTGAGACTTTCAGGGGGAGTCATAGAAATAACTAATAACAGTGGATTTCAGTAAACAAGCAGCTCATTCTCAGTCATACTTAGACAGAGGTGGCAAAAGTACACACATTTGTTACTCACGTAGAAGTATGGATACTTGTGTGAAAAAAGACTGGTAAAAAGTAGAAGTACTCATTAAACTTCTTTCCTCAAGTAAAGGTGAAAAATACAGGCTTTGTGCGTTCCTTTTGGTAACCAGAAAAAAATGACTAAAAATATATATATATTTTTGCTCAAGGCCAATCACTACAAGCATTCTTCATAAAGAAGAACCTTAGAAAAGTATCAAATAAAATACTCTATTGGTATCAGTATGACTTTAGGGGTACTGGTATTGGTACTGGTATCTTAATTTTTTAAGATCTAAGCCCTCTGAAGGACATTTCTACCAGGTGTTTCTCTGCAAAACAAACAGAACCTCACCATTTCTCCTCAGCCAAGTCTCCCTCTCTGTCTGTTTCATCTTGTGTTTCACTGTTTTAATCTTGTTACATCTTTTTCATCTTTTATGTAATTTTTTGTGTTGTTATGTCTTTTTCATCTTTTACATAGTTTTCTGTCTTGCTACTTTTTTGTCTTTTACATCATTTCTAATCTTGTTATCTTTTTTACATCCCTTTTCAGTTTGTTGTGTATTTTACGTCCTTTTTTGTCCTGTCTTTTTTCGCAGTTTTGTCTTGTTACATCTTTTTTCTTTCTCTGTCTTATGATATCTTTTACATTGTTGTTTGTTTTACATTGTTTTATGTCATTTTTCAACCTGATCCAGGTCTTCTTTGGCCTTTATGTAATTTTTTGCCTTGTCATTTTGTTTTTGTCTTGTTACATCCTATTACTAATATTTAATATTAATATTTAATAATATTAATACATTTAATATTTGTGTTAAAATCAGGCAGTAAAAGTAAAAAGTTGTCAGAAAAATAAATACTCAGGTAAAGTACACATACCTGAAAATTATACTTAAGTACAATAACAAAGTATTTGTAATTAGTTACTTCCCGCCTCCATACTTGAAGCTGACACTACAGCAACCTTTACCTGTTTTAGTGGTGTTCGGTTAACTATCATACATAATGCAGAATAGCCCTCAAGTCTTAAAGTGCCTCGACTGTGGACAGTGTCTTTAGCAATTTTTCCAAACAGTGCATACAAGGGTCTCCATGTACATTTTATATTGATGGATATAGCACAAGAACATTGTTTACCATGTGACCTCTGTGACTTTTCCCCACTTCCTCCCTGCCAAAGCAAACCTCTCCACCACTCGGCTAAGGACTTAAATCACCTGTCCTCAGACGCCTCATCCTGTTATTTGGATAATTGCCAACAAGAGCAAGCTTTTCCATTCTCACGACAGCATGCAGTGGCACCATCATGTTCCTTATTAACAATTTTACACACTTGGTCGCAGCGAGAGGGTGTCAGAATGCCAATAATATTTACCGTCTGCTGTGCGGGCTATTCAGGGGAGGCTGAGTGTTGCTGATTGCCCTGACAGAAGCTGACAGCACCCTGAACCTGAGATCCCTGCAAATCGACTCAGCAGAGTGTCTTCTTCTCAAGGCAGCAGCAGGGTGTGCCTGTGGCCATGAAGCTGGTGATGGAGCACAACACAACATTCATGTGTTAGCACAAACAAAGGTAATCTTTCTCTTTATCTTTAAACACACACTGAGCTGATAGGATTATAATTTATATAAATAATGACATCAGATCAAGGGGGAGAATCATATAAAGATAGGATTTAAAAACAGACTTAAAAGGACAGTTCCCCCCATAATGAAAAAAAAACAACAACATATTTTTCCTTTGGCCTGTGGAGCTATTCATCCATCTAGATAGTTTTGGTGTGAGTTACAGAGTTTTGGAGATATGAGTCAAGGAAATGTCTGCCTTCTCTTGAATATAATGAGGCTAAATGGCACTCGGCTTGTGGTGCTCAAAGCACTAAAAAACAGCAATATCTCTTTCCAGAAATCATAACCTAGTTACTCAAGATAATTCACAGACCTTGTTGTGAGCAGTTTCATGCAGAAACTACTTTCTTTCTACTACAAAGAAAATAGTTTCTACATGAAAACTGCTCACAATAAGATCTGTTAATTATCTTGAGGAACTAGGTCATGATTTCTGGATAAAGACATTGGTGTTAAAATCTTTTATTGTGAATTAGGAAATTTTTTGAGCGCAGCCAGCACCCTATCAGGGCCCCAGATCTGGAGACCATATGCTTGGTGTGGACTGCACTGACCACAAGAAGCATGAATCATGAATGATAAGCTAGCTAGCTAGGTACTTTATTAGTATGTTAACATCAAATGGCTAATCAACAGTAGACTTCAGAATCTTACCTGACGTCTCTGCAGATTTGCAACTGTGCACCAATATCTTGCATTTGGCAGCACCATGACTTTCCAACAGTGATTAGCGCTTCTTTTTAGACATGCTGCAAATGTTAGTGTAACTGTCTTTCTTCTTCTGTTATAGTAATGGTAGATTAGAGGCTTTGTGGTACTGTGAAAGAAAGTTTTTCTGGCTGACAGCAATTCTGGTTTTCAAAGGAAAGTAAAAAGTAAAACTATCAAGTATTTATTTAACATTAAAAATGAAATGATATGATAAAAAATACACATACACCAACAAACAACACCACGTGAAAACAGAAAAAAGAAAACGAAAACGAAAACATCATCACAGGTTATTTACTGATGTTACTAACTAAATGACGTGTGTGCCAATTGTGTCTGTAGATCAGAGTGACCATAAAACACCTGCTTTTAAAATGGAGTTTGATTTGACAGTCTGACCACTTAAAAGACCGCTGGGAGCAGAGGGTACTCAGCTAACCTACCTTCTAGTAATGAACCTTAGAAATAGTTGGAGGTATACCGACCTGTCCTCTCTGCTCGTAGTAACAGTTCACGTAATACGCACACACTGCAATCAAAATACAGAGAGTGCTTCTGCTAGTTTGAGAACCACTGATACGATATTTCTTGCTCCTTCATTTTCCCTTTGAGAATAAACTGTCCGTTTTAGACATCATTATGGGTCATTTAGTAAATCAATGAGCTAAAACATTTAAAATAATTTTCCAAAAGAGCTGGGAGGCAGGTAAATGAAACGGCTGTCTTGGGGATTATTGAGCCTCCTCAGTCAATCCATCCAGTCTGTAATGATTTCCATAACATTGATGTGAAAAATGTTGATACCAATTATCACATTTCCCTTTGACCCCCGATGGTTTCCACTGGAGGTGTTAAACATCACTTTCAAGCACACAGTATACACACACATCTGGTTACACTGCATCACCTCAAACATATCAATATCAATATGTGCAGCTGCATGTGTGTTTGTGTGTGTGACAGAGAAGGAGAGCGACAGACGGAGAAAAAGAGAGATCCAAAGACTGAGCCCCATCCCAATTCAGCCGTGATAATAGTTTCCATGACAATGAGGCATGCTCAGCGCATCAGTTGTGGCCCAGATAAACAGTGATCCTTTACGAAAACAAGAAGGTCATTACAGCAGCTTGTCAAATCAATGCCCAGTGTGTCCAAGTTGATTAAGACATCTCCCCTCAGCTCTGACACTCCGTCAATAGCAGCAGGCGCACAATGCAGTGGTGGGTGGGGGGATGTCTGTGGTGGAGGATTCGTATTTGTGTGTGTGTGTGTGCATGTAAGAGGGTGTACTCTCACGCACACATGCACACACCTACGCAAACACACGCACAGTACTCAGATGATTGGAGTGAAATACCCATCAGTCAGGGAGCCGAGGTGGACTAATGATTCCCTGTGCTGCCTATTAGAACTACATGACAACTCAATCCTGCTCACGGAAAGAGAAATGGGGAGGAGGGGGGTGATGGGATGGGAGGGTGGGGGTGGTGGAGGGAGTGAATAAAGAGACAGAGGAAGAGGGGAAGAAAAGAAAAAGTGACCTTGTAGCAGCATCATTTGAGGCTGAATTAAATTGGCAAGAGCAGCTAATCTTTACCTGGGGGCGATTAACAGAATTAAAGGAGAACAACAAAGGCACTGGGGTGCGCTTTTCTCTTTTTTTTCTGCCTCCACTGCCATTTGAAATTTGTGTTGAATGTCCTCATCTGGAAAAAGTTGGTGAATCTTCCTGCCTGAGCCCGCCGCTGATGGTTCACTCTTAGAAATAAAGGTGCTAATGAGAACCATAAAGGATCTGATACAATTTACAAGTCTGAACTATCTTATAAACTGCTTACCTAAACTTTGAGCGACACGCTATAAAGAGAGAAGTGTCACAAGTAACACAGATGAATTTACCTTAATTTTAATGCTTGAATGGTGTTGACCAATCAAAAATGCTGTAAAAAAGTTTAAAGTGAAACAGTATTCTGTGTATTCCTTCCTTTAAAGGAGCAGATGCAACCCAACTAAGAAAAGCTGACCACCCTGCTTGCTGCCCCCTGTAGGGGAACCTGGACCACAGGTTGGGACCCGATGCATTAACAGTTATTAATACACTGAAGGTATTACAGCTTAGTTGTTAAAGTGAGGGGAAAAACATTATCGGATTGGTATTGGCAGATACTCAAGGTTGCATTATTGTATCAGACATTAAAAAGTGGTATCGAGCCACCCCCCTTTGAAAAAGAATGATGAAAAAGAACCCTTAGTCTTGCAAAGAAGCCTAGACACCTTCTTCAAAAAAGGGTTCTTTAGAAGAAAATGGTTCTGGGTATAATCTCAACCCTTCAATAGGCTAGCTTGTCCTCATAGGAGAACTCTTTCTGGTTCCTGGTAGAACTTGCAAATTGTTAGAAGTGCTGACTTTTCTATCGGACACGCAAAACAACAGCAGCTCCTCAACTTGAGGAAGGCTGTCATTACAACCAGTGGTTTATCATGAAATCAAGATTATGCTCTCAAATCAGGCAGTTTGTGTTACCATGTTGCAAATCATCATTCAGGGACAGGGACAGTCATTTACTTTGTTTATTATTTGGTCGAAACTGGAAAATTCAGCCCTGCCATCGCCAAACTCACACTTCTTCAAAATTACAGCGCTAAACTTTTTCCTTCCTTGTGAAATAATGGGATGCTATTAGCAGGAAGTGAATTACTTCAAGTTTAGCCTCTGCACTCGGTCTCATAGCCGCTCTCTTCTCACAGGCTAATCAATATGTTTGGAAAGGCAGACAAGGTTAGGCCTATCAGCCTGTCTGAGAGAGAGAGAGAAAAAAACACATCGCTAATACCCACATGCGAAGGTTCACGGCTGAAGTTTACCCACACATACAGGAGAAGAAGCATAACAACCAATAAACCTTTTGCTCAGGGACATTCAAACTGACTCATGTGAGTAGCTCAATATTTTGCGCTGTTGGCATTAAATCACCATATGCATATTTGAAATGGTGAATGATTTGTGTAGTTTGTTGTGAGAACAACTCTGCTTTGACTGAAGTAGTACTCAACTCTGACTTACAGTGCTTGCTTTCACCTTTATTTATATTTTCTCATACTATGTTTATTGTTATGCACCAAAATACAGAGTTGAATTCCTTGTCAAACCTACTTGGAAATAAACTCAATAAATTCGGATTCTGATAGTCAACTTCCAGCACTGAATAACTGTCCACATAGAAAAACAAATAACGTCTCTCCAAATCTCTATAGAGGTTCACTGCAGTATGTTTTAGCCATGCTACCAGGCAGCATGGCAGGGATGGCTCTGTCAGTTTGTCTGTCTGACACTTTGGTCTCAACTGAAAAATCTTAACAACTGTACATGTTTTAGTGAAGTAACTACCAGGAATTTTTGTTCATGATACATAGAAGATGAACCCTAGTGACTTTACAGTATATATTATATCACGATAAAGGAATTGTCCTTTAAATTCAAGTGAAAAATGGTTTAAAATAACCATACTGTACTTCATCACATTTGACTATTTTCTTATCATATTTGGAACTTCCATACAAACAAAAGCAACTTCCTCACACGAGACAACACTTGAGTCCTGCTCTGTATTTATAATTTCACTCTCCTCCTCCAGGTTTTCTTGTCACTCTTCTTCTGGTTGGCAAACCAGCTTAGAGGCGCATTACCAAGCAGTCCAGCTACCCAAATCCCATTACCTTACAAGGCAACTGGATTGATAGGTAAGAATGGAGGTAGTCATTGTGTAATGCGCTGCGATTGGCTGTGTGTGAAGTGATACACAGTCGTCTGTCGTCTTGTTTAGATTACGGAGCCTCCTTGTAATATGGTCGACATGGTATAGTTTTGCTATTCAGTGTAGTATCCTAGCCTATTCCCCGGTTGTTTTAGTATATACAATAGATTCTGGTAAGGTATTACATTTTTAAAGTCACACAATATTGCTGTATTTTCCATCTGGCAACACCGGATGGGATAGCTCCTGCGGTGAAAATGGTAGTGCCAAATCTCTACCGGTCAACTCATTTGTATCATCACAATACCACTGTTGATATTGCTCAAACCTACTCTAGTCATTTGTCCATTACTTTGGTTTATGAACAAATACCTACAAAACTGATAAAGTTCCTATCAGCCTCAACTGTACTTCGCGTGCTAATCAGCAAACATTGGCTAACACAGTAAACTAAGATGGTGAACATGATAAATATTATAGGCTACCTGCTAAACCTCAGCATGTTAGCATTACCATTGTGCTCATGTTATCTTAACATGTTGAGGTTAGTAAGAAAGAAGACAAAAGAAACTAAAGACTAAAGAAGCTACCTTTAAATGCTTTCCACACAGAGAGGAGCAGAGTACTTAAAACATGAGCTCCCTACTACCACTGACCACCAATATTACTTCCATAAAAATAAGATTGGTTGCAGTAAATAGCTGCCCACCTTCAGAGTATTCATGATTCAAGGATTTCATTTGTGCTAAGCCACACCCAGGGGAGGTGGGCTGAATCTCCATGTCTTTAAGAATGGCCCCAGAACAAATCTCCCTCACCTTTTCCTCACAATTAGTCACAGCCGGGTGTCAAAAATTGACTGCCTCTGTATGTCACTGTCATTGGCCAAGGCCAAGTCGAGCCGTTTGAGAAGCTGCCCTCCAGAGGACCCCAGAGATAAGATTGGAGTGCCGCAGGAAATACCACCAATTCTGACACGCAACGCAACACACTCTTCCCTCAGGTCACACCACTGTGGGGCCTATAACATGTGTATTCATATGAAATGTATGAGCATTGTTTACAGTTCAGCGATGTTAATGGGAAATATCCTCTTCTGTTTTGAAGTGGGGAGCGTAAAGTCAGCATCCAATAGGCTTCCCCTGGAGATCCGCAGTGAGAGTCACATATAGTGCGGCAACCAGATATCACTGGTAGGTACACATCACTTGACTCAATGTACAGTACTCTGTTTGTTCAACTATTTTCTTGTGCCTCAATGGAGTCATACAGACTCGCCCATGTGAGAAAATCATCCATCTCTCCTGAGGGCTTTTCCTGGGGCTTGTTCATGTCCAGAGCACACACCACGCACAAACACACACAATCAGCTTTCCCACCCTCAGGACCTGGCAGAGAAAAAAAGTAAATGCCAATATTTCCAGGAATTTTCCTTTGAAATGTTCGATTGTTCAAGTCTTGCATGTAAAATCAATGGCTGATGATCTGTGTCATGAAGGTACAGTTCACCCTAAAATCAAAAATACATATTTTTCCTCTTACTTTTAGTACTATTGATCCATCTAGATCTTTTTTTTGCCTTCTCTCAAAAATAATGGTGCTCGTTGTAAGCAGTTTTATGTAGAAACTGCTTTCTTTCCTATGTAGAATCTACTGGAACTACTGTCTTTCTGTAGAAGAATATAAAGGAACTACTTACTTTCTACAAGAAAGAAAGTAGTTCCGACATGAAACTACTCACAACATGGTCTGTGCATTATCTTCAATAACTGGGTCATGATTTCTGGAAAGAGACATTGCTGTTGAATTTTTCAAAGGCATTTTTTTGGTGCTTTAAGCACCACAAGATGAGTGCCATCTAGCTCCATAATATTGGAGGGCAGGTAGACATCTCTATGGCTAATATCTCCAAAACTCTGCAACTGTCAACAAAACAATCTAGATGGATAAATAGCCTGCAGGCCAGAGGAAGAATGTGTATTTTTGATTTTGGGGCGAACTGTCCCTTTAAGTATTAGCTGCAGGGCCTCAGGGCACCAACATTAAAATGCAAACATTACGTGTCCTCTGCCATACCATTCTGTATAATTTCTGTATGTTCTCTGCCAAATGAATCCAGTTGAAGAAATAAAAGAGAAAGTGTCTCTTTTAATATTCATCTTGTAATGTGCAGCCATTGGGAAGTGTTGCATTTTACATGTCTTCTATGCAAACGTGTTGTTCTTAAAAGAAAAATTTAGAGCAAGTGATTGTAAATCAGGAACAAAGAGTCAAAATTTCACTCAAATATTGCATCAAACAACATTTCACTTCAAAACAAAAACAAAACAAAAACATGTTGCATTGTTGTTGTACAATATTTAGCAGTGACACTGACAATAATTAATATTCATGAGACTGCGACTTTGCAGCCCCTCAGGATGGTTAAATTAATTATGCTAACAGGGTCATTTAACTGCTTTATTCAAAGCAAGCAATTCTCGTGCAATAAATGACACAATAATTACGCACACAATCTAACAAGATGACAGTGACAAGTGGAGGAGTGACACACTCATCTCCATAAAGTACAAAGAACACATTTACACACACGCACGTACACAACAAACAAAAAAAAAAAAACCCAAGTAAATCCATACAGGCGAGATGAAAGAATAACAAAACAGAAGCTAACGGTTTTACATCCGCTGCAGCTCTCTATGAGTAGTAAATATGATTTATTACCACGTGTTATTATTTAGTGTTATTCATCTTCTCTGTCAGTGCACACAGAGGGGTAATAGAAATGCCAGCAAGGTGGCTGATTTACTTAGTAAAATTTTCATATCAAGGCTCGCGAGGCATGATTGGAGTCTGTAAGAGTAACGGGAAATCATGCATTATGTAGGCGAATCTGACACGACCTTGAGACTTCTCGGCGCAGACCATATATTACCATCAGAGCGACCTTCCCATCCTGAAGATACATCTGATGTGTTTAAGGCTGTTTTACAATGCATTAGGAGGGCTTTACATGTGCTGAGCTCACTTTATTTGCTCATACATTTCACAGGAAGAGTTTAGTGTCAGGCTGATGGGGACCATTCACAGTGACTGAGTCACTTGTCGAGACAAATGAGCCCGCAGAAACAGGGCCGAGGCGGCGGATAATAAGCATTTCAAAGCAAATTCCCACTTTTCCCTTTTTTATTTCCCTCCAATATACAACACATTTACTATTCAGCCGATTCCAGCTCATCGCGTATTCTCACCTGCTGCGATTGATTGACCTGCATCTCCAAGACAGAGAATGGATATAATTTTTCCCACCAAGTGATGGGGCGTCAGGATCAATATTCTCACTGTTGGTTAAGCTTTTGCAACCTTTAGAACATCGGCTACGATCGATCTCTCTCACATAATTGTCTTCATTTTCAAATCAAGTTATTTTTTTTCCTTTTGTACATGCCAATGACATTTGGAATGCCTCCTGGTCTCGCTATATGACCTGCTGAAATACGTGAGGTAAAGGGCACAAAACACAGATTCATTAGCATGTTACATTTATTGTCCATGTCTCCGTCTTTCTACTTTTCACCCCGGTGCTATAAACATGCGGAGAGAGTGAGGCCGTGTTGTATTTCCATATAAAAAAGCCCCATAATTATAGGGGGGGATGAAGACGGTTGTTCCCCTTATCAGAGGAAATGATAAGGGAGTAGCAGGCCCTGTGAAAGAACAGAGTCCATTTTGATATAATTGGCAGTGGAATTATTTATGACATTAATTGCCACATTATCGACTGGCTGTCAGCTCCGGTGTCAGTCTGTCCATCTTTCTTAGCAGAAAGAGCCAGCTCAGCCTGGTGCCCACTGACAAGCTAATTACTACAGCACAACCCTGAATGACAAATGTTACTCATCTAAGACCGGGGCCCGGAAATAAGGGCCACTTTCTCCCCTCCCTTCGGCTTCTCTGGATCAAGTGAGACAGCAGAGAGCTGCCAAATGTCTTCAGGTGCAGGAGGGAAAGAGTTTGTATGTCAGACAGAGAGAAAAAGGGAAGGAGGGAGGAGTTTTTTTGGAGCCCGGGGGACAGTTAAATCTAAATCTCAGCCCATCCTGTTTGCTGCTCTGCTATCAGTGGCCACTTGTCACTCATAAAGACAAGTCCTTTTTCTATCCCTCTGCCTCCTTGTAAATTTGCATTAGCTCATGCCAATCAGTCATCAGGCTGTGGGCTGATGTGCAGTGACGGGGTGATTGGTCCTTAGTTCTTTTGACAGTGAGTCACACACTAGTGTGCCTTTTGGGGAGGTGAATGGTGCCGTGCCACCAATGTAATATAAAGCCCAGAGATTAGACAGTCTTTAAGTACATTTTAACAAACCCAAAATCTTAACATGTTGCAATATTGTGTCACAATTACAGTACAAAATACAGTATGTGCTCTATGTAAAATTACATAGTATAGTAATTCCCAGCTGATCAAAGGACCAGGAGACGTTGGATAAACTTCAGGTGAGATAACGATACAAGGAAAGCCATGCTGCTGTTGATGACATATATTGTGCGAGATCAGGGATATAATTCACAGAGCAAAACTAAACTACGACAAACCTACCACAAACTGTGACTTTCTTTACGTATAAAATTATGTTTTATTCATGACACAATTCAAATGAGAACAAAACATTATCTCTTGCCATTGACTAACATTCATATTTTTTAAGTAAGGTCCACTGGGGCTCACCAGAAGGTGAGGGGCTTCCACCCTCCAAGAGTTTTAGAAAATGCAGATCTTAAAAGTTTAGTATTTGGTTTTATTTTGGTCACATTTCATTTCTAAGATACTACAAACAAATTAAAAGCAACAGCAAATATTCACTACAGATACTGTGCACAGACATCCAGCGGGGGCTCACACTAGCATGGATACAGACAGATATGTATGTAGGTACAGTTATGTCTGTTGTTTGAGTGCACACACACAGACACACAAACGCTGGCTAGCAGAGGAGCCTGCAGGGCTACTACAGCAGAATGTCACTGATCTGCTCTGATGAAGTGGCGTGCCATTTGCTCAGCCAGGAAGTTCCCAAGGAGCAGCAGCAGTGACGGAGCTGAGGGTCATAGAGGGCATCGCCTACAGGTAGATCTGTGGCTCACACCTTAATTAATCTACTGTCCGTGATGCCAGGCATCCCATTCATCCCCTCGCATGCACAAAGGCGCACGTCAAGCATATGTCAACCCGCTCCAGCACTCCCCGCCCATCCCATAATGCAGTTTGTGTTGGTGTGGCAGCTCGGGATGCGTCCCTGACGAGGATGGGAAGTGACACACACCAAACTCGGTGTGTCCCCCAGCCAGCTCCGGTGGCTCGGGGCCTGTCAATTCCAGCTCCATCAGTGGCACTGGCTCAATGGCAGTGCCTGTGACACATGTCACAAAGTTTTAAATGTCTGCTCTTTTCAGCAGGATGGCTGGGCGCGTGCCGCAGCCAGGGGAAGGATGACATTTTGTGTCGTGCGGGGGGGAACTTGTTGTGGCTCCCCTCTTCCTGCCTCCTCGGGCTGTCAGCCCCAGTTTCCTCTGAGCATATCAAAACACAGACAAATAAACCTTGTCATTTTGAAACGCCAGGCACTAGTGACCAGGCTCCTGAACGGCATGTCAGCTGGAATATGGTCACACAGTCCTGTAGGAAGTCCTGTGTATGAGCACACGCAAGCATGCACGCATACTCTCACATGCACACACGAACTTGTAAACTGGCACAAATGTTTAAGCTAATAGAAAGAAAGAAAGAAACAGAGAGAGACATAGTGGACAAACATTGCATGAGGCTATCTCTGACCTTTCCTTCATCTGTCTGCAGATGATTGACACGCTGGATTGAAGCTCAACATGGTTTCTTTCAAATCTCAAACACAGCAAGCCTCTCCTTTCTATCTCATCATCAGGGTTTACTCAGCTACTTCACCTCTAAAGATAATGTAATCATGACTTTACATGAGATTTGTCAGCCTTTTTAACTACTTTGGTGAGTGTAATGACGAGTAACGCAGGGCTATTAAAATGTGGATTGGCTCTATTGATTGGCTCATAGGAAAAAATATTAATGTGATGGACATTCGATCATTAGGAAACAGTGTATTGTGGTGGCAGGAGGAATTAATGTGAAAGCAGCAAAGTACCTTAAGCTGTGTATCAATTTGACAAGAGACACGTGTTAGTTAAACCCTTTTAATCACTTGAAGACATCCAGCTAATTCAGTTTTACATCAGTTCAGTTATATTAAATCACTCATTCATGTCAAAATTACAGATTGGAAGTTTGCCTGGAGAGCTTTTAAAGTCCAGTATGTAAGATCGACAGGGATTTATTGGCAGATTTGGAACATAATATTAACATAATGTATTATTAATATTGGTTCATATCAATTAATATTACTAAGTATGGTTTCATTTGTGTATAATCACCTGAAAATAAGAATTGTGTCTAAGTTAGCTTGATATTTATAAGATATTTATTTCTATATTTTGATATTTATTTCTATTTCCCCTTCCAAGAACCCATGGTGGCTGCAAAACTCATGCACTAATGGCATCTGTTACCTCATGTGTTATTCCTTCCTCTGTGTCGTTGTTGTGTGTACACTTGCCAAAGACAATCATCAATTTGTAAGGGTCAACCATGTCTTTTGTTTACTTTTGGCATCATGTACCTGGAATGCTTTGAAGGCAGAAATTGGGAATTTCAACCTCTGATGTTGTCTTGAACGCAGCACTAAACCCAGTGTTTGTTTTGTGCATTCTGGACTACTGTAGAAACACGACAGTGCAACATGATGACCTTCGCGAAAGAGGACCCACACCCTCTTTAGATATAAATGGTTCATTTTAAAACACAACTTTTATTTTCAGCTGACATTTACACTAATGAAATCATACTAATAAATATTATGTTCCATTTCTGCCATATTCTCTCAATAAATCTCAAGCTAAATCTTATACGCAGGATATTTAATTAAAATGTTAAAAAATGGCAGTACTTTATCTTAAGCTGTTGTGATAATGCATTAAAAAGCATAATAAACACTTTAAAACCATGATGGTAATATAAAAGTATTATAAAATATCAACATTTTAAAAACAATGCGACAATTTGAACAAATTCAGCAACCGTAGAGTCGAAATGAACTTTTCTAAAGATCAGGTCTTATAGTTTGTTTGTAATGTGTCACAATACAATGCAAATAATGAAGGGAATGTTTCAGTACAAAGAAGCTAAGTGGTTGAAGACACACAAAAAAACAGCAAAACACCATGAAATGGCACCATAATAATATATAGTGATATACCTGAAATGATAATTTGGTTATAACTTTGGTTATAACTTTTTTTTTACTTTAAAAGCTGCATTTGATATATCTCTTTCATAGAATAAAAATGTGCTAGCATGTACACACTAGTACCAGAAAAATAAGAGACACAAAGATAAAATTAATTCAGTAAAATTGATTCAAACAAAAGAAAGAAAATCTTCCACTAACTAAACAAGTCATCAAGTTTGGATTGAAAATCTTAGGAATGTTTAAACAGGCCGTATAAACCTTTTCTCTCAAACTCTTTGCAATGTCTTAATGTTTTAACAGCAGTTAGGTGTGTAAGTGTGTGTGTGTGTGTGTGTGTGTGTGTGTGTGTGTGTGTGCGTGTGTGCGTGTAAAAGAAAAAGAGAATGAGAGAGATGAGTGCGTGTCAGGCCCCAGGTGTGTGACCGTCACCCCTTTCACCCTTGATTAGTGGCAGTAGTGGACGGGTGATCCATCATGGCTGTCAAAGAAAAGGATGCAATTGGCTGGCTCTGTTTGTCACTGGCTGTGTCTAAGAGAGAGACAGAGAGAGACTGTCCTTGTATGTGTGTGTGTTGTGTGAGTCTGGAGTTTGTGGCTGCTGATGCTTACAGGCAATCATGTCAGTGGGAGTGTCATCTCTGGCTCTGACTCTGAGCTGGAAGGAGGGAGGAGGAGGCAGACCCAGCTCAGCAGAGGAGGCCGTAACTATGGGGCAGGAATACCAACTTTACAAAACTAAGAAAAAACAAACATTCCCCCTTACATAACCATGACAGCATCTTTTGATGAAGTTTAATCATTTTTTTTTTCCCAGTGGTAAATCAGTGGTTTCAATAAATAAGAGATTGATTTGATCCTCTTTCTATCTGTTAACATCCAGTGTCATTCATGTCCCTGTTTACCAGCCATCCATCAGAGTTGATCATTTCGGATGAATCTGTTGCCTTCTGAGTGCTTGCCATAGTAGACGTAGCGACACTTGGCGAATACCCCTAAAAACAGAACGAAAGAAAGATAAGTGAGTGGTGGTCATGCTTTTAGTTTGAAATGTAAGTAAGAAAACATTTATGATCATATTTTAATATATTCAACTCCTTTTATAGCATTTAGTATTAGAGACTAAAGTATATCTAGATCAGTGGTCCTCAATGTTTTTCAGGCCTTGGACCCCTAAACTGATAAAGAGAGGGAGCAGGGGCTGCCTGCTACATATACTGCATTGAATATTATTGGGTCTTCTCTCGTTTGCACAGCCGTAGCTCTTTAATAAGCAGCAGATGTAGCATAGTTATTCTTAGGTGTGTTAGCCTCAACCTCTGCAGTTTCTCCAGTGATTTCTGGGTGGTGGGTATGTCAGAGTCTCTTGCTCATTAAGTCACAAAATGATCCATTGTGGCTCACAAGATTGTCTGTACATTTGGGATAATAATACAGTTAATTGGCCAATATATTTGAATAATACATAACTAACTAGTTTGCCATTATGGATAGGTGCCACATAGTGATTTAGAAAGTTAGCTAGCTAACTCACATGATTGCACAATGATTCATGGGTAGCGTTTTGCAAATGTTGTATATTAAATGTTTTCTTTTTCATAAATAGGCTGATTTATCTTTGCTAAGAATATGTTGGATCATATTAATGTGTATTTTCAGAATATTTTAATTTATGGGGAAAATACTTATTAGCAAACAATAATTTGACAGTGCCCCTACAGTAGCTCTGAGGACCCTATTGGGGTGGTGGACCCCATGTTGAAGACCCTGGATCTAGACTGTTTCACCGTTTTCACAAGTGGCTGTATTTATGTACTTGTAGCATCAATATGCAGTGACTATTTGTTCTGTATCTCTTGGAATATTTCAGTGACAGGAAAACAAACTCCCATCTTGGGATTCACCGCTCAGTAATTTCTTGATTATAGAAATTTGAGCCATATTCACATATACAGTAAAATTGCTGTGTTTGAATTATACATGAGTGGCAGTGTCCCCAACCTGCAGGGCAAGACCTCCATAAGGGATCACAAGATAAATTGAGGGGTTGCCAGATGATCATGTATGCAAAGCATAAACAAAGAAGCATATTTTTGCAATGCAAAATTAAATGTATATTTTTAGAGTGACCTATTGTTCTATAAACAATGCAAACACATTCATTGATAGGCATAGGCATCTGGTGAGAAGGGGTGGCAGTGCTTTGTTTAAAAAGGTTTCGATTTATTTGTTCATAGCACAGTCATACAAGCTTATTTGTATCTATTTATATACCGTAGTATATTACAGACAGTAGTGACAATGTAGCCTATCTTCTCAAATACAAACTGGGCCTCTAATATTGACCAACTTTCAAGTAGAATTACTGTACAAACTGATGTAAACATAGAATAAGTTTTCAAAACACTGAAAACAAAGCTTTATGTTTTATGAGGTAGCAAATTCATTCAATGTGTTCCTCATACCTGAACAACACAGACTATAAGTTTTTGTGAGAAACTGTAAAGACTACCTTGTGTGTTTACTACTATACTGAAATTCCAAAGGGTAGCTTTAAATGGCCGGACTGAGCAGGGTCTGCTTTTTGTAGGGGATGAGAGGTGTTGCTGGGAAGGATAAGCGCCTTGTTCCAGAGAAAGACCACTGTGGCCTCGGGGCAAAGTCCTGACAGTAACAAGCTCACAGCCACCCACGTATAGTGCACCCACACTCACACAGACACACACACTGAACCATCACAGCACACAATTATTCAACAATCATCAGACATGCTGGATGTGGCGCGTCCACCTGTTTTTGTGTATGTGCATGTAATCAGCTAATGCACCAGATAATGCAGATCAGTTTTTGAAGTTGAGAACTTGCATATGCAATATTTTTGGGCTTTTTATGCCTTTAACTTATAGGACAGCAAAAGATATGACAGGAAGAGGGGGAGAGAGAGTTGGGGAATGACACGCAGCAAAGGGCTGCAGGTGGGAGGCAAACCCACAGCCGCTGCAGAGGACTCACAGCCTCAGTACATGGGGCAAACACTTCACCATTGGAGCTACCAGGCCACTGTCTGATTATTTTTAAATGTATCATAATTTCTGTAGCTAGTGATTAGTAAAGTAATTCCACTGTATTGCAAAAAATGTAATGTAATCAGAATACTTTTGTCTTACTTTTGTATTACTTCACTACTTGCTGACTTCCACTGAACATCTGCTTATATATTAAACAGTAAATTTTGTCTTCAGTGGCCTCCATATTTACTTTACTTAAAAAAAAAGTGTGAACAGCCAAAAATCAGATTTGAGCAATAAATTTGAATTGAGCACTAAGGCTTGCAGTGTGAACATAGCCTAGAACCCATATACTATAACAGCTCATCACAACAAAGGAAAATATGTACAATCATTCTATCAAAGAGGTTCATATATGTCTTATATTTATTTTACAGTATGAACATTGTATGTTCAGCAGATCTTGGAATTACATTTACAGAAATTATTAAACCGGAATCCTGAGAGAGAAGCCAAATGCCCTCCATCCACCTCAGAGGATGAATCCAAGATGGCCGGCAGTGCTTTCTTGTTGTAATGAGAGGTATTGCCGGCCAGGGCTGCCCAGAGCTCTGTGGCTAGTCCGTTCCGGCTCTGATGTCACAGCGCTCCCGCTGCCACTTGATGAATGTGGCGGGCTGCAGCTAGGTGTCACCTCTCGCCAAATGAGGCAAGGACAAGTGGCATTAGTGCTGTCAATGATCCTCTGACAGCAGAACAGTTACAGCTTTCGCCAGGCTTTTTAAATAGACATCAAGAGCATTATAGGAGGAGGAGGAGGGGGTGGGGGCAGGCCAGAGACAGGGCAAGAAAAGGAGAGACTTATGGGAGAGGCGGTGTCGCAGAGGGATGAGGGGTGCTCCGAGCGCTAAGTCCAATCACATAATCCAAAGAGACATTGTCAAGGGTGGGGAGAGAATGGCAACTAAGTGACAGAAAGCAGAGACGGGGACAGAGATACTGGTGCCATATTAGTGCCAAGCATATTCTGATGCCACCCTCAATTCTAACCAAACCTGACACATCGCTCTCTTTCCCCCACTCTCTCTGACTCTTCAAAGTAGGCTCTACCAAGTCACACACATATAAAGTACGCAGACGTACACACACAAAAACACACACACCAGTCCCTCGCAGCAGTAGTGGGTGTTCTGTCAGGCGGAGGAGCAGTACAGCAGCAGCAGCAGCAGCAGCAGCAGCAGCAGCAGCCCACAGGCCCGAGGACAAGCTCAGTCAATCTAAATCTGGACTTTGTAGTGGAGCAGTGCTCATTTCCCCTCATAGCCCAGCTACTTGAGGTGATCCAAACACTGAAGTGTGAGGAGCTGTCACCTCCGATAAAATCCGGGACCAGCTCCATGCCTGCCTGCTCCCCCGGTGTGTGAGGGATACATATACGAGTGCGTTTGTGTGTGTCCTCCCCTGACAGTGAGGAGGTTGGGGCAGGGGGAGGAGAATTCCAGCTGCCGTGATTTGCCCGGGGATATAGGTGCCACGGCTGGAGACTGGGCTTGACACCACAGGACTCGGGGTGTCTCACAGCGCTCTGATCACATGGGCACCGGGGCCTTTCACATATTCACAGCTTACCCGGCGAGAAACTCACTCTCTCCAGGAGTGGGGCCCTTAAAGAGATTACCCACTGAGGTACCAGAGCCAAGGCTCCTATAAGACATTACCTAGAGGGGATATATTTGTAGGTTGCAACCAAAGCCTTTCAGAGATAACCTTCACAGATGAGGGAACTAAAGCTAAAGGCCCCTCGAGCCTTCACACTCTGCTGAGCTCGTCACCAGCCCGTGGGGACGGAGAGGGATTGGAGGGAACACATTCTGAGATTCTCCAGCACACTTTTAGAAATAAAAGTTCTAACTAGAACCACAAAGGTTTTTTTTTCGGCTTGCTCCAACAGAAGAATCCTTTTTGGTTGCTTTTATAAAGGTTCCACTTGGAACTCTTTCAGGTAGAAATCTTCCGCCAACATGGAAATGACCCCTTCGATTTAAGCACTTAATAACCCCAAAAGTTGGTTCTCAGCTAGAACCAAAAATTAGCAGGTTTTCCTTGGGAACAAAAGTGGGTGTGCCTAATTGACATCCCTGATTACAATGGTTCCACTCGAAACTGGTGGAAATGCAGTTGGTTCACTGGGTAGCACCAAAGTTCAAAGAATCTTGAAAGAAACCAGTTCAAGAACCAGAGCTAATTTGGTGGAAAAGGATCCAGAAGACAGTTCTACCTGGAACCAAACACAAAGGATTATACCTAGCATCATCTGTGAATGGTTTCACCCAGAACCCTCTATGAGAGGTTCTACATAAGAACTCTTGGTGCAGTAGTTCCACCCTGAACCCTCTCTAGGGGTTGTATCCAGAATCTGTCCATCTTGGTGGGTGCTAACAAGAACCCACCAAAGAGGTTCTACTAAAAACCCTTTCATATTCCAAAGGTTTTATCAAAACCCACCCAGAAGGTTCTTTCAAAAACCCTTTTATATTCCAAGGGTTTTATCTGGAACGCACCCATGGGGTTTTTCCAAGAACCCTTTTGTGTTATGGCACAAAGAACCCTTGACGAAAGAGTTATTAAGTCTTTTATTCAAAAGGGTTCATTGGATGAGGGGTTCTTAGAGGAACCCTAAGTCTTACAAAAACCTCTTGGCTAACACTTTCTTCAAAAAAAGGGTTCTCAGAAGTATGTGGTTTTGTGCAGAACCTCAGCCCTTCAGGGAGAACCCTTTTGAAACCCGTATTTACTGCACCAATCAGAAAGCTCTGGCATTGTGTGACCTGTAACTCTCTAACAACGCTTTTGATCAAAGGAGAAGAGTAAATTAAGGGAACGAGAGGAACAAAGAACAGGGATGAGGTCTGTTTCCCAGTGGGTGAAAAAGTGTGTGAATGTGTCTTAATTTTCAGGCTCGGGCTCCAGATACATTTCGGCCTTGCATTAAGCAGTGTGTTTTGTGCATAAAACACATTCCAGTTCGCTGCGTCCCCTTCACAGCGAGAGCTTGCTCTTATTACAAGAGAAACCAGGAGAAAGATGGGGTGGCTGGAGATAGAGAAGGGAATAACTGAGCCACACTCACTCTTACATAACGCCGTCTGAGGCCACGCTCGCGCCTGTGGGGTTCCGCCTGATGAACTGATACTTAATAACAAGTGGTACAGTGCCAAACCCAGTAGTCTACAATATCCTCTGTGTATCCTAAGCCACGGATGAGCACACTTGAATCAACACCCACACTCTCAACCATATACACATTATCACAAAGCCCATACACACTTTCATCTCATGCACACAAACACAGCACACAGTGAGAACAGTGGGAGCAGCCATTAAAGTGACAGATTAACAAAGTGATGTGGAGGCTAATGTTTCCATCATGCCCTGGTGGAGGAACAATCAGGCCTTTGTTCTGCATATGTCACGCAGCACCTTGTTGTTTTTAAGGGGAGTAGCTAACCCTCTTGTCTTTATTAAAGGCTGTACAGTCTGTATCTTGTATCTTCCTCTTGGTGAATGCTGCAACGGAGGTTCATCGTCAAACAGTCTGGTCTTTTCAGAGCTGATTACCCAAAGCATGTGTCCTCTCTACAGGGGCTTGATGGGCCACTCTGCCACAGAGTGAGTAAGCCAGCTGTACAAAGCCTCCTATGTACAGTGCTCCACTATGAAATCAACACATATGGTAACAAAAGTTTTTTTTTTTCTTGTGAATATATCATTTTTCTTTATAAAGTATAATCAATAGAGAAAACAGCTCTATAAATTACTAAGGCCACTAAACCAATCCCTGCATAATTGTCAAAAGTGCAACCAGTAACTACTGTTACATGGACAATATTTGTTCAGTCCGACTGAAAACATTCTGATTAGATATTCCAACATAAATGTTTACATGGATACTAAATAAAGAGATCCGATAAATCATGTGTATTTACATGCCTCAGAGCATTAATCAAACTGGTTCCGCCCGCTGTGAAGCATCTAATCAGCTGGAAATATAACAGAAGAACAATTGGTTCCAGTTTGCCAACCCCCAGAAATCAAAGAAGGAGAAGAAGTGTTTCTGTGCAGTAATTTTCAAGATGGACCTGCATTGTATCCTGGGAACAATATTAACATTGTTAAAGCTTTCTAACAGAAAAGTTGTATCCGCTACTGACTGGTTTTGTTTAGACATGTTTGTGATACTTCACCACGTACAGAAAGGATATTTTTATTACAACAAGAGAGAAATGACCAGAACAAGAATTTACATGGTTATTATTTTCCGATTGATTAGGTTATCACATTTTAGACCATGTCTCCTAACCCATTTAAAAATCCCCTCTAATCTGGACAGATCAGACCAGTTACATGATGAACCTTAATTTTGATTGGGCTTTTATTCTGCTTATTTGTGGAATATTAGGGTTCATGTAAATGCAGATACTTTACTGCCTTGTTGTACAAAATGACCAAAGTATATAAAAAGACATTTACAAGTAGATCAATATGATGCTACTCACTCAGTAGTTTTCCAGTTGCAGCAGTCCAAGTCACATTCTTGGTTCTGATGGATACACTCCTTACTAGAGACATTTCAGTTTGTGCAGAAACTCCAACAAACTAAACTTTCTCCCGGATATCTAGGCAGATTTATATCTCCTAAAAATGTTTTTCCACTGAATCCTCTCTGCCTCAGTTTTCAAGGACACTTAATATCAAAACAACTTATAATTCAGTAGAAAGACTTTCTAATTTGTCCTGCTTAACTGGTAGAAATAGCCTCTTCCTCTGTTCGACTAGCCTAAGTGTGTTTCTTTCATGGCTTGTTTCTTTTATATGTTTCTTTCTAAAAAGCTGAAATGTCATAATGTATAAACAGTAGATCACACGGATAGGAAGTGTAAGTTAGGAAAGAATGCTTTGGAGAGTTTCTACTACCCAATTTGAAACTGACTGGTTTACATCATGCCCAAGACAGTGTGGCCAAGGTGTTGCTTTATCCCAGCAAGTTAAAAGATTAGTGTCTAGGATTTAGTGGCATCTAACAGTGAGCTTGCAGATTGCAAACATGTCAATTCACCCTCCCTTGGTAGCATGTAAGATGCACTTGAATGGCTAAGTGTTAAAAACACAAAAGACCTGATCTAGAAGCGGTGTTTGGTGTGTGTCTTCTGGGCTACTGTAGAAACATGGTGGTGCAATATGGTGGCCTATGTGGACCTGTGCCCTCTGCCGATATAAACAGCTCATTCTAAGGTACCAAAAACGCCACTATTCTTATTTTCAGCTGATATACACTACAGAAGACATACTTATGAAGATTATATTACATTTCTGTCATATTCTGCCAACAGATTTCTGTAAATCTCACACACTGGACATTTAAAGGTTAGTAAAGGCTGAAATAAGGAAGAAATATAACTTCAGGTCTCGGGTCAGGTTTGAGTCTCAAATTTTGCAGTATCAGTTGGGTTCTAACTACCAAGTTCAGTTCTCAGGGTTAGACCTGTGCTAGCACGGGGCTGAAGAGAGCTGTGATGTGGCATGTTGACAGGACCATTCAGCGTATTAAGCATGAAGTGCAGCTCTAGATTAAGGAGTGCAACATCAATTGATTTTCTCCAGCTATAGCTCACTACGCACTGCCTTTTTTAAAAATATATCTTTATAATGCCAGGACTGTGGGTTGTGAAGACCCTGGTATTTTTCTATGTTATCATTTGTTTCTCCATGCCAGTTGAGACATGTTATCACCTGACAAGAGAAAAAGTAAAGGTACAATTTCCTGAATGTGCAAAGTGAGGGAGCAAATCTAAAGTAGTAGTAATAATATAATAATAGTGCTTTCTGTCCTAAAATAGGACAGTGGTCTACTCTGTCACTGGCAGTGTGTAGGGGTACCAGTCAGATAGTTACATTGAAATACTGTAAGCTTGTCAGCACTGTAGTTCCTCAGAGTTAGTAGGGAATATTATGGAGATCCTACATGCATGAGCAGAATATTATGGAGATCGTACATACATGAGCTCCACATCTAAAAAATAATTGAAAAAAATATTGTTTATCAGGTTGATAATTGGTCCATGATATGATAGGTAGAGTTTTTGGGTTATTTCTTAAAAATCATCTCACACACAACACTAAAACTGGTGTACCTGTAACATTTCCTAGCCTGCTTAAAAAAGCTGCATTTAATCAACACACACAGAGTCGTGCATGCACACACACACGTGCGCACATGCGCACACCACACACACACACACATAGAGTGAGAGACAGAAAGAGTCAGAGAGAGGAGAGAGATGGAGTGGCTTTAATGATTGTTCCCTGCATACAATCAGCTTGACTCTTTTCAAGGGCCATCAATATGTCACAGAAAGACACATCCAACGGATGTAGCTTTTAACATCAAGGTTATCTATTCTCGGCATGAATCCACTCCCTCCACTCTGAGTTTCTCGTCCTGCCTCCTTCTCACATCTATCCTCCCCTCTCGTCTCAACTGCTTCCACTCTGTCTTTCTCCTTCTCTGCACTCTTTACTCTCTTATTTGCTCTCTTTGATTCCTCTCTCTCACGCTCACATTCCTCTTGTTTGCTTTATTTTGTTTTTTATTTTTTTGCCTCCTCTCCTTTTCTGTCCCACCCTCCAGTTTGGCCACTTAGCCAACAATTCCATCAGTGCTGCCATCCATCAGGGAAAAAATGCAATGAGAAAAAAGTCAATTAACAAGGCAATTACACTTCCTGTATTATCTCCAAGGGCTGGAATAACACTGGCGGGCAGGTGGGGGATGGGGTCAGATGGAGCTGGGGGCAGGCATCCATAAGAGTTGGTGCGAGAGTGACTTATGAGCTTGGGGCGTAGGCTGCTGTGAGCCAGGGCTATTATTGTGGACACGATCCATCTCCGGCTGTCCTTTTATCAGTTCAGCCCAACGTCATGAGATGGAGTCGCCACCTCCTCTCTATAGGGAGGCCTGCAGATAGATAACCCCCCTGCGTCCCATAAACCAACAGCCAGTGGACTGTGATTCAGCCTACTGAGAGGCGGGCTGGCACACACGGCACATTGCCATGGAGGGAAATGGAATTGTTTCACTTAGTATTGGTATGCTGGCTATGTGTGTCAGTGTGTGTGCATGTGTGTGTGCACGCACTTAAAAAGAAAAAAAAAAAAAAAAAAAAATAAAATAATATATATATATAATATATATATATATATATATATATATATATATACACACACACAATATATATATATATATTTATATATATATGTGCTTCATGAATGTAAAAACTACTGTATTGTACTTTCCCTCTTCCAGGATCAGCTAAATCGTAGTCTGATGCACAGGAAGTAGTCTGTTGGAAAAAGCCTACCATTTGGACAACTATTTCATATGGCATGCTCCTCCCCTTCTGCTACATGTGTGGTTACCATGACAGTCCCCATCACTACGTGAGGCAACAACAGAACAAGGGCAAGTTACCCAAACACTAACCTGGTTGCTAACGGTGCAAATGTAAACAAGCTAGCAGATGTTACCTTTTCTTTTGTGGGGATTTAGTCTTGCATAGCCAGATCTACCTCCACACTATGTATTATCTATACTACGTACACCACATGACACACTACTACTACTACAACTACTACTCACTGCTGGAGCAAGGCCTGGCTCAACCCATTATCATTCTGGAATAGGGGAAAAAGGCTCTGGCTTGTTTTTTGCAATCACAACAATGTTGTGCCACGCTAAGCTCAGGATGAAGCAACGGTGCCCTTGCAAATGTGGCAAACTAAGCTTAACAGACTACATACAGGCAGCTTTTGTGCTAGCTTGTTTTTTTTGCTACAATGCACACAATGAGGAGGAGTTGGAAAAAAGACCAGTGCATCTCCTTTATATGCATGTGGTTTGCATTTAAAAAGTCAGACAACAAGCATAAAACGATTATCACTATGTTGGAAGACGGTTGTTACAAGGGGTGGTAATAACTGATATACTTGAGAAAAGGGTCTGTATTTTTTCTTTAAATTATGAATTTTTTTAATGTCCAATTTTGCACATTAAATGTTCTTAAAATACCCTATCTACCTAACAACCAACCTACCTATCTAATCTGTATTTTGTTGTACTACTATGTTGAAACATTTTCTGTGAATTGATTTATTGTATTTTTATTTCATTCTATTGTGTACTGTAGTTTTTTTGTACTGAAAAGAGAGTACGCTATAACATTTTGGGATGAAAGATTGTTTCCGTTACAAATTTTTTATACTATCTTCAAAAACAAGGAAAACATGATTTATCACATCAAACAGTAAAATACAATAATGCATATATACTGGGATGTTACTTGTTTTTTTGTCTTTTATTATTACATCATTATTCCATAGTGATGAACTGTTTTTATTGCATTGAAAGGATAGTGCTGGAGCTGGTGGCAGAAACATTTTTTAATTGAATTTTAAAAAATTCAACTTCAGTGATTTGGTAGTGTATTTTGGACACATGGTTGGTGGTGTGTCGGTGTAAAAAGTTGTGTTGAATTGAATTTGTTGAAAATTGATTGATATTAACTGCAAAAAATGTAAAAACAAACTGCAGATACATTAATGTAATCTATCAGTTTAAACAATCAAAGGCCAAAGTACATATTACACACATACATATATATGTGTGTTTGGAGTGGAGGAGAGAGCGGACAGGAGGGAACATCACTTAAGTAAAAGATATTGATGGCACCACATGAGGACCATCTTATTATCATTTTTATGATGCACATTTCTCACAAAAGAAGTGAAGGCTTAATATGACATGTTGAAACTAAATCCATCCGTACTCAGTCTTTACTCTACAAACAGACTCCTCTGTCAATTCATTAACCATTTTAACAGCTGAGGTGTCACCCATCTCTCTTGGGCCTCAAACAAAACTCCTGTGTGCAACTTTGAAAATGAAAGTGACATTTGTCCTCTCCCAATAAAAAATATTTAGTCCATTAAACATAAATAGCTGTCATTATGATGCATGCCCTGGGCTCAGGCCTTCCCTGTTCCCCTCCTGGCTGTTTACTGCGGCCAAACAACTGCAGCGCCTGCATGTTCTCAACTTCAGAGTATTGATTAAACTTTTAAATAGCTGCCATATAACCCTGGGACATCAGGAAGATTAATTTGCGTCAATGTTCATCTGTAATTCATTAGCCATTTATACTCTCCACATCCACACAGGCTATCAGGGAAATGCGCCCCATTTTTCACCCAGGCAGAGGCTGGGGAGAAGGCAGAGAGAAAGAGGGATGGAAGGAGGGCAGGAGAGACAGGAAGGAGAGGATTATACTGCCTACAACAGAAGAAGAAGCACTCTAACGAGCCACAGAAAGGCACGCAGGACAGTAAAACATCCAGTGGTTTTAAATGAGTACTAAAAAATACACTTTCAAATACAGTACATGGTGCAGTTACATAGAAATACAAGGAATGGCACCTACTATTAGCTATCAGCTGTTGAACTGATCATAAATTGCAGTAACAGTCTTAGTTTAACAAGCTGCCACAATGATACACCTGTCCATCACACTGGAGAAAGACAACATAACTGTGCCTTCTCTGTTGACAATTGATGAGGCTTGGACGTCAGACTTCCCAAATACTTCTCACCAGGCAGCCTGGCATGTTGTGTACTTCCTGTCAGTCAGTGGTTAGTCTGTCACCCATTCAAGCATCATCTTTCTCCACCGCAGTATATATACTAACAAACAATGTATACAAACTATGCATGTTCCTGGTGACGAATTTCCCTTTTGATTAAGCGGAAGTTTCCATTTACACTGGTCAACTGATCTAAAAAGTGAGAAAACTGGCGGGTCTGCATCACCTACATCTTAGTGGCAACAGTTAACCAACATTGTACCCACACATCCTCATACCTACACAACAGAATCGGTTGTTTGCCAATTACTCCCAAAACAAGAAACTAGATATATTACTGGTGGAGTACTGGTAATGACAGGCTTACTGGAACTTAACATGTTATGTAAGTCACGTGACATGACTAACATGACATTACATGCTTGGTTTATATTGTAAACAGTTGCAGTTTGTTTAGATTTAGACACAAAAACTACTAAGGTTTAGAGAAAAATTGTGTTTTGGGCTAAAATGACTAGATTACATATTTCATATGATGCAACGGAAGTCATATTCATAAAAAATCTTAAGTTACTCAAAACTTTTAATAACAATACATTTACTTGTCATTTCACACAGGACTTGAACCTCAGTTGCCTTGATTAAAGTCCCGTGTTTTCTTGAGCCATCAGTCCACCCCACCTCCTCCATGTGCTGATTTTCTTGCTCCTGATACTTCTCCTGTCATACTTACAATAATTACTAATTATTTTAACCAACTAGTATTTCTGGAGCTGACTAGAGAGGATAGTAACATTTAATTGTTTATTTGACTAATTGCGCGCATCCCTAATGCAACCACATTCTTGAGCTTTAATTCATTGTGATGTATTTGTGCTTCCATTGTTCCACCGCAAACTTCCATTAGTTGTTTGTTTTGACTTCATAGTTTGGTGTGGAGTGTTAAATTATTGGGGTGAAAGAGTCCAAAAATGAGATAGAAAAAGAGAGAGTGGAGATTTAAGAACTGTGTGCATGACTCAGATAAAAAAACACCACACACACACACACACACATATACACAGGGCCAAAAAAGGGCAAAAAAAACCTGAGAGACTGTGTGTGTGTGTTGTGTGTGTGGCGGGAGATGGAGAGTTGAAAGATTTGCTATTGCCACAGGCTGATAGGCTGTCAGGGGAAAGTTGCTGGGTCGTGGCTCAACCAGCTCTGATCAATACCAGGTTGATTTTGCCACATGATTCTCCTTAAAGTGCAACAATAACACATTCTGTATGTTTTCAGATACTTCAGGAACTGAGAGCTACCATTATAGAAGAGACTGGCTGTGTGATTAAAGTCAATATTGATGGAGTAAACAAAGAAATTTAATTAATATGTGGAAGAAAACATATAAATCAATAATTAGACATGCAGTGGAGTGCATACTGTATGTATCTGTTGTGTTTTGAGCTTATCGGCAACATTGGTTCGCATATGAAAAATGACACTCCATCACTGTCAGTTCACTAAATGGCTATAATCAAACACTTTAAATTGAGGATGGCATTATTCATTGATGGGTGAATTACAGTTATAACCAGATGAATGCCTATCAGTCTTTGTACTTCCAACTTATGAGGATGAGAAGGAAATTGAATTCTGGGGCACATAAATTTTGACTGAAGAAAGAGATTACCGTTGTAGGGGGTCTAATGAAAAAAAAAATGGTGAAATTAATTTCTGTGACATTTATTCCACAAGGAGCCAGGAGAGAACACTGGTTACAGTAGCTCTGGAGTCCGGAGATAAGAGGAGGGTGGTTTAAGGCGGGGGACAGTTTACAAAGTCCCAAGTCCCCTTGGAGCGCCTTTCTCGAGGCATCCTCGAGCCAACTCACTGACAACACAGACCTTGCATATTAAAAAAACAAAAACTCTCCTGTAAGCACAATAATGACAAGCTGGTTATTTATGGCCAGAGTTATTGCGAGGGTTCGTCTACCCTTAAGGGCACATGAAGCCACTAATGACGCCAGTAATCATAAGCGCTCATTTTCTCCGTCAACATGTGGATCACAAATCACCACACATGCACACCACACACCCTGACACTGATCGATTGTGTTCTTCATTACACCCAGGATTTCTAATTAAAAGAAAAGCACAGATAAGTGGTGCAAACCTCTGACCGAAATAGAAAGAAAAAGTGAAAATCGCAATTAGAGGTTTGGCTGCGTTCAGTAATGGTGCCGTTAATAAGAGCGGCTGGTGAGTCACTCAATGAAGGTTTAATCACTGGGACAGGATTCAATAACAAAAGAGCATAATATTAATCACCAGAGAGTGATAACTTCACTGTTCATCTCTTTGACATTGGAGGAAGGGATGAATTAATGATGCTCTCCATCCGAACACATTAAATAATAATTATCAGGCAAAACAGCATGAAAGGGACTGCATAATGAACCCCATTGTCAGGTCAATTACAACCACATAAAAACTGTTCAAAGGGAAGTAGCTTGTTACTAGATAGCCATACTAGAAAGGACAGCAGTGGCTTTATCAGGGGAAGGTGCTGGGCCAGTGGCGGACTCAGGCTGTCTGAAGGGCAAGGGCGAAAAAAAATTAAAAGGGCACCAGATGTATGCGGTGGGGTCCCAGTGCGCCAAAAGTCGTAACGCATTTATTGTAATACAGTTTCCAATCCCAAGTTTAGAGTAAGTAAAGTTGTTTTATTATGTGACAACTACTTTACTTCTGTAATAGAAACACACAAGGAACAGTTATCTATTTAACCATTTAAAAGAACACAGAGGCCAACTAATTCTCTAGCATGTAGGGCAGCTGATATAGCACTGCATTGCCTTTTATCCACTGGAAGGGCACCAAGAGGGCACTTTATCATGTTTTGTCCACTGGAGGGGCACCCGGGTGCACTTTATCATGTTTTATCCACTGGAAGAGCAACCTAGAGGGCACTTTTGTCCAAGTGAGGGGCTCCCTGTGAGTCTCTTTATCACATTTTGTCCACTGAAAGGGCACCCTTCAAGGCATTTTACCATATTTTCTCCAGTGAAGGGGACTCTAAAGCAGGGGTATTCACTATTTTTCAGGCCATGGACCCCTTAGTTGATAGACAGATGGAGCAGAGACCACCCCCAAAATATTTCAACGATAAGTAGCTAACGAGTCCTCAGTAATGGATGGGTGCCACACAATGATTTAGTGGGTTAGCTTGCTCACTTAACTGCATGAAAATCGATGGGTTAACGTTTGTCAGTGTTGTGTTTTTTTCATGAATAGGTTGATTTATCTTTTCTAATAATATGTTGGATTCATGTTAATGTGTATTTTCAGGAATTTTTAAATAATCATAGGGGTCAGGGACACCCTGTTGACAACCCATGCTCTAGAGAGCACTTCACTTTACTACATTTTGTCCAGTGAGGGGCACTCTAAAGGGCACTATTTTGTGTTTTATCTGCTGGAAGGGCACTCTAGAGGGCACGTTTGAAGCATTTCTTCAAATACAGATCCTCCCCTCAGTCCACCAGTGTGCTGGGCAACCTACTGCCTCTGATATAAGGGCTTGAAATACAGTTTATACTTAGAGGGCACTGAAACTTGTCTGGCTGAGCACGCCTACTGTAAAATGCTGGAAGTGTTCAGCGAGGCATTCACCGAGGAAAACATCAAAAATTGGTTAGCAAAAGATAAATGACATGGCAATGACAGTGTTTTGCCGGCTCTAAAGCAATGTCAGTCGCTAAGTGCCATGTTAACTAAACTCAACTACACAGACAATGATGGACTTCATGCATCAGTGGACAAAATGGCACCTCGCTACCTGTCAGTGGCAATTTCCATCAAATCAAAGATGGCTAGCAAATTTAGCCATGAGAGGAACTGCTGCTGGAGTTTTACACATGCATAAAGACATGCACAGATAATACAGGTATTTTCTTCATTCATCACACCATAAAATTGACGACGGTTGTTCTTTCACAAAGGTCTTGCCTTTCACTCAGCACCAGGCACATCAGGTTGTCCTCTAGCTTCTCTTCTTGAGTTAGACATCAATTACTGCATGGCTGCTACCACTCTGAGACACTCACTTAAACAAACAGCCTGGCAACCTCCAGCGTGACACATATCAATACTAATCTGACGTCTTGTTCCACAGCCGCTCCCCTCAGACCCTGGCTGGCTGCACCTGCCTGACCGGAGTGCCCAGGGTTGGCTGTACTCCTTCACACTTCCTTCCCCTGCAGACATCAAACACTTATTACTCCCCATCCTGGCCCTGCTAACTGACTGGCCTGTCTGGGCCACACGGGGACCCCATTATTAGAGTCATTTCAGTGCCCATCCTGACGCCTGTTAGGCAGTTCTCTACCTGGGGCTCCTGCTCCCTGCCTGCCCGACTGAGTGCCTGGCCAGCCAAACAGTGATTGGACATGACATGGTGACAGAAAACAGGGGAGAAGGGCAATAGAAATAAAAGAACAGAGATGGCAGAGTGAGGCGGACAGAGATGGGGAGAGAAGAAGGTGGGTATGTTAGCCAGGGCCCTTGTGGCGTAGGGTGTGCCCATCAACACGGATGAGTGTTAGCCAAGAGCTGCATGTCACAATGATGGAGGGGCTGGATCACTCACATCAGAGCTTCATCTGAGTGGAAGATATCAATCTCCAGGCCTAATCCAAAAGGACATGGTAAAATATCCTTTAACATTGCTCTCCCACCCTGCCTTTGTGTGTCCCCTGCTCCTGTCTCTGTTGCAGCTGAAAACGTGTGTAACCTTCATTGTTGGACCTCAATCGACCACACTCATTTTCACATCCCATTTCCTCTGTCTCTAGCACTGACAGTCAAATTATGATGCACGAAACAGTACCTTGACATATGGCATTTAGCACAATTTGTCACTATATGTGGCAAGAAAAAGGAAAAGAAAAAAAGGACAGGTCACTACATACATGCACTGTCAAGTTGAGGGATTTTACCTTTACAGTATGTTGTGAAACAGGATGTTGATGAAAATGAACATTTGTGTAGAGGTTGTGTGGTAAAATCAAAAGTGTTGCAAACAAGTACATTCTATCTATGCATACTATACTTTTTACCAAAACATGAGTGTGTATTGTACAGTATTTGTGATACAGTAAGCAAAAGTGTTTTTTTGTCTTTATAAATCTTTAGACAGGCAAAAATTAAACATGTGGGTAATGCCACATATTAAAGACTCAACCGAAGTGTGCTTCCTTTTTTTGTTGTTTGTTTGCCTTATTCATGGTGGAGCATGAATAAGTATGTTTATTTGTAAATGAACATGTAAATATACACGTGTATATGCACAGTTTGTGTACTCACCAAGTGGTAACCTTCTGTGCTGAAAAATGAAGCCAATAAGGACTTTCCAGTCCTTATGGCAGTTCACTGCAGTTCCTTAAATGGCCACTTGATACTGTCTCCAAAGGTGAGTCAGTGCTCATAGACCCCTACATTAAAATGCTCAATTTTACAGCAGAAATAAAAATACTTACACCCTAGTACAAAAAAATGTTTCTGGTGTCTACAGTTAATTTCTTTCTTCATGACAACTGTATGGGAGAATTTTTTTTTTATAACTCATCAGTTTACATTATATTTTGGTTCAAAGTTATGCATATTAAAGCTTCAGCCACTTTGTGTGACACTTCAACTCTTGGCTCATTTTTGGATTGTGGATGTTTTAAGTACAGAGTACCAGAGTACCAGACTCGAAGATGGCACCTATCACATCCAATAGCAATTGCTTACTGTACCTGGCGCATAGAGAAAAAAAGAAAACTGCTTTTCTCAGCTCACAGAAAGTTGTAAAAATTGAAAACCTCCATGCTTTTTTGACTGCAAGGGGAATTTTTTGCGCAATACTGCAAGTGGCCACAGGGCAAAATTGGAAGCAAGGTTGAGTGGCAATGCTGTATCTAGATTTTTGTTATACATCTATTGGAGTCAAGCAACGGCGTGATACCAACGGCCAGAGCCATCACACTGAGCTTCACAATGGCTCTTCAAAAACCTGTGGCTGACGTCACAGAGACTATGTCTATGTTTATACAGTGTATGATACTCACTAACTAATTCCTGTAATTTATACTTACTTGAGTTATCCCTTCAACAACAGGTAAAAATGAATTTAATATATTCATTTATTCATACATATTGCATATACAGCATGTATTGGTATATTGGTTTTATAACATTTTGTTAAAGAACTGTATTTGAAAATTAGCTGATTGGCTCACAGGCACATTTACAGAAAACTTGAACAAACACACAGCATGTAAGTTCTGTTAGTAGAGGTGCCTCACATTAAAACAGATGAAAATCTATCTGACGTGAGTTAGGCCAAAATCATGTCCACGGATGAGGTATTTAAGTTCTATTCATGTTATGTTTGGTCTCTTGATCAACTTCCTTCCTCCTCTCTGATGTATCTGACATATCCTGTGTTTCTCCCAAAGAAGCTGTTGGTAGGAAACACACGATTCCTTGAATAAATTCTGGATTTCTCTGGGTTACTGACATTACTGGAAACATTTGGCATAATGTAGGTACACACCTCAACAAAATATATAACGTAGGTCTAGATTTTTAAAATAAATTTTTGTTAACTGTTATATTATATAACATTTACATAACATTTATATAATAACTTTAATGTGTGTGGTCCTTAGAAATAGACTACTGTTTGGTAAATTACATTGCTGTTACTGTAGCCAATGTGATTAGTTGTAAGATTATTTCAAATTGTCTTTATGGCAGTAAGTGAGCAAACATGTAAACCTAGAAATGCTATAAATAAGGTTAAAGAGATGAAAAATGTATTCTTGGTGACATCATATGCTGCTCAAAATTATGGTCTTGTGAAATTACATGCCGTCATTTCCTGCCAGCGTTTAAACTGATGAGCCCACGGTAGCCAATCAGGTGTGAGGCAGAGGTGATGATGGGTTTGTGTTGTGTGGAATACTTCATGCCCCTCTGGCCTCCCTGTGCCCCATTCAGACGGATGACTCCACTGTAACTCTACTTCTCTTAATTAATATGACATATCCCCTGTTCATATGCAGAGAGTGAGGGAGGGGACAGAGAGATGGAGGTATGAGGGAATGATTAACTGTGGATCTGTTCCCCCTTGTGAGAAATGATCTCGCCTCTTCTGCTCTCCCCAGTCCTCCCTCCCTCCTCCTCTCTTCATTTCCGTCTCCCTCACTCTCCCCTCACAGTTTCTCTCTTTGGCTCATTTCATTTCTTTCTGCGCCCTCCCCTCTCTTTCTCTTTGGCCTTATCTCTGTCTCCCTCTCCGTTCCTCTCCTTTCCTTTCCCCCCGTGACACTCTCGGACTGTCCCCAGCCCCCTGCACATCCCCTGACAGGTAGAATAATAACGCTCGTACATCACTGCCCCGAAAAGTCCAATAACCTAAATCTTCACTTGCCACACACCCCGGGACTCAATTACTTATTGACATGTAATCTTCATAAGGGGAGAAATATTGAGCATGTAAGGTCAGCCGGTTATGAAGACATATTATCATATTATCTGCATGAGGGTTGTAGGGGCTAGGACCTGACAAAGCTAATTATAATGGTACATGTTTCAGAGCTCAGAGCGTATTATCTGCTTGGCTGCTTGGTTGAGCCACAGCTGAGGTATAGAGGAGAAGGGGATGAGATTTCAAACCTAATAGGGGCTGGATGTCATCTCAGGGCATGTGAATTAATGAAGCCAAATATTATCGACTGCACATCACAGCACTAATATCCTTGATTTGTTCATTGTATTTGTCAGGATTACCTCGCCATAGTCTAATGGCTAGCAGCATATCACAATACAAGCCGGCTAAGGAGGCAGTTTCTAAAAGTGTACGATAAGGAAAAAAGATATCCCTTCAAGTTTTGTATAAAAAGTGCAAATAAGCTGTTATTGCTGTAGCTTGAGCCGTTCCTCAGCCAAAATGTCACAGTGGGTTAGTGATGGCAGGAAGGACAGACGCCCATGGCTGTGTTATCGCTTCTCTCCCAAGGTTATCTTAATATCACCCTTTCAGCTCGGCTATTACAATCTACTGCCTGCTGCATAACGCAGAACAATAACACAGACTAGAACATATGTGTATTCACTTCAAAATCTATTATTCTTTAAGATGAGCTATAATGCAAAGAAAAAAGAAAAATATAACCAAGCTTGTTATTTTGGCCAGAAACAAAATGGATCAGAGGGCACAAAACAAACAGTTGGGTAGCCCTGAGACATTACATCTCAGGGTCACAGTGTGCAAACAAAGCATCCCACCGCCAGACATGTGAACATGTTCATTTCACTTTATCTACTATCATGCCCTCTTCCCCCTGTCTCTGTTCTCCAACTGTCCAAATCCTTAGCTCACAACTGCCGCTGCAGAAGATGCCTAAAATGGTGCGGAGCGGTTGGCCAGCGCTGCCAAAGGTTATGTGTTAACAGTTGCTAATGGTGTCAAATGGAGAGACATATTTTAGCTTTCTTTCAAGGGTCTCCAGGCAGTCAACAGTGCAAAGAATGGAGATTTTTACTTTATATGCACTAAAATAATTTGTTTACAGAGTTTCAATCTTTCAGTTTTGTAATGAAATTTTACTATATTTAGTCCATATATTCCCCTGGATTTTTTGACAAACCACATATATTTTAGCAGTACACAACACTCAGCTCATATGCTCAATAAATACCACCACCAATATTGAATGGGTTGCACCAACAAAGATTAATTTAATCTAAGATTTCTTCTAATCAGAGTAAACTAGGCTTAAAAAACTCACATTTAAAATTAAGCAGAGCTCTAACTAATCTCTGTTTTTAGCCTACAAATGATAGCTTGGTAGAGAAGGTCTAATTTCTCCTCCTTTGAGGAAAGACTTGTGGGCTAAATTATCGACCGAAGTGAAAGAAAGAGGAGAAAAATTCAGCTGGGTTGAGTTTATCCTTTAACTTTCTTCAAAGAATGTTAATAAAGTTAATAAAAGTTCACTATAAATTGTAGTTTAATGTTTTGGTGCAACAAAATTAAATTTAGTCAAGGTTTGGAGTAAAAACTAAGCTTGAGTTTTAAAGAGGGGTTTAAATTGAATCTTTCAACTTTTAAAGTATAGTGCAACATAATTTGAAGTTAAACCACAATTTAATTGGGTTTAAAAAGTAATGGTGCATCCGAGCCTCTGTATACAAGTGCATAATCAAAGAATTACATCTTTCTGAGCAGATATGATACGGCTTGATGGATACCAATTCTGAAGCTTTAGTTTTGAATGCATGTTTGTCCTGAGGGAGGGGAATGAAGCAAACAGACTTTTAAATCACAACAATCTGGGATAAATTCATGTGTTTGACCAAAATGACTCAGTCAATCCAATCATCTTGCACTGCAGCGACATAACATGCCAGAAACGATCTCTGAATCAAATTATGATGGTGAAATAACTTGTCCGTTCGCATTATCATGACAGAGAAACCTGCTCCGTCTGTTTAAAGTGACTTAATCAGCAAATCAAAGTGACAGATTAAAAGGTTGTTTTGGACTTCCTAGCATTTCAGTGACCTCGCTCTTTTCATTCTGGTTGAGCTGGAAGGTTGATGCCAGTACAAACCATAAAAGATCCTCTACTTCCTGTGACTGAGGCTCCCCTTCATATTTTAAGAGAGATAAAATGCATGTCAGTTCAACAGAATATGCCTGACACTCACATCCAGTTGACCTTATGGACTTTAAGACAGGGCTGGACAAGCTGAACCACAAAATTTGTGACACTACATCTGTGTTTGGTTCAGTGTGGACGTTGTTCATTCTGCTGTGTAGCGAATGTGAAGTAAATAGAAGCTCAGATCCATAGGACTGGAATCCCAGCGCATGGGATAATGGCCTTCTCACAGCCCGATGCAATGAATAATCTAAATGGCACTTAATGTGAGCTATGCTGATACTCTGACAATAGTTTGTGTTCAGACATCACAGCTTAGTGTCTCCCAATTGTATATTGATGCAGAGGCAGTTGACAATAAATCACTGGATTCACCAGTGAGTGAGAAAACAGTTTAGACAATGGCCCAATGGAGCTTACCGTAATTGACAGATGAGTTCAGCTCTTTCTACCACAATAGCTTTGGAGCATTGAGGGTACCTGGGAATGAGTGTCAGTGTGTGTGCGTGTGTGTGCGCGCGCGTGTGTGTGTGATGTTTCAGGATCTACAATACTCTAGAGAAACAGTGGTTGCAGTCAAGCCCACTTTGTATGACACACTCGACACTACACTGGTCATGTTTACACATTAATGAATATCACCACCTTTGGCAATACAGTAATTTGCCTAACTCACTTGAGAATGTTTATAGAGCTTATCAAGGCCCAAATTTCCTGCTATCCTAATTTGAACACCTAAGAGAGAGCACCAGTGGGTCTTATTTTTGTAGCGTTGGACATCATTCCTGCAGATAATAGCAGTATACTATTCAGATACTTATCAGAGAAAATGAGAACAACCAGCAAAATTATGGGTCATATTGTTTGTTGTGAACATCAATCAGTTTCCAGACTTCCTGGTGTAACGCTGATCTAGGATTCTTGTCTGTTCTTGCAAAGATTGTGAAATGACAGTTTTTACCAACATTTTGGGCAGGCTTACTTCACCGCCAAATAAATGTGGCACAGATGAGCTGGCTAAACTGCTGATTTATTTAAAGCTGTCTCATTCCCTAACCACTTATGATTATTGCTCCATTGTGTTGTCATGTTCCCAAATACCAGCATTACTTTGGCGTGTACAATGTTATCTTGATCATCGGTAATGTTGGCTAGAACTACAAAAGTAAAACTGGATTATCCCTGGAGCTCAAGCAAAGCTACCTCTGTGATTCTTAAATCAATGTTCTGATTCAGAATCTGGAGTTTCCTAGCTTAGGAACCAGACACATTTGTGGTCATTCTTTCATTTGCTCTGGCAGATACATCTGGATCCCCTTACATTCAGACACCCATGACATATTATACATAGACGCCGCATTGACTGCTTCAGCATCTACACAAAGTAACTAAAATGAATTTTGTTGTTTCTGTTCTAACTTGTTCTACATCATGAATTCCTGAATATTTAAAAATGACTCACTGAATCAGTTGAGAAATAAATGTTATTGTGCTTTTTAATCTAGAAAAACCATAGCACCCCCTTTAACATATATTTGTTCATAGATCAGTCTTTCCCCATCCAATATGGTGGAAACATTGACGTATGATCCAAAGGCCAGTGTGGTGTTAACGCGTATATGTCTATGGCTCCACCAGCCTCGGATTCAGCCTTGGACCTGATTGGGCAAATCACAAACATTTATTTAATATGGAACAGGTTCTATACGATGATTGACAAAGGAATGTCACCAGCCCAGCTTTGGCATGTAAAACAATTGTCTGCTCCAATTGGTTGTAAGTCTACCCAATTGCATCCTGTCAGCAGGTCTGTCTAGCGCAACATCTCAGGCTCCTGGAACTCAGATCAAACTGACAAACTAGGCAGTGCTGATCAAATGTGGATCAAAATTCTGTTTCTGCATTGCCTGTTTCTCACCTAATATGTTTCGTTGCCCTGATTGGTTCTTGGTCACAGTTTGGGCATTTTAGCCTGTGTGTGTTGATAATGAAGATGAACTAAGTTTCCTATTTTTCCAAGACAGATCATTAAGGAGATATGATACAGAAAGTGTGGCGATATCTTCTGATGCAATATACCATAATGTGTAGGTGATATGTCTACATAAAGACAGTGGACTTACAATATGTGATCTTTCTAGCTTTTGCACATGAATCTTGTGCGTATGACTTTATTACAGGTTTCTTTAAACTGTGGTGTAAATGTTTGTCTCAGTGTGATGCTATGTATATGTAGGCACTGATCCCCAATGACAGGCAAGCACATTTATCTGCAAGATAAAGTTTGTGTTCAAATAATGTATTCAACTACATGGCTAACCAGGGAAGGTGGCCATTTCAGTGTGTGATTGCCACTTCCAGCCTGTCCTTTAACAGGACACCACTTTATGTTGCTGTGTAAATTATCACTGGTGGCCCCTTTTCTCACTGCATATTAGTGAATCCATGGCATGTATAGCTCCGTTACGATCACGCCTGACAGAAAGGTTTAGTGATGTAGCACAGCTGTTAAGCCATGCAGAATGTGTTGTCACCCAGCATGATAAACTGGCCACCGAGTGAATTGGAATCTAATTTGTTGGAGCCATTAACCAGACTAGCATTAAGGCATGTTTTCATCTTGAATGATTACCGCGCGAGATCAGTTCCCCTAGAATTACGATCTACAGTCTACTCAAAATATAATTTATTAAAAACACCCTGATTAAGATGTATGATCCTACATAAACCAACAAGACAAATATATTTAACAAGTACCATATCTAATTTTGTTAACTTGCTGTATCATAGGATCTAAATTATGAGACGTTGTGTATCTCTGTGTAAACATCCCTGGTAATATACAATAATTACAAAGCTACAAGGACTTATTGAGGTCTGATCCTGTCTCCTTTAGCATGACAAGTTGTCCAGCATCTGCCAGCATGTTAGTAGCTATTCATCAGGATGAAGGGTAGCGAGCCCCCTCACACAGACAGACTCCGCCTGCTCACCGAGCAATTTGTTTCAAGGGGTACTGACACAGAAGAAAACTGGTGGACCCAACATCCATCCTGCTGTAAAAATATCCAAAACCATCTGGCAGCTAAGCCCCATCCTAAATTACTATGATGGACTCCTACCTTTGGAAACCATGAAGGCTACGGAAACCTGCTCCAACTTCTGACTGAAAGTATGGCTGGAAAGTGCAGGCCGCATCTCAGTTGTCCCGAACCACAACTACAAATCATGGCGGAAAATGAATAATAGTGTAGCTGCATTAGCAATACCAGAATTTCAGAGCTGATTCTAGCAGTATAAGACCTATCCACTTTGGGTGATTTATGTTCTGCTACTTGCCTGAAAATGACCAGTGCAACTGGGAAGTAGACCAAGGTCCAGAGCACCAGCGGTATGTTTTTCCAAGAGGGCCGGGCCTGCTTGGCAGAAACTCATGTCCTTGTCTATCGGTCTGACACGTTTGGAGTAGGAGCCAACATATTGCTTCAAACTCATGTCTGTTTGTGCCTGAGCACGTTTTAGCGGGCGAGTCCAGTTGGGTTTGTATCATCATAAATAACTAAGGTTTGTCTGCAATGGTCACGGACAGTAAAGATTTAAGAGCCTACATATTTTCCTGCTGCTGAGAAAATGGTTCAAAGTTTGTAATCATCATATTTCAGTGGTGATGGATGAAGGAGTTCAAAAGTGTGATCGTAAGCTTTCAGGCTCAGGTTAGAAATGCTTAAAGGGACAGTTCATCCCAAAATCAAAAATAGATATTTTTCCTCTGGTATGTAGTGCTGTTTATCTATCAAATATTGGCATGAGTTCTGGAGGTACTGGCCTTAGAGAAGTCTGCCTTCTGTCCAATTTAATGGAACTAGATGGAATTCCGCTTGTGGAGCTTTGAAAAACTTAACAACAATGTCTCTTTCCAGAAATCTCAAGATAATTTACTCAAGATAATCCACAGACCTCGTTGTGAGCAGTTTCATGTAGGAACTACTTTCTTTTTATAGTAGAATCTATGGTTACTACTATATTTCTGCAGTAAAATCTAATCCAGTAAAATCTAATCTACTAGAATTTATTGGAAATACATTCCTTCTGCAGTAGAATCTACTGGAACAACTTTCTTTCCGTACCCCAGAGAAGATGGATAAATAGCCCTATATGTAAGAGGAAAAGTATGTATTTTTTATTTTTGTTTGAACTGTCACTTAAATGTTTTTTATAAAGTAATATAGTGTAGTGTTCTACAAAAACAGCAGCATCAGACTAATTTGACTTTACCGTAATATCATTTACAAAATGTCTAATTTGATCAGTGAACCCTTTGTGGCATTATGCACTTCAGTCAAAACAATTCCAGCATACTTTAAACTATGAAACATCCCTTATTAAGGCAGAATATCACAGACAGAAATATTTACTTTTATAGCACTAGTAAAAAGAACTAACAAACAAATATCTTGGAGTAGCTCAGAAGCTGACAGTCCTATCTTTTTCCTTTAAGTTTTTGCTGTATACATCCAACATCAGTTTAAGAACTCAAGACACTCAGGAGACTCTCTCAGCTACATCAAACAGCAAGGTAAAAACAATAGTGTCACTGACATTTCCCCAAACCCGGGCACAAACAGAATTATTCACACACTGTGAAAGGAGTGCCATCCGATAACGGAGAGATAATGACACTTGGTGGAAGGCAGCTTTCTCAAAGCAGTTTAGAGCTGGCACGTCAGAGTTCGGCAGTTAAGCCTGTCATGGAAGTTGAGGAGGTTATCCTGGCATTTTAATCTAGCCTGCTTCTGAAGGAGAAAACCGTAGAGGTGATTTGCAGGGCTAGTAATAACAAGGACAGGCCTGCATCCAAAAATGAGCTCTCATCACTTTGGATGCGGACAGTGCCGCGTTATGTGAAGCTGCGGTGAAGGATTGCAGGCCCAGTTTGCCTCGTCCCCTCTCGCCTCATCCATCTCCATAGGCCGGCTTTAATGGATATTCATGTCGCTGAGCCAATCCACTCCTGGGAGGAATAATATCACATCATCTGACTCACATAAAGGAAATAGAGCCTGTCCTCATACACAGGGTGTATACACCACTGTGATATGCAGCAGGAGCCCCCTCCCCAAAGAAGAGATTGATGTGACGGTGACTGAATTTTCAGGTTCTTGTTCATTCAATACAAGTGTGGGTTAGTGAAATGTATTATGGAACAGGTTCAGCAATTAGTGTTCTGTTCTTGTCTGTTTGAGCAGATCACATACACACATACACCACAAATGCAGGTGCCTACACAAGCACACACACACAGTAACATAATGCTTTTGTAAAATGTAAGACCAGAAAGTGTAGAAAAATAAGTACTTATTTTTTTACTTACTTACTGTACTTGTACTTATCTTTTTTATCATAATTTTGTTTATTTATTTATTTTATTGTGTTTTCTTTTTTCATGTTCTTCTTTTTAATAACTGAACAGGGAGTAACTATGTATAATACATCAACAAAACATTGTTGAATATATCAACAAACAGTACAGGTGGAGGAAGTATTCGGATTATTTACTCAAATAAAATGGAAAGTGCTATAGTGTAAAAATACTTCATTACAAGTGAAAGTCCTGCATTCAAAATATAACTTAAAGGACCAGTGTGTAGGATTTAGTGGCCTCTAGTGGTGTGGTTGCATTTTTGCATGCCTGCATAGATGTATGACAAAAAAGTATAAACAGCGTTGCCGCTCAGCTTTGTTTCCAATTTTGACCAGTGGCCACTCGTGGTATTATAGTAAAAAATTCCCAAGAGCCATCGCGAACTTGCAGGCAGGGCCAGCTGGTGGAACACTACTGCAGAATAGTGATCAACAAACTGCAGAAAAAAGCCTAAAAATTTTTTTTCAGGCATATGTGCCAGGCAAGCAATTCTCATTGGCCTGAATAGGTGCCATCATCTGGTATCCTGTTCCTAATACATCCACGCATGGCTGACTCCATGGAATAGGACCTGCGTCCTCTGTAGATATAAACGGCCCATTCTAAGGTAACAAAAACACAACAAATCTTATTTTCAGGTGATTATACTCTAATGAAAACATACTGCATACATAAATTCTATTCCTGCCATATTCTGCCATCAAAGTTTCACACACTGGTCCTTTAAGTAAAAGCACATGAGCATTATCAGCAAAATGTGAAAAAAAAAAACAGCATACAAAGTTTAAAAGCTCATTATGAAGACTGGCACCATTCAGAGTGTAAAATTAATCATATTCATAAGTGCATCTTTTATGGTTTTAATGTTTGTGGCTACGTGTGGAGGAAAAGTTTACACTGGGACATTAGAAACTAATCTCAGGCACTTCATCAGCTTACAAACTGGCAAACGCTGCAAAGAAATAAAACCTTCATGCTGTGACGAGTGCTTGGGAAACACTTTTATGAACTCAGTACCCGGGAAGAAGGCCATGTCTTTACTTTGTCAATTCACCTCGTAGAGTTCAGTGCCGAGGCTCACTCAGCACAAGCTCATGGCATGTAGCTGGCAGTCAGATCTGTATATATCAGTCTCATGACAATATTTCATCATCTGCCATTTCTCCATGTTGAACGCACACATTGTGTATAGTTTAGTTTATCTTAAAACGTTTATAGAAAGCAGCTCTGTGAATGGGCCTCTGGACCAGTGTGGAGGAAAAGCTTACACTTTGTTCTTTCCATATGCCTCATTTTAGTTGTGTGGGGGCCAGTGCAAGTCTTTGTGTTTAAGAGTGATGTTTATCAGGGGACAGATCCTGCTGGTATAATCATTACGAGTCTGAGTGAAATGTCTCGCAGAGCACGTACATGTGTCTAATGGGAAACGTCAAAAGGTGCTCTGTCTTTTCTCACCGCTGTCCAGAGAGGACATTTCCATACTCATGGAACATGCCAAGACAGTCCAAACCAGGATGGGAAGATTATCAGCAGAAAGATGAGAGCTTTCATTCTAACTACAGAGTGACATCAAACAGAAAAGAGCAGAATCACTCATAAGATAAGCTCGGGGAAACGACTTGAGAGTAAAAGAAACAGATGTCTGAGGTAATATATCAATTAATTTAGCAAACAGTCCCATAACCAGAAGCACATGTTCACTTTAAACAACAGGACTTTATGGAAAGTTAATATTTGTATTCACAACAGCATCTGAACCATGCAGTTATAAATAATATAATCAGCCCTGGTTATTATACAAGCAACAATAAACAGACTTTGGGGAACTGTATATCTGTTTTTGCGCATTAACATTTTTTAAAGCCGTCAAACTCATTTTTAGTTTTACTAAGTGCGTCGTGCAAAGAACATTAAGTCATCAGTCAAACCAACAACCTTCCCCTTCATATTGACAACAGCTAAGTTTCAACACTAGCTGTTTAGTCATCCATTAGTCATGTATCCCATCCAGATGTCTGGTGGAGGGAAGGAGGGGAGGAGGAGATAGCAGCAGGTGTAGATCTCTCTGAGCCCAGCTGAGCTCTAAAAGGCAGTGCTTAGCACCCACAGCTCCGTCATCTGGCCTCTCCCCTGTCTCCGCCAGCCTTTCGACAGCCCATTCCTCATCATTTACCCCTTTTTGGCAAAGCCCAGAGCCCTTCTAATGGGCCGCTCTGAATGCTTCCAGATGTTTGTTTATTTGTTGTGCTGCAACTATAAAACAGTTTACTCTTAGTTTGGATCTTTTCCCATAGCTTCATTTTTTGGGGGGCTGAGGGAGCAAAGAGGGGAGTGTAGCAGGAGTTGCGGTGCAGATCACCCCGACATGTAATGAAAGCGAACTGCCAAACAAATGTGAGACACCCCATGGGTGTCGTCAGGAAGGAGTTTTTTTTTTTTTTTTTTTTTTTTGCTTTGAAGGCTGCTTTCCTCCTGGGATTTTAATAACAGTTGTGCACCATTTAAGATACATACATACAAAGTAGCTGGAAGCAGGCCCAGAACAACAAGATTAAAAGGGCCCAAGGCTCATACTGTAAGGCAGATTTCAGGCATTTTTCCTTGTCTGTTTACTCTGCTTGTACAAAGATATCCCTTTCATTTACTGCTGTCACTGCTGAGGGATGGCCGACTCAAATTTAATCTGATACCTGTAAAAAAGCAGTTACTAGAGCCTGGCCTATTTATTGAAATATACAGTGGAAATGAAAGGTATTTCATTAAAATCTCCTCTGTGCACATAAGATGTATCAATCAAGTCCAAAACATCTTTTTTACATACTTCTGAAATACAGTTATAATTAGATCTATGAAATAAACTTGTAAATCTCACTTCAAAATGTGTCATCCTAAGACAATGACAAGCTGGTAATAAATAACCCAGCATATTGTTTTGCATGTTGGAATGATAAATCATCAAGATAATGGCACAAGAGCGCAATACGTCACTGGCTACGGTTTAATAGTATGGTGGTCGCACTTAATTTTACAGCTCATTGATAAAACATAACAAGCCATATTTTGTATATAGTTGTAAATTAGACAAAAAACAGAAATTATATGTCCTTTATTAGACAGTATTTGAACATTTATTAGACCCTTATTAGACTTCATCAGAGGGTAATTATAACAGACCTGTACTGTAAACTAAAGTGTATTATTCCCCCTGGTTAGAGCCTTATCAGACCTAACTGGAGGGCAGTTAGGTATACATGATAAAAAAAGCACACTATGTCTCTGCCTACAGTATTATGATAAAGAGAAAGTATAAAGCTGTACAGTATAAAATGTAAATACTCACATAGAGGACCACTAGATTGGATTTTCACTTAAGTACAATACTAAAATGTAAATAAATTAAATTAAATTAAATGTAATTAGTTACATGCCACCACTGCCTTTAAGGGGGTGTCTGGGTGGATTGTGCCACCTTCAACCATGACTTTGAGGTGGAAAAAAGACATTTCAAAGCTCATGGCCTATTGGCTAGGCCAGTAATTGTTTCACACACGGTTGTGTTTGTACATGTGCTATTTGTTCTATATATCAATAAAGCTTTGAGTTTTAATGAACATGTTTCTTGCAAATGTTTTTTTTTCTTTCCCCAATAAATTAATATCATAGGATAACAATAACCTGAATATATTTAACAATTACTTGAATATTTGTATATGTAGTATTCAGTAATTACAATGTTTTTGGTATAGACTTATTATAAATTATTATTATTATGGCTATTATTATATGGGAGGGGTTTATCCAAGCCTGTATTATAATGGTACAGAGTGACCAATAGCAACAGATCTGCCAACTAATCATGAGGGATTTTCTTTTGAAACAACTTTGGTTTCATTCAATTCTGTAAGGTAAGTTGCAGCCAGGCTAACTTTCATTGCCATTCATATGCTAATTTGAGTCATTCACAAACTGAGCTTCACTATGCTAACAGTGACAAATAATACACTTTAGTTTACAGTATAGTTCTATTGTAATGTGTCCATAATTATCCTCTAAAAAAGTCTAATACGGGTTAAATATTATCTAATAAAGAACATCTTATTTTATTCTTTTTTGTCTAATTTGATACAAAGTATAGCTTGATACCTCTTATTAGTGTACTGTAAAATAAAGTGCAACCAGTATGGTATAGTCCCGTCTTCATGAAGACAGTACTTTAGGCTGAGACTCCATTTTGGACTGTTAGATTTAGAGTTGTGTTGACAGTTGGACCAGCACTGAGAGTTAGAGTCAAGGTGACAGTAGTGGAGGATCCTCAGGCCCCTCTGCCAGACTGTATACTCCACTCCACTCTGTGTCACGCCTTCACCAAGACACACTGAGAAGCCCCCACCATCCTCCTTCACTTTGTCTTTTGTCTTGTTCTCTCTCATTTTTAAGTCTTGTCTTCTTTCACTATTTAATGCCGGCGCCCTTACTGTCTTTTCCTCTCACCTTTATCCCCACCCCCCCCTCCCTCGTTCTGTCGATCTATCTGTCGTTTAATCTGCCCTATGAAATCTTGATTTAGGTTTCGCTACCACAACAGCACATCTTTCGCTTTCCTCCCTCCCGCTCTTCTCTTTGCTGCCTTGTTTTGCCCTGTCTCCTCCAGGTTGACTCCTCTACCAACTGAGACAGGAGCTTATCCTGGAGTTCTGTCCTTGGTTTCCACCCCTCTCTCCCTGGGCAGTGACCTGCCAGCACTGCCCTCCTCTGGGATCTCCTAGCTGCTGTAATTACCTCTGGCACCCAGGCTCTGGGGCTTCCACACAGGTGACACGGTGGAGTGGGGTGGGGGTTGGGTGCAGAGGGTTGAAAGAGGAAGGGGGTTTCTGGCAGCGACAAGGGCGAGTGTCTTTGAGCAAGGTGTCTTGCTGATCTGCCTGCTACTGCTGTAGGAGTCAGGATAAAACTACACAGCTTCCCATTAAAAAAGGGCCACTTTATTTACCCTAAAATACTAGTCGTCATAATTCAACGCTTTCAATATCACAGGTGGCAAAAGTACACACAGTCTTTACTCAAAGTAGAAGTACAGATACTTGTGTAAAAAAAGTAGATGTACTGATTCAAGTTCTTTACTCAAGTAAAAGTGAAAAACTACAGGCTCTGAAGTGTACTCAGAGTATGAAAGTAAAAGGTTGCCACCTGAAGGACATTTACACCGACTGTTTCTGTACAAACCTAACTGAAGTTCAGCCTTTGTCCACGGTTGAGTCTCCCTCTCTATCTTGTTTGTTTAACGCGTTTTTCATCGTGTTACGTCTTTTTTTGTAATTTACGTTTTACGTCTTGTTGTGTCTTTTACTGGTTTTTTTGTCCTTTTATTTTGTCCTTTTAGTTTGTTTTCATCTAGTTATGTCTTTTATGTTGTGTTCATTTTGCAATGTCTTTTTACATACTTTTTCGTCTTATTATGTCGTTTTTGTCTTGTTACATCTGTTGTGTGTGATGCGCACTGATGGATACACCAAGGAGTCTTTTCTACGCGTTATTGTTGCATCCATTTAGGTTGAAATCAGTCTTGATCTTGGGAAGGCAGCATGCAATTATGAATGACGAAGAACATAAAATTAATGAATACTTCCCGTCTAATGTACTAAAACTAAAGCAATGAGCCTGTTTTGAAAATGTAAGGAATAGAAGGTACAGATATAAAAAGTTGTCAGAAAAATACTCAAGTAAAGTACAGACACCTGAAAATTCTACTTAAGTACGGAAGCAAAGTATTTTTGTACTACCACCTCTGTCCGATATATTTTCAATCCAGCAAGTGCCTTTTATCTCATGTACTGAGTGTGTTTTCTCAGCATTATAGCACAAAACAAAAGCAGTACTTCACAGGACAACAAAAACAAACCTGACAATAACAGGATATACAGTATGACTGGAGCATCTCACTTTTTCAGCAGACTTTGAACCAACCGTGTAGTGAATTAATTTACCATGCCTATTGGAACATGAGTGTTGAATTGAACTACATGAAATCATGCAGCATATTGTTTCACCTCTATTGTTTATATCCTGAATTTAACTCTGTGAACGCTCCGTTGTTTGGAATTACTGTCTGAACAATTTTGTTTGTTGTAGCACTGCTTTGCCGCAGCTTTGTTCTCTTTGAAAGAGGAGTTACTGTGACCGTCTCCAGCACATAAAGAAAATTCAAGTATGTTTAAGAAGTGTAAATAAAAGAGAAAAAATAACAAAGAGCTGGGGTAGGGGCTGGAGGCAGGGACATGAAGAGGAGGTGAAGGGCGAAGATGAGGGCTGTGTTATCTAAGACTGCAGCGCTGCATCATAAAAATAACAAATGGAGACTGTCACTGCTGCTCAGATCTTAGACGGAGGGGAAAATATTTCATGTGTCAGATCCCCTCACCTTTAAATGGACTGTTCTTAGCCAGGTCTGATTTTGACAAAGCACAGGGCTCTTCCTGTCCCTACATCCGGTGAGAGCTGCCACCGTCCAGGCTTTCATGACATAGATCTGTCCTTGGCACCATAAACGGAGGGTAGAGATCTGTTGTGCCACCATAGTGGTGGTCAAACCCATCACAAGTGTTTTGCATTGTGAACACAAAGGTGAATGTCTCGGGGATAAGAACTGGGGCATTGTTTCATGAACCAGAAAAGTGGGGCTTATTGCGAAGAGACAAACAGTTGATTCTATTTTAAGGCAACTAAACTATAAACTCCACATTTGGGACATTAAGAAACAGACTCAAGACGTCAAGCCGGGGATCTGCTGGCCTGGGGGGCATTCCCAGCCCCTGTTCCCCCACCCTTCTGATTTTGTTAAATTGGAAACAGAAAAACTCATGAGCCCACTTAACCTTGCTGACATAAATGATGAAGCAGTTTTCATTGACAGGCCTTTTCCCACCAACACGGAACCAACCCCGTTCTTGTTCCAGTTTTTATTTTGAACGCTGGAGCATTTCCAACAAAAAATAAATAAGGATAGACCTTTTCCATTACAAAACAAAAACTGGTTCAGAACCCGAAAAGTTGGTTATCAATTGGAACCAAAAAATAACAGGTTTCCCTTAGGAATCAAAGTGGTCGTGTCATATTCTACAGGTTGTTGCGCATTTTGCAGCGCCCTCTGTTGATGACATCCTTGATTATAATGGTTCTCCTCACACTGGTGGAAAAGTTGGACTGGTTCACTAGATAGTACAAAGGTTCAAAGATTCTTGAACAGAACTGGTTTAAGAACCTTGGCTGCTTTGGTGGAAAAGATCCTAGACAGAACATGCGCATTAAATATATTTTGGCAGCCCAAGGACACAAATGGTCTAAATGCAATACATGGACTTTAAACAGATACATCTGATGATAAGTCTGAAGTAAACAATCAACTTTAGTATGTAGCAAGATATTTTTTTTGTAAATCTGACTCATGGGTGTAGTATAACAAAATGGTTTGCCTTGGCTTTTTTTTTTTACTAAAACCTCAGTTGAGGAGGTCGCCTGTACAATTAATATAGAACACTGCATCTTTCTAAAGACTGCGATGTCTTCTTACTTGAGTGTTTGATGTTAAGAAGTTGCTGCACAATTACATCAACTGACAAGACAGGGTCAGTACGAGGACTAATCAATGTCTAGTATCAACAGATCAAGGATGTTTCATCTTGTTTATGTGCTGTGTGCTTATCCCACGCATACATTCAGATCAGAGTTTAACCCAGATTACTCAGATTTATTAGCACTATGAACACATCACACAGATGAGATGAGATCAATAAGAATAGATAACAGGACTTCAACTCAGTCCCAAGGTCAATAGATTCCCACTCTCTGTAGCTGGTCAGGTTATGACTTATATTTACATAATCCATGGGCCTGGGTTGTGTTTGAGTGTATGATAATATATGTTGCTTCTTGGCTTATTTTGAAGAACATCTGTACAAATATATGTACAACCCACTCGACTGAAAAGGTTAAGTCCAAAGGGTCTGTCCTCACCTTTGTGGTTCTTGGCATCCCTGGACCCTCGGGGCAGAGGAGTGTAGGGCAGTGGTTGACTCTCACATCCAGCCTCATTAAGTGTCTAGAGGAAAGGAAACAAAAAATAGAATGAGTATTCAGAAGGAAAAAATAACCATATAATAACCATCATTAATAAATGGTAAATTGATAGTTCATTAAGCTTTAGTTAACAGTTATTTTACTGTTAACAAACATTCAAATAATGTCTATATATGCTTTATAAACCATTTACTGAGCAGTTTTAAGGTTTTATAAACATCCGTTGCATCTGTATAATGGCCATCCAAATAATGTTTATATATGCACTACATTGTATTTATTAACCATTATCAAAGTGTTACAAATCAAAGTTCATTTCTTCATGTAATGGTTTCTGTAATGATATCACAATAATCTCAATTTTTTATTTAATTAATGAAATTACACAACCATTAAATTTATAAACTAATTAAATAAATATACTAAAGTTTATTCAACTATTGATTTACCATTTATTAATAATAACTGATATTAAGTTTTACCAAAAGCCTTGACAAGTTTTAAAATGACAGGTATGACTGGTGCTGACTGTGACTGTCATAAATCCTTTGGGAATGGTACAGGAACTGTTGGAAACAGCGCTCCATTTTATGACATAATGTGGCAGGTCATGTTTTATTACCTCTCACATGTTATGGAGCTACAGTCCTGGCTTTGATGATCTGATCTACGACGTGGGTAGGGAGGAGAGGTCTTAACCTTCACTCAGCCATGACCTCCCGCAGTGGTCAACTAAAGGGTAGACGTCACTCACTCTGAACGGCCAAATGTAGCGTGGTTATGTGAGGGGAGTCTGACAAATGGCATGAAATGACCTCACTACCCCGGTTTTAAGAGAGGAAATGCAATTTGCATATTTAAATGTACACTGGCTGTCTTATTTAATGTCCCATAATTGAAATGTGAGGTAAATATGTGCATGGATTCCTGGCGGCGCAGCTAGAATGAGCTATTGATTGTAAGCACAGTCAGGTTCAGGTTAAACAAGTGTGACAAATGCTGCTTTAAGACAAAGAGAAAACAGAGGCCTGAATCTTAGAGCATGTTCCCAAACAGGTCAAGAGTTTCTTGTGTTGTTGTTCTTTTGTGCACTTTCAAGGTCCAAAACATCCTCTTCCTTCCCTTAGCCTTTTAGCTAGTGGAGCAGGCAGTTTATCATGACACAGCGATATCTGATGCCTTTGCAGAAATACTTTCCTTTCCTGCAGGAAGGAATTCACTGGGCCTTTAATCATAGCAAGAGACTCAACTGACAAATACATATTAGAGATGGTTTGGAGCTGCATTTTTCCCACTTTTATTGTTGTTCCTCTACATGCCCATGCATAACCTTGAGAAATGGAACGGTCTGCACTGTTAAATGGAACCATATTCTTCATGGGCAAAGAGAGCACTGTGAATTGAAAACGATCACATAATGTGCTTTCAGATAGCATCTCTGAAAGGCATTAAGGTCTGGCCAGCATGTGTCTCATATTACACCAAGGGGAAAAAATGGCAAAATAAGCCTGTCTTGAGACCTCACTACATACATGCTGCTGGACGATGCTTTCGAAAAGAAACAGCTTGGAATAGAAATATTGTTTTGACAGCAGACCTGCTGCTCTCAGCCTCTGGAGTGGCTGAAACCTGTTAAGAAACATCACAGATCACTCCCTGTTCGTACATTGTACTTGTATGGAATGTGTAATAGAAGAACAAAAACAACCCAAAATAAGAACATATTGTACTGAGTAAAAACTGACATGTCCTATTTGAGGAAAAACAATCAGGTATTCATACTTTATGACTCAGCTACATCAACAAAGCTGAATTTAATCTAAGATTACTTCTAATCAGCAAAGCTCGATTTAAAATGACTAAAGCTCGATTTAAAATTAAGCAGAGCTCTGTTCCACAATTATAAACTGAGCTCTGTTTAGTAAATCCAAGTGCATTAATGTGAACCAAAATTGAAGAGAGTTTAATCAGTATGGAGATGCTTAAAACAAACAAATAAATAAAAAAAGACATGAATAAATAATTCAAGTTCTGTCGGAATCTACTAAGAGTAAAAGAGGGCAAAAAAAAACAAAAACAAAACAAACTTGGCTGCCCTGTATACTGTCATAAAACATTACATTGTTTGCCAGCTTGCTACAAAGTCAACAGAATGTTACAGTGTTTGCTGGCTAAGAAGTAAGAAAAAAACACAAATTATCACTGTTTGCTAGCAAGCTAAAAAGTTAATAAAGTGTTACATTTCTTACTAGCTAGCTATGAAGTCAACAGAATGTTACATTGTTTGGTAGCTAGCATAAAGGTTAGTTCACTAACCTATTTCTGATGGCTCAGCAGAGAAGCTCTAATTTCTCATCCTTTATTGGCCGAATTAATACAGAAATATAACCTGATAATAGAAGATAAAACAGCACAATAAAAGAAAATAAGACTGCATGGCAGCAACTGGCTGTTTTAACAGATTTACTACAGAAAGAAAGAGGAGACGCATCTTAAAATCAGTTGGGTTTGAGGAACTTGATTATTTTGCTCAATCTACCTCAAAAAGGCAGATATTTTAAAAGTTGTGATTTCTGGTGCAACAGAATTAAATTTAATCTACATTCAGAGTAAAAACTAGACTTGTTGGTACAACCCAGCCTATATTTTCTTTAACTGCAGCACTGGCAAAATGGATACTGGGATGAGACGGTGAGAGATCCTGAACCAAACTGCTGCATTTTGCCATTTGGTTTTGAGGATATAATTAATATTGGCTGTCGTAAGGGACACACAAAGAGTGTGTCTATGACAATTATTACAAGCAAAGAGAGCAACTCAAGCATTAAGACAGGGATTGTGAGCCCTCTCTATGTGATCTACCTCTGTGTTCTTCTGAGCCACCACAGAGTTGCGCCCCTGCTTGCCTCATTTCCTGGCCTGCTTGAAAGATCACAAGCCTGGGCCTCTTCTGGCCTGCTTGGCCCCCAAAAGCCCCTCCTAATCCTGCTGCTTGCCTACAATTAATCTTCCTAGTTGCCACATTATTAACAGCACCACCCACAGACTATGTTAGGGGGGTGCTGACTGCTGGAGTTTGCTGGATACTGGATAAAGCCTTGAGCTGCCTCTGCACCCTGGTTTTGGTCCTATGGGACGTCCGTCACCGTGCTCTCAGTATCACCACCCACCCAGTCCCTGTGCTATGCATGACACCACCACTTCACCTCCTCCGTATCATGCCTGCTGATCAAACAGCCAACTCCATTCAACATCTGTGGTTGTCACTTCCCGTCCTATCCAGCGCAACCATTTTACCCCACCCACAGAGCATCAATCAGCCAGCTTTCTCATGTCCTGATCCTCCCTTTTCTCCTCTCAGACCTTCCTCCATACCCCTCCACATGTGCACTCTTTCACTTAAGTCAATGGCCTGTCCAGAGGAGAAGAAAGAAATAAAGCTCATGATGAGAAAGCTTGTGGAGCAAATGAAAGAATTTTCTCTCTTGTACTTCCTTTAAGAGGATCGATGAATTGATGACTTTGATGATTTTAACGCTTCATAAAAACAGGCTATAAAGACACGCTAAAACACTATTCCAGTCTTTGCTTTTAAAACAACCACTAATCAGTCCCTCTAGGAAATGCTATGTCGCGATCACAACAATTAGTGCAAATTCAACCAATCCCTGTGCACAACTTTGCAATTTTGTCCAATCACTACAACTTTGCCACTAATTCCACCAAAAATAGGATCTGTGCAAAACATCATACATGTACGTCTCAGTGAGCTGACTTCAGTGTTTACTGTTTACTTCCATTAATCCATCATTGGTAACATTAATGATCAATTAACATAAAAAAAACAGAATTTTGCTTATACAAAATAATATCAAATGCGTTTTTTCCCCCTCAAACAAAGCATTAATTCCACAGCAACATATTGAATATTCTCTGACAGTATTACATAGCCTATGAAATGTAGAAAGACATACTATATCAGATCATAAAAATAATCTATATTTCAGATCTTTATTTGAACGTAGACTGATTAAATTTTACTTAATCAATCAAATTCTTAACAACAGATAAACTGATCATCAATTAGTCATAATCATCCTTATTATTTACTATTTTTTTTGTATTTTTATTTTTGCCATGAAAAGTTTTTGTATCTTGACCCCAGATTGTTTCATCTTTCTTTCTTCATCACACTTGACAAGAGTCTTGGCCTGAAGAATGTACAGGCCAATATTTAGTTGAACATTCAGAGCTGTGTCGATGTACCTCTGGCAACAACACCACACCTGCCGCTTCCCCAACACGCACATGGTGCAAAGGGCCCGTTCAATGCTGCTTGCAGCTTTAATTATTTTTTTATTTTGTCACATTTGCCAAAAAGAACACAAAGTTGACCATTGTATTTGACATTTATAAATGCTCTGTGCACTTTTATATTTTGTAATTTTGCGCTTGCTGTTTTGGCTGAGTTTGTCAGAATTTTTGCAATCCTGAGGCTTTTTGGTAAGGTTACTCAGAACACTTTGGTGTGGTTTTATTCTCCTTGGAAGAAGTTCCTTTTAACTTTTGATGAATTATACAGAAAAACTTTTTTTTTTTTTTTTTTTGCTATTTTCATTGGCTCTTGCAATTTCATTGCAAAAATTGCCTACAAATCACAATTTTTTAGATAAGTTGCCAAGAAATTGGGAATTTTAGGCCCACAGAAAAACCAAAAAAAGCCTGCAAAATCCTCGAAGCACTGACTAATACATGCATGACAGACCTATGAGAGCCATGAGACTGAAATTTAAAAAATAAAACCCACAGATAAATTAATGATTGACATTTAGCTCTTTTTTGAACTACTAGATAAAAATGACGGATTTTAGAGGATGTTCAATAGAAACACAACGCTGTATGATTATTCCTCAGAGCTTGATAGGACCTCCAACAATAATGTGACAACAATGTCCTTTTCTGCATTTACAATGAGAATATAGATGCTTTATGTGTGCTGAACACTGCATTTGTTCACACAAAGTTCAGCTACTTCAGGTCTAAATGCTAAAAATACAAAAATAAAAAGGTAGTGATCGTCTCATGATGTCCTCACACATTGTGTCCCTTTCATGTTTGCAGAACAAGCGCTTCATCTATGATCCTTCTCTCCTTATTCCCCCCTTCTCTGCATCCTTTCTTTCTCCCTCTCTTGCTCTCTATAGTTGTACCTACACTGAACAGAGGGAGGTGCTGCTGTGTCGTCTATTTAAGACGCTCCTGGACCCCCTTCTCTTCTTCTCTCTCCCTCTCTCTCAGTCTCTCTGCTGTCCAGATTAGTCTGCTCATCAAGCTGAGCATTGTTTTAATTTGCTGGGCCCGGGGCATATGCTGAGTGTTCACATCATTATTGTCTCTGTGCAATGTGAGTTATCACCACAGCTTATGATAATGCGGCACAAATTTACAGGCTGGGGAGCACCATGGATTCTGTGATAATAAAGGGTGGACAGAGGGGAGTGGAAAGAGGGAGAGAGAAATGAAGAAAGTGTGTGTGTATGTGTGTGTGTGTGTGAAAGAGAAATGGGTGGTGGCAGAGAGAGGAAGCTCTGTTGGATGTCATTATGAAAGATGATTCCCATACTGGATAATACATCACACCAGTGCTGTCTGTCTTCTCCTTTTCTGTGTTGTTATGCGAATAAATGCTGATAAACCCAGAGGCAATAGTGATTATTACTTCCAACATATCACCATGAGAGAGGGGAGCAGGAGGAGAGAGACAGTGGAAGGATGGAGAGACAAGAAAAAGCAAAACACAAAGAGAGCCACATGGAGCACATAACCACCTCCACAGTGGGGTTCCTGAAAATATGAGATACCAAAAAGTGAGTCGGGGAAGGTTGACGCATATTGAGGTGTTTTTCAGATGCAACTGCAACAAAGTTTACAAAGTTTTGGCAAGCTTGGCTGTCAATTTCAAATCTTGATGGGTGTTATATTACAGTACATTACTCTGACATCTACTGATCTACAGAGATTTCCCTAGAATGTGATTATGATGTTGGCTGCCACAGTGTTGTGTACAAAAAGTATTTTTCAATGCTATACATACAGCTTTCCTCTCTTACATCCTGGCTCTGAGGTCTCACACCGACCAGCTCATCCTGACACAGGTGGTTCCTGGTTTTCCTCACCTCGCCTCCCTCCTTAATACTGACCAGAATTACAATCTAATTACAGCCACGCTAGGGAGACCAGTGTATATATATTATACATCTGAAAAAGTAGACAAAGTGCTAAAAGGAAGTAAATTTGTCCTGACTACCGCTGTAAACCGAAATTAAAGTGGCCTACTCTTCTAATTTCTCCTCCTCTGTTGGAGCATTAACCAACTCCAACAAAGTTTACCAGGTTTTCCAGGATGGCTGTAAAACCGACCAGCAATACAATCAAATCACAAACGTGCAACAGGGTTTAATCAGTGTGGAGATGCTTGCTTAAAATAAATATGTAACTAAATACACTGAGTGCTGTTGGGACCCAGAAGTGTAAAAGAAGGGAAAAATCATTGAAAACTTTTGGCTGCTCTGTAATCTTTAACAAAACATCATATTGTTTGCTAGCTAGCTAAAAATCCAACAGAACATTATATTCAATGCTAGCTAAAAAGTAAAAAAAACAAACAACAAAAAAACAAAAACAAAAACAAACACACATTACATTGTTTGCTAGCTAACTAAAGCATAAACAAAACTAGTTTGTTGGCTGAATTAACCCACTGCAACAAAGTTTTGCAAGCTTGACTTGATGGGTCTTGATGGGTGTTACATTACAGCACATCACTGACATCTGCAGATCTAGAGCGATTTCATGAGACTGTGATTATGATGTTGCTGCCACAGTGTTTTGTGGAAAAAAAAAGTCTTCTACACTGTTACACACACAGCTTTCCTCTCTTGCAGCCTGGCTCTGAGGTCTCACCCCGACCAGCTCATCCTGACACAGGTGGTTCCTGGTTTGCCTCACCTCACCTCCCTCCTTAAGACTGACCAGCAATACAATCTAATTACAGCCGCGCTACAGAGGGAGACCAGTGTAAACACCAGCCCTTTTTATCTCCTTATACATCTGGACAAGTAGACAAAGTGCTAAAAGGAAATAAATGTGGCCTGACAGCCACATCAAAGAGTTCAGCCAGAGGCTTACTGCTACTTAGGGCACAGGAATGTTGTTGCTAAGCATCAGCCCACAACCTATCAGGGTGCAAAGAGGGCCCTGTCCTGCCTTAGAGAGGGAAAAGGGGAAAAGAGAGAAACGAAGAGGAGAGAAGGGGGAGGGAGGGTGGGGGGTGGGGGGGGGGCTGACATTGAGGGGAGGCTAGGGACTCAAGGAGATTTTTGTAGCTTAAAGCAATTGTTGGAAGAAACAAGCCTTCTGTTTTGTTTTCTCTTGACACCATTTCTGCTTTTTGTGCTTGCAAAAGACATGTATAAAAATGTCTTTTGATATGTTTTCTCTTTGGGTCTATATCAAAATATTTCTTTTGTGTCTGTGCATGGAACTTTTTTCACATCTTGTCTCTGTAAACTGGTGCTGCTTTCTGATCATGTTAGAGATCAGAGGAGACACAACTTGTGAACTTATTTGAGTCAACATTTAATGCTGGCATGACACGTTTATTTCTTCACTAGATGGAATTTTTTATGATTCATGTCTCGTACTTCTGAAGTTAGGGTTACGAACAATACAACACTTTTAGAAATAAACAATGAAAAAAGGGTAAGTAGCACCAGCTTGCAGCATCTTACAGCATGTAATGGCAGTGATGAAATGAGAAATGTTTTAATTCACTACCAGACTGAATCTAGTCCTAATAGATATGCACACACACAGGACAGAAAAACTTGTGTTTGTTGAGATAAAATCTTTAAAATACATATTTGACCAGGAATAAAGGTAGAAAAGTAGTTTATTCATTCAAATCTTTCTTTTTTTAAACCTGACCTTAATGACTGTGGCTTAAGGGAGTAGAGAAAATATTATGATGTGCTTTAAATTGCTGTTGTGCGCATGAGAAGTATTAATTCTGTTTTCTTAGGTAATGGCAGGGGGAAGAACATTTGATGTAACGGTGCCTGCACTTGTGGGTAGTACAGCAGTCTTTTGCTCAGCAGGAAGACTGCTGAGCGTGTGTTTAATGATTTACCAGTTCTACTCCAATGAACTTGTTCTGAGTAAATGTATCATATGATCACTGATCACAAGAGCAACTGTTCAGATGTTTCGCTCGGGGCACGAGGCACACGGAGCGAACCAGCAACAGTGAACATCGTCGTTTTGTGTATGGCTAAGCGTCAGACAGGCAAAGGTTGAGTGCTGCTGGACGTTAATCATCCGTAGCAATGACTCATAGATGGTAATAAGGCTGTATTTGTTTTTAGGTTGAAATTTAAGAAGTCGCTCGACCTTTTCTTGGAGTGTCTTGCGGAATAAGTGTAGGTGATCTAAAGTGGAAATGTAAGCCTATGTTACAGGTATGCAGTACAATTAGCTTGAGGCTATTTGTTATTTTGGTCCATGACCTTTCCATTGGTACAGATTCTGAAGCTACAAAGTTACAAAGAATCACAAAATGTTGTATATATCTACACTCTTAGAAATAAAGGTTCTAACTAGAACCATAAAGGCTTTTTCTGCTTGTCCCCAGAGGAAAACCCCTTTTTAATTACTAGTAAAACCTTTTCTAAAGGTTCCACTTGGAATATTTCGTACAGCTCTAGAACTCAGCATATAGTGTTATACTTAGAACCATCTGTGAAAGGTTTCACCCAGAACACCCAGGAAAGATTCTACAGAGAACCCTTCAATGGTGTAATGGTTCCACCCAGAACTTTCTCTTAAAATTCAATGCAGAACCTTTCCACCTTCTAACAGTGCTAACCCTAAAAACCCATCCAGGGGAACCTTTTTCACATCCCGCGAGCTCTATCAAGAACCTTTTTATCTTCCAAGGATTTTATCTAGAACACACTCAAAGGATTCTACTGAGAACCCTTTTATATTATGATACACAACACCCTTGACGAAAAAGATTCTTCAAGGATTCTTCAAGGGTTCTTCAGATGAAAAGGGTTCTTAATAAAGCTGTTAGTCTAACAAAGAACCCTTGACAAGCTTTCTTTAAAAAAAACAGTTTCTCAGAAGGAAATGGTTCTGGCTAGAACCTCAGCTCTTCACAAAGAACTCTTTTGGAATCCTATTTCTCAGGGTGTAGGTAAAACAATAGCTAAATGTTATTAAACCTTTTATACAAAACCTACCTGATTGTTTCATATATTTTCATAAGTACAAACAATTTCTTTTATCTCTAAAACAGGAGAAAAAAGGAGAATGTGAATGTTCTGATCTACCTGTGACAAAAATCATTTTTGTCAGAGTTTTGCCTTATTTAACTGGTGTGAAAAGAAATATTTTCATCTTTCCTACACAAACTATAAACTACACAAACACGCATACACAAAACCACAGCAACTAAGGAGTGTGACATATCATGAGGCTTTCTGTTCTGATTAGGGGCTGTAGCTAACGTCAGGGCTGTTTTCTAGAGTGTAGGATGTTTAATAATTGAAGACTCCGGGAGCGGGCCTGTCACACCGGCTTGTCTAGAATGTTTCCTATGCAATTAGACGCCGAGAGACATTTGAAGAGGACCCACAAAAAGAGCCACAAAAAGTGACATGTGAACTTAAAGGAAATTAGCTCTTCACACGAGTGAAATGTGAAGGTTACTTAGCAATGCTTAACTCAGACTGCGGCTGTGTGAAGTGTGTGTTTGACTCAGCCTCGCTGCGAAGATACGAAGACTGCGATTTTCTTTACTTTGAGCCCAGCTTCAGTCAGTAAGATCACAGAGGGAATGAAAACTAATTTTGACTCAAGGCATACGGGAAGAAAAAAAGAGGAGAGAGAAAAAAAAACCTGAGATGTGTCGAAATAATGAGATCTTATGATGTTTTCTGGGAAGATATGGGATGATGCAGACAGATGCACAACTCACATCTTCACCCAAGGACACAGACACACACACATACACAAATACACACACACAGGAACATTTAACCACAACTTCAAAACACACAAATTTGCATGTGTGCAAAGCTCATACACACACACACACACACCATCTCACATTATTTGAATGCGCAAAACACTAATGCACATGTACTTACATGCTCACTTATGCTCATGCACAAACACAAACTGATTAGTTGATTTGCACAGATGCAGACTTGTATGATGTAAATACAGCACAACCACAGTTATCAAAATCTAAGAACTCTGACCTCAAATCAAAGACAACGTCCAGTGGTATGAATAAAAAAAAAAAATGTATTGAGCTCATTTGCATTTTTACACCTTATTTTTTAGATATAAAGATTATTTTGGAGCACATACTATGTGCGTCCCTCCATTTAAACGCAACAGGCTGAATAATTCTTTTATACGTCAGTCTATTCTATCGCTAAACCAAAATCAGTGTGCTGCTAACTGAGATCTGAATACAAACCATATAATGTGATACGCACAAATAATTTGTCTTGACTCTTGACTGTGTTTGTGAAACAATGTGTACTATGTTTAATCTGCGTGTAACAGCGTCAATAAAGTTGTATCGTATTGTATCAACGTTTTTCAGGCCAAGGACCCCTTAGCTGATTATTTTCAGGTCTTTGCTTCTTTACAATTTGCCTTAGCTGCCAATCAGCAGCATGACTAATGTTAGATTTTTTGTTTGTTTTGTTTTTTTTACTGGCTGATTATTTTTGCTTTGTTGGAACCCTATTAATGTGTACTTTCAGACATATTTTAATAAAAAAAAAAAATACTTAAAAAAAGTTAGTAAAGAATAATTTAGAGAACCACCTGCAATAGCTCTGAAGGAACCCCTTGGTTTCCCGGACTCCCTGTTGCAGACGTATGTTGTATCATGTCGTATCATATTGTATTTTAAAGCTACTACTGGGAACTCATACTTTGTTGATTTTTGAGGCCACTGTGGACAAAAGCTGTGGTGTTACCACAGCAACAACCACAAAATATGACAATTATCTATATAAAAAACTCCTCCTGCTTCTTTTTAACTGCCAAAACGCACTACTCACTGTAACTTTGCCTGGAAAAAATAACTATACAGAAACAGCCAGTTTTCTGGCAGATGATCTTGTTAACTTGTGTGGGTCACATAGAGGCATCAGTATTAAATTGAGACTGTTTCATAACCAGTTGAAAAATTCCTTGTAATAGCTTTAAATCATGAACTTTTGAACTCAAAACAGCACATATTTCAACACTAAAAACACACATAATGATGATAATTAAGCTATTGAAAATTTGATTCCTCTTTGTTCCCATTTGAAAATATTACATGACACCCCGTAAACACAGATAATTAATCTGCTCCCCATCCATCTTTGCTCGCCTCCAAACCCCTGACAACCTTTCGCAAGAAATTTCCCCCCATCCACATCTCCGAGTTCCATGTCGCAATGATAACACTGTCATCTTCCACACCTATCATAAGTCACAGGCAAACGACCCAGATCCTCCGTCGCGAGACAGAACCCTCTGCGGGCCTGTAAGCTGTATCATTACACCATGTCATCTTTATGGCACAGAGCAAAGCCTGGCTCTCTAATTACACTCTGCCTACTCCATTTACCCAGACAGGGACGGAGCAGCAGGCAAACAATGCATTAAAAATGGAGTGCCTCCCCCTGCTCTATGGATGCCCGTGTTGTTCCGCCGGTGGCCGTCGTCATCCCCTGGTTGTTGTTGTTGTTCTTGTTTCTCTAAAAGCTGTGGTGGAGAGATAGCAGAGGGGGCCCACGCCACGGTGCACGGCTTCCCCACCTCCTCTCTTCTTCAAGCCTTCCCTCAGAAGGACTTATGAAGGTGAGTGGCTATGTGACAGGCCGGGAATAAAAGAGACAAACCAGGGATAAAAATTAAATAAAAAGTAGCTGTCTTAAACAGTAATTGCACTCCTTTGCTGAGCATGCTTTCAGATATATAAACCTGATTTACTGTCGGCGTTGCTGCCACAAATCAGAGGGCCCTCTGAGAAACACTCGTGCTATGAAATTGTTTAATCTCATCAAGTTCTGCTTTCACAGCAGGCCATAAATCACATAGTCTTTGTTATCATAGACCTCCATGAGCGCCTCTGAGGCAGGCAATGGATCGTGGGTATATATAATCTTGACTGCGCAAACAGCAGGGTCTGAGCAGCCTGAAATACTTTCATATTAGCCGCGGTGCAGCTGGCGGAACACAAGCGCCCTGATGGATATCTCATTTCCTGCGCTCTGCATCTATTTCGAGCAAATTATTACTGCATAAATTTCTTGTCAACAGAAACGGCCAATTAATTAAGTTAAAAATGCACTCGTGATCACATCAACGCACCAAACAGGAGAGCCGGGGCAATTTTCCACTAAGTGAATTTACCGCAGGGGTCACCGTAATGAATGATTTTAAACTTTGTCATAAAGTCGCAGACAGGCCAATATCTACACAGGAGCTGCTGTGCGGACTAACCCGTGACATATTTGCATAAAGTATATTTATGTGAAAATGCTGGAGGACGACAGCCGGGGGCGAGGAAATAAAGTTTACAACTACAAAACAAAATGTCCGCCAACCTCTGCCTCTCGAGCATTTCATCAAAGACACACACGGAGGATTGGATAGAGATCATAGAAGCACCTTTGCCATTTAAGATACAACATACACACATTTAACAGAGCTTGCAATCTGAATGAATTATTCATAATGTATGAGGGGTTGGGTGTTTGTGGGGGTGGGTGGGGTGGGGGGCCGCGGTTGTTTATTCAGCTTGGGCCGTTTATCAGACAGTGAGGATCCCACGGCGGGGATGAGCTCGGAGATTTATCTGTGTTTGGGCTCCAAAGCAGATAAATCAAGGGGTGTAATCATGCTCTGAGTGGCCCAGCTGTGACCCCGTAGTGAACTAATGACACAGGGATATCTAAGCCCCTTTTCCTGTTCCTGGGTTAGGCCCTTAGGTTAGTCCCCCCGTCAGACACACAGAAAGAAAGACAGAAAAACCAAGGGGAAACTTAAGGCCCTTCATGTCCCTTTGTCCTGTTGACACAGCACCACCGAGCAGGATTGTACTAAAAATAACAGTGTTGGAACAAAGTCACAGCAGAAGGCTACTGTATAACAATGTTTGCTCAAACAATAGCAATGAGTATCGATTGCAAGCATACACGTAGCGAGTTCATCGAGCTGCTATTCACAACAGCTCATGTAAAAGATACTGCCGTTTGGCTGTGGATGTCTCCCTGTTCCCTCCCAGAGCAAAAGGCTTTCTCCTGGACTGAGCCCACTCTGATTTATCATGTCTTCTGCTAGCAGGCTGTCCGCTGATTAAGCCAGTGGAACTTTGTTTCACTCTCCTCTCTCTTTAATCTGTCTCTCAGCGAGATAAATTAGCCAGTGCCGTGCCAGCTCCTGCTCTCTTTACCTCCCTCCCTCCGTCTCTTCCTCCTTCTCCCTCTGCTTTTCCCTCTGTTTATCTTCTCTGTCTGTCACACATTGAGAAGAGAGCAGACACATCTGCTCCGACGCTGCTGCGGGAGATAGGGCCGGGCTACATTGCCTGGTCAGATTTAGCTAAGAGTGTCTGTGAGTGAGAACGGGAGAATGAGTGTGTTTTTCCTCTCTTTTTCTCTCCGTGACAACATTCTGTCAAACAATCTCCCTCTCCTTGGCCGGGCTTATGCTCTTTGTTGTTAGCTAATAAATCAGGGAGTATTTATGATCTGCAATCCCTATTCTTAGTCTTTTAATAGCAACACGTTTGTGGGTGAATTAAAGCGGGGTTTTATTCACTAGGCTGTGGGCCAAAGTGAGGCCTGGGTGCCTCTGCCTGTGAATGTTTTCCCTTCTCTGCTCTTGCCCGGGTGGTAAATCACACTCATTGTCAGGCAGCGCTAAGTTAGTGTGCGTCATTGGGGAGAGCAGGAAGCACTGGGCATAATTCTGTCCATCAGTTTAATTTATTGTATCGGTAGCTTTGTAATCTCCGCCCCATAAATTACAGGGGCTGACAGACAAGAATTTGGTACTAAAGGCAGCGTTTATCAGGATTTTGGCCGACCGTGTTCCTTATTTCTCTCTCAGCTTTCTGCACTCATAGTCAGCCATGAAAGAAATGCAACAAGCCACTATTATTATTATTGTTGTTGTTGTTGTTGTTGTCATTATTATTATTATTATTAGTAGTAGTAGTAGTTATGTGGTAGTAGCAGTAGTAGTAGTAGTAAACCTAAACTTCAGGCTGGAAAGCTTGTGCAGTTTGTATAATGTAAACTTGTGTAAATGGTGTAAATGTGCACAAATATCCTTTGTCAGCAATTGTGGGATACTGTAGAATTGTAGTTTGTGACTTTCACATGTGCAGCTGGTAGGCTAAGAGACAGCACTCACAAAATTTTCCATGATGCATTGCTGAGAGGTAAAGTTTGCTACTTTATGTTCCAAAATGCAAATGTTACTGTTTGTTAGTGTTTGTAATGTGTCTGTCAGGCGTTTGTAATGTTTTTGTAATGTGTTTGTTCAGAAAATGGTGGTTTATGGTAGTCATTTTTGTGCTGGCTTACTATGTTGTGGAATTTGGTTCGGGATGGGGATCAGTAACGCAAAGTCAATACCCGAAGAATGACTTGCGTCAATATCAGTCCCCCATATCGATATTGGTTGGAATCATTTCCATCTCTAAAAGAAATTAAAACCTCTCAGCATTAGGGTTTTCCTGTGCTATTTTCCAATTAGAATGCAGGTGTAAAAATGTTTTCATATAATTTACAAGACTATTGAAAGTGCAGGTTAGATGGGTGAAAAGGAAGAAAGACTGAGAGGGAAAGGGAAAGAGAGAAGAAGAGGGGTTCGAGGACATGACCTTGTTTGGAGGTTTTATTTCAGGTGAAATATAAAGCCTAATACAAGGGCACTGCTGCAGCATCTGCTTTGCAGATAGTGCACTTGGCTCCCCTTCCATGCCAGCGAATATAAATCAGGCGAGGCATCTCAATGCTAGGCCTGACTTCTAGAGGCCAACAAATCTTTAACATGAGATTAAGGCCTCAGTGGAGTCATCTATCTCTGGGTGATAGAGGAAAATATCAGAGCACTCTATGGGCAATATGGTTTCACTGAGTCAGGACTGATGTGTACTAGAATGTACAGAATGCCATGTGTAATGGTCTAACAATTCATTATTCTCATACACTGTGAGTCACTCGCTACAGCGAGGCTGGCTCGATGGCTACACACAGAAAAAAGCTGCCGAATCAAAATTACACTGTAAAAAATAATACAGGGATTTAATGGAAACTTCTCATTAACTTAACATAAATATACACTGAGAACCTTCTTTTTGTAGTTGGAAGAAAACATACATGATGAAAACTTGCTATGTGTTTTTAATATACTTTAAGATGTCACGATTCCCTGTTTTCACAATAATGAAAACACTGTGCCCCATGATGAATGTTAAATGTTATAAATGTTCGTCAGTGTGACAGAGAGATGTTGGTTCATTTTACTATATTAAGCTTATTGAACATGTGTTCATGTTTTACAAATGAATTAGTACCAAGTTTAAAACAACTAAGGATACATGATATGGATTTTTTTCAGCCGATACAATAATCAGTCACTACCTGTTTCTCATGACCTATTCAGATAACATAACCAATAATTTCACATTGTTGTATTTTAAAAAGAAGTTCATATAACCTGTAGTTTATGCACACCTGAGGGTGAGGAAGGATCAGACTCAGTGAGCAAAGATGGAAGATTTAATCTTACACAACTCCAATTGAACCAAATCAAACTCATGTCACTATTACAACAAAAACAAAGAACAGCTTTGACTCTTAATGCCCAGTTAGTTTTTCATCAGAAAACTTTTGGCTTTTTTTTTACCTAAGAATTCAAATAAATGCGTTGACAATCTGTCAAATCAAATATTAGTAAAGCCGATATTTATCGTCTGATATACGCTGATATCAGTATACACCTATATGGCTGGTTAGGCCAATTTTTTCTGCCCTGATATTATTTCTTCACAACGAATGAGGACAAATCTCCTAGAATTATAATTACCTCTTGTATTTTCTACAGTAAATAAGCAGGACAAAAATAGTGAACTCCTAAGACATGTGTTATGGGTTTTTCATTTAATTGTAGTAAATGTAAACGGTGTCAGCTGCTACGTGTCGACAACAAAGAAAGCAGACCAAAGCAAAGCTGCCAATTATCCTATAAAACACGCATATCTTCCAAAGCATGGGTCTCCTTTGTGGGTTTAACCTACCAAAGGCAACGGGTGGTTTACAAGATGCTCGCTCAGTGGATACAATTGTGCTTAGCATAAAAGGGAACACAGACTGTGAAGACCGAACAATGAACCATATCTCCCTGTAGCCTTTTCAACGCGCTGCATTTACATATCAAGCCACTAGCCGATATGTAAACACATTCCATCAGATGCCGCCATCGTAGCCAATGAGAGCTGTTTCAATCCTCCTATAGCTCGCAGACTGTGTAGTATTAGACAAAGGCCTGAAAGAGACATCTCATGTCATCACCCAAGAGAGATAATGGAATTGTTATACATCCTTGATCACAGACACTCTCACGGCATCTTGCTCTCTTTTTCACTCATTCTTTGTCTCAGTGCTCTTAAAGTCTCTCTATCGCTCTCCCCTCTCTTACAAATGTGCACACACACACACACACACTGCACAAGAGTGAAAATTCCAGCACACTTCAGTGCGATAGCTCCTCTTCTCTTTCAGGGTTTCATCTCAATAGCTTTTTTATCTGAGGACTTCAATTTGCAAGCCTAGCTGGAAGGCAGCTCCTCCTGATATGTTAATTGCAGGGTACTTAAGCGCTAAAAGATTAACATAAAACCCTTTGGAAACAAGCTAATAGTTTATGATAATTCGTGCATGGCCTTTGTCTGTCTATCATTACATTGCCTCTAGCGGTAATTTTATCAAGGGGCTGTAAAATATCATTTAAACAAGTTCACTTTCAGATAATTAATAGTAGAAACTGCACTATTCAATTGAGCCACACTGGCACCATTAACAATATGGCAACTAAGCTATAATTAAAGTATTTTATTTTATTAACCTATTCATAACGTTGTGTAAATGATGACACAGAGAGGATTTTTTTTTTCTCGCCGAAGCACTGTCACCAGGGCAATTACAGGAACCCAGGGTTGTCTCCTCAGTTAGCAGAGCTGATTGAAGCTTTTAAATTAGCAGGTGGGTGCACAGCTAGCATACCTCCCACACACAGGGAGAGAGACGGCACACACATGCAGGAGTCCTGCGCACCACCACGAGGAATCTGCTGAGCTGACAGATTGGAATTTGTGCTGTTTGCCAGGACAGTGAGATTTAGATTGAGACAAAGGTTTTAACCTGGATTTGAACCTGCGCTGGGTGAGATGAAAAGATTCTAAAAGTAGAGAGGGAAAAGATCACAGCAGAAGGACCTGAAATACTGCCATGCTGTGGGGATAATCAGGGGCGTGCCGGCGGTGACAGTGGGTCTCTTGATTCAAAAATAAAAATCTACCATCATAACTACGATAAATTTGCCAAGCATCTGTTAGTAGGGTGTTAAAAGGCATAGTTTGGATTATTTCATGTGGGGTTGTAAGAGATACTTATCGATAGTCAATGTACTGTAGGTGCCAGTCAGCACACTTGGAAAAGCAGACAGGGGCAACAGCACAAAAGCTGAGCAATGTACTGCTGTGAACAGGGTCAGAAACAAAATGTATTTTAGCTGCTTAAAAAAGGTCCACCTAAAAAATCTATATCTGTTTCAGTGTACACTATATTTAGAATATTTTCACTGCTTTAGCTTTCTGACAGTCTGACAGTCTTTTATGACTCAAAACTGCCATATATATGTAAGCCAATATCAGCCTCTCCAAACCAACGAAACTACATAGGCTAAAATTTTACATTTTACCTCGCAGAACATAGAAATTGCTGGATATCCACTGCCTTAATCTGTTAGTTAGTTTGTGTTATTGTTTGACTTAAGTGAATCTGTGCTATCATTTTAAAACACCAAAGTTCTACAATAATACAAACAAGCTAACAGATCAAGGCAGTGGATAGCCAGCAACTCCCATGTTCTGCAAGGTAAAATGACTGATTTTGCCTATGTAGTTTGGTTGGTTTGGATAGAGTTATATCTGGCTTATACAGCTCTGGTTTTGATTCAGAAAAGGCTGTCTGATGTTAAAGTAATACACTTAAACTGAGATTAGATGTTTTGGGTTGGCCTTTTTCATAAGTGGCTAAAATACACTTTGTTGTCCACAGTCGTGCATTGCTTAGCTTCTGTGCTGGTGCCCCGCTCTGCTTCTCCTAACTGAGCATGCCAACTGGCATCTACTGCAGCTAATGCACTGACCATTGATAAGTATCTTATACAACCTCACATCAAATAATCCAAACTATCCTTTAAAAAAAAAAAGCAAGTACGAAACCAAACAGTGACATATCCACCGCCACCTGGAATTTTTAAGTACGACTGTGTAGGGTGTGTGTAACAGTCGAGGCAGGCGTTCTTGTACAATACATGTACACTGTACTTGTGTGTGAACGTATGTGTGTTTGATAGAGACACATTGGCCCCTTCACACACACATGCGCGTGCACAAACGCACACACACTTTCTCTTTCAGACACACCATCCCTCTCATGAATAATACAAAAAACCCCTTTCACCAAACAGCTCAAATAGCTATTCATTCATCTGCATACCTGGAGCCTTGCAAAATGATTGGCCCGCCATTACCACTGGAAAAAAAAGAGAGAGAAATGTTCCCCAAACAATTTGCTTCAAAATGAGACAGGAATGATTCTGTTCTTTTCAACGACAGAGACAGGCCCCTGTGCATAATGATGTTAGCGTAATGGGGTGACAGATAGACTGGGAGACCATGACATTAGCATGAGAGACGCACCAGTGAGCAGCCGCTCAACTGTGGTCTCAGAGGGCCCTCAGACATACACTCTGAACATCGTTTGTCTCACAGCTCTACGAGCCTGACAAATGAAGACACGCCATGTTTTATGCCAAGCAATATACCATTCCACTTTAGCAAACACATGACTTAATGACAGAGGGAGAGCCAGCTCTGCATTACACAAATCCGCTATCTCTTGTCTTATTAGTGAAGAATAACCTCATTCAAGGTTGGATGGAGCGCAGGGGCGCAGTCTACGCCTTAAGCATATGAGATGACAACATTTAAAATTAAAAGAGGTTAGCTGAATTAAATAATGAGAAGCAATAACCAATTATGTCTTTGGACTGAGTCTTTTCAACAGGTTACATGCTGAGAGTAAACTGAAACCACAGCTTTGCTCAGTAAAAATTTGACCTACAGTAAAAGCTATTTCCAGGCCTAATAAACTTAAGGCAGGCGTGACAGTCAGGTGGAGAACACCACTGCTGGACTTTATATCTTTATCAGTGTGACAAATTCACAATTTCACCTTTCGGAACTAAAATTACAACCACAGATTTGTTTTACCAAAGTGTAAGGAGACATGTGATGCAAGGGTGTAGAATTGGTTCAGGACGGTAGGGACATGTCCTGAGCAATAATTTGAATAAAAAAAATTAAAATATAAACACTGTTGTCTGGCAGTGTCTAGTCAATGTTTGTTATGAGTTTTAGTATGGTGACTAACACCTGTGCTAATTACAGACACAAAATAATGTCTTTTCAAGTTTTGAAAGATTACGTCCTCCCCCTCATTATGCCTCACTGTCTACCTATATCCAAGAGTCTCTTTTATCTGCCAAAATATTTAATATATGAATAAAGTGATGAGCAACAAATCTCATGAGATATTCTGACCACCATGGGGAGGAGAGAAACATACAGAATAAATAAGAAATCTATTATTTTGTCATTTATTTCCATACATGCTGCAATCTCAGTCAGCACTCCCCTGGCAGCAGCACAGTGTCTCTCCGTCTCTCCTCACATGCACTGTGCACCTCAGGCACGAGACCAGTGCTGGGCAAGTTACTTAAATTTAGTAGTTAGTTACAGTAACTAGTTACTTCTCTCAAAAGTAACTAAATTACTTTACCAATTAATGCACATAAAAAAAATGGTTACTAGGTAAAGTAACTTTTGCATTCCTTTTAAATGTCTGCTTCAATTTTCATATTGAAAATGCCACCACCGAGGCACTTAATATCCACCCTTAATCAGAAGACATTGGAAGGCCAATCAGCAGAGGACTGCGCTTCTCTAAAATCTAATCTCAGAAACCAGAACATGCTAACATCTTTTTTCACATGACTTTTACCAGCTAACCATCAGAGTTTGTTAAGGCAATGTTTTTTTTTATAAAACTGAGGAAGTATCTCAAAGTGAGGGCAATGTAATCATATGTTTATAAGAAGTGATGTGCAGCATATAACATGCTGTCAAAACTAGATGCTGCAGACATGAGCCACAGCCTAAAAATGGCAGAGCTCTGACAGCCCTGCCGTCCACGGCACGACACTGTCGAAGGGTGAATGCCTCCTGTAAACATTTATCTTCCCTGTGAGTGTGTGTCTGTGTGCGGTGCGGCCCGGCGACAGGAGCTTCTCTGAGGCTTTATCTGCAGCATGACAAGACAACCTGTAATATACGAGCATCTGGAGCTCCTCTTCAAACACAGCCTTATCTCACGCCAAACATTCCCTGAGGCCAGAGCAGAGCAAGAGCGGCCCAGACCAGACCAGACAAGACCTCACACCGTCTCACCGTATCCCACCCAACCCATGAGCTGAGCGCTGGGCGCACACAGGCTGGGAACAGTCCATCAAAGTGCATGTGCGTGTGTTTACAGGGAGTGTTCTATGAGCCCAGCCTCGACAGCTGAGAACAACAGTGTGACATTACAGTGACGGAAATCATCTGCTCAGAGTTTTTCTTCCGTCCTGCTAATCGGGCTAGAGGTTAATGGTGTTGCACTCAACACAAATGGACACGATCCCTCTTCATCCACTGACTTAAACATAACTGTTGAGACTAGAACTAAACAGCCATCACTCATGTTGCTGTTTGGGGGAATTTATTTTACATCAATCTTAAGATAAATAGTGAAGGCCATTACAGATCGTTCAGAGGGCAACATGAATGAGCTGCATGCTATCACTTTCAAAGTGACTGATCGCAGCATTCATGAGTTGTTAGAAAATCTTTAAAACAACTTCATCAAGACCACTGAGTTGTTATACAACCAGTAAACAAAACACACAGAACTGCTCTCTTTAAAATCGTATTATATACCATTTTACACCAAAATTAGTGTGCATTTGAAAAATACATGATTGACCCTTTTGCCATTGTCAATGGATGAGTTTGACTCTGTTTTTTTCTTCTGATGTGTGCTGGAAAGCCAAGACTAAACTGAGAAGGAGAGCAGAGAGAAAGATGTTTTTAAAAGTCTCTATGTTCAGCTCTCAGTTACTTTTGTAGCTTCTAACTGAATCTCTGTGGTTTCAAGTTTAAATTCACTCCAGCGTTGCTGTTTTTATTTTCAGGTATTTGCCTTATTTTACTGTGTCATGTTCACAAAAAAGGGGAACTTTTACGGTGATGATTTTATAGGAAATAAAATGTTTACCTGTTTAATGTCTACCCTTTTACAGATGCTCAAGTGAAGACGAGTAAACCTAGGACATCATGATTGCCAGTGGACACCTAACATGTTAACAACAACTGTTTGAAAAATACATTAATAATCACAGAAGACATTAAGTGCATTATGGATATATTTTGCCACATCTTAATAAAGATGCTGCAGGTTAAGGCTGGATTAAAATGCTTCTTAAACAAATCTCACTGGAGCAGATGTTGAGGTAAAATGCTAGTGTTATCTTTAGCATTAGCTTAATGTTAGCCTTTCCTTCACATCTTACTATGGGGCTAACTTTCCTAGCAAAGCTGCAGTGTTTAAGTGTACTGTACATTTACTGCCAGACTGATAGCTTACTGTTAAGTTTACAGAGACTGCCCTGTACCTCAAAGGAGCTACTCTTATGACAGTATCCTTTAATAAAGTTCAATAAAACATACTTATTTGGGCAGCTGCAGTAAAATGTCATCCCACAGGAATATATTGCTTTTTCACCTTGGTCAGAAAAAATCCATACTGTCACAGCCCTAGATGTTAGCGGTTGTTAGTGGGTTTTTTTGTCCAGTCTAAAAAGGGCTTAATATGCTTAAAACAAAGCAAACATTAAATCAAGAATGGTGAGTTTCATTGCTCTAAGCAGTCTTTCTCTCCACAAAATCACTCTGGTGTGGGTGAAGAAAGTGTGTGAAGAGAAAGCAGCCCAGTCAGGAAGCTCCATTCTTTTCTCTGTGTTGTGTGCTCCGCTCGGACCGCTGCCTTCAGCCAGCCTATGGGGGGGATGTAGACATGCCCCTCTCTGGGGCCTGTACATACGGCCTGTGCCTCACTTCAAAGAGAGGGCAGAAGGGCAGTGTACTCCCCCTCCAACTCAGATCCATTCGGCTCACAGCTGATTCCTCCATGTGTGTGTGAATGTTTATGTGTGTCTCACTTTGACTCTCTCTAGGCCCCTCTAGCTTTCATTTCAGACCGCTTTCTATCCTCTCGTCTTTTTTTTCTATCTGGAAGATGGATAAAGGAAGACATGGAAGTACAACCCATAGCTTGTGTGTGGGTGAGTGCGTTTGTGTGTCTTTCTTTGATGTCTGATAATGAAGGGCAATACTGTGCAATCTCTAAACATGCTGTCACACAAGCCCTCGTCATGATTCACAGCTTAACGCAGAGCATGCTGATATTACTGTAAAACAGGAGCAGAAATCACAACAAAGGGCTGCGTGGTGACCTCTGCGTACCTTGTGACCAATGAAAAACACCAGTGTAAGAAAGACAGAAAGAAACAGGGAGGAAAAGAAGTGTGTGTATGTATGTGGGTCTGTGTGTGTGAGAGAGAGAGAGAGAGAAAGAGGAAGTGCATTTGAAAAGGAGAGTGAATACTGGCGAGAGGAGCTGAGCTCAGTGGCTGTGGCACAGGGAGGTCTGGCCTTTACAAATCCCTTCTTTTTTGATCTCTTCATCCAGATGAAAGAACAGCGGCAGGCAGGATTATGCGGGACAATTGCGCTTTCTCCCCAAACCCTGACTTGATCGGCTTTTACGAGGGCCCTAATCATTTTCAATTAAGCATATTTTCTGACATCCTGTAATAGCTACAGTGCTGGTCTTAAATTCTCCCCGCCGCCCCAGCGCTCCCCTGCAGCCCCTTTCTCGCTAAGCCTCTCATTCTCAGACAGCGTGCCTGTAGTGTCTGCTGACAATCTGAATGGGCCTGAGCTGCAACTTGTTGTTAAGGTGCCAAATAAGCCATTTACCAGATGCTTGACAAGGATGTTATTTGGTTTGCTTTGATTGAATGTGCTTTTGTGTCGATGAGGCATTGAATTAATGTTTGTTTGTTTGTGGGAGACCCTGGGATCCTCCTCACTGTCAATGTTATTTGTGTTTTTCTGCTTTTATTTTGGAGGGGGTTCCTTTTGGTATGATAATCAATATGTAATCCAACTAGTAAAAGGCACACAAGGAATTATTGTATATTAAATGTACTACCAGGAGTTTTCAGCTGGTTTGAAACAGTCTCAATTTATTACTGATGTCTGTAAATGATCTATGTAAGTTAACAAAACCATCTGCAAGAAGCAGACGAAACAAGTCAGGAGGATTATTATTTAAATAATTTTTTGATGTTATATTTTATGGTAATGACACTACTGCTGTTGTCCACAGGGGCCTCCAAACTCACAAAAATAAGTTCTTTGTTGAAACTTTAATGTCCTTTTCAGAAATCTGACAGTTCATTACACTGTAAAAATCAAACAGGAAGTTAGTGGAATTAACTTATTTCTTCTCAGTAACCTAACATAAACACACAAGTTTTCATTCAAGTTAATTAAAGCTACTACAAGGAACTTTCATATTGTGTTGATTTTGAAGGTCCCTGTAGACAAAAATGGTTGTGTTGCCACCGTACTAACCACAAAATATGACATCGCAAATAAAACTATTTCAATAAAAATCTCCTCCTGCTTCTTTTTAATTAGCTAATGTGATATTTCTCCATCCTGGTCATTGGGGGCCATTGCCCTGCATGTTTTAGATGTTTCCCTGCTCCAACACACCTGATTCAAATGAGCAGGTCATTGTCAGGCTTCTGTAGAGGCTTGATGATGAGTTGATCACTTGTTCAGGTGTGTTGGAGCAGGGAAACATCTAAAACATGGAGGGCAGCAGGTCCAAGCACCAGGGAAACACTGAGCTAACGTACTACTCACTAGTCGTGACTTTGCCTAGAAAAATGAAAACCCAGCCAGTGAAAGACTTTTAGAATAACTCTACAAATAGCTGATCTTCTCACCGATGGTCTCATTAACTTATGTAGGCCATAGAGAGGCATCAGTATTAAATTGAGACTGTTTCATAACCAGTTAAAATCCCCTTGTAGTAGCTTTAAACTTAAAATATCTAGTATTTATGTTCAGAACAATTCGGAATAAACACTTCGGAGTCTTTCTTGAACTTGAAGAACTTTAAAGAGTTGAATGAATGTACTATACTGTATGTAATGTACTATAAAGAATTCAGTCATTATATTAACTTTCTAAAGAAACATGATCAGCATATGAGCAGACTTTCCAGTATGAGAGTTAAAACTCTTCTGAGACCCTTTGTTTTTATACTTTGAAGAAAACATATATGATGAAAACGTGCCATGTATCTCTAATACACTTCACAATAAGTCATGGTTGTTTGTTTTCACAATAATGAAAACACTGCAAAAATGATGAAGGTTAGTATTGGATTCTAAAAATTTAATAAATTTACTGGGAGCAATTTCATACAGTATATTGACCAAAGTAGCTCCAACAGGAGCAGCTGCAGCCGTGAGTTCTCTGTGTGAAATGAAGAACCGACCCTTCAAACTGAGAAAATGTAAAAGGAAATCAAATTTGTTTGTAATGTTGATCAGGGTGACTGAACAGTTGTTGATTCAACTTAATATCTTAAGCTTACTGAACATGTTTTCTTCAGTACAACTGAATTATTGTCAAGAATTTTTGACTAGAAAGGTTTATTGTTTTAAATTATTACAGAACAATCTCAACTTGTCTTTTCAAATACAGTCAACTTAAAATTTTAAGGCAGCCCAGACACTACCCTTTTTAGTTTTACAGTGTAAATGCTGTATTCTGACATTCAGCCTGGTAAGTGTGCATGACAACATCTTCAAATGCAGCCTCTTAAGACATAAACTGTACTTGTAATGTCACATTGATTTCATCCATGACAGCTTAGTTTCCCTCTGTTCATTCACCAGGTGCTTAATTCCAGTCAAACTTTGAATCTAGGTCTCTCTTGAGGGACTCGAGGTCTCAAGGACTTGACTCAGACAGACAGCACCATTAGCAGACTCTGGACCAGCCCCAACCCTGACAACCACTCACAGCTGGCACTGGCAGGCGGAGGAATGGGTCTCCTTCTCTTCAGTTTAGCCAAAGAGAAGTGAAACAAATGTCCATCACTCACTCACTCAGTACCCAGCAGGATGGCTGGCTTCATTTTGAGGACGAACACGTAAGGATGGAGAGACAGAGGAAGAATGGCACTCAGTCAGCAGGGAAATGAGCTCAATTTGACAGCATGGGAGCTGGTAGCTTCCACTTATATGCAATAGGATTTTTAATAGGAGTTAACAAACTGAAAGAGATGGTTCACGCCATCAAAAATACGTATTTTTCCTATGTAGTGCTATTTATCCATCTAGATTGTTGGTGTGAGTTGCAGAGTTTTGGAGATATCAGCTGTAGAGATGTCTGCCTTCTCTGTAAAGTTATGGGAAAAAAAGACACTTGGCTTGTGGTGTTCAAAGCATCAAAACTTTCCTCAAAAGTAACGTCTCTTTCCAGAAATAATGACCCAGTTACTCAAGATAATCCACAGCCCTTGTTTTAAGCAGTTTCGTGTAGGAGTGCCATTTAGTTCCATTAAATTCAAGAGAAGGCAGACATTTCTATGGCTGATATCTCCAAGACTCTGCAAGTTGGTTGAAATCTGCTATTTCGCCTCTAGATGCCATTAAATCCTACACACTGGTCCTTAAATCAAACTGCAACATTGGAAGACTATTCACAGTTAAACTCCACAAAGAGAAAGAAACATGTTTTTTCAAAGACTTTATAAAAATATCTAATTTTTCTAAATATTTCTGTACTGTAGCTGTGTCACAGCCATCCAAAATTTTATATTTTGCAGCTGTGAGTAGCTCCTCCATTTCCTTTCTAAAGTAAAATCAAGCATTTTTATTACCATGCATGCTGACTTTTTAATGCATATTTAATTTTAGTCACCTTACAGATGTGAACACACTACATGCTCAAAATTGGCTTAAAATAAGTTTGGCATTGCATTATGGAACAACTGTGTCCATTGCACAGGCACCGAATTATTATGTATCATTATTATTGGTACACAGCTTAAAAGGTAAACCTAACAAACCTATATTAAACCTTGCCCTTCAAATAAATATCTGTCAAGACCATTAAAACATTATTGGTTTGCCTTACTGTTGATAAGTGAAGTTAATAAAAACATCTCTCTCACAGACACATGCACATACACTCATGCACACAAACACATTGATGTTGCATAGTTTTGAGTCATGTCTGTCTGCCAGAGGCTGTCTGTCATTATCAGCTTTGATAATGTCTAATAGTGTCTTCAATAGAGAACCCTACCAGGATGAGTTTGTTTCCCTAGCTCTCTGCAGCTCATTGGCTGGGGCCTCCACTTCTAATCACCTTTCATTACTGCCTTCTGATCCCCAGCTTTCCTTTGTACACCGCACTTCATCGTCTTTATTTTCCGCTCTAATTGCATGTGAAAGATGCCCCCTTTGATTCTGCCTGCATGCCAAAGTGCTATCAGGGAGAGAGTGTCGAAAAGTGTCATGCGTGTCTGTCTGCTCGGAGGATGAGGGAGCTGCGCATTCAACGTACCGAGGACAAACCCGTTTCTCCCCAAGATATGACGTATCTATCACCAGCTCAGAGGATATCAGCGCTGTCTGTCAACATAATAGCAAAGGGTAGGGGGTAACAGGATTGGAGAGGGGAGGGGTGAAAGGAAAAACATGGAGATAGGTGCTTTGAATTGTGCACTCAGTTTCTGAGCAACATGATGCACCAGCCTTGTCAAGTGTGGCTTTTTTTTAACCCCATTCTCTTTTGATTCTTGTCTAAAATTAAAACAAAAAAAACACTGACTTTTCTCCTCTACCTTTTCCTTTTTTTTTCAAATGCCATCATTTGTTTCTGTTCAGTCGAGGTTGTGTACCCACCATGTTAGGCTTGTTCACTGTCAGTGTTTAACCTTTTCAATATGATGTCTCCAAGACCTTTGGTGGCCACTGTATGGTTCCAGAAAGGCTTATTGTCTGCAGGTTTTATATCCTCTGGAAGAACTCGTTAAATGCCCCCCTCAGAGGGGAAAATACAGTCTTAGAAATAAGGGTTCCAAAAGGTTCTTCCTAAATGACTGTGGTTCTACACATAACATTTTCAAAACAGTTCTTCAAGGATTGTTGAAGGCTTAAGTGTTAAAAGATCCTTACCCTCAAATATTCAAATGTTTATCTATGTTTCAAATGGTAGTTTTAAATGTAGGGTATAATTAGGGTAGAACTACACGGCTGTGTTCTAGATGAAGTCCATAGAATATAAAAGGTTTTTTGGTAGAACCCACCCAGTGGGTTCTAAATGAAACCCATGGAATATAAAAGGGTTCTTGGTAGACCCAGGTGGGGGTCCTTTGGACAGAACCCCCAGAGAGGGTTCTGGATGGAATGATAACACCACAGAAGGGTTCTCTTATGGGGACAAGCAGAGGAACCCTATATGGTTTCAGTGAGCACCTGTCTTACTAAGAGTGTATCCTGCACATGAGGCACAATTAGATAGCTCTGTGTCTCACCCTTTGAGGATGTATCACTCTAACAAGGCTTTTATTTTGGTAACAAATTCATGGAAGGGCCCTTGAGTGGCCTGATATCTGTTCATTGTTAAGCCAGTGTTCCAGGATGGGGAGACTGGAGCAGGAGAGACACAGAAAGACCTCACTCTGACAGAATCTAATCAAGAGTTGTCCGAACATATTACAACTGACTTAAGCTCTATCTTTCCTCCCAGTTAAGTCTCACTCACTCAGAATCAAAATAACCAGGGAGACAGAGACGAGGAGAGAAATCGAGACAGAGGGGGGAAGATTAGAAGATGGCAAGGAAAAAAACACACATCCCTTTCTGACTGAAATGGAAGACTACTTCCGGCTCCAATTTCGGCATATGCCAGGGCGAGCTGCAGAAAGATAAATGAGCTCTCCAGCACCGAGAGGAAACTGATTCTTTATCTGGCATGGCACTATTTACTGACATTAAGAATGATAATATCAATCAGCGAGCTGTCAGCAACCCAAGTGGGCTGTGAGGAGAACAAAGGTGCCACTGTCTCTCTTTTGATGCGTTTACAAGGAGATGTTGATGTACCTGCCATTCAGGTGCAAATAATGTCATCACCACACACCCGGATCAGGACCTGCTGCTCCACCTTAGTGATGAGTAAAACCGCCCAGGGCCCTTTCCCAAAGCTAGCCAGGAAAAATAAAGCTGACGGGTTAATGAGCTAGCAATCAACACAACAAGAAGAGCAGCGGAGCACCAACATGTCTGCACTCCTCGTCTCCCTGTGAAATATAGCTGTGGGTAACAGATTTTTTTCTACCTTTAGTGGTGATGAGCAGGAGAAAACACATGGCAACAGCATCAGGGACGCGTCTGTGTAATTACTTTTGGCCATCTTTCAAACCTTTCTCTCTCCGGAGAGAGATGTGTGACAACATATGACAAGAAAGCCAACAGGCTTTCCATACAGAATAATGGAATCCATCATCACTGAGGCAGACACACCTGTCTGGCTTTGAGAACAATGCCACACTGCCTATTTATTAGGTGCCAGAAAAGTTTATGTTTGTTCGGTGACAGTGACAGCAACTTGATCCTTTTCATTTTTGGAAGGGGGATCTCAAGCTTTGGGGAAAGGAGGGAGGGAGGAGGAGGGGAAAGTCTGACTCACATATTTTCTTCTCTCGGTGGTGCACAGTGAGTTCTCTTTCTTCCTGATAGCTGTCTGCTAAGAAGTCAGAAGACAAATAACAAAGACTGTCATTCTCCAGGAGGCTTTCACTAATTCTTTTTTTCCCCCTCACCACAAAATGATACATATTATATCCTTTTGACACTTCAAGTCCAGCACCGTCTCAATCTTTCTTGGATTTGCAAGATATGGAATTGCGTAGCAAAGCAGGGAGTGATTTAATTATTCATGCTAGTTTTGATATCTGTATCCACCATGAACGTCACTGATTAATAATAAGAAAACAGACATCGTGACTGGCAGCTTCTGCCAGAACAATTTCGTACGAAATTAGAAAACACTCTGTCAAACACTGTCAATGAAATGTTGAGGTAAGTCGAGAAATGCGACCAGATAATTACACCTGCAATTTCCCTCACAATCTAATTAAAATAATTACCTGATGAAACAAGTGTACATGTTTACCTCAAACATTTGATGGTTGTTTGGAGACAAATACATGAGAGATAAAAAGATAGCATCAAAATAATGGGGTCACAATTATTACATGGCTTGGTTAAATGCTCAATTACAGCATTCTAACATCTTTTATGTCCATATAGCAGAGATGAAGAACAGACCATTGCTGTGGACGCAGTTCTGATCATAGGATCTGGAGAAGCAATAAAATTATTTTTGATATTTTGTGTTAAATTATAAAAAAATTTTTGGTAAGTAACTGTGCAATAATCTGGATAATGTACAGTGAGTGTGATTAAATATCCTGCTGCTTTTTCCTGCATCAGCCTGTTTATGTAAGGGATAATGTAAGTGAGCGATGGCAAAATAAACCCAAACATCCCAACTGAAGGGGTTTATTTTAACATAATGACCTGCTCACTGTACATTATCCCACTTATTACATGGCTACTTACTAAAAAAAAAAAATCAATAATTTGGCACAAATGCATCTACAGTAACTGTTCCTCATAGCAACGATCTGTCAGACAGAAATAAGCGACCTTAGAGTACTGTAACTGACTCAGAATTGAATGTTTAACAAAGACATTTTATAATTCACAATGATGACTTGCTCAAGTTACATTATCCTTTACATATATTATGATATACTGTGATACTGTGAGCAAAGTGTATCACAATACAGTGTTTTTGAGAATTGATACAGTAACACTAAACAGAATTTCACCATACTCAATGTTTTCTTACATCCCTACCAAGTTCATGTATTTTGAAGATATTTTCAATGTTTTTTCATCAGACAATTTTCAATTTACAGTGGGTTTTATGGGTTTTTAAATATTAAAAAAACACCCACAAAATTTAATTCAAATTGTCAAAATATACCTTTAAAATCAAGACAATTAGATTGAGCCGTACAGTTTGTTGTTGGTGTATGGCTGCTCAGTGGGCTATCACTTCAGTCTGACTGTCAGCCAGCCCTGTTGACAGAACAGTACTGGCTGTCATCTTAACAGTTAATAATTAGGCTTCCTCTCGCCACAAAACAGAGTGCCACGGTGAACAAAAGCCAGTGGCACGAGTGGCGGCTTGGCTGCCGCATTATAAATAGTCTGACCGGATGATTAATGAGAGGGGCCACCGAGCTAAAGCAGCAATCTCACACACAGACAAAGGCTGCCTGCACAGCTGCCTGCACACAAAAAAATTAAACAAAACACAACAAGACAAGCCCTGTCCCTGCGTAGAAACAAGAATTGAGGTAGAGTGGCAGGGAAAGTGGAAACATGCCAAGTAAATAAATTATTGAATTTCGACCGACAGCTTATGAAGACTTTATTTAACCTCTATGCGCTTTTGGGGGGATCCTCATTAACATTTTGACACGCTCGGTTGAATGGCGGGGTCAGGCAGGTTCCAAACGCAGGGGAAGTTCGGGAGAAACAGGCGAGTTCTTTTGTGATGGTCGTGAAGTAGACATGAGAGAAAAAAAAAAAGAAAAAAAGCACGACAGAGAGCCTCAGATAATTCAATAATTTGAGAAGCTGGAAGTTTTTGGTATATATGAGAGCTGTGCCAAAATCTAATTAGTTTAGAGGAGATATTTAGTTGCCAAACAAAGGTTGGCTAAAGAAGGTTTGAATGGCACCACAGGGGTCTCTCTACAGAATCAACAGACCCACACAAGAATCCTGGGAAGCGGCTACATCCTATAAGAGCCCAAACACTGCTTATATGGTTTGTGCTTAACAAGGTCTCGAATAATGCACATTATATTATACTATATAACAGGGTGACCAGACATCCTGAAAAATTAAGGACAGTCCTGAATTACAACCAATTGTCCTGAATCCTGTCCTGTTTTTCCGGAAAACAGTTATAGTAATAGATAATATGAACAACATATGGATCCATGAAAATATTTTGATCTAAACACACATGCCAAGACTGCAGCCATATTTAAAAATATCTTTAAAAAAAGTGTTTGTAAGCTCCTACAGCTTGATGACAATTTCATCTGCTGAAAAGATGTGTAAAATGACCGTAACATACCTGTCACCTGTGTGTAATGGTTGGTGCTTCAAATCATCCTCAGAAACTGCTGATCTTCATAATATTAACAACAAATAATCAGATTTACAGTCTGATGTTACTCTAACTAATTCAAATTCAAATACATGACGCCTCTGACATGTCACGCTCACCCCAAACTCCCCTGTCCTGAATTTCACATATTCTCATCTGGTTACCCTAATTATACGTGTTGTAAAAGTTTAAGTGTGAATATGTCATACTCAAATGGTTGATAATGTCCCTTTAAGACCATATTTTACATGTTTAAATGCTTTAATTGTGTTTGCTTGTTGATGTGAAACATTTCAGTTCTGAGTTTTGACTGTGAGTCATATTTTCCTCCCTGTTCCCATCACCTGCCTTAATGTCACTCCACGGTAATAAGGGCTGAGCACTTCTACTTTAATGTCACCCTTTGCCATTTTCAAATTACACTCATCAGCACAGACATGTCATATCAATCAAAGCGTCACAGAGAATGGATAACAACAATGACAATAGTGACAAATATCTGTTTTTCTCTTGGGGGAAAGTTCCACAAACAAACATCGATGCTCTATTCCTCTACCGGTCAACAATTATCTTGAATATTTGGATGTACGGTTGCTCCAAGCAGGTTTTTCCATTTGATGGGCCTTATTCTTCCCCTCCACTTTGCTGTGCTCAGCTGGCAGGGCTCTCAGTCGTCACAACATCTCCTTTTAATGCCCCTGACAGGGGGTTATTTGCTCCCATATATGTTTTCTCTCCAATTACACCATGGCAGGCTGCAGGCTGCCAAGCCACGCTGCTGAGATGCTGATGGTCACCTCTTTGACTAGTCCTTCCTGCCTCCTGCACTATATTTTTCATCTTTTTAGATTCTATTAGAGAGGAGGACTCTCTCATTTGTCTGTCCTTGGTCCAAAGTGTTGTTTAACACCTGACAAGCAGCAGCACCACAATGCCAACTACTATTTGGTGAGAAAGGTAATATTGGACTTCTATTCTCAATTTTTCCTTCAAGGTGTATGTCTGGTAAGAATACGGCATGAACATTTTAAAATAAGAGTATAGAAATGCTCTCAAGAAAGAGATTTTGTGCATTCAGTCTGTGTGTAATATTGACAAAAAGTATTTCAAGTGCAAATAATTTGTCCAAACAGACAAAGCAGCTGCAGTAGCGTGAGCAGGGGGGATTTAAATTACCACACACACTTTCTTAATTATGTCAAAGTGTTTCAACTTGAATATTTAATGCAAAGCACAATGCTAATCTCCACCAAAACACATTAATTAGGATAATTTGCTTGATTCTTTGTGGCTGTTTACAGCAATCAGGGTGATCAAAGACAAAGTAAAATGATACCAAGGGACTGATATCTCAAATATACAAGATGCAAACCCTCTGAATCAATAGAGCAAAACAGACAGCATTTGTGAGCATAGCTTTAAGCTAAGTGGGATGCCAAATGCAAAGGCTGCCATTGATACCACAATGAAAAATGCATGATTTCAGAGAGAGCGCTCTTTTATCTACGAGGCAAGATCAATAGTGGGAAGGGGTTATGGAATCAAAGTTGTTTTGCTGATGCAGTAGTTAACTGACACTCTTAAAAACATCTGAACACAATTTGAGAGAACAAAGCATGCTAAAAGACAATCGGAGGAGAGTAAGGTGAAGTTCTGTGGGTTGATAAACTTCTTATCGCATTCGGGAGGCTGATATCAAACACTGAGTGTACAGGGCAACAGAAGTCAGATTCATTTACCACTGACAAGCTCTTTGCAGGATCAGTGATACATTTCTTTGTTTCTTGGCTTGAACTACAGTAAAATAAAAATAATAAACACAATAGTTACAACCACAAACTCTAAACCAATAAGACGTTGTTCTTGTTTTTATCAGAAAGATTTTCTTCTGTTCTTCTCAAACAATGACCCTCTAATCATCCATTAAGTCGGACTATTGTAGTGCTGTCAAAGAAATTCGCTATTAAAACAATACCAAGAATCTACCAGAATACAGTATGACAATTGCAAGTCCTTGCTCATGCCCTGGATTTTTTTAATATATAGAATACAATGAACTCTGACAGTGTTAAGAGGAGAGTTCATATTATTTAATGTGGGGTTGTATGACATACGTATTGATAGTCAGTGTATTACATGCAGTTGGCATGCCCGGAGAAGCAGAGAGGGGCACCAACATGGAAGCTTAGTAATGCATTACTGTTGACAGGGTCAGGAACAAAAGGTATATTATCTGCTTAAAAAAAGGTCTGCTTAAAAAAAAAAAAAAAAAAAAAAAATCAACGTGTTATTGTGTGACTTTGGTGAATCTCAACTATCCTTTCAAAACACAGAAGTCACACAATAACTCAAACAAATGAACAGATCGAGACAGAGGTAGACCAGCAACTCCAATGTTCTAAGAGGTTAAATGACTGATTTCACCCATGGAGATTGGTTGGTTTGGTTTGGAGTGATATTTAGCTTATATAATGGCAGTTCCCCAGTGGAAAAGGCTTTTTTTAGGTGGACCTTTCTTCTGTGGCTAAAATATGTTTCGTTGCTGACCCTGTCCACAGCAGTAATTTGCTTAACTTCCATGCTGGTGTCCTCTCTGCTTCTCCAAACTGGGGGTGTGCCAGCGTCTACTGTAAATAATACACTATCAGTACAACCCACATAAAATAATCCGAACTATCCCTTTAATTCAAAAGCAATCTTGCCTGTACTGTTCTAAAATAATTGCTGTGGCCCGCCCTCACACAACATCTGAACACTGATTTCAACATGACGCTGACAGAGCTAATTATTCTGTAACTCGAGCCTCGCCTCTGTCCTGACCTTCGCCCTGTGGGTGGACTGAGGAAGAGCCAGCAGCTTTCAGCAGAGGCTTGGGCCTGTCTGGCCTGAGGATGTGACAGGAGATAGACAGAGCGAGAGAAAGAAAGGGTCACAGAGTGGAGAAATAGAGACACAAGAGAGCGAGACAGAGGAGAGAAAAGGAGGCACAAAGAGAGAGGGAAACATGAGAGACACAGAGGCAATGAAAGTGAGTGCGAATGACTGACAGACAGAGGATTCGTCACAGGCAAAGAGTGAAGGCTCTGGCCACAGAGGGACCTGGTGAGAAAGCTAACAGATAGCAATCTGAGTTATCACTCTGTGCCACGGCTAACAGCTAGCAGCTACCCTGTCACCGCTGCCTAAACAAGCCCAGTGTTTTCATCTCCATATACACAACGCGGCACTCTGTCTTTTCTTCTGATGGAGATAAGATGTATAAATTATGAGCAGCTGACAAAGTCTACTCCAGCGCCCCCGGCGTCTCATCAATCACTAGCCTGTGTGTCAGCAGGTAACTGACGTGGCCCCCGGAGGCACAGCCCCCTCTTTAGGTGTGTGAGTGTTTTTGTGTGTGCAAAAAATGTGTTTGCAACTGTGCAATTGGGCTTTTGTACATGTCTGAGTATTGTGTCTGTGAGAAGGTTGTGTGAACAGCTGATTCAGTCTTAACTCCACGCTGTAAGACACAAAAAAGAAAAACAAAAACACACAACTTGCACACAGCAGCCAGACAAAAACAACTCCTGAGTGTATGTGTGTGAACTCAAGGTTTTACTGTTATACCTTGGGGTTATCTGATGTGCTGATACACTCCAAAGAGAAAGCTAAATGCTAGAAAGAAGGAGAAGCGCGAAGGACTGAAATAGGCAACAAAAAAAAAGACTGAAACCAAGAACTGTCTTACTGGGTGGAGTCTTGGAGGCTGTAGAAGGCCAGTGGTAGACCACCCAGTATGATTATTGGTATTAACAATTTTCCATGAACCTCAGTTTCCCCTGTCTACAAACGAAACATGGTCTGGGCTTTTGGTTGTGAGGCTAGCCATGACAGAAAATACACTTTTCATTTTCAGGCAACTGAGTTCCTATTTCACTCGCAGACATTATAAATGGCAACACTTCAGTGTTTAACACATCATTGCTAAAGTAAGCAACATAATTACACTGTGTGTCAGCAAAACAGCATAATTACAAGCTACAAGTTGTCAGTGTCTGATTTCACATCGCTCCCATTTACAGGCCAATCACAGTCTTTTCACCACTCACGTTTAGCAGAATTAAGGCTTAATTTTATTGCAATAATTACACGCTGCAGTGTCCAAACAGCAAAGACTACATGGCAATTACACAGCGTTAATGAAAATAAAATAGACAAGTATTTGAAACTTAGTCTCACTTTTACTACAGTACACTAATAAGACATAGCCACCTGTACTTTGTATCAAATTAGACAAAAACCAGAGTGTTAGACCCTGTACAAGATTTTATTAGAGGGTAATTTGGCACACATTACTAAAGAACTGTACTGTAAACTACAGTGAAATTACATATCTGCTACTTCCCCATTTAAAAACAATGTTTCTGTGAAGCAGAACTACCAAGTAGAGGGCAAAATTATAGAGGTAGAGTTTTATTTTGTCTATGGGTGACTGCACAGACTTTTAGTAATAATGTGATTTAATCAAAGAAGTAAGCATCAGCCTTGGCTAGTCTGCCAATTTTATGGGTCCAGCAGAAGTAGGTGTCTCAAGTAGCAGATATGTGATTTCAGTTTACAGTTTTGTTGTAATGTGTCCCTAATTACCCTCTAATAAAGTAAATAATACTGTCTGATAAAGAACATATTATTTCTAGTTTTTGTTTCATCTAATATTACCCCACTTATTACCGTAAAATAAAGTGCGAGCTGAAACATTTGGATTTTGTACCACTGATTTGCTTCTACTGCAGTTAGTAATTTTTGCCTCTAGCACCCATATAATAATTCCAGAAGCTGCTTTAGTTAAAAGTGAATTTCCACTCAAGGACAGTTCTTGGGTGGAAAAAAATACTTAGAAATAACTGCATTCAGTGAAACATTCACTCCTCTTGGACTGAATAGGTACATAACCTCGAACCACATCACTGCAAAAATTACACAATGTTTGTGTACACGGCCCAGAGCAGGTAGCGTTTGCTCACGCACACACACAGTATCGATCCGCTGTCTTGAAGTGAAGTTCAAGAAGAGGAGAGAGCGAAGCAGAAAATTTTGACTCCCCATGGGGACAGGGAGAAACAGCTCCTCTCAGCACCAAAGAGAAGGAGGGCTGTCATGTTCTGTGTGATGAGCTGAAAGACTAGAGGCGGCCTGGAGCAGCGGGGTATTCCTTCCCCCCATAAACAAACCTCCAAAAACAAACAGTTCCACCCCACAGAGAAGGAGACGGGACAGTGAGACAAGAGGGAAGGGCAGACAGGTGTCAGGAAAGAGTGACATCCATGACAGAGGGCACTCAGAGACAAGCTGGAGGAGATGAGAGGATGAGCTGAAGACAAGGGTGTCTTCATGAAAGGAGCATCAGACTGGTTGCCTACGTCTTTCTGGCCTGCTGGTTCGGTTTGGATTCTAGGCTGGGACTTCATATTTTGATCACCCTGATATCTCATGAATTATGTACCATACACCATTAGCATTAGTTAGAACCATTGCGGTATCAATGATACTATTGTTTCAAGGCAGGGGGGTCAAATCCTAAGACACATTATCTTTGAAAACCCTTCTAGAGGGAAAGAAAGAAGATGTCTGGAATTCAGCTGACAAAAGCACTCAGTCGTCCTGAAATCTGATGAGTCTGACAGGATGTGAGCCCATCTGATCCACTCCCGTCTCAATATTCCCTTACAGTGGAAGGGGGGTAGAAAGGACGGACAGGCTGCTCCTCACCGTGCTTTTAGCACAGTGTGATGAAAGTCGGAGCCGCCGCAGCTCAGCCCACCTCTCGGATTACCCCGAACACGTCTGGTGATGGACGCTGCCAGTTGGCAGGCAAAACGCTGGGAAGTGATGCCCGTTGTGCCCTACCCATCTGCCTGCTGCATGGAAACAACATATCAGGTGATCCCGGGAGATACTTATTATCATATCATATTAAATGTCTGGGCTATGGGTGACAGTTGTAGGTCTTAACAAAATAAAAGACAGAATGGGACAAAGTGGGATGGTGATACAAGGTCAACGCTGCCATGTCTGACTGTGGACATCTCTGGCACTTCTGGGAGCTGTTTATCGCTATAGGCACAAGAGACATAGAGATCCATTGTCTGTCCACTACTATACCAAAGTACAGCATTTCCTGTATTCACTTAATCAGTCTTGATGAAATGACAAACCTTTGTTCCACGCTGCCTGGAGAAGTTATCCTTGAAATAAAATATGTGTTACTAATCATGACTTACAGTACATCTCACAGGATATCTTATTACGGACCTTTACAGCTCATTGGCTCTGATTGAATTTCTTAAGTATGGTACAGTGCATAGAAGTCAGGCCTATTCTGGGAAGAGGCATTAAGAAATCTGTCAGCTTGCAACAGAGTGCCAACTGCAAATAGAACCCGAATGAAGCTGTCAGAGGTTAGAACGTCTTTGATAACCAATGAAAGATGCAAATAATTTGACACAAACACAAGAAAGGGCTTAATACTTTTTGTTTCAGCATGTAAAGGATTCAGATATTGTACTTTAATCAGACATTTCAGAAGACAGAAACGTGTAACTTCACTAGATTCTCAAAGACGCTAAGTTCTCTGCAGACTAGTGACACAGAGACATTGTGGCATTAAAGGAGCAATGTGTAAAAAATGGCTGAGGCAACTACAAACACTTATTTAAAGTAAGGTTTAAAGTGAGGTATGTATTCGCAGTCAGTGTATTACCTAAAGTAGATGGTGGTTGGCACACCCCCAGTTTGGAGAAGCAAAGAGAATCACCAGCACAGCAGCTAGGCAACGGAGTGCTGTGGACTTGTGGTCAGCAAAAAAAGGAATTTTAGCCACATATCAATATCAGTTTAAGTGTATATAGTATATTTAGAATATTTTCACCACTTTATTTTGTAAACCAACCAAACTCCATGGGTGAAATCAGTCATTTTACCTCACAGACAGAGGAGTGTTGTTCTACCACTGCCTCCATCTCTTAGTTATTGCATGACTTTGGTGCTTGAAAAGGAGAGTTCAGATTCACCAGAGTCACACAATAACAGAAATAAACCTAACTAGTGTGGCAGCAATAGACCAGTACCTCCTGTATTCTGCAAAATAAAATGATTTATTTTGCCTATAGAGTTTGGTTGGTTTGGAAAGAGCAGTATTTGGCCCGCACAATGGCAGTTTCCTGTCAGAAAAGGCTGTCTGATGGCAAAGTAAAGTAGTGAAAATATTTCAAATTCAGCGCTCACTTAAAATGGTACAGATTTTATTAGGTGGACCTTTTTTAAGTGGCTACAATATCTTTTATTGTTGATCCTGTCCACAGCAGTTCGTTGCTTAGCTTCTGTGCTGGTGCCCCTGTCTGCCTCTCCAAACTGGGGGCATGCTGACCAGCATCTACTGAAGCTAATGCACTGACTATAAATAAGTACCTCATGCAACCCAGCATCAAATAGCCCAAACTATCCCTTTAAATTCTGGCCATATTTTACATGTTGTTCCTTTAAAGATCTTCACCCACTTCACTGCCCATCTGTGCCCTGTAACCCTGTGCCAATCCTTCACAGGCCTCTCCAACACCCCCATGAATGACAGAAGAATGCCGTTTGAGTGTCACTTGACCCCTCTGCCCCCGCCGTGACCTCCGGTGCACCCTGGGCAGCATTCACTCTTTCACATATTTCCACTGCTAAACAAGAATGTCTCCCTCTCCTCATCTGCCTCAACTTAATTTCCTCTTTACCGCTGTCCAATTCTCCCATCACCCTGTTCATCACCCTGCTTCTCTCATCCCCTTTTTCCACCTCTATTCAAAACTTCAGAAGGAAAAAAAGAGAAAAATGCCTCTCCACCTGGTAAAAAACACAGGGATGAGTGGCTATTCAGAGTGTGATTGTTGGGAAAAAGGGGGCTGTTGTGTTTGTGAAATGCAGAGTGGGAGAGAGTGTGTGGATTTTGGACATGCATATGAGAGGTACGTGGTTTGAGGGTGCACTTCAAACTTATATACGAACAAAAGGGCTAAACAGCCTCTCCGAGGTGCAATATACATCATTCTGCCTCACTAGATGTCAGCTAATAATTATTTGCTATATACAGATATAGCAGAGTTATGGCTTCCTGTGCTGAGAATGAAGTCACATTCCCTGTAGATATGTTGTCATGACATGTGCAACATGGCGGCCTGGTGAGTAACTTTCTCATACTACAGCTTCTGCCTAGTTTGACAGTTTTATCTAAATTTTGGGAGTCTCTGCTGGAAACCAGAGCCAAAATGGCGGCTGCCTGGTCACAATATATTTTGCATTACAACTAAAGATTACACTAGAAGACTATGTTTCTGAAATAAATTTGTATGTTCAAATGGGGTCATGTTTACTGTGTTTACGAGACGAGCCTGTTTGAACAAGCTCCTCATGTCGTGCTCACGACATCATGAACTGGACGTTTTCTGTTAGCTCCGAGTTCACAACATTCTGTTCATGACTTCTGTGTCATAATTACTAGTTCACGAGATCCATTTGAATGCAGCAATTTTAAGCAAGAAATAATCAATCTGGTAATATAATCTTGATCCATAGTTGATCAGCAATGCCTAGTTTTCGAGTTTTGGGAGAAGGGTGTGTTCAATAACACTTTTTCCTCCAAGTTTATTGAGTACACATAGCGTGCATCTGCTGTGTTCTTTAGAGCACCTTTAAGTCTGTCAAAAAGCAGAACGCCGCAAAGAACGAGACTGAATTCACATCATGAGACTGTTACGCAAACTTCAGACTAGTTGAACATTTGGACAAGATGCAATAAAGTCTTTATTTATTTGCCTTTCCACAAGTTGCTCTTGAAAACCTCAATATCAACTCAACTCAACATCAACTGTCCCTGAACAATTCATCCCATTACATAAAGTGCCTTCCTTAGGCTAAACGCGTGTGGTGCTGACATTATTGAAACTGTACATCCCCTCTCTGTCACTCAAATGTGAGGCTCCTGACGGACTAAGCCCTTAATGCACCAGATTTGACTGGTTAATCCTGTGAAAAACTGTCCTTTTTGTCTTGCAGGTGGAGAGGTCGCACAGCAAGGCCTGTCTTCCTTCAACCTACAGTATCCCTCCCGTCTTAGCCTCCAACCTAAACATGCTCCAGCCCTCATCATTGGCCTCTCTCACCCCTCCTCAGCCGTCTACCCACCCGCATGCATAAGCTACAAAGCTGGAGGTGTCAAGACTACCTGTCTCAACAGCACCCCCCTCGCCTGACCTGCGGATAGCCCTCAGGGACATTAATTATAGAGTAGTCTGACTTGTTGAGAGGAAAGAGACAGACAGACAGACAGACAGAGGGAGGGAGCAGAAAAAGATAAATGCAGAGATGTTGTTACAGAAGCTGTCACCTCCTAATCATGTCATCCGGCTGTACAGAGGTGATGCTGAGGCTTTACTCGATCAGGTTTCCCATTCATCACCAGGGCTGCTGGTGTTGGAGGATGTGGAGAGCCAACATAGAACAGTCACTCTCATCTTCCCACAGGGTTCAAATTATAAACTGGTTATGTCCAAACCTGGCCGTGTCTTAAACCTAAAGAGCCTTTTACACTGGACAAAAAAAAAAAACAACTAACACCCACTAACATCCGGCTTTTGTCTTCAATGGGAGAGCAAACAATCAGCATTCATTTTCTGGTCAAATGACTCTGCAGTGGTCACCGGTATTTATTGGCTCCAGCTCCAATCAGTAGTGATGCAACATCACACCCTTGGTGGGTACTTGGGGGTAATTTTTACCCCTTTTCAGCAGAGGCAATGAGGGCTTGTCATCTCCATCGGTAACTTCGGGGACTCTTTAGCTCTTTTTTATACACATGAGTCCCTGGATTAAATTGGTTTGACTCTTGCAACCACTTGAAGATGTGTATTAAACTGATACATGCTTGTCTTGAGTCACGTGGCTAAATGGTGGATAAATGTTTTATTTCCGATAAATTCTACACAGTAAAAGTCACCCTTTATTTATTATCTAAAAGCTTTTATTATGAAGCAGCAAAATGGATAAAGTTGGGTTTTCAATCACAGTAATACAATTCCGATCAGCTGAAAGGGACCATGAAACATTAAAATAAAGTGGATCCTTGAAAGTACAAACAGCAGTGCTGGCTAAACTTTAAACCACAGAGATTCAGTTAGAAGCTACAGAAGTACTGATAGCTGAACACCCACACTTTTAAAAATGCCTCTCTGCTTTCCTACACAGACAGACGCCTATTTTAACAGTTTAGCCATGTTTAAAATACCAGCATATATGCACTAATTTTGGTGTAAAAATGGTATAATTGAGATTCTAGTCAAAAGATTATAATTCTGTGTTGTTGTGTTCTGATTGTTGAGCTCAGACTATCCCTGCCATCTATAAACTGAATTATCTATTAGTCTAGTCCTTTTCACATGTCATTGTCAGATCATGTTGTGCACATGCAGTGGATCTGGCTGTTTACACAAAGCAAAGATAACACATTGCATAGCTTGTGTTTCTGTTCAAGGACCACTTAAAAGGAACACACAACATAAAACCACTGCATCCATTTCTGAGTGTTCAGTACTGTGCTTGCGGGCAAAAAAACCCATGTATCTGTGATAAAATGACATCTCTGTGTGTGTTTTTAAGATATTGTGTGGACAGCAATGTCTTCTCCGCAAGCGTGGATAGACAGTGAACTGCCACCATGTGATCAGAGCAATCTGTCCAAACAAATGGAAGCTTCTCTTGCACATTACCGTGTTAGATTAGACGACTCTCGGTCATTTGATTCCCCACTGTCTCGACAGCTCCCATTTCTAATGGACCGAGTGGGATTTCACAAATCGCGAAATAGGGAGAGGTCAACGTGTTTGAAGGTTACCCCTGTCGGGGGAATCAAAATAAATAACGTTCAGGTGTGCTATTCTCTGTCAGGTGAGTGTCTTAATGATGCCAAGTTAACACATACTAAATAACAGTGTCTCCCTACGCACTGACAGCCTCAGAAATAATTGACCAGCGTGCTCCAAACTGAGACGCAGTAGGCAGAGAATTCAATCCTGCAGCTGACAGAACCCATTGAGCATGTCACTAGATTTTGCATTATACACAAAGCAATGTCAGGTCAGGGATGCGGCCTCCTGCTAGTTATTTGCGATTGCATCTCTGAGGGTAAATTACCTGGCTCTCCATAATATGGTCTAGTTAACTAATTTCCTGACAGCACGCTGTCTCATAAGAAAAGTCTCAGATTTACTGCCTGTCAAAAACATGATGGACTTTTTTTTTTTCTCCTCTTTTCTTTTCTCCAAATGCTTGGCAGCGTCTCAACCAAGAGCTCATATTCAATATCCTCTCTTGGTGTGCCGAGGACATCTCTAATTCCAGACAAAGACGTTACGGCTGAAAATGAACAAAAAAGAAACATAACCTTATTATGTTTGAAGGCTACCAGCCGTGTGTCATTTCATCCACAAGTTCCCATGCAAAAAAATGACTGCTAGGGGGGTTGTAAAGCGATGTAGCATAGTCCTAAAGCTCTTAGCAGGGAAACAGGGAAATCCATTATCCATTATCCTGCCGACCTCTGCACATTGACAAGCACACACACACAGTATATGGTGTCCTGTCATTTTGTTGTTATACATGTGTAAATCATTCACTTTCTGTCAGAAATGAGGCTCTGACAACAAAACCTCACCTCACCAACAGGGTCACGGGGAAACTGAATCCCACTGCAGACAAAGCAGAGTTTTACCTGCGAGAGCACGGCCTGCCACTGATAGCGACAAAGATGACAATAGCTCAGTGATGGTGTGAAGACTGCCTTCAAGCTATACTGTGCAGGGGGAACAATACTCCCAGCCCCACCACGTTGGAGCTCAACAGTGTCTGTTTTAAAGTTCACAATGCAGCGCCAAGGTCTGCCTACCCTTTCTTTTCACTCCGTCTCTTTTTTATACATGTTCCCATTCAGCTGGACGGTGTGGCCTATCATCGTCTCGACAATGACAGTAGGTGGAAACGCTAGCTTTCATTACACAAAGTATAAATAGTGTAATCTATCAGCCCTGCCAATCAGGATGATTGATTATGGGCTGTCAGGGAGGAGAGTGACACATTAGAAAAGTTTGGTTAACAATGCCTGTAGCTGGTGCGGGGCTGCTGCCACCCAGCCCAGTGATTAATGTGTTGTCAGCCTGTAATCCCACACCCACGCTTAATGAGGCAAGAATTTATCATCTCGGCAGAGTGGCAGATGTCAGGGGGAAAGGAATCCAAGTGGCTGGAAACAATATACTTTTTCTAGCCTGCGCTTGACATGTCTGACAAGCTCTAAAAACCACAAAGAAGGTCTGTGTAAGCACAAACTTCAGTGAAGGGACTTTCAGCTCTGGCTCCATCCTCATGAAAGTCGCTGCTGAAAGAAGACTCCATCTCTATTAACACTGTACTGAGGAACAGACATACAACTGGAGTAATGGATTAAAGCTCAAATGAGGCAGAGAAAGGTCCAATGCCACCATGTGAGTGCATATTTGAGGATAAAAAACATTTACAGTTTCACACAAGTCAAGTAAAACTTTCACTGTGGTCCCTGTGGTGAATCATAAACAAAAGTGACACTTTTGTACAGACAGAATCCACCTCATCTAGCACAGATTTTAAGCTCTAACGTTCATTAACTTTTTTAATAGCATATCAACATCTGCATGTCATAAACAACAACAACTTTACTTGAATTATCTGATAAAAATCTGAATTAAAGCAAAGCTGCCTCGAGAGGGTGCACATGACAATCAACTTCAAAGTAAACTATAAATGCGAGTGCTGAAATAGTGATTAATGTGCACTGTCAACATCAACTAGAAGAGACAGGCAAAGAAATAACTGATCTCTTTGAGAGATTTAAAGTTTGGCACATTTCTGTGGAAACACCCGGTGGGGTAGGGGGTGAGAAAGAAAGATGGATTTTTTTTTCTTTAGAGCACGGAAAACACTAAGCCAGCTGTCTCTCATTAGGCTAGCAGCATCTTCCTGTCACCAAAGAGACCAACAGGGAGGATTAGCTCTGATTGGGCTGATAGGCCAACACACTGGGACACGGCACTATGTAATAGCTAAAAGCATCATTTGATAAGAAGTGTAATTGAAGAGATGCCTTAGTGCAGATCATGTTGTCGCTACAGTACATGTGCAGGGATTGTGGAGTTCTGCAACCCCTTGGCATGCAATGAAAGATGGCTCAGTTTTACAGAGGAACATAATGACTGTGATATGTAGGGGACTGCTTAACATGTCTACTAAATTATAAGTGTTCAGTGATACTGGAAGGTGGAAGTGTCATCTCCCTATAGTTTCCTGTGTCTGTGCGTGAGAGGTTGCAGGTTCAAATCCCGACTCGGACAGTTGTTACAGCCCGGCTCTTAGACTGCAATAAAAACATGTGCGAGATGTCCAGGGTTCAAATCCCACAGGTTAAATGAATAACAAAGCAATTTATTTACTACAAAAAAAGTAAAAAAAGCAAAGTTGTTGGGATAAGGAGAGCTGCCTCACAGACTGCTCTGGCTTTATATGCATGGATTACATGCACTGTACTCCTAATCAGTTCTGCGACCCTAGGAAGAGAAAGCACCGCAACAGCAGTGACCTGCAGACAAACAAGCAGAAACACCCTCACACACACACAAAAAAAGTTGAAAATAGCAAAATTACTATAAAAACTTGGCCCTTCTCAAAGGCATATAAAGGATCAAGCTGGAACAGTATGTGTAAAAAGCAAAGGCTTTGTAGCTTGCCAATCCCAGGCACTCAATATTATTACACTAATAAAACCTTAACAAAGACTTACATTTTACAGATAAAAAAAGAGAAAAAAGTTACGTGAACGATCGCCTGATTTGTCAAAGTTTATGAAAACTTTATATCAAAATGGGAGAGGGAGACATCTCATTATTGCTGGCTAGCCTTGGCCTGTTTTCTGACAGGCCTCAAACTCCACCGCTAAACACAAGAGACGTCGAGACAACAAATGCTTCACCACAGAGGCGTTCCTCCTCTGTACTGGATGCCAGCAGAAGGAGAGGAAAATCAGTTAATGCAACGCGGGCCACTTCGGTGTCTCATAAAAGCCCTAACAAAAACACATGTTTGTTTTTATGCTCTGCGTTTAGCCAAAAACGAATAATACATCTATCATTTCTGCCTGCAAGAGTGACGTGACACTCAGGTCACGCACCCCATGTCTCCAGGCTTTGAAAGGGGCAATAAATCAATCCTGGCACTATTACTTACAATTAATTGTGCTTTAAAGTTTTACAGTGTGTTTATGATATGTAGGGCTTGGATGATTTATGTGGACAGTGTGAGTCACTCCCTCTAATTGCTGTTGTTTTCCCGGCCTATAACCCCTGCATGACCTCTCAGCTTAAGCTGCCAGAGCGCTCTGAACTGGGTCTGTCGCATTGGTCCAAACAGTGGACAGGCTTATATTTAAGCAGTCAATAAACAGTTACAGAAAAACACTCACAGTGGAATGCACCACTCACAGATACTGACAGACAAACAGACATACCTGAGAGAACGAACATAATGTTTCCTGGAAAGACACTGTAAAAAAAAAAAAAAGTTGAGAAAACTCATAATTGCCAACACTAGATTTTGGAGTTTTGAATCAAACTCAAACTCTTAAGTTTTGAAGTAAACTAAACAAAGTCTTGCTGACCTAAAATCTTTTGTTGAGATAACTCTTTTTTAAAATGTATTTTATAGATTATTCTTTGGGCATTTTTGCTGCTGAAGCCATGATGGGAAGGGGGGCGGAGAGAGGGAACAACATGCAGCAAATAGGCTGCGGGCAGGAGTCAAACTGGCGGCTGCCGCATAGCACCAACAGCTGTGGCACATGGGACACGTGCTCCACCAACTGAGCCACAGGGGCCCCCTGAGAAAACTTACTTTTATTCTTTAGATAAACTTGAATCATTGAAATTTAGAAACCCAAGAACATTTGTATTTTAAAAATTGCTCAGACTGATCTGTGAACCTGATTTTGTCATTATTTGGGTGCTTGAAATTTATATGATTGCAACTGAAAACATTAAATTATTGACTATTATTTACTTTTGCTTCAATGAGTCTACTCAATGATTTCTGAATCATAATTTTTTGGTGGCGGTTTATGTAAAGAAGAAAAGTTAATAAAAATTATCTCAAAAACTCATTATTAGTTGGTAAAACTTTTTCAAAACTTAAGAGTTTGAGTTGGGCTCAAAACTCAAGTTCAGCCAAGTCAAATTTTATTTATATAACCCAATATTAAAAAAATCTGAATTTGCTTGAGGGGGCTTTACAATCTGTACATATGTGACACATTCTGTCCTGTACAGCCTCGAAAGAGAAAGGAAAAACTCTGCAAAAAACCCTTTTAACAAGGAAAAAAATGGAAGAAGCCTCATAGACAGCAGAGGAAGGATCCCTCTCCCTGGATGATGTGTCCATAGATCTGACACAAACACACAGTGTATTTAGTCGATCATACAAAAAACACATCCAAACAATTATAAACAGCTGTATTAACATTTCGGATACGCTGTCATTAAAAGATGGAGAACAGCAGTGTCACATGTGATGCAATTAACACATAAGAAGATGTTATGTAAGATGGGGGAAAGAACATAATTTGAAAGCAAGCAGATCACAATATGTCAGTGGGTTTATTTGTCTGAACATAAAGCAGACAGGCACTCATTGTGGTTACATTTAGCCAACAACTCCCACTCAATCCGCAGTGCTGTCCTTATTCGACCTACTGTATACATACTGAATCAGGAATGTGTTTAATGAAAGAAATGTGACAAATGAGGTTTCTGTATGTATAATAGCTGGCGCACATACAGAATCTATCAGAGAGTGAAGAGTGCTAATAAACTTGCTTCCACAGCAATCTGTTGGGTTACATTTCCTTCCCCTGTTGAGAGCCATATTCTTTGAGTTTTCTCTGAGGACACATTTGTTCAGTAAAATGATTCAGCAAAGCCACTGAAGGCACATTCACAAAGCGCTATATTGCATGCTGTTTGTTATGTTTGAGAGCTTCGGGGAACTCATAACTCTCGAGCGCGGAGATGAACGTGGCAACATACTTTACAGGGTACATTTGAGACTTGAAAAGGAAGGGAAAACAAGCGACCTATAGCAAAATGCCTCCTCTTTTTCCTGTGTTGCACTGCAAGGAAAAAAGCCACAATCATGCATCACATAATGCACAAAACCATGCAGTCTTCCTTAGATTTGGACTGCTCCCTTCAGCGCAAACTTGAAATGAACCGCTGTCTGCTGCAGAGTAAAACAGGTTAGTGTCTGGGGAAGAAAAAACAGAACTGAAAAGATCCACTTGAGGACTTTCCTGGCTCTGTCACTGTCAATTCCCTTGAAGAACCGTTACCCTGTGTGCAGAGACTCATGGGACCCGGGAGCTGGCTCAAGCCACCCTGCAATGCAGTCTGCTTTACATTATACGCAGAAGGATGTGGGGGGAAAAAAAACTTGTGTTCATGCTCGAAAATCAAGTCAAATACTTCGTCCAGGCAAAATCTAAGTGACATCCGAGGAACATTTATACCCGCTGACGTAGCTACCAAGCTGTGCTTAGCGAGGGGGACCATGGAGTTACTTCATTCACTGTGAAACACTCTTAAACATGTGGCAAGGAGCAAATGTTATTCTACTAGTTAAATTTGCTACGCACTTTTTTTAAAGCAGCGCTTGGGATCTGAAAACAGAATGTGCTGTCACAGTGTTTTGATAGACATGGCCAGTTTAACCCAAGGGTTCGACAGCATGATGTGGGCTCCGTGGCGGAGAGTGGAGGGAGGCGGAGGAAGCGAGCCAAAAAGTACCACATGTATTTTCCGAAAGCAGCCCAACACAGTCCAAATGGCTCTACGTGGTTTAACGCCATTTCATTCCATGACCTCTAAGTCCTCAAAGAGAATTATCACATTATTAGCATTCCAACACGCCCAATTTCCCAAAATACAGCTCAAGGCTTTTCCACTCTGACTCTGCTTAGTGTTGTGGTTTTGGGAAAACACTTCAATCGTCGCCGCTGTGTTTTTTTTTGTGTTTACTTCAGGTATTTATATATTTTTCTCTCTCTCCCGCTCTTGTCTTTGTCATTTTGCATCTGTTTCTGTCCTTCCCACTCAGAAATGCAATATAACAAAAACCCGAAAGAGAAAATTACCCCCCTCTGAGTTTGAAGAAAACACCAAAACAGACGGACGAGTCAGTGATGGCTCATTGTCACCCACTTATGGTGTCATGCCCACTAGTGCATGAAGACACACAATAACAATTAAAGAAGCGACACAATTATCCTCAGTGTTTGAACATTGGTGTCTTATTTGAGCACTATTCTTTATTTTCCTCTTTGTCAGTGAAGGTTCGACTATGTGACCTGAAAATACAAGTTTTTCTAAAGGTTAAAACTTTTTGTTATTTCTGCACTTGTAAATCTCATCACAGCCTTTTATGCGCGTGTGTGTGTGTGTGTGCCTTTTCCTGCAAACAACCCACCATTGACTGTCTGGTTGTGATTTAAGCAACACGGAAAACATTGGGAATGTATGAAAAGTTATGGTGTTCAGATTGTGCTAAAGACCATAACTGTTTTATCAGAACCATGTGGCGTCGCTCGGTGCCACGCCATAATGGCATGATTGAAAAGGAGTTAAAAGTGTGGTCACAATCCACTCCGATATGACTCAAGAGAGGTCCCGAAAGTTCAGCGCTGTCTCCTTCATAGCGAGTCCATTAACTATTCCAATACGTACATCATGCAGTGGGAATGATCTGATAGAGAAGGGGCTCTTTCTTCAGATTTATGCTGTCATGAGTGGGCATGTATCACTGTACAGTAACTCTGCTGCAGCTGCTGCTGTTTCTATGGTTTCAATTTATCTACTGTAAACAGCAGGAAGGAGATTTGTCATATAAGGAAAAGAGGAAAATAACTATATGCAGAAGAAAAAACTTTACGGCCTCTGGAAATATGGCTTTAAATAGTAAAAATATCAAAGTTTAATTTCTTATTAACCAATATGATCCCAGAAGTATTTTATACTGTTGCTGCAGTTCACTGAGAATCCTCTCTTAAAAACAAAGCTATGTTTTAAGAACAAACAACAGTTATATGGCAACTTACACGAGAAAAATCACAGATCTCAACGTCGTGATGAATATTTCTAGTTCCAGTTACTGATGACAACTTAAAATGTCTACAACACAAAGCCCAAAGCCCAAACTTTTCCTTATACACTGGGAATGTTTTTTAAATGACCTCCCAGGCACTGTAGTGAAGTAAAGAATGTGCCCTCTGGGGTGCGATGGGGTCTTGAAGATGCATCCACAAAGCTCTGAGTGAAAATAAATATTCATAACTATTAGAAAAACTAGTTCAAAGAACAGCACATTTTGCTGTTTAGACCAATCGTTCAGACTGTGTGGGCCTGGCAGATCACTCCGTAACATGGAAGCCAAGCAGTGTACTGCTGTGTGTGGACCACTGTAGACAGGGGGAGCAGCAAAATATGTTTTAGCCACCTAAAAAAGGACCCCCTATGCTATATTTAGAACATTTTCACCGCTTTACTTTACTGTAAGACAGCCTTTTCCAACGAGGAACTGAAGCCGCCTTCTATGCTCTTGTCACAGCCACCACTGGACCCACTTTCCTGTGAAAAACAGTGTCAATCAATTTATTTTCATTGTGAATTAGAAAATGCTCTGGGGCTACCTGGCATTGGGGGCCAGATTTGGCCCATAGGCTGCAAGTTGAGTATCCCTGGCATACACTACAACTGCTATTCATTTCTGCAAGGTAAAATTGCTGTTTTTATCAAAGGAGTCTGGAGCGACATAATGGCTTCAGCTCCTAGTTGTTATATTGGCTCAAAGAGGCTGATAAGAGACGTTTTGTTGCACTCGTTTGAGAGGGACAACTTAGCAACTGACGAAAACTTATATGACAATTTTCAAATTTGGATTAAAACTAATTTTGAATACTTTTTAGAATTGAACATGTGATTCTTAACTACAGAAAGAAAGCTATAGTGAGTTTGAGTTTCCAGAGGCTTTAAAGGATACAAATCAAAGTCAAATCATTTCATAAATAGACCTTTTAGATCACGTCTGTGGTCCTGTATTTTTTCCCTCCAATACTTGCACTAATTGAGACTCAAATGGTGGCGTAAGCGACAGCGAGACAGCTAATTACCATCCTTTGTAATGAAGCAAATGGCAGACACTGTACCACGAGCTACTGTTATGAGCAACACCCTGCTGTACCAGACATAAAAGCAAACACAAATATCTAATTATGCCATCATCTCCCCTCACTTTTCCCGTTCTGTTGCAGACGTTTCATTAATTGGTGGCCCGCACTATTGGTCAGCTTACAATCACTCTGATGATGTGGACAATTAGAGCCGGGAGGTACTCATGGCTCATCAAATCTGTGGTAGTTGACACATCACATCTCATCTAACTCAAAACAAATGTTATGGAAATGCTGCTGTGACATCCCAGGGCCCAGACACGGGATGTGTCCAGGCAAAAATTCTCTTCATTGTGTCGACTCAGTCAAATACCGCTAATAAGGAGCTTTGGGTAGGACAGAAAAAGTATGTTCAGGCACACAAAATACTGTGTGCAATGGGGGGTAGACGCTTTTTCATCAAAGCTGTAACCTTTTACTTTGCATAGGGAATAAATAATCATATACAGCAGGTTCAAAGACACAAAGACACAAAAACACACACATCACGTCAGCTAGAATCAGTGATTATCTCTCCTTTCATCTACGGCTGTGGCGACAAAGGCAAACATTTCTTTTTCACTGACAAGCTATGTAAATAATATCTTATAAAGTGACTCTACCCTGCCAAAAAGCATTGTAGAGGTCCTTAGTTTCTTTTTATATAAAGTGGATGAACAGTGTTTTCATTCCACTTTTCTCCATCTACCAAACATGCCAGACTGAGGTTAAATTATTTCAATGTTTTGCTTTCCTCGCTTGCCACTTGCATGAAGAATCAAGAACAAAGCATAGCATGAACTGACACTAAAAGAGTACACTATCTTAGCTGATTGTCTGAGACAATAAATATTTTGTTTTGCTCGTGCACTTTTAAACCCGACATCGACTCACATGCTTCTGATTTGTCATTGGATGCCTTTGCTGCTGCTACTCTGGATCCATTTTTACCTCCCAGGCTCACTGTCAGAGCCCCAGAGACCTTGAAACGACAAAGCTTAGCTGATCCGAACGGTAAATATTTCATGACCTTACAATTACATGAAATCAAATCTAGGCAAAAGCCGTTCATTTATATTGCATTATCAAAGGGGTGGAAGAAGGGGGAAAAAAGGGGGTGAAAAGGGATGAAGTGGGTGTATCTATGAACCTCCCAAACTCTAATTAGTCTGTGTGGCCCAAAACAAGAAGAGGGAGGAATAAGTGCACGGGCTCGGGATAATTAAGCGATTGTGAGCGGCATGTACGTGAGCTGTCACTCCGATCGCCAGCCATGTCACACTTGGCAACACAAGCGCGACCGGACAGCCGCCTGTCGTCTTTGATCTGGGGCTCATGCATACGGAATCAGGTCAGGCCGTGGTCACACACATTTACACACATGCACTCACACACATGCACACTTGAAGCGATAGTAAAAAGAGAGGCTCTTTTGAAAGGGCCACAGTGTTAGGACCTCTGTAAAGGGAGGCTGACAGTCAAGCATGCACAGGAAGAAAGGGAGGATAAAGGAAAAGAATAGAAAAAGGGAAGAAGGGGATGAATGTGACAAATCCACTCAAGACTTCAGAGGGACTACTACTTAAAAAAAAAAAAATACAAAAAACAAAAAAAAAACAGAGCTTAACTTACAGCTTCCGACTTGGGTTTGACCACTTTCATGAATGCTCCTCTTGCCGTTGCCTCCATTACTTCTTTTTTGGTTACTTTCCTGCTGTCCAGAAACTTGAGCTGTGGCAACTTGTGCAGAACAAAGTACCTGTGAGAAAACATCAATTCAACTTAAAGCAGCTGTATGTAAGAATCACACACCCAAAAATAAGTACAGCAGTCAAAAATAGCGAGTTGGAGCCACAGACGGTATAACTAAATAGGTTGAAATCCTATTTAATACACAGTCTATGGTTGAAGCAAGTTGTTTCCCCCAGCCCTGTCCTCCCTAGACTCGAGGAAGCTCAGGCAGGCTGAAGGAACACTGCAGGAGGGCAAGACAAGCGTAAAATTGTAATTTGAGACTAACAAGTTACAATGACTCCTCCACTGTAAGTTGATCAACTGTTAATAACTGCTCTGAAAACACACACGTTGAGTTGGAGTTCATTGACTGCCTGCCTCACTGCCTGCCAGACTCCATTACTACATTGCTTAATTTAGCCGTTATAAACACTTACTCCTTCTACAAGACTGTTAATGATTTCTTATGACTTTTCTTGAAACACTTAGTCATTTGATGAACATTCGGCATTAATTTGAACTCTAATTAACAAAACAATATGAAACAATAACACAAGTTACGGGCCGGAATAGAAATTACGAAGGAGGCCACAGAGGCTGTAGCGGTGTCAGAGGAGTCTGTATTTCAACTTCAGCTTCTCTGATGACATATGGTCATTTTATGATTTGTTACAGCAAATGTATTACAGATTTCTCCTGTAAACTGTGCTGCCTTAAAGGGTCTCCTTGCAAGGCCTGTTCTTGACAAAGAGACAAACAGAGAATCTAAGGAAATATGTAAACCGTGATACACTAATCAAACTGACACACATTCTAATATGTAAATGCATGCATCAACTAAACTTGAAAAGAGGCCGTGTTTACTGAGATTTAATGGTGATGCAGATTTAATGGTGATATTTTCTTGTATGTAATAACCTTCAAAGCTGATAAGAATAAGTACGACATATAAATAGCACGAAAGGAGATACAACCCGTCTGCCAGAGCTGTCATTCTGGCAGCATCACAGATATCTCTCTAAGCTTTCAGACACACTCTGTCTTTCATTGGGAGGGAGCGAAACGTCAAAAGATAATGGTTGGAATACATAGATGACAACAGATCCTTTCACAGGCAGGCAGGGATAGAGGAACCAGTATGTCAGGGCTGAGCTGGTAGCCAAAAAGGACATGCATGCAGCACCTAAGTGGAGGGTGAGAAAGGACAGGGGGATATGGGCACAGACACGACCTGTGCGCAAAGAGCCGTGACAAATTGATGATGGTGATGGCGATGAGGGGAGATGGCAAAGCCCGTGTCAAGTTTTCAACACCTAGGGATTATAAGGAAGGGATGCAGGGATCACATTTTAGACTGATGTGGAACAGAAAATATCTCTGTGCAGAAACAAGAAAGAAAAACATCTGACATAACTTGAAAGAAAAAGGAAAAAAACAAATGATTAAAACACTTAATATATATCACATGGCCATAAACAACTTCTTATTGGAACATTATTATAGGATAAAAATGACCTGCTCCTAACCCCTAATAATAAGAGCTGCAGCACTCAAATGCAAGAGGCCCCAGTCCCATCCTGTGTCTCCTGCCCTGTAAAAGGACTTTGTTCAGGGCATTTCCATGATGAAATGTGAAGATGCCCTTGGGAGACATGCAGAGAGGTCATTCTCCATAGGTAACCTACCATCACAGGGTCAGAGCAGATGACAAGGCTCTGTCAGCCAGTAGGGATATTAATGATTCAACCCAACCAAAGAGGGAGGATGAGAGAGCACAGGGTCTAGAGGGGGGAGGAGAGATGACTGGCAAAAAAGGAAAAATGACTTACACTTTATTTAGAACTACCAAACGTGTTGACAAAAATATGATTTTTGTTGTCCTTGGAAGTGGTTGTTGTAGAGGAAACCTTTGAAAAACTATTCATCTCTTCAACTCTGTTCATCATAACTCAATAAAATCAGGCTGTTTTGAAATTTTTATGGGCTCCATATTCTTTGGTATTAGTTAAAGGGGAAATAAAGACAGCTTTTTAAGAAAACCCATTTGAGCCAGACCGATACATCGGTCAACCGATATTAGCGCCCAATATTGGCCTTGCACAGTTATGTCAGTCTATATGGCTATTGGCGTATATGTTGTCTGATAATTTTTTAAAAGACATAATGGAAATTGCTTTTATTTTGTATATATATTTTGTATATATATTTTTAGTTTTATGGGCATTATTTTGCATATTTGATTGTTTTTCTTTTCCAGGAACTTTCCTAAGACATTTACATACAGGTTCCTCTCTAGGAAGGTATTAAGCAACTATGGGACCCATAAAATAAAGTGTTAGCAAACAATCATTATACTTATTATACATAAAAACCTTCATAAATGAACATTTATAAACATGGTGGGTAATTATTATGCAGCTGCATTTATGGAATTTAGAAAAAAAGGTTGCACAAAGTACAGCTGGTGGTTGGGGCACCTCAGGCACCAGCTCTTTGATCTGTCACACAACGAGATCTGACGAACTGATAACTTTCCTAAAGATATGAGGTTAAAATGTCACACATAAAAATAAGTTAATCTTTATGCATCACAGGGGCACAGAGAGGAGACAGAGCTTGAGGTACATTTGTCACAATATTTCCAGGTGTCTGAGGACACAGTGTCCTGTGAGCACAATGCCACATAATCCGTAACCATTGTGAACATATAATATTACAGCTTTAAACTTGAGTGTTATTGTAGTACTACAATTGGCCACTGAGTGTATACATGGTCAACATTTAACCTCCTCGCAGACTACACAATACTGTGTGAATGAATACTGTGTTTCTATGTCATTGCACTAATTGGGGCACCGATGCAACGCACCAGGGTATTTCACTTGAGAGACCAAGAGCTCCCGAGGCATTGGGCTGGGTATTTATTGCCCAAGGCCAGTGCTGTCACGACCTGCATACAGCCTAACCTTGTCAGACATGAAATCTGCATCACGCTCAAATTGATGTTTTACTATGTGACACATTATGAATATTACATTACAGGACCCTAGACGTTGTCAGTCAAAACAGAACAGCTTCCCTCACCAGTAAGATAAGCATGCGAGGAGAGGAGAGGGGGAACGGGGGAGAAGGGGAGGGAAAAGTGAGGGAGAGAAGGAGACAAAAAGAGAGAAGAAAGATTATTCAAGAAAGGCATGGGTGGTAAATGATTAATAGGCAACACAGAGTCAGAAACAAGCACTTAGGGCTAAAACAGACAAAAGAGAGTATGCTTTTCGCCTTTTATCGCATTTCATGTAAAGGACCCTGACAAATGGTGGTCATATTGCATGGCTTGAGGCCTGGCTTGATGTTTAATGCATCATCTGCTCTGGTAAGGCAGGGTAGTAAACACTCATTTGTGGTGGTGACTAGTCACACATGAAATCCATTTTGCAAACTGGAGTGTAGAGGGGCCAGTTGACAAAGCTTTTAGAGTGATGTGGTTGAATCCACAGTCTGCTCGTGAAATGTAGGGGGGCTGGATGTTAAAAAAAAAGCAACATCTCCAAATCCATTACTTAGAAAAAGCTATCACTCTGAATAGTTCAGTATCAAAACTGTCTGGCTGGAAATATAAACACACACACAGAACATTATCTATCTATCTATCTATCTATCTATCATCTATCTATCTATCTATCTATCTATCTATCTATCACTCTACGAATATTTTATCATTAACTTAACATAAATGTATAGGTTTTATTCATCTCAATCTTCAAATCTTCAAATTAGAAACGTGTTGCTCTAAGTGTAAGTCTTTTGCTTGAATGATGAAATGAAATTTAAATGATGAAATGATTATTATTAAATATATAAATAATAAAATAAAACTTGTGTTTTTAAGTTGAACTGCTTACAGTGATTAAATAGACAGACACACATCATTTAAAGCAAGTTCAACTTAAAAAACTATGTCTGTGTTCTGAACTGGTCTGAAAATAAAAACTAGTAAATTTAAGTTGAATTAACTGGAGATTATTATGTATCAATCTATCTACCCTGTAAATATTTGAAGCAGGTTCAGCTTAAAAACATAAGTTCCCCTGCTGTCCTCAACAATGTGAGTTGACTGAACTTTGATTAAATAATTAGTTCAAAGTTGTCTAATGATTGTGGTTCTTTTGAAATTTAATATCATGTGTTGGCTGAACTTACAGCAGTGCATTTATCAAAATCATCATTTCAAGTAAAAAATCAGAACAACTCATGTTTATAAGTTCTGTATATGGTCAGAGTAATATCTATTCCTTATTTATGCGTGACATGACAGTCCATGTCGTTACAGACCTGTATCTCTGGTAGTCGTCCTCATCCTTATCCGGGCTGACCAGCTGGTTGGGGCAGGCCTCATTTCCCAGCAGGCTTAGGTACTCCAGTGACGGGGTCACATCAGCCAAGTGTTCCAGCAGGGCCTCGATATCAGTCAGGTGTCAAAGGGCGGATGTCAAGGACCTAGCGCTGTTAATTACATTAGCATTTACTACCCGCACAGCCCCTCCCGGGCCTGTCTGCACTAAAACACGTCACTGTCAAATTTACCGAGGTGCTCAAAGGGGCTAGTCACTGGCTTTGTGAGACTGGGCAGACAGAGGGGCAATTTAAGGTGCAGGCTTTGGCATATAGTAGTGACACAATTTGGCTGCTGCTCTCCCTCTCCCTTTTCTCTCGATCTCTTTCATTTCCTAGGTGGCCGGGTGCAGAACAGTGACAAAATGATGGATGCCCTGTGGTTCAAACAGTCCGTGCTTCCCAGAGCCGTGCTGTGGAAAACTTTTGCGAAACGTGGAAAAAAACAAACAGCCCCTAAAGCAGCCACATTCATCACTAATACATTCACTTGGAAAATTGAGCCCCAAAGTGTCAAAATACAACTGCACTAATGCAGTGCTCGAGCTTTAAAATGGCACTGTGCCACGACAGGATGTACATAATTGGCCTATTAGCATGTGCCGACCACTTCACAACCAAACTCAGCACACAGTCCCAGACGCACACTTCAAGGAGCCCCAGTTTTAATGTTGACTCTGGAAGTGTGTGTGTGTGTGTGTGTGTGTGTGTGTGTGTGTGGAATGTGTGCGAGAGAGAGTGAGCATCGTTACCCTGTAGGATCTGCATAACCAGAGGAAAACAGGACACATTGCTAAACCTGTTCTGAAGCTTAGAGGGGAAGTTCACACATTTTTGACTGATCATAAACAGCCTCGCAATGTCTTGAATTTAGGGGTGGCTGTGCAGAGCTCTGGTTTTAATGTGTTTACTCTGGGTGGTAGAGCACACGGGGGCCGTTATAATCAATGAGCCAAAATGTGAGCATGTTCTGGTGTGTTTAGTGACAAATTAAATAAGTAATTCATTTCATTTCAGAGAGGTAAAGCAGTGTAATAACGCATAATGCAACTGATGCAAATGAAAAATCCTGTTTATAATTTTCTTTATAATTTAAAATAATTGCTATTACTAAACAGCAAGTATATTACACTACATTATGCCTCATTCTTGGGATGTATTTTTAATCTAACACTTCTTATTCCCTTTGAAAATAAAATACAAACACATGCTTGTGCTGACTCTGAAATCTGATTCCACTAGAGGTCCCTGTGGTTCAAAAACTAGTCCTGTGTGGAGCTCTGTGACAGCCAAGTTCGTCTACTCTGTTTTGCAACACACATTACTCGCTGCAAAAATCATAACATTAAAAGCCGGTTCCTGACAAAGACAGCCTGTATTGACATATGAATGCAAGCAAAATAAACTGTTCATTTTAATACTGATGCCTGTTAATCTACGTCTGCATAGTAGACTGCAAATCATAATGAAAAAAGAGACTGAGGGATTTGTTTGAAAGGATATTTGGTTCTTATTGAGTGTTAGGGTGTGGAGGTTGGGTAACCTGGGCAACTGGAGGTCATTTCCAAGCAGATTGTTGTCGACGACCAGCTCTTCCAGCTCAGTGAACATTTTGAGGCCTGCCAGTGACCTGCAATGATAAGGCAACAGGAAAACTGTTATGGCTCTAAATCTGGTCAGCCGTTATTGTGCAGAAATAAATATTTCAGCCTCCCTCTTTCATACGCCGGGAGAGTATGGGTCTGGGCCTGTCAGGGAAGTGAATGACAAGAATTAGTGGTGCTGAGCTCCCCTGGCATGGTGAGGCATCCTTCAGCGGCTGGCAGGATGAGGGATGGGGGTCACTTGTGAGTAGCCAGGATTCAAAACAAAAGGCTTCAGAAATGCGGCGGGCAGGATGAATTTGTCAATGTCTTGTGCCTTGAGGCGCCCAGTTTCGCCTGACCCTAACCCTCCATTCCCAAGACAAATCACTCTGTCACAGTTCACCTTCACTCCCCAGACACAAATTTAACTTGTCATCCATCATTTTCACAGAGGAACCGGAATACACTCGCAATCACAGATGGAATGGAAGGGAAACTTTTTTTGCAACTGTGCCACGATAGGGGTTAGTGTTTGGATTTTAACATCAAAGGGCGTTTTTTTTTCCTCCTGCCTTTCTGCTCCTTTTTATGACGCATTGCAAAGAGAGGTGAGGGGTCATCTCAACTCTTTCCCTCTCACACACACACGCACATTCACACAGGCATAAAAATGATGGAGGGCGGTGTTAGGAGTAATGTTAGGCCCCTGCAAAGTTCAAGTCATGGAAGGTGCACAAAGGCAATGTGTGTGTTGTCTAATCCTTCACACTGTCAACATGCCATGTTAAAGTGTCCTGGGTGACATCATTGACATTTAAATCTGCCAGAACTTGATACAGACAGTGTACATTTCAAGGTCTGTTTCTCACACTTCACACAAACAGGTATTTTTTTTTTAGTCTGAGATATATTTTACAATACTCATTATTAACTCCAAACTTTAAATTTTCATATTTCTGCACCATATAGTAAAGGGCCAGTGTGGCATTTAGTGGCATCTAGCTGGGAGCTTGCAAATTTATATCTGCCAGAACTCAAGATCTACTTCTCACAGTTCACAGGTATTTTTAATATAATACAGTATTTTTAATAAGAACCCAAACAATAGTTTTTTGGGGCAGATGCTGAAATTAGGGAGTAAAAGAATTCCGATACATACTTAAATACACACACACTTTTTTTTTTTGCATTGATCCTTCAAATGTGTTACGAAAGTTTAATTTAAGCTTAAAAAGTTAAATTTAAAAAAAAAAATCAAATATACATAAAATCCTGCCAATAAAGCTAAAAAATAAAAACAATCTGCATTATGCTCTGTAAAAAAAAAAAGTTTTCATACTGGTGTATATCAGACACCATATACACTGATACTGATATAGACTGATATAGCTGTGACAGGCAAATATCTGGCTGTTATATCCGTCGGACTCTATTATTATTATTAATTTTGACTATACAAATGATTTACTCCAAACTTTTCATAATTCTACATTTTATATTAAAAGAGCAGTGTGGAGGATTTAGTTTCATCTAGTGGTGAGCTTGCAGATTGTGAACACCTTATTTTACCCTCCCCTTCCAAACATGTAGGAGAACCTACAGTGGCTGCAAAAGTCACTAAAAACACAGCAGGCCCTCTCTACAGCCAGTGTTCGGCTTGTTTTTTTCTGGGAAACAGTAGAAACAGGGAACACGCACACTGGACCTTTAAAGTACATTATGTTTCTGCTTTTAAAAGCAGACAGATAACCTTGGCATTATGTTACATAAATATAAATTCCTGTTAACCGTGCCACATTGCAAAATGACAAACTCAAGGTACAGTGAGGTCTAAACAGCTGCAGTGTGAACTATTGCTCCTTCGTGGATCTGCTGAGTGTCAATGGCTGCCATAATACACACCAACCTGGAGCTATGTAAATATAACACCTTTATCATGACAATCTGCAAATGGATGGCGAGGAGCAGGATGCAGCGTGGGGGCGGGGCATGATGTACAGTCACACTTATTATGGAAAAGCAGCTGCATACTGGAAAGGAAGGAAGGAAAAATAAATGCAAGATAATGAGTATTTGCTATGTAATGTGGTGTACAAAAATACACTGGGATCTATTAAAAATTCAGAATCCATGTACTTTTATTACACACCATTAATTAGCCAGACCTTTGTTATCTTGCTCTATCTGCACCTTCTTGCATGCTTTTTCTGACCACTCAGCTTGGACTCCACCTAGATGTAGATCTTGATCCAAAAACACACATACATACATGCATGGAGTGGACATACTGGCAGCAACTTTGAACTACAAAGCAAAATGTTGCAACTATTTCCTCGGGTGGAAAACGACAAATCAGCAATCACTGCGGACTTGGAAGTGAGGCGGACTGAGGCACCTCATTTCAAAAGACATCAACATTTTGCAAACACACACACTTGATACCCACAACAGCAGCTGACAGCACCTAGCCAGTATGCTGGCAAAGCCGCTAGCTGACAACCTCTTATCAGGTCTGATTAATGCACTGGCAAGATGGATGAATGGAGAGATGTGCCAGTTTTATGAAATCCTGCTCTGTTTGTTTTTTTTCCCCCATGGTGCTTCACATTTATGAAAGCAAAAAGCCCATTAAGATAGTACACTTAATTTATAGAGCTAGTGTACATTTCAGACATACTGACAAATTAAATTTTGCTTTTTTTTTAACTCTTTGGTCAATTTACCATCGTTTGTCTTGGATTTTAAAAATAGCGCTAACTCTTTCTTCATAATCACCACCATTAATAAATTGTAAATTGATAGTTAATCCAACTGTAGTTAATAGTTATTTCACTAAAAACAAACATTGTTTATATATGCTTTATAAATCATTTATTAAGCAATTATAAAGTTCTACAAACATCAGTTGTAACATTATATTAGCCATCCAGATAGGGTTTATAGATGCACAGTACTATACAGTATTTATTAACCATTAAATCATCACAGCATGCTTTACAATAATCATCCAGATAATGTTTATTGACAATACTTTCTTACTACAAGCTCATCAAATTGGTCAGTGGTCCTACGCTTCAAAATGTGATGCTGCTCGTACCCCTCTAGCATCAGTTTTTCAGGTTAGCAATGATCAATATAAAATGTCCAGGTCGACTTTCAAGATAAAGCCACAACATCCAGTTAGACTTTCAAAATAAAGGCACAAAAACTACTTGGTTAGGTTTGGGCAACAAAATTACTACCTTAGGTTTAGGCAAAGATCATGCTTTGGGTTAAAATAAGTACGTTGCTGGCTTAGGTTCATTACGTAAGGTAATGTAACAGTAACATAATGTAACAAATAACATAACATGTAATGTAACGTAACCTGGTGGGTGTAAGTATGTATTATCATCATCAATTGCAACTTTATAACAACCATCCAAATAATGCTTATAGATGATTTACAAACTAATTACTAAACAATAACAAAGCATTACAAATATCTGGTCAATGCTCTAACATTTTTGAAAGGCTTATAAGTCATTTGGTAATCATTTAAAAAAATACTTAATATTGTTTAGAAAATGGCATAATGTGTGTACAATAAACTGTTAGTTTACTGACAGAATGTACTTGTGATCATCTCTAATCAGCTATTATACAATAATTTATAAACTAATTATCTTATATGACACAAACTAATGATAAGATCAAAAACAGCTTTGTGAAAATTACGAAAATCTAGACGTATGGTAGCAGAGGTAGGAGTGGGCTGTTTATTTTTCAGCACTGTTATTGCGTTTCTATTGACAGGGAATTCAGTACAACATGAAATTAATCTGCAAATATAATCCTTGTTATAATGTGTAGTTAGGCACAATTGTGTAGCACACTGGATAAACATTATTGCATTTTCTGCGAAAACAGATTGCTAACTAACTATTGCCACCTGTAAATGTGTGTGCGCGTGTGTGTGTGTGATGACGGGCTGCAGTCCTGTGGGTTATGTTATTAGCTGCTCGGTTAAAGGGAGCCTCGTGGCACAGGAGGGAGCCTTATTAATTGTTGTTTTCATGTCACCACTGCTGCGTGCACTGGCTGATTTAATCAGTTAAATTCACAGCCAGGGGAGAGCCACTGAGTCCCATCCAGCATTAACTACAGTGCCGGGATTGAACTTCTAATACTCTCCAGCTTTCTGTGCTCCCTCTGCACATTTCCATAGCTGCTTTCATTACTTTTTATAAGCTTTCTTGTTTTAATGTGCGGCTTGGAAAACTAACAAAGTTTAAGCACTGCAGTAAAAGTACTTCACTTATAAAAAAAAAAAAAAAAAAAAAGGAGAAAAAAGCGGCTTTTGCTTTTAACAAAACTAATGAGCATAATTGACTTGAGTCCCGTGCTATAGAGATTTGTTAAATGGCAAACAGGGTAAACACACTCACGACACGCAAACATTTTATTATATACAATTTAAATATATAAGTGTTCTATTAACATTTAACATTTTTATGTAATTCACCTCTTTAAAATATGTCATGATGAAAAAATACAGTAATGTATCATAAGTTTCACTGCATGGTAAATGTTGGAATTTCACAGATTTACTGTTAGCACTACTGCCTTTTCGCCATGTTCCAGACATCCGCTGATGTGAAACTGTCAGTCACTTATGTTTAGGGCTGCAACTAATGATTATTGTTTATGTTTATGTTTATTTAAGGATCCCCGTTAGAAGCACATGGATGTGCCTCTAGTCTTCCTGGTGTCCTGAACATAGAAATGCAACACAGACACACACTGTTAAAAGTTTCTTTCAGGAGTAGCTGACGTAACACAGTGTTTTGAATGAATCCCATTCAGCTTTCTGCTGTTGTGGATTATGACAACTTGAGATTACACCCTGTTCCCTGAACCCGCTACGCCTTTTTCAGTAAAAGCACATCACAGTTAGGTTTCTCTTAGTATTGTGTGTCTGATGTTCTGATGTTCATGTCTTTTCTGGATCTTTCCCCTGCAGCTGAACTGCCGTTTTGTCTCGGAGACTCAGAAAGAACATACGTCTAATGCAAGACAAAGCTAGATTTTGTGATCGAATAATGCTTGATGTTAGATATGAAACGGTCAACCTAAATTGATTAAATTATGTTGGTTAAGTTTTCATAAACTCATTTAACGACACAAGGTATCATTGAGTGAGACTGTCATTCAGTCATGCTAACATTAGCAATAATTAATTAGCAAATACATATTATATCTAACAAACTGAAATAACACACCAAGGGTGAAATAAAAGTACTTCTGCTGAAACCATACTATTAGGTTGTTAAGGAGCAGTATTTTACCTTAAAGCTATTAATTGAGTTGGAAACACTTCAGTTGAAAAACCCTTCAGAGATATAAAGTCACACTAAAGAAAGCTGACTACATAAACGCAAAAATTTGAGAATATTAAAATAACCTGACAATCAGACATACATACATGTAGGGGTATGTGCTTAACTTGTTATGTGTTAAGATATTTCTTCATATGCTATCTAAAAGCTGCTTTGTTATTCCAGAGTGCTGTTGATCTAAATATGACAGTAAGTATACGGAAATTTGTACTAGGAGCCGGGAATATTATGTGAATATTGAGTCATTGTCGTCAATCTATGGATTAGTTGTTTGGTCTATAGAATGTCAGAAATGGTGAAAAATGTTGATCATTGTTTCACAGAGCTCAACATGATGTTTTGTTTTGCCAACAACCCAAATATATTCAATTTACTGTTATAGAGGAATAAAGAAATCAGAAACTATTCATATCTGAGAAGCTGAAATTAGAGAATTTGAACTTTTTTTTTCGTAAAACATTACTCAAACTAATAAATAAACTGATAACTGATAAATTACTATTTGTCACTGTCCAGTGAAAACTACTTATCTTGAAATTTGGGAATTCTGAATTTTTTGATAAAACTGAAGGAGGAAGTGTTATTTTATGAGTTGAGACAGTATTTATTAATCCAGAAAACCATTTACAAAGCCATGGGATCACCTGAAAAATGCATTGCCACGTTTTGTTCGTGTATATCATAAAAAAATTAATTAGCTTTCTTTTTTAAAAATAAGTTTAAGCTAAAAAGGATACAGCAAATCTTACAAAATACTATATGAAAAATAAATTACTCTCACATCAAACTGCATCGAATCATTGTACATATTTAGAAAAATATGATTTCTATAATTACACATGCGATCAAACGTTTTTTCTTAAACCTCTAACTAACGAGAGAGAGAAGACGGGGGAGGGAGAGGCGGTAGCTTTAACGAGGTGAGGCGATGAATCCTCTCCTTGTTAAGATAATTATGATCAGCCTCATTGTCAGAGCTAATACTTCACACGGGCTGTCTTTACGCTTTGACTACCACTTAGCCTGTGTAAGCTCACCATCATACATCATACGGCCCTGTGTGCATCAGCTTGTGTGCTTTTGAGCTTACATAAGTAGCGCATGTATGTGTTGAAATCTTCATTATCTGAACACACAGAGTACATATACTAATATTTAGCTGAAGCAGCACAGGAAGCGAGGGGAGGATGTGAGAAAGCAGACAAGGACACTGGAGAGGAGACACTGACCCGGAGAGCAGCCCTGCCAGATCAATACACTAATACTAATGCAGACATAGTGATTGATAAACCACTGCTGACAACAGAGGGAAGAAAACTCTCGACCATTATTGGCTGAAATGTCAGTCACTCCTGCCAATGGTTTGCGCTAGTGTCATGTCAGATATCCTCGGGCAACACATGAAAAATGGAGAACGGCAGCCTTGGCTCTTTTACATGTGTTACACAGTCTGCCTTCTTATGTCTGATGCTTTTGAAGCCGTCGCCTAAATGAATCACAGTCTGCGATTTTTGGAAAGTCTGAAGACGACAGGTCAAATGTGGAGCTTGTCTGAGCCGCACATTACACAGCTATAATGTAAAGAAACCTAAAAGCCTTTTATATTATTGAAATGATGATAGAGATCACAGAGGCATCATTCCCACAGCTAGCACAGCAGTACTGAGAAAGTTCCTGAGTCTAATGTATATTAAAAACACACACACACACAAACACTTTGAAAAGCTGGAGAGCGCTCGCAGCTGCAGTCACAGTTAAAGGGCTGATATCCTCTCAAGCACTGCAGTATAGAGCAGAAAAGCAAAGCTCACTGTTATTCTAAACGGAGGGTCAGACCTGCAGAGTGACAGTCATAACGACGTCCTGTTCAGAAGGCAACAGATAAATGTTTGATGAATTGACCAATACTGGGGCCGTGATGGCCTTCATATGTGCATAATGGACTATTCAGAGCACACTTCAGATTGCCTGCCAGGATAAGGTACTGTAATGAATGGGAAAAGGAACTGGACCTGGGAAGCCCAGTATGTGGACTGGCTTTAATAAACTTAATAAAAAAAAGTGAATGGTGGAGGGCTGGTTAGAGAGGGAGCAGGAGGTGGGAGAGCCATTCGACTTAAAATAGTCAAGAAATATTCTGTTTGTTCTCGCCACTCTGTACACTGCAAATATCTCTCAATCTTAATCAGTAATTCAACAAATTATCCATATTCCCAAATTAAGTCTTAAAATAATCAAAGTAATCTTCCACTGAGATGATACTTTCTAACGGTTTCCAATAAAATTCAATTTATTTTAAGAATCAAGTCTAAATTTGTGTTTGGATGGAAGACCAGAAATGGATGTGGTTTATACCGGAAGTCATGTTAAATCAGGCAAATATTTTATTTTCTAACCTAATATTTATTAGCAATACATCTGTTGAGCCTTCAAAGCATCACAATTATTACATATTGGCATAAATATGTAATAATTATTAAAATTATGAAATATATATATTTCCATATCATTATACTGTACTTTTCTCTTTTTATTTTAATCTAAACTAAGTTTTATATCGTGTCTCAAGCCTACCACCACATCCCCTTTAACTGGGAGATATTAAAAATCAGAAACTGAAAAAAAAGGTTTTATAAATTGAAAGATTCTGTTTTGAATTTTGTCATATCATTATGAGAAACTTCAGATAGAAGCAATATTTGTTACCATCACATACTTACTTCCGAATGCATTTGGATACAGGTACATCCCTAGAATGCAGTTGGAAGAAATAGATTTATTTCACCCAACTTTCAAATATTTTCTTATTCTACCAAAAAATGTCTCAAACTTTTAAAATTGGATAGAATTCATGTTGTTGCAGTGTAATAAAGTGGTGGCGAGTGAGCGACGCAGTAGATTCAGCTTTGTGACAATAACGGTAAAATTGAGGATAGAATACAACCTATTAATACACTATTTCATCACTCTAACCAACAACAAAAACACAAATAAACATCAAAAAATACCAAAATACAGCACCAGGATTAGCTTGTGGTAAATAAGACGACATTATCTGTAAAGCAAATTAATGCCCTGCAACCCCTCAAGCCCCCAACATCCCTTCTACCACCTCCACACAGTGCTGATCAGGTCTGTTCCAGCACTCTTCCCTCCAGCTACAGTTTATGGCCTATACGCGTCTCTGTACATGCATCTCTGATGGCGACGGTGAATTAGACTGTCATTATCTGTCTCTATCTCCCCCACAGCTCTCCCCTCCTCACCCGCTATCTGCCTCACATTTAGACAGTCGCTGCTCAGTGTGGCACTCCTCTCCTCTCTGTATTGCCAGGCCTCAGGTGGCAGTCATTTAAAGATCACACGTCCAGGACACACACAGCCCTCCCTGAATGCATGTCAATTCACACATGGGAAGGGGATTACACGTCTCCTCCTAGGCAGCTGCAAATTACTATTAATGGCGATGCAAATCATTAGAGTACGTTTGGCGCCGCCAGCAAATCTCTTCTTTATGTGGGTTCACTCTTAATCTGTTTTGAATATTGCGCTATGCTCGCTCCTGACAGCCTATGTGTAAGAGCATCACTAGCTACAAAGCTGTCAATTGGAGGTGGCATGTCAGATTGAACTTTACATAGGGTTACATCATTTGCAAAACAAAAATATATTTTTAGAGAGCATAAACAACTTCAAGCAAGCAGAAATCTGTGAAATATAATTAGCAAAGTTCTTTGTTGATGAAGAAGTTAAATATCACCGCTCATTACTTCATGCTATACGAGGCTATTATGTGAGAAGCGCAAATTAAATTGTTGAAAATGTCTCCACCATGGTGCGTCTGTCGAACGTTTAAAGCCAGCTCCTGTGTGTTTGAATGATAATACCACTGTGGATCCTGCAGTGCCTGAGTTATAGACTACCCCCGTGGATATTCCTGCTGAGTGTGTGAGGTTAATATTCTCTCTCAATGTCATTAGCGCTGGCAGAGGAGCTGAGAGCACTGTGAATCAGACAGGGACTGATCCTGTCAATTCACCCAACCCCAACACACACTCTCACACACACACGTACGCACACACTAACACACACACACGCACACACACAAAGAGCCAGGGCCAGACAAAATCAAAGCCACTGTACTGAGGTCACCTGGCCTCATGCTTCCTCTTGCATCTGCAATCCGTGTCTGATTAATGACCCCCGGATCAACCCCGGCCAAGGGATAAGAACTTGACAGACATTCCTGTCAGGTCCAACCTCATAAGCCTTGCTTGTACCCCAGTTTGGCCCGGGATGAAGTCAAAGCTCCAACAATGACCCGATTGAGAGTAGTGGTGTAAGGTAGTTGCGACGGGCCCCAGCGTAGGCTATTATGATGGGTGCAAGTGCACCCTTGTGACTTGACATCAGACAAAATCAGCATACATACAGTATTACCCAGCATGTACTCAGCAATAGTTATTTTCTAGTTTATTTATAGCGTGTAATAGTTTATGTAGAATAAGAATTTAATTTTGGATTGCTACTATTTTACCCAAAAATGAAACAAAAACCTTAAGAGACATGGGTTTGTGTTTTCAAGGACATATACAGCAAATGGCACCATTTTTAATGTTTTAAAGTGTATTTATTTCTGAGGTGGTAATCTGAATGACTGACAAGGGCCTGTTTTCTACCCAAAACATTTACCCCTTTTCCATACACATGGCTGTACCCAGTTTGACTCAGTGTATCAGGGATTTGCATCTCCATTACAGCAGGGCTACCAGCTTGAAGGTGTGTCTTTTAACTTAAGACGAGCTTAGCTTGGGCTGAGCGTCAATAAATTTTTCACAGTAAAAGCCCCATTATTTTGTTATCTACAAGCTTTATGCTTTCATCAGCAGTAACTTAGCATAATTTTTATACAGCTGAAAGTGAACATGAGACAGTAAAATAAAGCAGATTCCTGAAAGTACAAACAGCGACACAAGAGAGAAACTGAACTTAAAACCACAGAGATTCAATTAGAAGCGAGTGGAGTCTTGCAACACATGCTTATTGGAGGGGAAGAAAGGGGGGTTGTCACGGGTTGGTGAGATGTCACTGCAGCCTGCTTGGAGGTGAGTCCAACTCACTTTTGCCCCACTCTGGATGTGGACGTGACTCGACACAGCTCGGCACATTAAAAGTAGTAATGGAATGAAATGGAAATCAGCAAAGCAAAGTTTGACTTGACAAAAAGTGACAATGGAAAAGTCCCAATTAGTGGAGGGCCCCCCTCATCAACTGGGCCCCAGTGAAACCACACTGCCTGCACCGTCTTCATTTACTCCCATGATGGAGGGGTAGGAGAAGGTTAACTCTTTCTCTTTGAAGACAGAAATGGAGAGATCACTGCATATAACTGGACATCTCTTTTAAAGTTTCAGCAGGTGAAGTTTGTTACACAGCTGGACAGAATGACAGCTGCTTCCAATGTACAACACTCAATTGTACATGGTGAAATACATCATTGGACAAGGGAAGGAAAGCTGGTGAAGCTGAGCTCCTTCACTTCCCTCCTTGTGGCGCCTGGACTGTGCTCACAGTATGGCCATGTGTCTTGTGAATGTTTGTATTGAAAGATTAGTTGTCTATCCACATGACAAACACCCTCCTCTCTCAGTGAGCGGGAGCTGAAAATCAATCCGCTGATGGCATCTCAGTCAGTGAGGACATCAATGCGGCACAAACAAGCACACGCAGGCTCTCATGCATGCTACACAGGCTCACACATCTTTAAGAGTGTATAATACTGTGGAATTACAGTGACAGGTCAATCAGCCAAGGCATATTGCGATAAGTACGCTTCCCATTAAACAATGTGTTTTTCATGAATAAAAGAAGGCACAAATATATAGTATATGTATACAGAATATGTAACTGGAAACAAACTCGTGTACTCTTGCAATAAAATAAAGGAACCATTAAATAATAGATGCTGGGATCTGTGAGGAAGAATCCCTCAGTGCCCTGTCTGCCTGTACACTCTGTCATTACAGTGTTCAGGCTCAGTGCTTGTCAACATTTCCCTGAGAGGGGGGAGCCATCCTGCATTACGTTTGAGTGAGTTCAACTGTCAACTGCCAGCCATTTGTATGCCTCAGCATCCACCTAATAGCAAATAATCACTACCCCGCGCTCTCTTCATGGCAAATGATCGATGTTGTCTTGAAGTCTGATGGATGACCCTGCCACAGTGATGTCCAGGCATGCATTAAAAACCACCTCTATGAAATGCCTGTCAGTCTGATGAAGCGGCGCACACAGAATCACACGCGTGTGCACATGCTGACACTGAGGAATGCATGCACGCAGATAAAGGGGAGATTGAACAAAGTGAGGGAAAGCCATGATTCAATTTAAAGGACCAATATGTAACAATTGCAAGTCCAAAAATGAGTAGCGCAGTCCAAATAGTGGGTTGGAGCCATAGACAGTATGATAAATAAGTTGAAATCCTATTTAACGTACAATCTGTGTAACACATCCTCATACCTTCACGACAGAATAGGTAGATTGCCAGTCACTCCCAAAACAACAAATATTACCAATGGAGAATACTGACAGCGACAGGCTTAATGGACCTTAACTACATTACGTAAGTCATGTGACATTACAGACGTGGTTTACATTGTCACAGTTTGGTTAGGTTTAAGCAGACAACTACTTGGTTTAGGAAAAGATTGTGGTTTGGGTTTAAATAAAGATATTATGGATGTCACATGATGCAAGTGATGTAACTCAATCATGTAACTCAGTTGCTCTCCTCCAAATGCAGACTTTCTTGCGCCTTATACTTCTCCTATCATACTTACAACTTCCACTAGGGGGCGCTGCCTAACAATAAACAGACATATCAGTCGGAATAAGCTGCTTGCACATTTGACCAGCTCGCATATTTTTCTGGTGAGGTCGGGCTGGATCTATGTTTGAAGCAGGTTGTTCCCCCTGCTCGATCCTCGAGGAAGCTCAGGCAGGCTGCAGGAACTCTGCAGGAGTCCAAGACAAGAGCAACTTTGTAATTTGACAATAACAAGTGACGGTGAGTCCTACACTGTAAGTTCATCAGCTGTTTATATCTGTCAGTTATCTGTCACTGTAAAGCTATGCCTAGATCCTAGAAATAAAAGCCAACTGCTCCAAAAATGCACACCGAGGAGTATGAGTTCAGTGACTGCCTGTCTTCCTCCATTAACATATTACTTAATTTAACCATTATGAACTTCTACTCCTTTGGAAACTGATTTCTTACGATTCATAAACAGACACTTACTCATTGGGCAAACATTCGACATTACTTTGAACTCTAATTAACTAACTGTTTCTCTGTATAATTGTTAAACTAGCAAACAATAACACAAGTTACAGACCGGAGTAAAATTTTAAAAGGAAGACACTGCAGCTATAGCGTTGCTGAGAGGCAAGTATTTCAACTTAACATGTTCCCTTAATCTCTGATGACATATCATGGCCATTTTATGATTTATTACAATAAAAATATTACATTTCTCCTTTAACAACAACATAAAAAAAAAACAAAAGTCAATTTCTTTATATTAGTGGAAAATTTTATAATATGACGGGACCTGTGGTGTGATTGGTAGACAGCATTACCAGAGGTAGACTGCTCAAGTACCACCTGGGATGCCTCTTTTCCTCCTCTCTGCCTCCTCCCCTCCCTCTCACACACAAACAGCTCCCTATTACCCCTCAGTGTTCAGATTAAAATGCACAGCACCACAATCTTTGATCTCCCACTTGCTGACACAAATCCTTTCAAGCCTCAACATTTTCCTGCAAAGGTAATTAGTGCTAATTAAAAAGTTTCGAAAGCAGTCTACGGCTGCTGTTGATGCTGCCGCTGCTGGTGCTCGGGCGCGCCCTCCGTCAGATCACCCATCTACCCCCCTCCCTCCCTCCTGCAGGTCTTGCGGATGTGTGTGTCAGCTGCGTTCCTGCCTCTTTTCTGCAAAGGATCCCATAACTAGACGACACCAGTCAGCTCAGAATGTTTGTAGGAGCGGGATGAAATCTGGAAGCCCAGTAAGGGGTCTAAACTGGTGGTTCTTCCCCCCTGACAAACCTGTGCTCTGCAGGAGAACATGTAATGACACATGTAACAAATACAAATCCCACAAATAGAACAGGTGTAGTCTTTAATTGGGATATCCTAGCTTGGGGGGCTTGTAAGCATGGAGTAATTAACTTGATAAGGGATTCAATTTGCTGAAAATATCATTGCAGAGAAACATATCATTTAGAATGGGCTTTGATTTGCATAACGATAACAAATGCAAAGACTCCAAATTCTTGTGGCATAATGAATAAACACGCTTAATTAAAGGACTTCCTGTTTAGTGTGATTCCAATAATTTGAGATAAAGATATAACTTGAGCAGTATAACAGTGCTATCATTCATTCACCGGCCTGCCTTATTGCTTTCATCAAGCCATTATTATGATATAATTAGCTGCCTTTCTAGCATATTATTAAGTGGCTTGCTGAGTGTCAGGTACAGAGGCGTCTCAGAAAATGACACACACAAAAAAAAGCAATATCGTTCCACAATGTTTCAAAAAGATAATTACATAATCTCAGCATGGAGAGCAAGCAGAAAAGTGATAATTAGACAAGTATTCCTGCCAATTAAAGTATCAAGCCTTGTATTTTTTTCTTGTGTGATACAGAGCTCACTGCTCTCCCATGTGCAACATAATAGGACTATACTGGTCATGTAAAACCATCATAAAGATGTCAGTATGGCTGTACCTACCTTATATGTTTTAAGTGCAGCTTGAAACAATGTTTACTAGACACTGGGAGGATTTCAGGGCCTTCGAAAGTTTAGGTGTTGAGTTTTTCTAAGATGACAGTAAAAGCCAGGAGTATGTGTTGGCTCTAACAAGCCTATTAATAGGCTTAATGATTGACATGTAGGTGGCACCAACATGGAAAAGCAGAGAAACAACAAAGTTATTGATTTGACCTTTGGGATAGTTCCTTCGTTCATCGTTGTTGTTTTTGCCTTGTCTTACACCTCGGAAGGAGATAATAGAACATGTCACCGCACAAGGCAGTTTGAAATTGAATGCCATCATTTTAATTTAAATGTTACATTCTCGGTGACATCTCTGTCAATGCATAATTGGCACTGGATGTACATATTTATCATTCAGTGTGAGACACTCAAAGACACCGACAGATATGTTACTTTGATGGGATGACAGTCAGATGTGGGGAAAAAAATAGAACTGCAAATCAACTGTCGCGCTGTCAGTTAAGCTTTTTGTCACAAAGTTGCACATAAACATGCATGATTAGAAATAGCAAATGAGCTGCAGGCTGGAATCGGTGCTCTTGCTCCCAGAAGTGTGTAAATTGGCTTATTTGATCCAAGAGGGGGGAATAAAATTCAGAAGACAGACTTGGAAGAAAATCACAGTAAATGATGGACACTTAGTGGGAGAATGCCCCTTACAATATGACAAACTTTACAGTGTAAAAGTACAATTATTTATCATATTACAGCATATTTAAAAGCAAGGTACATACTCTCCAAGAGCTGCTCCTATATAGTATAAACCAGTCTTATTGCAAAAATTAGTCCAAACCCCAATTCTAAAATAGTTGGGATGCTGTGCCAAACGTAAATAAACATCTCTGTTGTATTTCATCATATTTTTTGCTTCATAATGTGCCACACCTTTTCAATGGGAGACAGGTCTCGAATGCAGGCAGGCCAGTGTAATACTTGCACAGTTTTACGAAGAAGCCACGCTGTTGTAACACGTGCAGAATGTGTCTTGGCATTGCCTTGCTAAAATTAGCAGAGGAGTTCCTGAAAAAGTTGTCTGGATGGCAGCATATGTTGCTCCAAAACCTGTATGTAGCTTTCAGGATTAATAGGGCCGTCAGCCTTCATGGTTGTGACAGTTACCCATGATGCCATGGGCACTAGCACACCCCCATACCGTCACAGAAGCTGGTGTTTGAATTTCGTGCTGGTAACAATCTGTATGGTCCTTTTCCTCTTTAGCCCAGAGGTCATGATGTCCATGGTTTCCAAAAACAAGGAAAGCACACTTTCCCTCTTTGCATCAGTCCATCTCAGATGAGCTTGAGCCCAGACAAGTCAGTGGGGTTTCTGGATGTTGTTGATTTCTGGCTTTTGCTTTGAATAGTGGAGCCTCAACTTGCATTTGTAGATGCAGTGACGAACTCTGTTTACCAACAATGGTTTTCAGGAGCCCACGTAGTAATATCCTTCAAATAATCATGCTGGTTTTTCATGCAGTGCTGCCTAAGGGGTTGAAGATTACAGGCATTCAATATTTTTGGCCTTGCACCTTACGTGCAGAGATTTCTCTGGATTCGCTGAATCTTTTAATGATATTATGGATTGTAGATAATGAAATCTCTAAACTGTTGGACTATTTGCCCACACACTTTAAACAGCTTCCCACCTATTTTTCCCAACTAATTAGGGTTTGTAGATATAAATTTAACAGTCTATAAAGATACAAGCAAAGATATAACATACAATGAATTGATCCATATGCACACAGCTTTGAAAAAACTATGTTTAACAATGGAGACTGGACAACCTTGTTGCGCTAGCACTCTCTGTTTACTGAAGATGGCCCTTTAGTTTCCTGACATGACAGCTTAAAGGGAGGTATGTGATAGCCTATCTGCCCAGTGTAAACCACAGTGCAGCAGTGCAGCTCCCTGAGAAAAAAAAGAGAATAAATCCCTCCCACTCTCCCTCACTTTCTCCCCACTATCTCCCCTCCCCGCCTCTCTCTCCGTGTCTTACCGCTGGCCCATTACCTTTACAGAGTGAGGCTCATTAAAGAAGGCAAGTTGAGTCAAATCTTTCTGTAATTCAGCAGAGGTGAATTGCTGTCAACATCATTAACCGTCATTTCTCCAACTCACTTCAGTACTTATGAAGTGTTCTTTATTGTGTAATGATCCAAATCTCTTCTCTAAATCGGCCCTCTTCAAAGGCCCTGGAGGACATACCACCCATGCAGCCGACTGACATGCTAGAGGGCCAGATTAAACGTGGCTCCGTCATTACGTTCCTCTTTGTGCTTAAACAGATCCAGCATTTCATCCTGCGCTTCGGCTAGCAGGTACGGAAAAGAGATCAGTGGACCCAAAAAGTTGAATATTGGTTTTCAAACATGGCTGTCTTATCTACGTAGAATGATATCCTCTAGTGATAGTGCATAATTTTCATTTGGTTTGCTGCATCACAAGACCAAATTTCTGCCAATAACCTTCTCTCTTCACTTTCTGTTATTTTATACTGTTTACTGATAGTTTACTGATCTCATAAGGCCATTGGTCAGGCTGGCTCCATGGCTAATTACAGTGAGAGCAGCCCTGCTTGTCATGCTAGATGTCCTCTGAGCGCTGTCTTAAGAGAAGCCTCCTTTGTGCCTCCGCCATTGTGTGTCCCCTAGTGCTCAGTATCATGCTATGAGATGTCCTCCAGGCCTTGTGTTGGGGGAAGCCTCCTTTGTGCGGGCGCCATTGTGTGTCCCTGGTGCTGAACCCCCTGCTAGGTAGGAACACAGACAAAGTGCAGCGGGGGGATGCTTCTCAGGGCCCTAAGACCTACAGTAAATCTTCAAACAATTTAGACAAACAAAAACGGCTGCTGTGCTGCGGTGAGAGTAGACAAGGAAAAGCAGATGAATAAGCAACATCAATTACTGGGGCTTTGACCTGCAAGCCCCCACACCATGGCACACATTTCACACCAAATCGCCCCAGATTGAAGTTGACACTGCTGGAGTGGAAACACTGACCCCTCACAAGGCTAGCGCTTCAAACTTAAGAGCGGAGAAAGGCAGGGGGGACTGACAAACTACATAGACCAAGGCCAACGTGGAAGGGAGACAAGGAGGAGGGGTATGAATAAAAAAGAAACACACGCATAATAGGTCCTAGTTTGTTTCAAAGTGAGACAAAATGGCTCAATTTGAGCACTTAGGCCATCGAATTGGCCCAGCTGAGGTACAAGAGGAACATGCGAGGGGACAACCGCATCAGGCCACTGATAAGGAGCCTATAAGAGGAACAAAGCCGGATGTCCAACAGGCTTACCAGTGAACCTGAGTGGGACTGGACCCCTTTAAAGCTTGTTTTAGCCTCCCAGCTTTACCCCCAAAAAGTGCCGCTTCCCCTGAAGCCTTTTTACTCAGGCACATAAAGCCTCCCTCTACTTTGTAAGCTCGGACAAAGGCAAAATAAACACATGGGTCACATTTGTTCAACACATAGTACACTGCTCTAATAAAAAGTTCCTCAAAGACCCTTTCCAAGAAAAGAGATACCACTTTAAGTGTTACCTCTTACTTTCCAATTGTGCACCTTTTAAAAGAAGAGGTTTATTTTCATTATCACTGTGATTGAAAAACCAAGAAAAAGAGTGCCTCCAAAGGTGAGAAAAGATCATGCAATCCTATCACAGTTTGTCAATACAGTGTTAATTAACCTAATAACAAACCGTACTGGAAAACATGCCCCAAACTGACTGGAAGACATGTAGTCTCGCAGCAGCATAGCAGCACATTGACACATTTGGGGGGCATCAGGCTCTGGATAGAGACAGTCCTAACAATCTCCCAATTAGCCAGGGGGAAAGCAGAAAATATGTCTCAGGTTCACGGAGCAAGCGTGAAACTTAATAATTTGACATGGCATACAAAAACAGAGCATGTCTTTTTATAGCCACATGTGAAAATGAAGCAAAAATAAAAGAAAGGGAACAAGAAGGAAAAGGTGCTTGTCTTCTTTCCAAAAAAAACAAAAAAAGGTTTTAAGGGTCTTTCTATTTGACAGTGGATTTAAGTGACATAATGAAAAAAACAGATGCAACAAACATAAAAAGACAGGAAAGGGGACAATAAGGGTGAATGTGGGAACAATAACTTAAATGAGCTTGAAATCAGTTACATGTTTGCAATAGCTCATTTGCATACAACCATGAAAACACCTTGTACTGTATAGGGCCGTAACTAAGAATATTTTCATTATTGATTAATCTGCAGATTATTTTCATGATTAAAGATGCAGCAAGAGATTCTGGGGAAGGACAGCTGATTGTTGAGTCTCCTTCCAAGGTCATCAGATACTTATGTTTTAAGAATGAGATTCAACAATCAATCAACAATCAACTATCTTACTGACCTGCGATTAGCCAGAGTCCCCCATAACAGGCTACATTTTCTAAATCCTGAATATAGAGTCAAGAGGAGGAGCAGAAGTTTAGTTTCCTCTCAGATCACTTGAAGTACATTATGCTCAAAGGTTATTATAACTTTCTCCCAATGGCACCAAAAATAAACTGCCAGCCAGGTTTAATTGATTAATAGTTTTGTCTACAATATGTCAAAACATTGTAAGACATGCTCATCACAATTTCCCAGAGCCCAAAGCAATGTCCTCAAATAGCTTCTTCTCTCCAACCAGACTCTTCATTTACTATCATAAATGACAAAGAAAAGCAGTAAATACTTGCATTTAAGGTGCTGACAAATGTTTTAAAATGCAAATGCTTTAAAAATGACTGAAACAATCAATCATTTATCAAAATAGTTCACACACTCCTAAACTAAACTAACTTTATTTTAAATTAAAAATTTTAGTGTCCAGTCTGCTTTAAAAGGTTAAGTCGACTGAAATTGAAAAGACAAATTGAGGTAACTTTGTAATTATTCAAAATGTAAAACAAAAATTTTTTTTGTAGTAAAATAAACTAGATCTTAATTAAGTTGTACTTTAGAAAACATGTTCAATAAATGTACGATAATAACAGCTAATATGCTGATCATAATTCTTTGGGAAGTTAATTTAATGAGTTTATTAAAGTCTGTCCAGCACAACTAACTTAACTAATCATCAAGTCAAAAGACTTTCAGTTAAAAGAACTCATTATAAATTGTGAAGTGTTCTCAAAAATAATAGCAATTTTATTTTCAATTAACCTGAATAAATAAAACTGATTTATGTTATGTTTGTTGATTCCATTTTTTACAGTGCAACTAATTTTCTTTTGATTGACTAATTGATTAACTGACTAATTGTTGCACCTCTACTTCTGTAAATATATATTATTTTATATATATTATTTATATATTATGAGTAATTATCAGACCAAAATACATTCTGCTCATATACTGTATAATACAAACCAAAAAAGTCACTTCAGAAGAAAAAGAATTGGCAGTACTCAAAGGTTAAAATGTACATTAAATCTTCCACTCTTGATAATTTCCAGTTTAATAATATGAACATTATGGAGGTCATTAGCAAATCTAATGAAAGCCTAAAACCAATTTTGCCTCCATGAAACCATGACACATTGACAGACAGACAAGGCGGTCTGTCAGACAGAGCAAAGCATTATTCACAAAGAACATAAAATCCTAACATTATCACAAACTATTTAACCCATCTAAAAGCTCCACATGCTCCACTAATGTATAGGACTTAAGTGTGAGCACCTGTTTCAAACAATGGAGCCATTCGCATCTTTCCCCCCCGCCCCGATCACAGACATTCAAACAGAATGATAATGGAGTCTACGCCAGTCAGTCAGTCAGTCAGCCGTCTTTGCAAATGGAAATCCACAGAAAGGTGGAGATGGGAATCATTTTATCTAGTTGACACACATTACAACGGAGAATTTCAAAAGAGTAAGATGGAAGCTCTCAGGTCAATTATGGTGTCAAGGCTGTCAGCTTGCGATGAAATATATACCTTTGAAGAACACTTTACTCGAGGGATGGGGTAAAAAGGATGGGAAGACGTACTGTTTAACCCAGAGACCATATAAGAATATCAGAGATGATGGAGTAAAATGTGGCATGATAATGGACCATTTTTACTGAGCACACTTTGTCAAGAGGGACAGACTACACCCACCTTCTGAAGGGTAGGTATCAAGGAAAATTATTCTGGTGACCAACGCTGATTAATGGCATCAGCTGAAACAAAGTGCTTGGTCATTAACAAAGTCATTAAGATAATGGGGAAAGGTGATTTACAATATGTATTTTAAGTTACACGGTAGTTCACCCAGATTCTATTCAGTTTTTGAGGATTTTTAGAAACTCAAGCTTGATAAATAAGGCTGGGTTGCACCAACAAGGCTTTATTAGCCTTGAGGATTCAATGTTGGTTGAGCTTTTACTTTAAACCAAGATTAAATTTTACTCTGTTGCACCAAAAGTTTAAACTCCAATTTAAACTGTGATCCAGTTTTCACTTTACACTGAACTTTTTAAAAAGGCTGCCTTTTTTTTAAAGATGGACTGAGCAAAACAATCAAGTTCCTTGAGGATAAGGACAGACTCAATTCAACTTTTATGATCTGTCTCTTTCTTTCACTCCAGTTGATAAATCAGTCAACAGGTTTTTCTCAGACTAGACTAGAGCTTCTCTGTCGAGCCATCATGAGTGGACTAACGAGGCTAACCAACCTTTTAGCTTGGTAGCAAACATTGCATCATTTTGTTAACTTCTTAGCTAGCTAGCCAACAATATAATGTTTAGTTAACTTTTAGATAGCTAACAAACAACATAATGCTTAGTTAAGTAACTTTTTAGCTGGCAAGCAAACAATCTAACATTCAGGTAAGGAATAGATGGTTTTCCCCCCTCTTGGTCCGGACAGCACTCAGATCTATTTATTTATGTATTTATTTCAATTTGGGCAAGCAAGCATCACTGTATTGATTAAACTCTATTTAATTTTGGTTACTAAACTGGGTTTAGTTTTTAAATTGAGCAACAGAGCTTTACAGAGTTTTAGTAAACTCTGATTAGAACTAATCTATTAAATTAATCTTTGTTAATACAACAAAGTCTAAGACACTGAGAAGTCATTTAAACGAAGGAAAGGTTTCAAATACAAAGTAACACACATGCAAAACTTCAGTGTTTCTTCAGGCCCTTTTTATTCTAGCCTCCAAATGTAAATGTCCTCACCCTCTGTTCAAGATATAAAATACTAACCTTGAGACAGTGAATGACAGAGGGAATTATGGGTAATTGTAGTGTCAGAAAGGGAGACAGCTGTATGATGAGATTCTGTGTCATTTAGACAATCAGAAACTTAAGAGGCAGTGTGACACATTTCTCCCCCTCCATCCGACAGGGCTCCTGACATGGCTGGTGATAATTTCCAGGAGAGGGGAAAAGAGAGACAGAAAAGAGTGAGTGGAGGGAGCACAAATGAAAATGGAAGTCACAGAAAGAAAGGTGTGATTTCTCCTCTTCCCGTATGCAGCGTGGGCCCAAGTGATAGCCTGTGTGCTGCATTCATTGCAGGAATCAAGACGAAATATCCCCTTACATGTCAACCTGCCAGCCAGATAAGAGGTGTCTGAAGCTCTGTATGAGATTAATACTTCCCAGCTAGAAATGCCACGGGATGTGAAGGGGGGACTTTTGATCTCTGTGTGCTGAAGCCACTTCAACAACAGTACAAGACTTAACCACCGAAGATAAATACTTCCTATTGAGGTCAGATATGTGCATGGACACAAAAAAACATGCCCCGTAGTACATCTAAACTACAAGCGGAGAATAACAACATTAAGCATAGTTGTCAGTTTACACACGTTCGCTCAGGCCATAACGAATAGGAGATAAATGAAAGGATGAAGTGCCTGTCAACATAATGAATTCAATAAAAAGCAACATTGTCTGCTTTGTCACATTTCAAAAGCGGTGACGTGTAATTACTGTTATTTGTAGAAATAGCCTTCATTATCATCAGTGAGGGCCCTTCCATTCTAACCACTGGAAAGAAGCTGAACAACCTTTTAATAGAAATATGCTATGATATTGTAGTCTTGTGTGAGAAGTAAAATATTCTTGTTATGTGGAATTACACAATATGGAATAATTAAAAATACAAAGTTAGTGTAGTGTTAGCAAGATAAATATTAAATAGGAGTAAAACTGTGAGATTATTTGGTCCACTTAGAACATTGTCCATTTTTAGCATTCATCCAATGATGTCTTAAAAAGGTCTGAGTGGTACAGCAGTAAGAGATGTGTAAACTAAGCAGAACTGTTGCTTTCAGTGCTAATACCCGATTTGCTTAATTTACACTCAAGACTGGATTAGCTAATTTTTTGTCGGGCTACAGCATCACAAGCAATTAGAACACGTTTATCAAACTGTGACAACCCTGTGTCATTCTCAAGTATACATTAGTTTCTTCGTATAGGCAAACAACAGCAACACCAGTTTAAAAACAAAGAAAGGATGTAGTAGAAAGTAAGAATAAAATACAAACAAAGATCAGCAAAAGTCACAGACTTGCATTCAACTAGAAGTAATGCATATGAAATAATTCATTATGCTAAACTGGTTAAAACACAGCTAAACAGAGATTTGGATATGTGGTAGCTATGTTTAGGTTTGTGGGGATTTCTGGTCTTAATCCCGTAATAAACTAACTTGATTTTAGGCTGACACATGTAAACATCATAACTCGATTAGACTAATGTAGTTAAGGTCATATCCTGATGCTGGGAAAAAACAAACAAACAAACAAACAAAAAAAAAAACAGTTAAGATTCCTAGTGGAGGCTGGATTTGGGCATCTCCAGGGTGTTGCATAGGTTACATAAGGAGGCTCCATAGGTCCCCCCCCCCCCCCCCCCCGCAGAGCTACAGTAATTGAATTTACAGTAATTACACATCCAGTCTGTGGAAGAGTGGTGGAGATATTGCATGAGAAGTGTGTTCAACTTGAGGTGCATGTGTTTCATTACTGTTGATAGTAAAAACTGTCTGTCCATGCACGTCACTATTGTTTTAAGACATTTAAGACGGACAAAGTAATTGCCAATCAATTTTCCAGAGCATACAATACATACAAAACATATAATACAATAATGTAAATGTGGTGTTTTCAGGTATGTAGGTTTACTAGTACAGTGGTTCCCAAAATGTTGTTATGTCAAGGACCCCAACAACAGATGCATGTTAGACCACGGACCCCCAATTTGAGAAGATTGTGTCTTAAAGCGATATTCCACCCCAGAATGATAATCCACTCAATATGTACTCACCCCTATGCTGATGTGAGGATGGGTGAAGATCTTCAGTTCACAAAACAATCCTGGAGTTTCAGCAGAAAACAGTGACCACGGATAAAATGTAAAAAAAAGAACACAAAACAAACACAAAATGTCTCCATCCTGCTTGTGTGGTGTAATCCAAGTGTCCACGAGCCGCGACATTCAAATTTAACCACAAAAGACGCCATTTACACCATGTTTTTAGCTGAAATGTCAACTGTAGCCTCCCAGGTAGCATGTAAACACGGCATCGATGTATCACGAGACTTTGTATATCTCGTGATATTTTCACACGTGCATCCATTAAGAGATATACAATATATTTTGTGTTTGTTTTGTGTTCCTTCTTTTACATTTTATCCGTGGTCACCATTCACTGCCATTAGCTGCAACCCTGTTTTCTGCTGCAACTCCAGGATTGTTTTGTGAACTGAAGATCTTCACCCATCCTCACATCGGCACAGGGGTGAGTACATATTGAGTGGACTATCATTCTGGGTGGAATATCACTTTAAGGAATTCCCGCTGAGTGTCTTTTTTTTTTTTTTTTAACTTTCCCATTGATCTCTACAAAAAAAAAGTCATGGAAACAATAAAACATGTTAGCCGATGGGACATGGGCCAAACAAAAACATCAAAGAACACATCAAAAATTTTCCCCCAAAGAGATTTCTGTCATTTTAGGTAGACCGCTTATCACATCGATGTATGTTCAATAGGGTTATATTCTAGCAGGACTTTGGCGATGCGATACGTATCACGATACAGGGGTTACAATTCGATATATTGCAATATAATCTAATACCGTAAGTAAGGTGATATATTGCTATTTTTAAAATTTAATTTGTGGTGGGAAGAAGTGGAGACGCATTGTCCATCTTTACATACAGTCAATGAAGGATATAGGACACACTGTAACCTCACTTCTTCATGTACTGTATAATGTGATAGATCAATGTATTTTTTGTATTGTACTATGTGTGGAGGGTATCAAATATGCATATAAACAGTTTATAACAAGAATGTAATTATCAGATTGCAAGTAATTGTTCTATAGATGCAAACATAGAGAAAGAACATCTGAATAATACAGATTAGAAAGAGAAAAGTAGACGCAATTGTTGGCAAGAAAGCCACTATTTTATTAAGGCACACATACTGGTCAGATAGGTCCTTAATTTTAAAACCTGTTGTGTAATTAAATACATAAATATATTATGCAGCAGTTATAACTAAGTAATTGACATGCAATTGATCTTAAAATGGCAATAGACCATTTCTGCATAAAATGGCAGTATTAAGACTATACAAAGGTCCACAAAATATCATTTGACAGTGTGATCTATTATAATCATCAACATCATCACCATTGTTATTGAAATTATTGAAGAAAACAGACTACAGGGTCAACTTCACTGTCAAAACTCAAATGTGTGAAGCCAAACATAAAGAGCTGCTGTGGTGAGAGGACAGATAATGCTCCGAGAAGAGAGGGAGAGAGAGAGAGCCCTTCTTTCTTTTTTCCCCGTTTCATACCCTCCTATTTTTTCTTCCCTCCGTTCTGCAGTTGTGTGTCCTGACCTTGCAGCTTCTATGGCCCATCCATCTTGGGCTGCTTAGCCATTTCGCTGGCTTCATACTGTGCAGATTAACACAATTCATCACCACAATCATCCTCCATTCATCACCCTTTCCAATGAATGTTTTGACATCCAGTTAATTTTCTGCTGATGATTTATCAAATTATAATTACCATGCTCTGAAGGGCTCATTTATTATGTTGATACATGATAATGATGCCAAAGTGGATTGAATTTTAAGTAAGTTCTCCCTGCGATTATAACATATGCGTTATTGTGAATAATGCTGTGCGATTTGATTCTTTACAGCCTAATGACAGTCCTAATGTTATAAAAATCAATGCGAAAAAAAAGGGAGACAAAGTGAGACTGTTAATTCAATTTTTTTACAGAACAAATTGTTTGGCTGGGGTGCAGCAAGCATGAAAAAGTTCAATTAGATTCAGAGCTCCCATCTTGGATGCTCAGTAATTAAAGAGTGCACTAATTCAATCAGGGGGTAGGACTCGGGCAGAGGGAGTTTGGCTGTTTCTTAATAGGTTATAGGTTATTTCTCACATACTGCCCTCATAGGCACTTCATTAGCCTCCTGCTTTACAATTCACTCAGCTTTTCAGCCTCATTATTATCCAGGTTTATTAAAATCCAATGGCTGCCTATCTGTTTCTATTACTGAGGAGCTGACCAGCCTAATGCACTGGGTCACTGTTGAGGGCAAACACACTAACTGCTGTTTATGAGCAGTAAAAGAGGAATAGTAATAGCTATTGAAAATGTGTTTTTACTCTATCTGTGGTGGGAGCATGAGCAGGCAAGTATGACCTTAGGAAAGCTCAAACACATATCCAGTTGCCCTCAACAATAACCTCTCTCTCAATAGCACAGATGATTAAATCTTTTCAACAGGGCAAAATTGGATTTCATTTGGTCAGATTTTTTTCCCTTTGTCACTACTACTGTTTCTTTTTTTACTGTTTTGCACAGGCGTTGGCATTTGATCCTTCGACCCATGCTCAGACACCAAGCTAAATCACTGGTCAAAAGATGGAGGCGGTTTGTGCGAAGCTGCAGTGCATTCTGGGGCACAGGCAACCAGCTCAGGGAGATGAGGGCTTAGGAGGTGTTAAAGGTTATTGAATGCTGGAGAATTCTCCTGGCGGCGGAAGCATTGTTTACAGCTATCTATTTTTTTGACTCTTTGCCCTTGGGCTGTGGCCCATAAACAGAGCTGCTATCCCCCCCACACCCGGCTAGTGGAGAGTGCAGAGCATAATTGTGAGTCCCCCTTGGATGTCCCAAAAGTGAAAGATGTGTCTGGTAAGTGAGAGAGGTCAAACACGAGCATGGATATTTATTACATGCACTGCAACCAGATGGAGGCGGCCCATCCATCAAGCGGAGCTGTCACGCTGGTCACAAACGTTTCCCATAAAGACACCCCACCCCTCCACCACCTCGCTACCTCTTGCTCTTGCTCTGCAAAAGCAGGAGGTCCATCCACATTGGGAGGAAAGAAAGGAAAGAAGACTTGTTTTGCACAGTTATGAACTTTAGGTCCAGCACTACATGGCTTCACCATTTTCCTTTCATTAATACTTTCTGAACTGGAACAGGCCTATTTTTAGAAGTAACTTGTATGTGATGGACAGATAGATTGTTAAACCAACACTAACATGAACATAATTATGATATTACCAGTAGTTATTCTATGGATGTAAACATGCACAGTTATGAACTTTAAGTGCAGGGCAACCTATCCCCCACTTTGACAGCCATCCCATGACTCCATTGGCATTCACCATTTTTCTCTCATTAGTGCTTTCTGAACTGGACCTGGCCTATTTTTAGCAATAAGTTTTATCAATACTGCTGCGACCGGCCGTGTGGACAGTCAGAAAGGGCAGGACGGGGAGGCATGCAGCCAGGCAGCTTAGGGAGATATTAAAGGAGTAAAAGGGGGGGAGCAGTGGAAGGGCGTTTCTGACACTTGCTCCCTCATTCATCAGGCCCTCATAGGCCCGTCGGTGACAATGAAAAGATTTCACAATACAGCCGCGGCAGAAACTCATTCTGGCCCTCATCCATCATGCTCAGCCCGCTAGCCGTTCCACTGACCTAATCTGTGATGCCTCGCTGCCTGCACCCCGTTCCTTAAAGGCAGGCTTCATTACTGTGAGGGAGAGCAGGAGATAGAGGCCAGGGGCAAAGGGCCTGGAGGAAAGGCCCATGGTAGTCAGATAGACACACTGAGACTTAAGGTACATAAAACACTGAGACAGCCAACTGTCACAATCACAGCAAAGAGAGGTGCAGTGAACATTGTCACAGATGACAGAGGCCTTTGGAGAGAAAATATAAATATAGCAGAGAAGTGGGGTGGAACTGCCGGTCAATTTAGTCTGATTAACTTTGAAAACAATCTCACTGTCATGGAAATGTCCGTCTAACAATCTAACAGCCTTCCTCCCATCCATCAATCAAGTGATTAGGCAGCTTGTTACTGTCACAAACAATTTCCAACTTGATGACTGATAGAACTACAATCAGATATGCCAAACTCACAGAGGCAGTTAAGCAGAGTTTGCTTGAGATGCAATCGCTGCACTATCCTGATGTTGAAACAGATACCCTTTTTTTCTTTTCGATATTAACCGTTGTCCTCCCTCCTTCCCTCCCTCCTCTACATCCACAGTCTGTTGTGCTCCCTGCTCCGGACTGCAGAGTGTTACTTAACCAAAAAGGGGTTGGACAGAGGGAGGCTGTCTACCTGACCCTGGCCCTGCTATTATGGAGCTTTATTCCCTAAACCCCTGCTCTGGGTCTGAGGCCAGACTGCACTGGCAGCTCCCCCTCTTATCTCTCTAACTGGTCTGTCCCCAGACCCTGTTGCCCGCTGCCTAATGGAGCCTGTCTTTGCACCGAGGGACAAATTCAATCAAGCCCCTCACTAAACATCTTCAAATAACATTGCTTCAGCTCTGTGGGAAGTGAACATTGTTGCTATTGAAATCAAGGAAGCTGTGCTATTACTGCTCGGCCAACACAATAGGTGGAGCAGGACTCCTTAGTCTTTGAAACAAAGACATTTTTCTCCACCATCACAATGTAGCTGTTCAAGTAGACTATTAATTCCATGCTAAGATAGTTTAAAGCAGTAAGAATGCTATAGTTGGACCAATCAGTTAAATATGAATGTGTACATTTTGCAAAGCCTATATTCAAACTCAGTGCCTCTTCATGCCTTCCTTTTTGAAAAGTCAGATCCCGATCATATGGTTATTTGTTGGTAAGCCGGCAGGGTTCGAAATTAACATTTTTCCTCAGGGTCCTCAGTGAATTCTACTTTCAACTGTCCCAGACTTAACAACTATTGTCCCAAACTGAAGTTCTTTTTCCTTCATTCTGGATAATAGGCTTTAGACCAGAGTGGGTCAATTAAGTGATGTAAGTTACTGAAATAAAGTTATTAAACTACATCTGACTGATATAGGATTTTTTGGGCCAATGCTGTTATGGTTATGAGAGAGTAAATAAAATGTTCAGAATCATTATTTGTATCATTATTCTTTAAATCATAGGTTGAGTTACTATTTCTTTTTTATTTCAATAGATGCATTACTGCAAACTGCAGTTCAAATGCAAACCTGTTTCTGTTTGGTACACAGTAATGGAAATGTATATACACACTTCGAACATATCTCATGGTAGACACTTAATTTTATTTTAAGCACCACAAGTGTATAAACACACATGTGACATAGTGTAGCGCTTTTGCCTCACACTTTTGAGTGCAATGAAATCATTTCAATTTGAAATCTGCTGTCCCAGAATTGTCCCAGACACAGCGTCTTTTTTTCCACAGGTGCTATTTATATTGTCCCTGGAACAACGGGACATCCTTAATTTGGAACACTGTATGCCGATATAATAGCACAGATCTTTCAAATATGTAGTACCAAACCGCAGCAGTAATCTAAAAAGCTGATGTGCTTTTCAGATTTGAGCTGGTGCCCACCACGTGTTTATAATAGCTACGTTAGCTCTTTCACCAGAGACCAGAGGAACACTGAACAGCTGTACTGTACATACTAAGTATATGTTTTCCAGCTCTACAGCCATTATAACAAGTACTTTGCAGTAACAGTTAGGAAGGTCTGTACACTATAATAGAATAGTAGCTTAAATAGCTGCAACACTGAATGCAATTTGGGTCTGGGCAATAATAAACTGAAATATAATTTGGTTATTATGAATTGTATTCATCACTACTGCAGCTAGTTAGTTGCATCCCAAATTAGAACATATTTCAAAAACATTTCATACATACAATAAATCAGTACATTCCTGCTGTTGTGTAGCACCAGCAATAATCTTATTTTTTTTACATGTTTAACATGCCGAATAACAAACGGCATGGTGTCCAACATAATCCTAACAAAAGTAGAGAAAGTAATCTCTAAAACCCCTCAAAAATTGCTATCAACATTTGCTCGATGATCATATTACCATCAGATCACATATTGCATCACACATCCTCCCGTGGTCGGGGCTTGAGATTAAAGAGACAGCTAATTGATAGGCAAGGCTGCCCAGGAAACACCAACAAGGCAGATCAAACTGATGGGAAATGTTTACAAGCCTTACATCAGCACAGATAACATCTGAGGAAGGGATTTGCTTTAAAGCTCCCATAAATCAAACATATCAAAATGTATACCATTGTGTATTTTTTTTTAAACAACTCCAAACAAAGTTGCAGTGAGTCGTACATGTTTGCACTGTATATAAAAAGCAGCACTTTCTCTATAAATGCTTGATCATTCAATATTAAATCCCCTCTAAAACCACAACATTAAGAATTTACATCCCTTATAGCCTTTTGCTATTTGTTTTCTTTTGTTCTTACCCTTTGTAAGGTTATTGTTATCAAATCTAACCTTATGGTGAACTTTGTACTATTCCTATTGTTTCTATTCCATTTTTATTTAACCTTTTTGAATTTTCTGTTCCTCTGTGCCAATAAAGAAAGGAAAACAGCATTAGTATCATATTAGAATCTATGCATGGTGTGTCCAACCACATGCAGAACAAGAAGTCAATAAAAAGCTCTGTAATTCAGTGAGGATGGGAGCATTTCCTGTCTGTGCGAGATGCTTTTATAGAAAGCCGTTAAGGAAGAGCAGAGTCCTCAAGTGATTTTTTTGACAATTTAACTGGTTCTCCTGACACATTAAATGACTATGCTGACAACTTAACTGCACTGCCAATCAATATTTCCTATTACTCTCATTGTCAGAGAGAAAATAAAAATATGATGCTGAGGTCAACCCAGGAGTGACAAGGCGTTAAGGCCCTATCAGTGCTGCTTATTAATGCAGATAGCCCATCAAAAACAGAAAAGACGTATGCTTGATGATGTCCATTCAAGGTTTTTCTTGAGAAATACAACAAATACTATGAAATACAGGTTAACATTTTAGATGTCGGACACTGAAAATTGGAATTTTGGAATACAGAAAGATTATTCCTACTCCGTCCATTTGTACACAGTGATTTCTTGAAGCAAGGTATGTGTTGGAAGCTAACCAGTCCTGTTCAAAGCACCATGAGCCTGCCTTGCAAAAAACAAATGATGTTAAATGGAACAATCCCATCTTAAGTAAGCTGCTTAACTCCACCCACAGCATTACAACCCAACAGATTCCACATCAATGTGAGAAGGAGAAGACAATTAACCAGGGGTTTAACCTGCCAATCACGCCCTGTCAACCTATCACACTTGCACTCGCAGGTCCGCCTCCTACTTAACTCCCCCTGTGATATGCTGCTGGCAGTTTGGATGGCTTGACTGACGGCAGTCCTGATCCTGGCACTGGGAGGCGCCTCTGTGGACGTCTTGGACATGAGAGAGGAAGATTGGGCGGACGTGTGAGGGTGAAGTGAATGGGCCTAAAGGATAAGAGGGAGTGCCAGAAATTTGCTGTTCTGTTCTAATTAGATGTGCAAAGCAGCAGAGGGGCTCTGCCACTGTAATGATGAGAGTGAGGGGAGGGCTGGGGGAAAGACACATTCACCCTCTTTTTACTGACTGGGAAAGTGCACAGATTTTTTTCATAAGTGGACTTGTGCATTAAGTGTAGCCAAGCACAGGGATGGGGGTTAGGGCTTAATAATAATAAATTATATTTTTAGGCTATTCTGTGATATCCAATAGATATCTTGACATACACATTACTGTTATAGTGCAAACATATGATTATCTTATAGTAGGACTGGGTGAAATGGACAAAATCAAATATCCTAATATTTTTAACCAAATACCTTGTTATTGATATTGCAACATTATTGTAGAACAGTCTAGTAAGTTCAAAAAGTTACTTCACTTTACTGCAATGCAGCCTTCAAGGAGGAACATGTAACAACTGTGTCGTCCAAAAAGTTCTGCAGTAAAAGTAGCAAGTTGGAGCCATAAACTGTATGTTAAATAGGTTGAAATCCTATTTAATATGATCTATTATTAAATGATGATATGATCTATGGTTGAAGTAAGTTGTTTCCACCTGCCCCCTCCTCCCCAGACTCAAGGAAGTTCAGGCGGGCTGCACGAACACTGCAGGAGTGCAGGATAAGCGCAACATAGTAATTTGACAATAACAAACAATGACGAATCAGCTGTTTATAACTGTCAGTGTCTGTCAATGTAAAGTTAAGCCTGATATCCTGAAAACAAAAGCCCACTGCTCCAAAAATACACACTCTGGAGCTGGAGTTCAGTCACTGCCTGCCAGACTCCATTAACATGTTTCTCAATTTAACCATTATAAATATCTACTCCTTCTAAAAGACTTTTAATGATTTCTTATTATTCATAAATGGACACTTGCTGATTTGGCATTAATTTGAAGTCCAAATTACGTGAAACAGCAAACATACACATATTATGGACCAGAGAAGAAATTTCAAAGGCTGTAGCATTGCTGTGAGAGAAGCCAAAATGATGATGAAGATGACATATCATGATCATTTAATGATTTATTACAGAAAATATATTTCAGATTTCTCCTTTAAACACAAGAAAAGACAACACGATACAGTGATGTCAAAAATCTAACATGATATCTGGTCTCATATTACAATATCATCATAATATTGATATCTTGCCCAGCCCAAGCCAAGCACCACATTAAACCCAACCAGACACACACAGATATGCAGAGAAACAAAAACAAAATATGCAAGCTCAAGAGAAGATACCCGTACGAAAATCATCTCACAGCATCTCCTGCTGTTCAGTCTAAACGTGTCTGCATAAAGCAACTTCCAAAATATGAAGCTTGTTCAAACTCATAAATTACAAAAAAGGATGTCTTTCATTGGTTTGCAGTCGTTGCCCTATTCTAGATCTAACAAGACTATTAAAAATCTTTAACTGTAGTTTAGAGAGAAAGGGTAAAGGGAGAAAGACAGAGTGCGTGTTAGATTAGCTGCATGTAGGCAGAAATATGGGCTGAACCCGTTGGCTATGTATCCCATTACTTTGCTCTCTGCTTCCAACCCTTTGGATTCCATACCGTTCTGTTAACCATCAGCAATTATCTCCCTGTCAGAGCTAAAGGTAACAAATTTCCCCCCATCCAGCCAGCCGCTATCATCCTCTGGACACCAGCATCAACTGACAGCAGCTAAATCACGCCAGCCAGCCAAGACTCCTGACAGACAAATGCACTACCTTGGAAAACCTGGGCCCATCACTCTAAGAGGGGAGGGGTGGAGGAGAGGAGGGGCAGATGGAAGAAGGAGTCTCTCCCCGCTGACCTTATACTTCTTTCTTTTTTCCTCCACCCCCCTCCTCCCCTCCCCGTCTTGCTGTAAGAGATGGACTGCCCTGTATTCTGTAAGCACAGGGCCCCGTTCCCAAATAAGAGAATTATTAATGGAGCTTTCCTTGGTGCTGGTTTATCTTGTACCATCACACCAGGTCCAGGTTTCCCGCTTTTACAGATGGACACAGAGAGCCAGGGCTATGAGTTATCCACACAGCACCCAGCAACAACAAAACAACACTAAGGCTCCAACTACAAACACCATATTTCTGCTACTTGGGAAACTTTCAAACACCTGTTTTCTGGAAGGAGGAGAAGCAAAGTTTATGTAATGTGTCCCCTGAATTGACAGCATTTATATTAACAAAGTCATGTGAGTCACCTTGGTCTTAACAGTAGAGAGCTTTATTTGGGGGGGGGGACTTTGGTCTGTTTTGCAGCAGCACCATCGCTGCATCCTCTGCTTAGCACAGTGATCAGTTTAAAGAAATGCAAAAAATTACATAAGCTTAATAATTTACTTGATCAGTACTGATGGATATTAATTGGCACTTTGTTTGATAATCAATTTATTATTTCAGTTTCAGGTCATTTATAAATGAGAAATGCAGAACATTCTCAAATTTGAGGATTTTGCTGCTTCTTTCTATCCCATATTGTAAAGTGAATATTTAAACTGCATATCACCTCGGGCTTTAGGAAATTTGGCCAGTTTTTCATAATTTACTCACATTTTATAGGCCAAACGATAATGAAAACAACTGTTAGCAATTAGCTTCTTATAAGAAATACCCAGTAACATGCTGGAACTGATGCAGATGAGTATATCTGACACTCTCTGATAAGGTTGTCATGATACCAGAATTTTAAACTTAGATACAATACTAGTACAAGTACGATGGAAAAAAGAAAAGAAAAAGTCCAAGGCACACAAAATAAGATTTTTTTAAATTAACACCATGCACACAGAGCTGGTACAGTAAAAGTCAGAGAACACTGTGGTTTTGTGATGGTGCAAACCAAATTTCAGGCAGAACATTAAGAACTCAACTGAACTGAGGTCTTGAATGAGCACTTGGATCTTTTCTTTTTATAGCTTTGGTACTTTCAACACTATCAAATATCACGATTGTATCATTTTTAAACAGGTGGTATTGAAATAGTACTGAAGTAGTTTAATTTTGACAACCTTACTCTCTGATACACAAAACCAACAAAATAACAGCAGTAAAAAGACTGTGTGTCTTAGACGAGGCAGAGGAATGCATACTCGTGCAGATTAGTGTGATTAATGTAACAGACTGACAGATGAGGTTAGGATGACAAGTTGATTCCTATTCTAAATGACATGACCTTTTTTGTGAGTCAAACATATTCACTATAAAAGTCAATGGCACGTCACTGCTGCTCAGCGTATCACCTTTCCCACCTCTGCAGCCATTCATTTAGGTATTTTCCTGTTTTAGAATTTCACACTTTGAATTGAACTGTACGATCCAGCTATGGCACTGTGCAAACTAGGTAAAATAACATAGGCAAGTAGGTGTAAATCAAGTTTTCTTTGCATTACTGTAAGTGGTTCACAGCTTTAACAGCTCTTCCCATCAGATCACATTAGCATACTCATGCAGGTAGATTTCTGTGTGTGACACCCTGTATCAGTAGGGGTGAGAGAGGAGGGGAGCTGTACCTGACAGTGACCTGTCAAGCCAGATAGGATGTGTTTAACGATAAGCTGTCTGCCAGGATCACACACGCAACACACACACACACACACACACACACAAATACACACACACACACACTAGTCCACCACCCAGCTTAAGAAGAGCTCAATGACATTTCAAAACCTCAAAGGTTAGATGTAAGAAGCCAAGCACATGTGATCTGATCTGTTTTCTAAATATCAACTGTCATTACTTACAGAACATAATTTGATTAAGTACGTATATAATACCAAATGAGCCACACAAAAATATAATAATAATAATCATCTACTGACATTTTATTATTGGAAATTAAATTGGAGATGGCTTAGGAGCACGACTAATGATTATATTCATTATCAAGACAATCTTTCCATTATTTCACATTTTTGGATTTATCAATTAATCGTTTATAAAAAATAAGAATTGTTTAGTATTTAAAGAGTTTGTTATAATTATTAATAGCAATAGTAACTGTTATAAACTATACTTCCAAATCTCATGTCATAATGTAAACCTTTCACTATAAATATCAACCATTGAAAAAAATGCAGGGTCAAAATATTCATCTCACTGATGTGTCAATATTCATGAATAATACAACAACTAAATCCATCACAGTTCAGTGAGTTACCTGCAGTTGCTTTTCAGACAGAACACTCAAAGTCACAAAGTACCCACAACCGACTCAGAGCACAAAAACACAGCTGGTGAGGCAGCTGCAATCTCACTCCAAAACAAGCTCAGCGGTTTAACAACAGGAGCCAAATCTAAGGTAACGACAAGGATACAATTGTACTGTAGAACAAGCCTACCAGGGTGTACTGGTTTGACTATAGTAATTGGAGGTCTACACACACACACTCACACGCAGCAGGCCCCTAGGCAGGATCAATATTTGTTGGGATTGCACCTTGTTCCAACAATGTAAGATTTACGGCAGGCGTGGGGGATTTACACTTTGTCTTCGAAGCAACTCATCAGTGCAACCCAATTACTAACCCCAGACAGACAGCATTAACATGGGCCCCGCCGCTGCTTTATGGCCCCTCAGCCCGTCTCATTCCAGCCTCTTCAGGCGCTGCCACCATAACGGATACTACACTTAAAATGTGCTCACAGGAATGAATTCTCAGTCTTTCATTACTCCTGCCTTGATTTACTTCATATCATTTCGCAGCTATAGACAAAGATAACACGTTGTAAATTACCCCCATCCTGTCTGCTTGTTTCAGCACTGGGGGAGAGTGGTGGTGGAGGGTCGGGGGTGGCAGAGAGGGAAAACAGAGGGGGGGCAGTGGCAGCAAGAGGGGGCTCAGGTGTCGACAGAGATGCATCTCTGTCACAGAAAATTGTTTTGTCCTTGTCAAACTTCTTCCATGGACTGACTTGTACATTGTACAGTTATGAAAGCCCACACAGATGAAATCCTCACTATGAAAATAAACCTTAAATTAGCATAAAAAATAATGTTTAAGCGCTGAACATACAGTATAGTACTGCAGCTATTAACTTTCAGGACTTTAACTTAAATACTTAAAACACTTGAGTGACAGCAGCTCACTGTAAGAAAAAAAACAGTAACAGTGGCACGTATTATTGTGACAGCTACCATCACAAAACTATTGTTTTGTAGAGCAGGTGTCATTTTTAGCCCTGGGGCCATTGGCACAGGCTTGCAAGTCACTCAGACTCCTCTGGCTACTTCTGTCGCTCCCGTGTGAGTTTAGGGAAAGCCCATGCCACTGGCCCCAGTTCCCCCCTTAAACACACACAGTCACAGCCACAGGGGCACAATTTTTTACCAAAAGCACTTCATAACCTGTCAATCACAGCGGACTGCATGAAAAACTGCAGCATCATACATTTCACAGCACACTATATTATTGACAAATGAAGGGGTTATCTTCAGAATAACAAATTTGCACAAAAATAAAACACCTAAAAACTCTTACTCAGTCTTTTCCCATCCTTTAATAGTACGCTGTTATATTTGCTTTACATTCAGACCAGCAATTGTTGTGCTGCATTGGGTACATTAGATTGTGATTACCTCAATTTAAGAAAAAAGAAAAACAAAAAACGATCCACTTTTCTTCAGTTCTGATCCAATTCAGATATCTAAAAGTCTGCGCTGATACCAGCTTTCTTTTTCTTGATGTTTCTGATGATGATTCTGATTACAATTATTACTATTATTAGCAGCAGCAGCAGTAGTAGAAGTAGTAGTAAGATTACATGAGGCTCAAACTGAAGCTAGTCTGGAAAGTTTGTGTAGTTTGTGTAATGTAACTGGTGTAATGGCATCCTTCAACCATTGTGGGGCGCTGTAGCATTCTGGCTTGTGACATTCACATGTGAAGCTGATAGGCTGAGAGATGGCCCTCATTTGGATAATTTCCCATGCTGCATTGCTGAGAGTACTACTATTATAAGTGCCAAAATGTAATGTTACTGTTTGCTAGTGTTTATAATGTGTTTCTGATGCATCCCTAATGTGTTTGTCATGTTTATGTAATGTGTTTATTAAGAACACGGTGGTTTATATTGTTAATTGTAATTTTTGTGCCGATTTGTTACACCATGAGTGAGGTGGCTAGTACACATCTTAACTCCAGTTGTATTGTGACATAATATTTTGGAATTCACTTCTGATATATGCATGCTAATGCATAGTATGAGTAAAAAAAGTGGGCTCACAAATACAAAATATACTGGAAACATGTGGTGCTGTGGAATTTAGATCAGAATTCAAATCAGTGTCACAGGTCTGATACTTGATGAATGCCATTTGTCAATATGGCCCCCGAATACACATGCTGGATCGGATCAGTCCCATCTAAAAATATAATAAAATAACTTTTTGATGTTTACATATGAGGACAAAAATCTGATCATTACATAAGCATCCAAATAACATCTGATGACTACAACTGTTACCGCTCCATCTGTTCTTCAATAACATACATCTGTGTGTGGTGTCACTGAGAAAACACACTGATGTGGGCTGTAGGAAACCCCCCTCATGCTCCCTGTAATTTCCTCCACCCTCCATCCTATTTCAGTGGTTGATAACTAAGAACATTAGTTTTATGCCACTTGCCAAGCTCAAATGAAAAGAGAGCTAACTTTAATGACACCGCAATTAATCGGCCCAATAGACAGACAGCTAAAAGACGAGATATTGACTTCATTAAGGATAATGTATTATGTCATTAAGTCAGTAGGGTCACCTTGTGTATCATACAAGCCGGTTAATATATTGGCATTTTCCATGAATAAGATAAATTCAGATGTGAGAGATAAAGCTGATTAGAAAATGTTTCATCCGGGGAGGCAGGGATGCCTGCTAGTCAGGGCTGCTGCTGCAGACAAGGGGACTCCAGAGGGAGAAAAAAGGGATAATGTGCTACCAGTCATACTTTATCAGAACCCAGATTGATTGGCTGCGGCAATTTAATCATTATTGTTTAGCTCTAATCTACAAAGAGGAACACTCCAGGCATGAATGTCTTTATAGGGGCATGTCATCAGCCTCATTCATTTTCCAGTGTTACTGCTGTTTTAAGGCGTCAAACAACACATTACAGGGATTAATATTAACTTTTATTTATTGACCTTGTAATGCATTCAAATTGCTACTGATATTTCCACATATCACCACCTCGGAATTAAAAGGTTCTGCCTGCGTTCTGAGTGGTTTTGAAATACTGAGCTTCAAAGTTTTTGTATTTAAACAGCAAAAATTATATATAGCTTTAATTAGTTTTAAACCATAGAATTAGTGTTATCACAGAGTGTCTACATGTCTGAGAGAGTTAAAATCAATACTTTCTTTGACTTTCTTCTGATGTTTTGTTTTATATCTGAAATGTGATTCTGATGCACCAAAATTATTTTGTTGGGAACGGAAAGAAAAAAAAAGATTAATTAATTAAATTATTTATTTATTTATGCTTTTTTTTCAAAAAAATGGCACCACCATTAAAGGCTTAATTAGTTATCAAATTTAAGACATTTTTAATACTTTTTAAAGAACTTCAGTGAGATGGACAGGCAAGTTCAGTCTTTTTGAATCATTTCAGAGTTGGCTGAGGAGTTTATTTTCATTGTTAGCTACCACACTAGCAAGCTAATGTTATCTTCCTAATGTCAGTCTGGCAGCCAAGGTGGAAAATTATAATAAGTGTGAACATCTACAGCCACTGACATTTAAATGTTCAAATTCACCATGATAATTAATCATTATTTGTGTCTGAAATCTACCAGCTACTTTCATATTTTACCAACATTTGAAAACCCAAATGTATTTGTTAGTGCTTGGCTTTTAATGTTATGATTAGCTGCCATTTACATTTAACAAAAAGACTGAACTTGCCTGGCATTTGTACTCCTGTCATTCATGAGACTTGCTCTTGAGGTTTCTTATCACATTTTCTAATTTATTCTCTGTTCAAAGAAGTAGCAACTGATTGGTCCTCTTGTGTGCCTTCTACATGCTGACTGGCCCATAGTAAGACCCTTACAGAACCAAGTTAGTGTTTGACTTTGCAGATAGAACGTTTTTGTTTTCTAAATAAAAAGTCTAAAAAAAAGCAAACAACTTAAAAAAAACAAACAAACCAACAAACAAAAATACACCTCACATAATGTTTATAAGTTGTCACAGAATAGGACACTCAGTTTAGATAAAAATGTCTGATAGAACCTTCCAATTCGTTTCTTTAGATTTTTAGTACAGCAGCTATTGACAGGACAGCACTATGTAGACAGGAGATGGGTGAAGACACACAACAAAGGGCAAGAAGCAGGAGTCAAACCCATGGCCACTGCCAAGGACCAACAGCCTCCACACATGGGCCACACTCTCCACCTACCAAGCTACCTGGGCACCAGATTATTTCACCAGAGAATTCCAAGGTGGCGATATCACTCTCCAATCTTGTCATAAAAACTATGCAAACTCTGTGATATTTTAAAAGATAGCACCAACATTGTGTGTATAAGTGTTCAGGCCCCAATATTTCCACGTGTTCATTAAAGGCACTGGACACTATAACTTTCTATTTTTGTCACAGTCCAATACAATGATATTAAAGTCCCCCTCTCAGCTGTATCTGTCTCTTTTCCCAGAACATCTCCCTGTGGAGTATTGAGAGGTATCGGAGCTCCACTGCTCTCTACTGCGACCTTGCTAGTTTCTTTTTGGGGGGGTTGGTTGTGTGATTATCGGCAGTTTCTCATCTGGCGCAGGCTCCGCTCATTTGTCATGATTATTGCTGAGTTCTGGCCTGTCATTGGCTGCAAGAGATCAATGGCTCTGGACTCTCCCTCTGTTGTATGGGCAGGCCAAACAGCCTTTTCTTCGCTAAATGAGGCTTTCCCTCTATCCATCCATCCTTTCTATCCATACAGCCTTCTTTCTCTCTATCTCTTTCTCTCTCTCCCTCTTGAGTCAGTTCATCAATTTGGTAGTCTATATATCTTTTTTTTCCAATCAGCGCTCGACAGTGTCTCTCTTTCAGGTATTGAAAATACAAAGCTGTGGAGTCACTGCAACCCATTCTCAAATGGTAAAGGAGATTTTCTTGCTTTTTTGCAACTTGCACATACCCACCCTTAATGTGAAATTGTCATCAAGTAAACTAAACTTTTTTTTTGTTAACAAAGACATTTGTTTTTGAATTGACTTAGTACCTCTTAACTTGGTCAGTTGTAGGCTCCTCAGTCACACATTAACCACACTAACCAAAATAGAAATGTTAAATTTCTTATTTTGTGTCTTTGGAAAGACATCATATCTGAAAATGTATGGATGCATGTAAAAGCAGTAAGAATTAACTTACATCCTCTGAAGCAGCTATCCCCAAAGTTAAAAATGCCACAACCCAATTTAAAATCTGCAAATCTTCTGCGGCTCACCCATACCACCCACAGACTAATTGTACTTATGATGAGATATAAGATACGTTCTGGTGTTAATTTGACAGGTCACCAAATACAGTGTGACACTTGTTAAACTACAGTAGGTCAGATAAATGAAGAGTAACATGCAATTTATATCGCATGGTTTTATTTTATTAGTTGTAAATCTTTTTTAAATTAATTATATATATTTTATGGTAATTGAAACTTTTAAAACATTTTATTTATTAATTTTTCATGACCTCTTAAGGCCCACCTGCAGGGCCTTCGTGGCCAACACTTTGGTAATCACTGCTCTACAGAAATTGTTTGACGTTTTGCTAAATTCACTTACTCACCATTTTGCCAGCAGTTATATGAGAAGATGAGATGAGATAAGACTGATAACACTCTCATGTTTGGACGTTAAATATGAAGCTGCAGCTAGGAGCTGGTTTGTTTATCTTGAAAACGTGGCCACAGAGGAAAAGTTCATCTACGCTGCATCCATAATCACATACAATGCACCACATACTATCACTGCACCACTGTACTATCATTAAAGACACTCTTGTATAAATAAACAGCAGTATGAATCTTTGCAGACACTCTGCAAGGTTTTGGACACGAAACCTTCTCATCTTTACACTTTAATTTTTTAAACAAATGAGATTTAACCTGTTAACTACTGAGCTTTTTGGGTTGGTGGATCACATTTACTGTACACACCTGAGAGTGGTATTGAGCTTCCAGTCTACTTCTTAGCATAAAAGTGAATGAGCATATTTCCTAAAATGTAGGCGACTTGAATAATTGATGGTCAGTTATTGTGTATTGCTATACTCTCACAACAACAACAACATGCTGTACTAAACGAGCACTCATTTTCTTCATGGACTGGATAAGAAACTTTTCATGTATGGCCTAAGAGAGGAAAGACCAAATATATATTTAAAAAAAAAAACTTTTAAGGAATTTGTATTTATTATTTGTTCTAACAAAAATGATACCAGTTTGCTGGACAAACATTTTTCTAAGCTAGAGGCCATGTCTTAATCTGTTTCTCATAAACTCACGGCTTGTGCTGTAACTGGAGTCAAAGATCGCATGAATGTCACATGCCTCTGGTAATAACTTCAAACTCTCTGGAAGATTTTTAACCACTACTAGCAAGATGAGCCTCTAACGTCCTCATTAAAACCCATAGACAATCTCTCAATCAATCGCTACTTCTGCATGCTGCACGGGCCTGACACAGTATAAAGTCCACGAGTGAACATATCATTATATCATGATCTGTAATGATAAGTTCTCGGAATAACTCTTTTTTGATTATGTGAATCAGTGGTTAGTGGCCCTTTAAATATCACAGTTTATATTTGTAGAAAATGAGAGAGTAATTTAATGTTCAAAGAAGCTACAGAGAACTTTAATTATGTGCCCTTAATGACGAATAAATTATGGCAAGACTAATTGCTTATGAATGTGAAGACACAGATCATGGCTCCTGCTACACCACATATACTGAGGCTACGGCAAAACCAAGAGCTGTGTTTACTATGCGGTTTATACTGTACTTACTACTGCATTGTGCATTTACTAAGCATTATGTACGGTTATAAAAGACAGCGACCAGTAAATGTATGAATAAATGCACATCATGAAAATGTCATTAAAATTGTTGTCCATAAAAACAGCAGCCAAAACCAGAATGTAACACCAAGACGACGTTAGAAAAGTGACACTGTCATTATTGAGTCTTGACACGCTGCATCAATCAAGCGCCGTATCAGCATAACATACATGGAGCCCTAGCACAGAGGCCCTGCACAACAAAAGCAATTGCTCCAGTGTGAAAAGCCATTGAGCATACATTGGTGTCAGTAATCAACAGACGGCCCTCTCAGCTCCTCCTCATGGGTCATGGAATTAAAGTGCCTTTCACACAAGGTCAAGACGGAGCAGACAAGCCTTATTAAATATATTCCACCACTTCATGTCGATGGCGAGGGACGATCCACTACAGTAATTATCAGCCTGCCTTTGTCTTTGCTGTAGTCGCATCACAGGGCTCAAGATCATATGATTTTTTTGTATGCCACTCAGTTTGCATATGTAGTTGGATGCCTAACTGGTTGACGATGGAGAAGCGGCAACACAGGGAGTCTGGGACACAGTAGGAGATGTGGTATAGAGTCATACCGACTATAGTTACACGCAGAAGTAGCTCTGCAGATTGTTAACGGCAGCGCGGAGCTAGTCCGGTGCCACCTGGAGAGTGAGTAGGAGAGCTGATGAGTTTTATCACCTCGCCAAAGCCTTCCTCAGGAACTTCTAATTGACGGCTGGGCCTGTTCCTCTGTCCCACACAATTTCCTGTCATGCCTCTCCTGCTGCCACACAGCTCTCACTGCTCGTACCCCGGTTCTCCACCTCCCCTCCTCCTTCAGCCTATCCCTCACTCTTTTTCTCCCTCTACCTTTGTTTTCACCCGTATCCGTTCTCCATCTCCTCTCCTTTCTCCTGTTCCCGCCGCGCCTTGGCTTGGCTGAGCAGGCCTGACAGGCGGATTCCTTTGCTTTTCGCCGTATTAAAGCCACTTTCTTGCTCTGACAGCCTGCTCTCTCCTGCCACCTCATAGCTCTGGCTTCACACTTCTCTGGGCAGCCACTGCCTCTTGACAGACCACTGTCACTTCCCATCATGCTCTCTGCTGATCGCGCCTCCCTTCTCCGCCGCTCTGACACCCCCATACCCACCCAACCCCTCCTCGGCAAGCGTGCGCGAGCCCACTTCCATACCAGTGCAATTATTTTTTTGACAAGCCATCCATCAGCCTTAACTTTAAAAGCACTCTCCACTGATATCCATTGTTAAGCCCCCCTTTGCAGCTCCTGCCTTCTCCCTCCAGATAGAGCTTGCATGAGAGAGTATGATATCAGACATCACCAAACCTACCAAACCATGTAAATTTACTTTGTTCTCGGCTATGTTTCCAATTTCACGTCCAATTTTTCGGTACATTATGCGTAGTTGTTGTGCCTAATACAATGTTGTCAAAACCCATTAGAGTTTGCTCCCTTAGTCTCCTCTGAAAAACAGGTTACGATTGGTATTCTATATGTGTGAGGCGCTGTCTGCAGTTGAATCTTATTAAAATTATCTGTTCAATTCTCACGTTCTCCGGTCAGTGCAATTTGCAGGCATTAGCAAAGACACATATGAAAATGTCAGCATGTCAACTAATAACAACGAAAGCAAAGGGAGTGCATCGCTGCGAGTCAATAACACTGCCTTGCTGGTGACACAAATTTGATGGTAATCTAAGAAAATGAATAAGGAGGAAAAGCTCGGCGCTGTTTGAATGGGAATCTTGTCCTGTGTTGAATCATTTGGCACTCTTCCACTTGGCCTACATCTTAGCCTTGCAGTAAGAAAAAAGGGGGGCACGACAACAAAGTGCTCTCCCATCACTGCTGTCTGGTGCGCTCAAACAGCACACATTACATGTGCATGATGAATTGGCTGCATTATGCACAGCTCAAATGACTGTTCTCTTCATCTGACCAATGCCTTCGTTTGAACAATATGATGCTGTGAGTAGACACTGAATGTGGCTGCTGAGGCCCCAAAAGTACAATTAAAAACACTCTCAGCAGCTTCCTGCCATGAATATTCTAACTTATGGACTGTATATTCTACATACCCTAATGAACCAGCTGTTTAAATGTCACAAGAAAGAGTTTATGGATCAAGCATGGTTATGTTGCTGCTATAATGCCAATCTACTATAGAAGATATGAAAATAATAGTCAGTATGCAGTGTAATTAATTTAGCAACCTATTAACTTGTGAAGCTCATTAGACAGAAGGGGCAAGCATGGGTGAAAAGGAACAAAAAGTCTATGATGCCAGGGGCAGACTCAGGCTGTCTGAGGGGCAGGAGCAAAGAAAAGAATAAAAAAGGGTACCAGCTACATGCAGCGGGGCACCAGTACAGCCAAAGTCATGATGCAGTTATGGTGAAATGGTTCAGTGAGGGCCCTGCATTATGTTTTCCCCACTGGAAGGGCACCCTGAGGGCACTTTACCACATTTTTTCCACTGGAATGCCCCCTTGAGGTCCACTTCATCATGTTTTCTGCTTGATAAGGGCAGCCTAGAGGGCACTTTACCAAGATTTTTCCATATTAAGGGTACCCTATAGTGAATTTACCTTATTTCTCCACCCGAAGAGCACCAGAGGGCACTTAATCATGTTTTCTGGACTGGAAGGGCAACCTTGAAGACACTTTACGACATTTTTTTCAGCTGGAAGGGCAACTTAAAGGGCACTTTATCACATTTTCTCAACTTTAAGGGCACCCTCAAAGGCACTTTCACACGTTTTCTCCGATGGAAGGGCATCCTAGAGTGCACTTTATCATGTTTTATCTAGCACAAAGGCATCCAATTGAGCAGTCTCCCCTACCCACCTTGAGGCTATCAGTGATGTCAGTGAGTTCAACACTTTAGTCACACAATGCAGGTTATGCACTCCAAACTAAAATAAAATGGGTTTGGGCCAAAGGACTGCACAGTTTCAGCAGCACTTCATAAAGAATATTGAAGACAGGCAAATAAGAAGTGACACAATTGCTTTAGCAGCACAATGGAGCTTTGCTGCCACACTACAGAATCACTCAGCCGAGTGAGTTTGTAAACTTTAGGCCAATTGCATTCAAAAGCCACCCTTCAACAAACAGGAAACACAATTAACAAGCTGATACCAGCGTGTGTCTGGCTGACTTAATGAATATCAAATTATACACAAACACTTATAAATCATCATTATCCTCCAAATCTTAATTGATCCCACAATTAAACATGACAAATGCTACGTATGGCAAGTCTTGACTTTATTCCTTCCCTATAAGGGACTATTTATCTTTCTCCTTTTCTAGTGCGTCATAGCTAATTTCACATCGCGTGTGCTGCTAATTAACAGGGACAGACAGACAATTTTAGTGCAAGGTAATTTCTTTTGTTTACAGCAGGGAGCCTTCTGTTTCGAATAATTTCCAAGGCTCTCAGGAACTCTATTTTGCTCCTAATGGCATCTATTTCAACCTTCCCTTAAGTTTTGGACTGCTGATTTCCTTGTTGTCAATTTTCTCTAATAATTATGTGCAGCATTTTAAGTGTACTCCAATAGTAAGAGTTTGTTATTCAAACCTGTTTAGGGAAAGCAAGTCTAGTATTAATATAAAGAGATGTTCTTTTAACAGTGATGAAATTCAGTGCACATAAATTGAATATTTTATGTTTGAAAGCAATTAATTACATTCTTGCAAGAGTGTAGGCGTTTGATTGTTCATGCATCTGAATGCTTCTGTGTGTACGGGTGCATGTGTGTGCTGACATGTTTATTTCAGCTGTGTTGTGTTTACACCTTGTGCAGATGCTGAGTCTAATGCACTGCAGGCACCTGCCACTGACGGTGGCCCTGACAGCTCTGGTCCCAGCAAAGCGAAGCAAGGCACCAGCATATGGTTATCAATGATCCAGATGGCTCCTGCTTGTCTCTAGACTGACAACTTTGCTCCTCCATTATCAAACACTAGTAATTAACCATAATCAAGTAGGTGTTAATTAGACATAATGAAACAATTTCTGTTTAGTCAGAGCCTACTATTTGCCAATTACTTGTAATTATATCCACTAAGCACTTCAGTGTAATCTCTGCCAGTCAAGCAGCAGGGCTGTGTGTGTTTGCTAGACTGAAGAGCCTTTTGTTTTGTCTAAAAATTTGGCAGATTTAAACCTGCAGCCCTCTGATTGGCCAGCCTGTCATAGCTGCCTGAGGTGGGAACAAAGGGAGCGTCATACTTCTTGGTGACAGCGCCAGGAAAGTTTGTCATTCCCAGGAGAGGATGGCTGTTAATCAGAGCGACCCTTGACCCCAACCCACGGGTCCCTAGCATCACCGCTGGTCGTACACACCTGGAAGCGATGCATGTTTTCTGGGGGAAATTAAAGCTGTAAATTTGCTTAGTGGAGATCAGAGAAGAGATACAGCTTAGAGAGGAGGAGGGACAAGTAAAGAAAGATAAAAGCTGGGGAGAAGGGAGTAAAAGGGGATAATGTTTGAGAAATTTCAAAGTGAGAAGGAGACAGAAATGGCAAAATGCCCATCAAAGAGGAGTGAGGGAGAAAGCTGCTTTTGGCAGATTGACACTGAACTGCAACTGGTATTAGTGGATGTCTCTGTACATATGTGGAGAACAATGAGACTGTTCTGAGAGGTGAGAGTTCAATTTAGACAAGAATTAATGATGTAAAATAAAGGGATGGAAAATATCAGTGTATGTTATGTTATGAGTTTATGAATATGAGCATGAAAGCCTGTATTGATGATTAACTCAACTGATGTGTGAGTTGTAAAGGACTGGGCATCTAAAAACTGGTGCCAAATTGGTAAGAAATTAAAAAATATATATTTTGTTGGCATCTGTACAAAGACTATGCTTTTTAGATACTTAAATTTGATATACATTTAATGTTTAAGAGTCTGATGTAGTTTTATCATGAATTAGGACTTAAAATCTCTATGTCCACGTAAAGTAGAGCTGCAACGATTAGTCAATAAAACAATTAATCGATCGCAAGAAAATTAGTTGCCAACTATTTTGATAATAGATTAAGTGTTTCATTTTCCAGACAAAAATGTCAAACATTTGCTGGTTCCAGCTTCTTAAATTTAAGGATTTACTGCATTTCTTTGTCATTTAGAGAAGAGTCTCTAGGTTTTAGACTATTGATGATTAACTCAACTGATGTGTGAATTGTAAAGGACTGGGCATCTAAAAAACTGGTGCCAAATTGGTAAGAAATAAAAATATATATTTTGTTGGCATCTGTACAAAGACTATGCTTTTTAGATACTTAAATTTGATATACATTTAATGTTTAAGAGTCTGATGTAGTTTTATCATGAATTAGGACTTAAAATCTCTATGTCCACGTAAAGTAGAGCTGCAACGATTAGTCAATAAAACAATTAATCGATCGCAAGAAAATTAGTTGCCAACTATTTTGATAATAGATTAAGTGTTTCATTTTCCAGACAAAAATGTCAAACATTTGCTGGTTCCAGCTTCTTAAATTTAAGGATTTACTGCATTTCTTTGTCATTTAGAGAAGAGTCTCTAGGTTTTAGACTTTGTTTGGACAGAAGAAGCATTTTGAAGACATCAGTTTGGACTCTGGGAAATTGTGATGAGCATTTTGTATATTTTTTGACATTTTATAGACTAAATCAATCAATCATGAAAATGTTCTCTGTTTAATAATGCATTATGTTGAGAAAAAAGTGGTGTTACAAGTGTACTTGTTCTCTCATTAAACCACTGTCCCCAAGGGCTCCATGACGACTGCTGTCTGTATGAAGTTTGGGCAACTAAAGGCTACTCCAGAGGATTACTGGTACCCATGAATGTCAACTGAAATATGGAGTCATTGTATCGCCACAACTGACCCTTTGCTAAGCCCCGCTTATGAACAGCAATTTAGATCTAAACCAGGTTAGCTTAGCATTAATATTATATCATGTATGCACCTGTTCAGAAACTTGACATATTTCAGACCCTTTTACATGGTTTAAAAATGCGTCAGATAGAAACAGTACAAAGTCAGCTGGAGATGGAACTCTCAGTTGACTCGCAAAGTGCAAGCATTCACATGAGTTTACATTAGCTAGCTACACTTATGAAATCTGCTAGCAAGAGTCACTTTGGCTGACAAAATCCTCATCAGCTAGAAATGAGAAACTGCTCTTGTTTACTTCTCTGTAGGAGTGAAGACCTAATGTTTTAAAAATTACCTCCAATGTCAATGTTAATTCTGCCACTGTTATCACTGTAAACTGCATGTGCAGGGCAAGAATGGAAAACTTGACAGGTGTAGCAACAGTAAGTAAGGATTTAGAGTCAGTTGGCTATGTTTTGTCACTACTGAACTTCACAATCCCTTACTTGACTTTAAGACGCCTGGCACTTTTTCCACCAAGGCTAAATGCCCAATCTCGCAATGTTAATGAAAGTGGACAATAATTTGTGTATCTGCCTCGTGATTTGGTGGATCCCCTCCAAAATTTAAAGGGTTCCTCCTTGGCCCATGCTACACCCTTCCACCAAGTTTCATGAAAATCGGGCCAGTAGTTTTTCTGCAATCCTGTTGACAAACAGACAAACAAACGGCATGGAAAACATGACCTCCTTGGCGGAGGTAGTAATAGGTCTTCTTAACAAATAGCTGTTAAGAATGTAGCCATTGCATTCAATCTAATACAAAAGATAAAAAACAATGAAAAAAAAAAAAAAAACTCAAGGTAATGCACTCAGTGTAGTGCCTGTGTTGTTCAGTCTTTGTTTAGCAAAGACCTGTGTGGCAGCTTCATCAAAACCAATACCATACGAGAGCTCCAATATGGTTGTTATTCAAACTGATGACAAAAATAGAGGGAGGCAAAGCCTGCCATGATACTATTGGACATGGCCATGTAATTCAATATCAGATAAAATCCTTTATGAAGACAGGATATGACATTCCTGTTTATTATTTGCCTGATAGAGGAATGGGCTTTTCATCTTTTTTTTTCTTCAGATGGGGGAATAATTGCTTTTCTCCCTGGGCCAGCGTTGGATTGATATATGTGCCCTCACAGTATGTCAGGGCGGAGTCAAAATGCTGAGATGAAATCACAAGAAGACACAAGACAAATTAGACAATAATTGTAATGCAAATATATTAATAATACTGCTAATGATAATGTGTAACATAGCTGAGGTTGCCACAAAAACTCTTTTTAAGTTAAGGGGATAGTAGATTACTTGATGTAGGGTTGTATGAGATACTTATTCATAGTCGGTTTATTAAACTACAGATGATGTGGGTTAGCACGCCCCCCCATTTGAAAAAGTAGAGAGGAGTACCAGCATGAAAGTAGCATGAAAGTTAAGCAATGTATCCTGTGGACAGGGTCAGCAGTAAAAGATATTTTAGCCACTTACAACAGGTCCAGCCAAAAAATGTGATATCAGTTTAAGTGTACGCCATATTTAGAATATTTTCACCGCTTTACTTAGTGGTCTGACAGTCTTTTTCAATGGGAAACTGCTGTTATATAAGCCAACTATTGTTTGCTTCAAACCAATATAACCCAACTTCAGATAATTCAAACTATCCCTTTAAGATTACAACCTTCTAAGCTGAGATTTAGCTGACATTTAAAAGATAAAATCAAAGCTAACTGTACTTGGAGGCTATTATCGCCAATAACAAAGTGTTTACATTGGAACAAGGATGATAATTATAAGCTATCTGGGTAAATTTCATGTGGGAGATCATAAGATAGGCCCGTTTAGTTCTGTATGGACAATAAGCTGCTGACACGTCACTTTCTACAAGAGCTACTCTGTTTAGCAAGCTGCAGAAATCATATCCTAACGAAAAGAAAGAACGGTATTTAAGCTAACATTAAACAACCTCCACAGTGTGTAGCCAACCACGCTCAAAACCCATATGTATGTTTTTTAACTAATCTGTCATCTGTGCTGGCTGGGTGTCTAAATCCAAATTCCACACAAGTCCACTGTAAATTTGAGTGTCACCAAAGTCGTCCTAATTAAAGAGAAGCGCAGCTGTAAAAGAACCCGTTTGTGTGCGGAGTTAGTCATTTCTCTAAAGAGGCATCAACAACACTGTAAATAAGTCATTTACAGTGAGCCGGTAATCAGAGGCCATAACCCTGGACCAGCCCTCGCCCATAATTACTGCGGTCCAGCGTAATCAACAGCACATCATCTGCTACGTGCTGGAAAACTACTCACACTTTACTCCACCCTGCAACACAACACTGTCTCCCAAAGACTGAGGACACAACCACCCAGTGTGTCTGTAAACATATTAATGTGTTCACTTCAGAGCTAAGGAACTATACTTAGACACCCAACTTTATCTAACATAAAGTTGTCAAAAACTGTACAACACTGATGAAAGAAAGATTAATTGGGTGTGAACTGAGTTGCAGAAACAGATGAACCCTCACACGCTGTTATGTTGCACACTTTATATATGGTCGCTCCGTGATGTTTAACATCTTAATTTGTCCATGTTTGCTGAAACCTTTTGACACTTCTCTATGATAAGTACATGTTGTACATGTTACAATGACAATAAAGATTATATTCTATTCTATTCTAAAAAGGTAACTACTGCATCACACCTTGACCCCCATTTCACTTAAGAAATATACTGTATTTTATCTTAGCGGATGAGTCGCATAAGTGACATCACCATGACAACTGAGCAACTCAATTTGCTGAGGACGCTGCATGGTTGAAAGTTTGAGAAACAACAAACCACAACAAATAAGTTGGATCTCATTTGGATCTAATTTTTTCATCAAGCTGCTGTTTTTCAAGAGCAAAACTGAACCTTCAAGTTCATAGTTCTTCCAACTTCTGCTACTGGGTACGTTCAAGGAAGTAAACCAGCAACAAACTTTTAAATCAAACTCCATTACAGACCTTAATGTTATCAGCAAACATTACAAAGTTCTACGTGTAGGTGACAGCAATGTTTAAGCTGTGAAAGACTTCTTATTGCAACTGAAATTATTTCTCTTAATTTCTAGAAAACTGTTGAGTGATCAAGAGTAACATACCTATTTTCCCTCAAATCTCATCATGTAGTTGTGCTTTTGTTTCCCTTTTCTTATTTTCACCTGAATGCAGAGGTGGGGGACTTGAGTCACGTGATTTGACTCGAGTCAGACTTAAATTGCAAATTTGAGGACTTGAGACTTGCTTGACTATAAAAGACTCGACTATGACTTGGTATTCATGATTTAAGACTTATGACTTGAACAAACTTGACTAATTATAATTAAAAATTGCATTTTTCTAGATGTTGAAATATGTTTTGTTTTTGAAACATGACTGACTGGTGATTTCTAGTGCATGCACCCTAACCTGCTACCTACTAACCAGTCCAGCCAAGGCAGCTATCATGGAGGGTGCTAGTTCTAAATTAATAAAATTTAGATTCAAGGATAATGTTGCCAGAATGACATTTACTCAGAAAGGACCATAGGTGCTGTTGATGTAGTTGCTTTATGGTCTCTGATCTGAAACCTGTTCTGCCTTGGATGGACTTGTTGCTGTATGATTGCTGAGCAACTGTACAAAACAGGGCCATAAGTATAGGAAGTTAGTGTGTGTCTGAATTAGACAACTTTGAATGTTTCTGCAGCATTACATCTCAATATGTGTCTGAAGAACTCTTTGAAGTAAAAAATAATAGCATCAACAAATCAAATACATGAGGGCAGAAATGCAAGGCATGTTACAAACAGGTCGTTTTAACAGTGTCAAAAGTATAATATTTTTCCTTTAAGTTGCTGTACCTTAATTGTGCCAAAGCATCAAATCTTGAGACATGGAGATAAATAACATGTCTTGCTATACCTGAGAAATGGAGTCAGCCTAAATTCTTGCTCTGGACTGGAGCCTCTCTCTGCTCCTCCTTTGTGATGACATAGAGTCATGAGGAGGAGAGGATGGAGGGTTGCTGAGGTGCTGAGGCCTGAGCTGCTTGTCAGTGGCATGACTGATCACCGAGGCCAACTCTAAAAGGATTGCTGGTGGAAATAAAGACACCAGCATGTCAGCTGTAAGCTCCTCAGAAGGACCCATCAGACAAGTGGATGCGTATTGACAGGCCAGAGACAGAAAGAGAGAGACATGGAGAGATGAAGGGGGAAGACGGAGAGGGAGAGGAAGTGTCCTGAAGTCGCTCACCTTGGCACAGGCTGCAATGTCAGTCGACCCGGTGGCCATCACTCTCCGGCCCTGTCCAGGGTATTATTTAAAGCCAAACAAATATCAGGGGCTGAATGTCACCGCAAGGACACCCGGGCCTCATCTCCACCAATCAGTGTCCAGGGTTTCAAATCACCCTTTCTCCTTCCCTCGCCGACAAATCCATCTTCCTCATTCCTATACCCTGCTTCACACCCCCATTCGACCCCTGACTACCACATTGAGGGGCGGCACTGAGCAACAGATTTACGATCCCCCCATTTCAGGCCGAGCACGATTTATTGACATTAGTTGTCAGCTTTCTTTTTGAGAAATTGCACATAGAATTAATTTTAACTACGTCTTAATGTTAAATATCCTGGAAACACTAAATTTCATGGTAGGTGATGCTCAGAGCCGCATAAGCATATATCAAGTTCTCAGGCTTCACTGAAAGACCCTTTTTTTTTTAGACTTTAATTTAATAAGAAGCAGCTCATAACCGCTTCATCTCAGCTGTTAATTACACATCCTTTATGCTGAGGAATGATCTTGGGACACTATTTAATGCATCAAAAGTTTAAGTAATTTAATTTAATTGTTTTTATTACTTAATCATGTCCAAGGCCACATAACTTGACGGAGAACAACCTGAACAAGGTATCTCAGAGTGTCATTCTGAAAGGAGAGAAACATAGACTGCTGTTGAACAAATTTGCCCTTCAAACTAGATGAAAAAGAAGAATACAATGCAAACAGCCAAATATGACCCAAACAATCCATTGACAATATAGGTAAAAGAAAAAAAAAACTCATAAATAATTCAAGTTTAATTTGAAAACCACTTATTTTTGTTTCTTCACTCATCACAATTCAAAACACAGGCCTGTTTTACTGTCTTACTACTTTACTTTGATCAGGCAGTGCCTTTACATTATGTAAAGCTTATGTATCAGTCAATTCTTGTACACCATAATGTCTAATTTTTGCTTGCACAAGACATTAATACATTTACAACATGAAAAGGCAGTGTAGCCTCATGCACAGAGTAAAATATAGAGGCTATGAAAATATTTGCATCGGGTTTCTTGGTGCTTTTGACAAGTGACTTAAAAGCAGTTCTGCCCAAACACGAAAACACGGTAAAATAAATCACAATCTTGGCAATAAACATGTAAATCTTGATCGATATGTACTTGCCTTTTTCTCTTTTTCAATAACAGCTGCCGTAAAGGCCTGCTGAGCACAAGCGGCCATAAAAGTATGTAAAATAAATTAGGAGAGCATAATGAGAGGCTCCAGCAATTCCCCCATAAATATAACATAACGACCACAACTAAAATGTCAGGGAATCCAATAAATCAATTTCTCAGGGACAGGCCGGCCTTTATGTGCAGAGCACACAGTCATATTTATAATTCTTTTTTTTTGTCGTCAATGGATCTCATTTTTTGGAGAGAGGGCAGCCAGGGAGAGGGTGCAGCTCAACACAGGTCCCTCTCACATGAGGAAGGTTTAATATGTGTTCTATGTGATTCATCACCGTGACACGGACACCTGAGGCCTGGGCCCGCTCCATTTCTACTGCCTAAATGGTTTCTTGGGGACTTTCCTACACACATGCGCACACACCAACACACACACACACACACACAGAGCACACAGTAGAGAGCTGAGAGAGATAGAAGGGGGAGAGAAACAGAGAGATGGGTAATGGATTGACAGAGAAGGCCTCATTTAAAAAGAGAGAGCTATTTTGTCCTGGCTGCGTAATAGATTGTGAGTCCGGAGTCGTCCAGTGTCACCGGTGCAGGAACTAATTCACTCGTGATGTAAAGAGAGTGGGAAAATCCAGGGGAAAATGAGATGATTGAGATTACAAGCCCATTTCAGATAACCAACACGCTAAGAGAGGAGTATTCATAGAGGCGCAGGGGTCACAGACCCATTACACCAGGTGAGAGTTACTTCAAACTAAATAATGCCATTATTTACCCTGCTGACTCTTTGGTTTTAAAACTTCACATGTTCACAGTTCAGCCTGGTGACATCAAAACAAAATATCTGCAACCCTACACTGTAAATCATTTAAAGCTGGTTCAACTTGAAAATGTAAATTCTCCTGCTGCGTTAAAAAGGTGAGCTGACTGAACATGGATTGACTAATTGCTTCAAAGTAGTCTTATGAGTTTTGAGAAGGTAAAACCAACTGAGTTAAGTTATGTGAACTAGATAAAACATTCAAGTTTAACAAGCTTAACATATTAAGCTGAGTCAACTAAGTGAATGGGGTTAGGGAATGAATTCAATATGAATGTTCATGGTTAGTATTTTCATTAAACTGTGAAAAGAAACAACTGTGATTTATCTAAGCATGCATTAAAGACAAGCACACTGTAATTAAAAAAAAAAAAGTTCAGAAAACTACAATTTCAAGTCAACTTCACTACTTCACTAGATTTTTGAGTTTTGAAGTAAACTAAACAGTTTACTTACAATCTAAAAGTTTTGCAAACCTATAATCTTTTGTTGAGATAATTTACTTTAGATAAACTTGAATCTGAGTTTCAGAAACCCCCCCAGATTTAACAGTGAGCTGTGAACTTGATTTGTTTGAAGTAAGTTGCCTTGAGATTTTGAGTTTTTCCTAAACTTTTTCAATTTTACAGTATAGCAAGTTTCCATCAGGTATGTATTTTTTCAAACTGTAAAACAGAGGGCTCTGGAGGGCGTTTTACCTCTCAGACAAGTGCATGCTGGGAAATCTGCTAATATGCTGATCAAGTTTCTTTTGAAACTTAATTTAATGAGTTGAGAGAATTCACAGCTGTACATTCATTCAACTCAAAAGGTGAGAAAAACACTGGTCTAAATTAAAACTAGAAATGTAAAACTAATTTAACTTGAGACTATTGAAGCATATTTACATAAAGTTAAGGAGAAAAGATTTGTTGATTCCTCTAAGTTCCTTTATGATGTTTTACAGTGTAGAAACACTGTGCAATCTTGTCCTATTGTAGCTCTGGTTCATTACATTACTGACATCTCCACATAGACATTTATAGGCAGCATCACAAGTTGTTGTCTGACCTCATAAGAGCTCCGTGTTGTAAAAACAAATAAATCTACCAGAACAGCGAACTGCATAGGAATGCAATTATTCTAATAGCATCCCCAGCAAAATAAGTCCAGTCAGTTATAGACAACCTAATAAGGAGTGTGTGATTGATGGTGGGATCATGGAGCCTTTATAGAGGAGCATGCACGCATACATACACACACACACGACCGCACACACACACATACACACACACACACACACACACCATGTCTCTGTTTCCACTGGGAAAGAGTAGTGCTCCTCACTCACAACCTTCACATAATGTGATGGTTTTGAAGACCTGGCTGGACGTAACACTGCAGTAAAGATGTCAAAAAGTAAACTACATCAGGTTGGTAAAGGACAAAACACACAGACAGAAAACAAAGAACTGACCTGATGTATTACAAAATCTGTTGCTGTGATTCTCTTTGAACTTGAGATTCTCTTTGAACATGAAACAAATACAAATACATATCTGAACCAGATCCATAACTGTTTGCTTTCACCATTTATCTAAATCCAGCTCCCATTGGTTAATAAACTCGTGACAACACGTGTATTACTGATTAAACTGGACATTTTCCAAGAAAAGATATGAGCAATACTGCTCAAGATCTGTGATATCAAATCTTTAGATCTTCCTCTTACTTTGAACAAAACTAATGCTTGGCTGGTCTGTTGTTAAGTTTCAAGTTGCCAGATCTATCAAACATCCCCAACAAAACTGTAGCTAACAACCACAGACAAGTTGTAAAGTAACGCTAACATTGAAGCTACAACATGGAACTTTCTTTGTTTGTTGATTTTGGGGGTGTTTCCACCTTTATAATCACAAAATATGACGTCAAAAATAGAATTACCTGTTTTATTTATTATCTACTCCTGCTTCTTCTTAACTGGCTAACTTACACTGTAACTTTTCCATGGGAAATGTAAACACAGGCTTGTTTAATCTTATTCAAAGGAGAATCCAACTGGGTGGCAGATATTAAGAATAACTATACAGAATTAGCCAATCTTCTGTAAAAACTTCTTGTAGTAGCTTTAAGTACACAATAGTCATAATGTTAGCTCCCTGTCAAGGCTAGCTTGGTTTGGCCAGGTTAGCCTTAGTTTAAGCCAGTGAGCACTAATTAACACCTTCATGGTACTAAACAACAGAATACTCACTTTGAGGATTTATCACTGACTCCTGCTTCAGTTTATTATTGTAGCGTCCATCATCTGAGTAATTATTTATTAATTCATTATTGAGAACACACCCAAATACCATGTATCACCAGTAGCACCAACAATCTCATACACAGAATGAATTGTTCATATCTTTCAAATGCTTTTACCAACCGACTAGCAATACTGACTTAATTAATAGGTAGATCTTCTACCGGTAGTAAATGCTACTACAAATGTTTGAAGTTGAAAGCCAAAGCCAACTGAGTAATGTTATCTTGCTCCAAGTAAACAATGAAAGTAGTAGTTTCAAAGTCAGTTGTTTGACAATAAAATGAGTTTAAAAGTTCAGCATGGGCCAAAATGCCACTGCTAGGCAATGGCAGAAAGATATTTCTACAGATGAATCAGAATTTTAACCTAAGTTGTAACCAGAGAGCTCATTTGAGCTTCATATGGGGAGTTCACATCAACGCCACTGAACATCTGAAAACATCCAACGTGAAACATACTGTAGCATCATAATTTTGACACCCAGAGTCTTCAAGACAGTGCCACATTTCTGCCAAACAGAATACATGCTGTGATAAGAGTTAGAACAGAGAACTGAGAAACTGTCTTTTGGATAAATACTCGAATGTTGTTTTACAGAATTATTATGTAATCTTGTCTGAGAAAGTGAATATAACTTTGTGGTGTTTTAATGAATGATGAAACAAAAGACTTCTTGTTGTGGACTCACTTGTGGGCTCTAATGTAACTGTCCAAACTATATACAGTGCAACCTCCTCCCACATTTTCCATTCTGTTCTTAAACTCTGTCCACCAGCCTCAGCCTCTAGAGGTGGCTTGTTTAAGAAACAATTAGGGGGGTATACAGAGCCATTTGCAGGCAGCAGGCCTTGCTGGGCAGGCCAGCCGGCTGGAGTACCTTTCACAACTGATTTATAACACTGTCGCCTTGGCAAGGCAACATAATTAATAGGAGCATGGACTTCTAATTCCAATGACTTCCACACCAAGTGGTTTTCATTTGATTTATGATGGCCGGCAACTTTGCATTTTATCAGTTCATTCAGTCATTATTTATGCTGATGATCAATTTCAATGGGTCGCTATCATCTAACTTGCCACTAATCAAAGAGAATTAGGGTTCACTGCATTATTTAGAAGCTGCTAATTTATCTTAGAACCAGGCAAGAGGAATAGTTGTGGGAGCACTTGCTGCAATACACCACAGTGATTCTAAAGACACATTCAGTGATCATTGCACTGTGAATGAATTGTTCATGACCATATGGGGATACAGTCCAGAGCTGTTTATTGAGAGGGTGTCTTGGAACAATGCCAATGTAACTGAATCAGAGGAATGGCATATTCATTATATGAATTTATGGCGTTTGGATGCAAAAATAAGAGCAGTCCTGATACAGATCAAAAAAGGATGATTGGGATTAAATGAAAGCATAATGCATGCGTGCAGAATGTTGAGTGAAGCCAGCATTTTTGAGGCACTGGGCTATTCATTAACCTCAGTAAATGACTGACTGTGTTCATAAAATGCATTGACGTAGCAAAAATATTTTTAAAAGCGGCTGTTAACAGCGTTGCATGAAACAGAACCTGGCCCACTAACAACGCTGAGCCAACCTTTGCCTTTGTAAAACAGCAGGTCAATCTGTTGGTTATCTATTAGGCTTGACTTGTCTACACGCTCTAAAGTAAATTGGGGTGGAGTAGTGAAATAGTGAATTCACAAAATCCACCTCCTCAGCATGCACTGTAATTGCACTTCAAAGGTGACATATTCCCAATTTATGAATGATGAATCTAAAGCAGGCTCAATTTGGCGAATCAGTGGGCATCATGTTGACCGGCCTCAGCCCAAAGGCACAGATGGACATATCAAAGCAAGACGTCTCTCAAACTATCAATATCTGTGCTCATCATACCAATACACACCCAATCTTGGTTAAGATGATGCACAGCATTCCTGATGACTGTCCGCTCACTGAGAAACTTGATATACATGAGATCAGTTGATTTATAAGTATATTTTCCTTCACTTCAAAGCCTGTTAATATAATTCGGTTGGCAAGCATGAAAAATGCAACATGTAATTCATATCAGACTGACTGATGCAGCTCAAGCTTGAGGGTCAAGCAACTACACAGAGGGAATACGTTAAAGGTATGACTTCTTTATGTTTTTGTTTTGACTTTAAATGAACATATTAAGCTATACTCATGGCTAATGCAGAAAATCGGTTTAATTTCACACTATTTAGTAAAATAAAATAGTCAAGAGTTCTCTAAATACCTTATTGTATCTGTTTTATAATTTGGGAATTGAAGTAAACACCACACAGCAGTTCAAAAAAGTACCATACTCCACACTAAAGGCAGTAAGCAGGGACTCTACTAGTCCCTTTGAAACAAACGCACAACCAAGTGCAATTTACTGTACAGAAAATGAAAAATGCACTCTTCAAGTATTTGACAACAGGTCCAACGCAAATGATCAGACTCCATTTGTTAGCCCATTCCCTTCCTGTGATTCCCCGAGTGATAAATTGCATTTAGCAAACCGCGGGAGGCTAAGCGTTCTTGACATTTTTTATTGATTTGCATGAGCTATATGCATGTAATCCTGTTTGTAGGTAAATCATGGCACGGGCAAATTCAAGTCACTGTGGGTTTACTTTGGGGAGAGAAAATTGGAGACTTCGCATGGGAGGGTGGAATAGAGCTGGGCAGGGTGGGAAAGAGATGTGGCCGCCCATTGGAATCTGGGAACCTCTATTAAGATTTATAGGTGTTGGGATTCTACGGACCTGAGGCATTATTCATGGTAAAGCTCCTCTGTCTGGGCTTGTTTATAAGATGAGACAAGGCTGACAAAGATGGAGGCCCTCTACAACAGGGCCAAGCTGCTTGAACATGGGGCTCAGTCACCTGACATACCCATGGCATCAGCTGCAACCATTCAGCACCGCACAGACAAACACACAGTCCAGCTAGAGACTGACACAGTATTGTACAAAACCAAGCACCAACTGTCAGTTTCTATCACAGGACCAGCACGTTCTCAGTGTTGCCTGGAATTGTTAAGTGTGACCTGGCAGGTAAACTTTGCATTGCAACTATATGCATCTTTTCCTATCCAAAAACACAACCAAAACTGGAAGAGTTCACTCAGTAGAGTGCAGATCTCCACCAGGCAATAAAAATGAGTATTATCAAGAATTTAGTTTTATGATACACATCATGATATAGAGGTTATGATTAAATACATTGTGATATATTGCAATACTAAACAAGGTGATATATTGCTATTTTTAAATCTAATTTTGGGAAAACTGTCATAGTATAAAGAATGCACCACCATATGCATAAGATTTATGATAAAAAAAGTCTACTTGTTTATGCAATTAGAATTGTGAAGATAGATAACAGCACTGCTATCTAGTGGCTGACACGACACAAAATTACCCACGCATATAACACGGTGTCATGATACAGTGTTTTTGAGAATCAATACAGTATCGCAAAACATAATGACATGATATTCCAGTGTATCGATATTTTCTTACACCCCTACCATGCAATCCAAAAAAAAAATTTGGATGCAACCCCTTTGTAATGGCGGGATGGACATGAGGTTACAGTGACCTTTGACCACCAAAATCTAATCAGCTCATCCATGAGTCCAAGTGGACATTTGTGCCAAGTTTGAAGAAATTCCCCTTAGTTATCCTTAATATATCAGTTACACAAGAATAGGATGGCCCTGAAAGACAATGCCTCTGTAAATGGCTGTCGCCGGCATGGAGACATAGAAAACAGGTTTTTCAAGGTTTTCCAAAAATTGTGACTCACAGTTTTTGTCAGCATACAGTCATGAATGTGTCATGAATCCAAAAAATTAGGCTGGTTTGTCCATTAGTATTGGGGATAAGCTGCGGACAAGCTTCAGGTACGTTGGTCACTCACACATGCAAACAATCGCATGATCCCCTCCAGGCTTATAAACATAGGACTTTACTGTTAAGGAAGTAGTATAACCCTCATTTTTTTTCTCCTGAAATTGACTACTTGAGGACTGCATAAGCATGCGCTGACTAATACACTTTACACTCAGGATACTAACTACTGTGTCATATAGCCAAGCCTTACTTTCAACCAGACAGAGGACCTTGGGTCCTTGTTTAAGAAGCCATGGCAGCGTTTAGTTTATTCAGCAATTTCCTGAGAATCCCACCATACTTTATTTGGTCTTATTAGATGAAAACACGAGGATCACCTTCAACTTTATTAATGACGGTACTCTGGATGAAAGATGCTGGTGAAAATCTGCAACATCTGTTTGCTGCATTCACTTCTCAGCGGGCTCCACCTATTCCTCATGCCTAATGATGCTGATCCACACTGCAAGTTTTACGGACAAATGTGTATTTGGCTACATTCATCATCCTGAATGAGTGTTCCTGATGAGCCATCCCCTGGCCTGTTTCACTCTTTCTACCATACGTTAACAAATGACAACTCCTGCCACATGTTTTCCATTTGGGAGACACGGAGAGAGGCAGGAAAAGAGGGTCAAGGGATTCTGAGGGCTGAAACATGGGCAGCTTCAAGGGAAAAGAGTCAATGATGCCTGCTCTTAACAGAATCACCCCCCGTGTGCCATCAACTAACCACAGCACCATGAAAATACATCAATTATGTAATGCCTTCAAGGAACAGTTACAGAACTGATCCATGTCACTGCCATGGCCCAAACCCGCATCCTTCATGAGTGACATTAGCAGCCGACATACTTTTACTGTAGGTGGACTATAACCCAGCAGCCAGGGGATGTATCCCTCTAGAACCACATGAAAGGGCAAACAGAAAATATATGGATATGGCCAAGAATGTTAACTTGGATAAACAAGTCGATGGTCGTTCAAAGTCCTGGGGAGTTGCACCCCTAATAAATCATATTCCTTTTGATGTGCAGCTGGTTACAAGTTTAGAAAAGGGGGATGGTTAGAACAGACGTGAGTAAGGCACCAGGACACACCGCCTGCTTTTCTCAGAGCATGGGAATCCAAGTTTAGTCAAACTCTAGGGACATGTGAGAGTAGTAAATAAGTTATAAATAAGGTCATGAGTGAAAACAGGCTGTCAGATGTCCTTGGATACAGTTGTAGTCAGTGAGAGAAAACAAAGTCTGAATAGCTAATGTGCTGACAAAATTAGATAAAGGTGACTCAAATAGCAGAAGTGACAGTTGCATAATAAAAACCTGTGATCAAATACAATAACAACTCTTACTTAGAGTTTAAACTTACACAATATATATTTGATCTGAAAAGATTACAATCACCATTGTATTTCACTCTTGTAGTCTTGCAGTCTGCACTGCGTTGACATAATGCATTCAGCCAAAAATACTATCTAACAACATGATCTATGACTGGGTTGCAACAATTATTAATTTAATATAAGATTAGTTCTGATCAATTCAGCAACTCCAGTTTTGAAATGACTAAATCCAGATTTAAAATTAGTCAAAAACTGATGAAAACTGTTAATGCTTAGCCAAAAAGTTAATAAAATGTTATACAGTTAAGCTAAAAAGTTAAAATATTGCACAATGTAGCTATAAAGTTAACAAAACTTTGCACTATTTAGCTAAAATGGTAAAAAAAAAAAAAAAAAAAAAAAAAAAAAAAAAGTATAGCTAAAAAGTTAACAAAACATTACTTTGGTTGCTAGTTATATGGACAAATATTAGAAGATTAAAAAACAGGCAACAGCACAATGAAGAAAAACGAGACGGACTGTTTTAACAGATAAACTGGAATGAAGACAGAAGAGACACATTATGACACTGGGTTGAGTCAGTCCCAGTTTTTTCAAAAAACTTGATTATTTTGCTCAGTCTATCTCAAAAAGGAAGCTATTTAAAAAGTTAAACCTCCTAATGTGTAAATTTAAAGTTAATACTGAATCACAGTTTAAATTGGAGTTTCAAGTTTTGGTGAAACAGATCTAAATTTAATCTAAGTTTAGAGTTTGAGAATAAACTAAATTTAATCTCCATTAATGTTTAGCTAGTTTAGTTGCAACATAAAGTTTAAACCATGATTTAAGCAGGTTTAAACATTAATCCTTGTTTGCTCAACACAGCCTAAACCTGACTTTTTGGTTTGGAAATGCTCTGGGCTTTTAGTATTTGCATCCATGTGCACAAGAATACGGATGTTCACAGCTTATCTATCACACTATGTTGCATTAATTCCCTAAGGGTGGCAGGTGGCGTAGTGTGTTGGAGAGGGCTGAGCCTAAAAACACAGCCGTTAGTGCCTGCATGTTCTGGGGATCAGGATAAGCCAAAGAGTTCTGCAGCAGTGGAGATGGATGCTCTCGAAAAGCAAAGCATATTCAGTATAGGCCAGCGTTAAAGTATCCGTCACACAAACAGCTGGAGAACCTCAGCTGGACTGATGGGATAAATCATATCCAGGAAGCCAAAACAGACACAGCTTGATGCCAAGCCCTAGGCTAAAACTCTTGACAAATGTACAGTAAATGCAGACAAGCTAGTAATTGTCAGCTGCTACCACCCATTACTCCATGATCCTACTCTCTCTGTCTACTTTTCTGGAAATAGTCAACTGATGTCAGATTTGTTTGCTGCTACATCATGAGTGTGATTGTGCCAGCACTGTACAACGTATTGAATGAACAGTGGTTTCAAAAAACAAGATAGACTGTAACATAATGAGAAAATGTTTATTACACTGTTTGCAGGGTCAAAGAATGGGTATGGTCATGAGGACTGCAGGGACGTTACTGTCCAGTTTGAAAGAAGCATATTTTCAAAGTTTTTAAGCATCCCATCAGTACATGGGTGATATACTGTATACGGAATTATGTACAATTTGGGGGTGCTTATTACATAATAAACCCTGACTGGGTGATGCAGTTCAACTGGAGGCCACTTATTGCATAGCCACTTACTTTAAAAGATGTGACACAAAATATTGAATTAAAAATGATTTTATGGATTTAAAGATGATTTTGTTGTTTCTGCTAAGTCCCCCGGAGTCTATGATCAGAACTGCATCCACAGTAATGGTCTGTTATTCAAAGCAGCCACCTGCTATTCAGATATAACAGACTGTAGGAAGCTGTAACTGACTGAATCAGAATCTAATACTCAACAAAGCCGTGTAATATCACAAGTTTAATTTCCTACTGTTAATGATGATGTTGATGTTGTTTAAAACTGTGTCCCTTTTGATAAGTATTAGTTTTTATCCCCAACTCTTTCCCCTAAAAGCATAGCTTGTAGTTTAAAGTCTGGAAACTTCCGAGTACAAGTTCACACTGCATCTCTCTCATCTGCTCCCTTTCCCACACTATCACAAAGATGGCAGACACTGGTTGGTGCGATTCCCCAAATACATCACAGCCAATTAGAGGTCTCACTCTATTTAAAGTAATAATTCTGAAAATGATTACGGTTGCAAAAAAAAAATATCCAGAACATGTGCACTCAGCTGACCTCCAAACCCTTTTGCATCTTGAAGAAAACCCCAGTCTGCCTGTGATGTCTGGAAGAAGCATATGTCATCTCTGCTGGGTATCTGAACGTGTAGCCCTATTATGACAAAGTCTTTCTCATGCATAAATATTAAAAGCGACTTTATGACAGTAAATTCATTAATGCTGAAACAAACACAATCTCAAAGTAATACATGAAGGTGGAGATGTTTATTATGTATGTTCCGCATTATGAGCTGTGAATGATGAATCACAGAGAGAGCATATTACTCCAATTTTCTCTGGGCCTTGTAACAACAAAGTTCATAGACACCAAATCAGTTTCAAGGGAACCCGGGGGCTACAAGTGCAAGACTGCTATATGAGACATTCATAATTTATGTGCACTTGATGTAGTGATATGTAAAAAACTTCAGAGGAATTTTAATGGGCTTGAGGCTGAGAAGGGAGAGAAAAAATCTTTGAGATGGTTGTTTGGCCCTTTTTTCAGTGAATCACTTCTACACCAAAAGGAAAATAAAAAAGTTTTTGAAATCTAACAAATTCAGCCATTGAGCTTGTAATCATTGAGAAAAAGGGAATTTTCTCATCTTCTTATTTCAATGCTTTATTGATCTGGTGGCTTGGTTCTCATGAGCTCCATTACATGGCCCGAGCAGTGGCCAGCAACACTGTCCAATTCAGTCAACAAAGGAAAGCTATTTCCATTGATCAATGTCCTTCCACACAAAACAGATAGAGATTGATAATACACTTCAGCAAAATCCTACAGTCAATTAGGGCTTGATGAAAAAACAGTCCTGTGCAGGGACAACACAAGGTGTTAATAAGCAAGAGCAAAATAAATCACCAAAACTGGAAAGTCTATCCCTTCTCTTTGAATGAAACCATAATTTATTAATCTCTCAGACAGATGGGTTGTGTTTGTGTAGGCTATTGATCAGCAGTAACCTTTTATTATTTGTTTTCTCCATTAGAAGCACAGATTAAAACAGATGAGAGTTGTTCAACTCACTAACGCCCAGTATTAGGGTGCACTCTCTTTACTCTGGAAGACCAAATGTTTTCACTGATGCTCATGTAGAAGAAATCATTGCAGAGACGGTCGAGCCTGCACATTAATTTGTCAGCCTGATAGGAAAACCCTCTCCTGATGGTGATCCAATCTAAACAGTGGGAGTGTCCATGCTCACTGAACAGCCTCATTTGAATCAACTCAACGCCAGGTCTGATCAGGAGCATCGAGACAGAGGCCAGGTTAAGAGAAAAAGACAAGTGAGAAGACAAGATGGAGAAGAGAGACGGCGCTGAGGTACTAACACGCAGAATATAGAACTCTAAATGGACATAAACATACAGCATTTATGAAAAGATAACTGCTTAATAGCTTTATCTTTGCCCTTCTTTAAAGGGATAGTTTGAATTATTTGAAGTTTGGTTGTATGCAGTACTTATGGATAGTCTGTGTATTTACTTGAAGCAGATGCTGGTGAGCATGTCCCAAGTCAGAGAAGCAGAGAGGAGTATCAGCATGGTGGACAGGATCAGCAACAAAAGGTATTTTAGCAACTTTTAGCCACCAAAAATCCACCTAAAAAAATTAGCATCAGTGTAAGTGTGCACTATGTTTAGAATATTTTAACTCCTTTATTTTGTCATTAGACAGCTTTTTCCATTGGGAAACTGGCGCTACATAAGACAAATATTCCAACTAACCAAACTTCATTGGCAAAATCAATAATTTTACCATGCAGAACACAGGAGTTGCTGGCCTACTGCTGCCTTGATCTGTTTGTTTGTTTGTGTTATAGTGGGACTTCTGTGAATCCGAGCTAACCTTTTAAAATACCAAAGTCACACAGTTAACACAAACAAACTAATCGATCGAGGCAGCTGTAGACCAGAAACTCTTGTGTTCTGTGAGGTAAAATTACAGATTTTGGCAATGAAATTTGGTTAGTTTGGAGAAAATGATATTTGGCTTGTATTAATATTATCATCAGAAAAAGGTGGTGAAAATATTCTAAATATAGCATATACTAAAACACAGTTTTTTGGGTTTTTTTTAGGGGGAGCCTTTTTAAATTTCTAAAATACCTTTTGTTTGCCGATCCTGTCCACAGCAGAACATTGCTTAACTTCTGTGCTGGTGCCCCTCACTGCTTCTTCAAACTGGGGGACGTGCCGACCACCACTTTAGGTAATACACTGTCCATCAATAATTACCTCATGCAGGCTTACATCAAGTAATCTGATCTATCCCTTTAATATGTATTTATAAAGAAACAAATTTAAAAAGAACACAGACAAATAAGCACACAAAAGGCAATTATGTGCAAACAAACCACGTGAATTAAAGGATATAATCGCTAGGCAACCTACTGTAGTGCATTTAAAGTTTTCTTGAATGTTAAACTCTATAAAAGTAGCTGTCTTTGTGATTTGCATGACAAGCAATACTGCTGTATCTTCAGATAATTGGACTGCCCTTCATACTGCACTGTACAGCAGGGCCTGCAAAATCCCACAGCCAATATCCACAAAAATTGGTCTACAAAGACACGAGGGACTATACTTCAAAAATAGGCCTTGATTGTGCCATTGTGGGACAAAAAGCATCACTCAAGCTAACCATTCCCTCCATCTTTCACTGATAAAACCCACTTTCCATTCATTACCCTTTATCATAAACACAAGTCTACGGGGAAGCAGGGCTTAGAAGTGGTTAAGCCTGTCCCTGGTTTCTTATTTCTAGGGAGCATTTATCTGATGATATATATTCCTTTTGGTAAGTGAAAGGAGTTATTCTGTTTCCAACAGGAAGGACATTGATAGGGCATTAGGGATTTGTTTATTTCAACTCAAAGCTGTAGCATTTATCCAAGTATATATTTCGCTGCGGGCTCAGACCAAATTATGTCTCAAGGCAAGATAAATCACAAGGCACAAGTCAAAATGCCAAGCGTTTCATGATCCTACACAGAGCCCTGATGGCAGGCTACACTTTACTGAAAGCTATGTTGCACTGTGAATTTTTCAGACACAACAGCCTACGTGTTCCTGCTTGTTTGTGACTCGACTGTGATGAATGTGACAGCTGTCATATGCACGTCAACTGTCTAGGTTTTCGACATTCAGCAGAATGATGGGATTTGAAAAGAAGTTCATCTGTCTCCCTAATAAATCCATTGTCTTGTCTTTCTTGAACAAGAAATGTAGTGATGGACACATCCAACATTGCCAAACAGGCTTAGTGAAATACTGCAGATGCAGAAAGCTCATTCAGTTTAAGTGAGAGTGAAAAGTGAGTTGATGTGCTTGAGTAAACAACTCAACATCACTCTAGCAAAGAATTGACAGACAGGACAGGGTGTGTTGACAATTTAGAGGATATAAATTACCTACAAACATTCTAAAACAAGTTTGGAAAAAAAGTAGATTTTTTTAATTCTTTATTTTTTTTGTTTATGACAAGTCAGCGTGCAGTTGTACAAACATCAAGGACCTCTTTTCTCAAATAGGTATTTTGTGTTTGTTCAAATGGAAAAAATATATCCCTGCATGTTGCCACATAAAGTGTTGTTGTTGTGGCCTGGTGTCTTTCACATGATCTGTCAAGAGACTGCGAGGCTGAGCCAGTAAGAAAGACCTTCTTACATAAACTCCTAAACTTAGCATCCCTCTGCTGTGACCCGGGCAACAATGCCTCCTTATATGCCCTAACAGAAGCTGCTGAACAAAACTCAACAGCTTGTGTGGAGAGGAGTTGAAGGGTCATGTAAACTTGCAGCGGACTAGAAGGCTCCCGAGTGAAAAGAGGAAGAATCCTCTTTTCAATCTCGACATTGTTTGTTGAGAGGGATCCCTGCCATCACAAACATCAACCCAAATTTCTTTACAGACGGGGCAAAGAGAGGGGACAAAGGGGGTCCACAACAACATGATACTCTTTTAACAATGTGTGTGTGTGTGTGTCTGTGTGTGTGTGTCTGTGTATGTGTGTATAATGTTAAAGAGATCTTCTTTGCTGCCTCAAGCTCACTAAACACTGAGGACCCCCTGGGGTTTTGGAAGGATTTTCTTTCCGTCAAAGAGCTGGATCTCCATAAAGGGATGCAAATACTGGTGAGCACCTTTTAACAACCTGATGCACAGATGGCATTTGACCCTGATAAACGTCAGTCAAGTATAAAAAAAAAATGTCAGAAAACACGCTGGTAGTTCAGTTAGGTAAAGTACATTGAGTAACTTTAATGACACATCATCTTCTAACTTGTCTGATGAAGGCAAGTGCTATATTTTTCTGGTGATGCAAAAACTGCTATGCTTCAAATGGACTTTGTTCTTTCAAAATAGCGTAGGGTGAAATGTTGGTAAACCACCCTGGGGGTTCGGACCCCCATGAGGTTCGCGAGACGATTTCTGGGGGTTAACAAATGGTTGTGAAGACTAAAATAAAATATCTTATTGTGGCATATACAGTAATTCCCGAACAGTCTTGGGCAGATGGGGGGCAAATGCCAACCTAATTTTTCTGGGATGGTTGAAACTTTTAACACTAGAACCGCCAAGCGGGTCATTTTGACCCTCCTGGCATTTTCAAATGCACATAACTCTAGTAAAATAAATTTCCTACATCTGTCAGCTCATGACTTTTCCTAATATTGATTTATTAATCCTGTAGTGAATTATGAGGGGTGTGGGATTAAAAGAAAAAAAAAAAAAAGACCATTTATACCTAGAACCGCTGAGGGGGGTCATTTTTACCCCCATAGAAACAGCTGCACAGGCTGCGCTCTACATTCGCGCCATGCCAGGTTGCTTAGCAACGCCCATTGTTTACTCAAGACGTTTCATTCATTATGAGACTGTGCAGCAACCTATGCTTGCTATAAGCTATACCTAGCTTACTAAAAGACAAGAAAACAAGAAACAGGCCTTATAAAAAGAAGTGCAAGTGTCAGAGACTCTGACAGCTTCAGGACCTCAGTGAGGAGGGAGAATCTGATGAGGGAGAAATATCGCTGTGACTGATCCGTCATTTTCACCCAATCAACTGTCTTCATCTGAGGAGGAGAGCCTTCACCCACTAAAAAGAAAAAGCCATTGACAGGTAGGATCCTGCCTACAGCATAAACTAAATATCACAATATTATGTAGCTTATAATTACGATCAATCGAGCGACCAGCCGCCCTGCGCGTATCTCCACTTCAGGACGCATCTACATCGCTGAGAAAGTCTGTGTATGTGTGCTGATTGTGAGGTGTGTGTGTGTGTGTGTGTGTGTGTGTGTGTGTGTGTGTGTGTGGCGGAGAGAGGGAGACAGGTGCGTCTTATCCTGCTGAGACTCCGATTCCGTTTAGTTTTGACTTTGTCTGCCTGCAGCTAAATAAAACCCTAACTATAAATGATAAACTTCATAAACTGAATTCTAAAAGGTTATTTTCTCATGTCCTAATTATTATTCAGAGTTAACAACTTATATAAATGATCCCTTTTGCGATTGCAGACGCTGTTGCGCGTTAGAGCATAAAAATATGTGACGGAGCCGTCTTCATCTGAGGAGGAGGAGAGCCTTCACCCACTAAAAAGTAAAAGGCTTTGACCGGTAGGATCTCGTCTATAGCATAAACTAAATATCACAATATTATGTAGCTAATAATTACCGTCAATAGAGTGAGCAGGCCCTGTGTGTATCAGGAGAGAGAGAGAGAGCGCGAGCGAGCTAGCCCTGTGTGTGGTGAAGAGAGGGAGACAGGTGCGTCTTTTTCTCTGGAGGCTCCAATTCTGTTTAGTTTTGACTTTGTCTGTCTGCAGCAAAATAAAACATAATTGTAAATGATAAACTAGGTTATTTTCTCAAGTTTTATTTATTATTCAAACTTAACAACTTCTATAAATTACCTCTTTTGCTTTGAAGATGCTGTTGCTGGTTAGTGGGTAAAAATGACCCCACCTGGCGGTTCTAGGGGGTACTGGAATGTTGGCGGTTCTAGTGTTAAAATTTGAGAACCACTGTCATAGTGGTCATAATATCTTATTGCCTCTGGCCAAAGTAGAGTGCATTTCAGAGCAAACATTTTGCTTTTTTAAACTGCAGTATAATGTAACAGAAGAAAAATGGGGCATGTTAATAAGAATTAACATTAAATAATATCTATATAATAACATTGTTTACATAGACCTGCTGACCTGTATTTCACTAAAATTCAACCTGAATCGTTTTTTATTTTTATTTGTAGCTTATCCTATCATTATTAATGATTAATTTAAAAAATGCAGGGTGTGGGGTGTGATTTTTTAGGCTATTTTTTAGTTGGTCATGCCATAAAAAATTGAGAACTACTTGTTTACACAACTATGTAAATAAACTATTTTCATAACTCAAGAGTTTTGAGTTTTTATGTAAATGTGACTGAATCTAATTGAATGTTAACCTCAGCAGAGCAAAGTGTAAGGGTAAACAACATTATTTTGACCATTATACTTTGGCTCAGCTACAGTAAGGTTGCTTGACATTGTCTTTTAAAATAAAAATGTCTTGCACTACTAATTAGTGTAAAATCTGACTTTTCTCATCTCTGCAAACATCTGCTAAAGGCGTCTCTGCCTTTGGCAGCATATTTACGGTGCCATGTATCTGCCTTGACATCCTGCACCTCCTAAACAACAATATTATTTTACTACTTAGAAAAGCCAGTCTGCACTCATTCAATCTAATATCTTCATCAAGCAGCACTGTGGTTGGCACAGCTGTTTGAAAGGTATGAGCCGAGTAATGACTTGGATGTAAAGATAATGATTAATCACCACATCTGTTTACACTCTCCTTCATCCAACCTTTGCGCATGTTGTATATACAGTACATCTTTACTTCGACTGATACACAGGGTATATTTATTTGTTCAATATTGCTAAAAAGCTGAGCTCTGAATGATCAGAGCAACAATATGATAATGATCTTTCAAAACTGGCACAGATAGAAAGTAAGGTTGAAAATTGTAATCATTAATGCCAAGCTTTAAAGTCGCCGACTTTTCAAACGATCAAAACAAGTGTTCTGGCAAAACTTTGTGCTGAAAAAGAATGAATAATACCTTGAAGCACATAATGTGTTGTTTAAAGAGATTTCATGTTGTTAAGTTTTTCAGAACTTGAATCTATCTGAAACAGCTCTAAGTTGGATGCCTGACACACGGTGCATGCTTGTGGTCAAATCTATACTTGCTTTTTTCAATCCTCACAAGTGCTAGAAATACCCATGGCTAACTTAAAATTGTATGGCATTGCATGACATTGTAACCCATGTAAGAGGTCATAAAGAAAATGAGGATTAGAGCAACTTAAAAAATCTTCCGCCCACTTCTCTCTGCCATATGTTACAGAGTTCCTGGTGTCCACAGAGAGCCAGACATCTCGCTGCTCTGATAACTAACTAGCCAGCCAATCAAAGCCTTCTGGCCATGGAGCAATTATCTGCTCTCCATAGCATAGGTGGAGAATGAACCAGCAACCCCTGCAGCTCTCTCTCTGTGTCTCCTGAAATAACTACAAATGCCTTACATACTCACACTTGTATGTAAAACAGAGGGAAAAAGGGATTTGTTTTCCTCAGACTCAACTGAGATCACATTACATGCCATGCCAAGTGCAAAGCCAGAAATTGCAGGGGTGGATTTTCACCTCTCACTGTTGCAAGGCATGAATTCTTGTCATTACATCAATTTATTTCAATGTCATTTTGTGTGGGCTAGAGTTTGTCTAATTGAATGAAAGACGACGTGGCTCACATTAGACGTGACTCTACTGCCCTTTCCGAGCCACCAACTGTACAGATGAAAAATAGCACAGTTCTGAGCGCAGATAGTTCTCTTCACAGATAATCTCAAGGCTGAAATCATTTGCAAGATTGAAGAAACAATTGAGGCAGCACACAATTCCTTTATATACTGTTGTGAGGTGCTCAGAAGTAAGACTGGCAAAAGAATCCTTCCATTTTGTCACGGGGGTGGTGAACTTTTCTATTCCTCACCAGCCAGACCTCAGCAGCATATAGAGACAGACATGGTAGACAAAGACTCAGAAATGCTGTTTGATGTACTGTGCGTTTGAATTTCTTTATGGTGGGTTGTGTCCAGTTGTGACATAGAAAAGATAAGATAAGAAGGATAGTGCACAATGTTTAAGTGTCATGATGCTTGTGTTTGGCTGCGCTGAAGTGCAGTCATCACAATCGTCATATTCTCTCTAATGGATTGATGGTCAGGTTGTGTTGTCAGTACTATGCTACTGTAAGGACATTATAGGAATTAAAAAAAGAACAGTTGCATACATAGTTCTTTCTTTTCTGTGACTTTTTAATGCCTTCACAACTGCAGCAGCCATGGCTGGACGCACTATTTTCAGGTTGTCCGTCTATCCCAACTTTTTAACTTCTTTAACTTTTTAAACCAGATTTTTTAAAACAGATTCTATGCATATGATGGTGTGTTACTATGACAGTTTTCCTAAAATTAGACCACAAAATAGCAATATAACACTTTGTTTACACTTTGTTTCACAAAGTATGGCAATAATCGTAACCCCTGTATCGTGATACATATCGTATCGCCATATTCTTGCCAATACACAACCGTAATGTTCACCAGCTTTAAATTCTTACATCTGCTGCTATGATTGGTCAATTTGTAAAAAGTAGTAGTAAAGTAGACTCTGGCGCTCAGAGAGACACCTGGTGGACATAAACTCTAAACAATATCTACATATCAACAATTGGCATTCATCATCTGGAGAGAGAAATATAAATCACGCAAGCACAATAACTAGTATCAAAGAAATATCACAATATTTTACATTAATTACCAGAGAACAAGTCATTTGGAAGACAACTATTTTAACTAACTTAATTACTCAGACAAAGTATAAATTAACAGATCAGTGGCAAAGATGCAAATAGACATGTTGGAAACAATAATTTATTATTTGAATGGAAGTATATTCTAACTTTTGATCTCAACTTTTGCTAAACTAGTATAGATAAAAGATACGGCATTTTTATTGATGGATGTGGCTAGTTTTACTTTTGATGATGTGAGGAAAGAGGTGTTTGCCTGTTTCCTGAGGAACACAGCGTCCAGGGGCCCTTGGCTGCACTACGCCTGATCGTGGGGCCTGTGTGAAATCCAAACTGACTGATCCAGGACAGAGCCAGGATTACACCACTTCCCCCCTGAATTCTGTCCTCCCCAACAATGGGCTTCCTGTAACCACAGTCAAGTGAGCCGTTAGTTAGCCAGTGGAGCCGCAGAGTGGTGGTTCAGGGCCACTGTGGGAAAAGGCAGGGGACTCCAGCATCATGTTACTATTCCTCAAGCATAAAGCCCAAAAAGCCCCCACCATCAGCATCACCACCCACCACTTTGCTCCCAGTGCCTTCAGGAGGTGTCAGGTTCTGGCACCTGCTGGAGGCCCTGGCAGGTTCATGCCCCTGGCAAGTTCAGACGTCATTCCAGCAAAGAGCCTGTCAGTGTCTCAGTGGTCAGCGGGGGTGACTTGCAGTAGTTTATTTCTGCCATTGAAGGCATTACAATCAACTGGGAAAACTCATAATGTTAACTCATAACCTCACAGGAAATAGTAACAAAAATGGGATGTTATGCACAGTTATGATATTACTTAGTAGCTGAAATGAATATTCTGAATAACATTCTGCTAAAATGAGTAAACCATTTCTTGAAGGAGAATGGTTAAGGAAATTATTCATTTTTTAATAAATTCTTCTCCGAAGTTCCTATTAACAGTGCAACTAGAAATGCAGTGATATTATAAATCATTTGTGCAAGAGGTCAAATCCGTGTTAGTGAATATCTCAATCTGCCTTTGAAAAAATTGCTTCTGCAGCAAAAACTTTTTTTTTTCATGAAGAGTAAAATGGAAAAGAGGGCAGGAGAAGGGGAGATGGAAAGGGTGAGAGAAGGAGAAAAAGGTGGTGGGCTGCTTAGTTGAAGAAGGAGTGAAAATCCCTCAGCAGAAAGCCATCAACGACACAGATCTTTTCTTTAGTGATGTCTTTAGCAGTCTGAGAGTAGTCCATACCAGGTTTAATTATGCCACACAAAAAAAGAATGTTCTCTGTTATGTCCTAAATCACAGTGCAGTGACACGCGGCTCAATAAGTCTTTCTAGAACAATGCGCCCAGTGCCATCGACATCCTCTCTTGGAATACAAAGGTGTATCATTTGGCCAGAAATGATAATTAGATGTGGAATTTACTGAAACTGTCAATGGTAACGTCAATAGAGGGGCTCTTAGCATCTGTCATCCGGCAAATCAATGGCAATTTTCAGCTATGAATTCAAGAAAATGATAGCTTTCAAATAAACTGCAGGAGAGGAAATCTGAGACACTTCAAGGCCATCTTTTCTTACCTTTTTCTTTTCTTCTATTTCAATTTTTTTTTATTACCGTTTATTATTTCACTTGGTTTAGTAGTATTTCTTTCAGCTATATTGTTGTTGCCTGTCCTAGATTAGAACAGGTTAGGTTAGATTCATTTTTAAATATTAAACCATTCTCTGTCTGTGGTGAATAAGTAATTATAGCTGGACTGATGTCATTACAGTAGTAAATATAAAGTAGTAATATCAAGCAAAGAAACTACTGAGAAGGGTCTCAGTGATGACCTTGCACCAAATCAAAAAACATATATGACATATAATTTCCTGTAGTTCTGGGGAATTTTTAAATGTTATTTTTTTTATATTAAAACAGTCATTTAAAAAAATATAACTAAATAGAACTTTCAAAAATGGATTGGATTTCATAAAGGATGATTCTTCACACACACTCAACTTTACAGATCTGTGTGAGGCAGTCACAAAAATTTTCATTGACATCAAAAACATTCATTGACACTTAAGAAACATAAATAAAATCTATACGGACACTGTCTTTGTAGGATAATTTAGTTTGTAGAGGAGATCATATAGGTGGAATTTATAGCAAACTAAAATTGTTTGGCTACCTACTCCTAATTTAATAGCAGTATCAATAACATTTGTGCACTACGCTGATGACACCCAGCTTTATTTGTTAATACTGCTCATGCAGTAACATCGGGAGCCCTGATAAAATAATGGGTTTCAGGTTTATCTTTGAGCTGATTCTAAGATTTTATGTAAACCTCTTAATGTGAGAAAGACTCACATCTGCTCACATCTGCTCACATTATAAAGACTTTTCTCATTACATGATGGTATCTATGTATTTGCTCTTGGAGGACTCTCACTTTGTATGTTGCAAGTATATTTAACTCAGTAATGAAAATTATTATCTCATTTGTAATAGCAGTGGTAGCAGTGGTGGTGCTTTAAATAGCTGAAATGATTGTTGATTGATTGATTTATTCCTAAAAAAAAAAAGAATAAAAAGCCAAACATTCACTTTTTCTAGGAGTTTAGATGTGAGAAATTGCTGCTATTCTTTGTCATGTTAGTGAACTAAATATTTTTTTGTGTTTTGGACTGCTGGACAAAACACGCAATCTGAAGATGTCACCTTTGGCTCTGAGAAATAACAAGGGAATTTTCATTCATTTCTGAGATTTCACAGACAAAACAATCAATTAATCCATACAATAATCACAGATTAAAGCTGCTACAAATGAATCTGGAGAAAGATATCTAATTGTTGAGTCTCATTCCCAGGTTGTCAGACAGAGGTGTTGGGTTGGTGGCTTATTGTTAGTTGTTATTGTTAGCTGCAGCGCTAGAATTGTCAATACTGGTGTTTTACTCCATTATCTATCATTTCCGCTTTCACTGTTGTAAGGCTGCTTTAAGAAAAGAAAAGGTCAAGCAGTGTTCCTGGCATAGTATATAAAACAAAATGTAAAACAGCTCTGAACCATGAGCTGGGCTGGACAGAGGCAGCTCTAAGAGCCCATATTTATCTCCATGTCTGACAAATTTAGGGCTGGGGTCAGCAGGTGTTGGACTCAGCAGGAACTGAAGGTCAATGACACGGATTCGGGCAGTGAAAATAAATGTGTAACTGCTAGTCACATCACAGAGAACAAATTAACACTGCAGCAATGCAACACTGTAATCTTCAGAGAGGTATAAAGACCAGTTAGTCAGGCCTGGAATCTCACAGAGAAAATGAGAGCCACTTATCCAATAACGAGAGCTTAATGAGGGTCCCTTTAACTAGCTACAATGTCTCTCTTTCCCTTGGAGAAAACATTTGTCTTACAGTACAAATGTGATTCATGCATCATTTCTATTGTGAGAGAGAGTGCTGTAATAACGGTATAAATCACAAAGGGCCTAGGTTGGGGTAATGAGACTTAAATCTCTTAAAACAACACCATGAACTCAGCTGAATGATAAAATGATGTGGTGGAGGAAAATACTACCTTCTTCGGGTAAAGCTACACCACTCTCCGCATAGGCACGTATGGCTTTTGGCAGTGCAGAAGCCCTACTTCATTTAGCTCTGACAGGCAATTTAATACCACAAAATTACTAACCTTAGCTTTGCAATTACTTTTCCAGCTCTGAACATTTTCAACCCCTCTGTAGATGTAATCTTAAGGCTAAGGCCTCTGGATAGGGCAAACCCCAAGGTCTTAACTTACACTTTTTCTGGGGCTCTGATCAGACAAAACATGGGGAACATCGGAAATGTAGAGAGGATAATAGTTTGCCCATTTGTGGGGCAATTCTATGTTCTGATCTAGCCTAACGTGTTCCCCTGCAGCCTGCCAACAAAGAAAAAATGGAAATTGCGATCACATATCTAATAGCAAAGGCAAGACAGACCAGGCTCTAATCTCATCATACAGAGGTTATCCAGTCTGACCATGATGTTAGCTTGATAAACTTTATCAACTCTCAACAACTCTCATTAGTCTGCTGTTAATGGAGTGATGAACACACTTCTTCTTTCAGACCTTTGGTACAACAACACTCAGTAGATGTTTGGGAACTGAGGACACCAACTGTTGAAATTTTGAATTTGAAATTCTTTCCCATTGTCATAATTATGTGCTTCCTAATGCACCACACATTTTCAGTGGGAGACAGGTCTGGACTGCAGGCAGCTGTTGTAACACATGCAGAATGTGGCTCAGCATCGTCTTGTTGTAATAAGCAGAGATGTCCCTGATAAAGATGTCTGAATGACAGCATATGTTGCTCCAAAACCTGTATGCACATTTTAGCATTAATGGCGTCTTCATGGATGTGACCCTTGATGCCATGGGCACTACCAGCCCCATACCACCACAGATGCTGCCTTTTCAACTTGGATTTTGGCCCAGAGAACATCCACGATTTCCAAAATCAGTTTGAAATGTGGACTCGTCAGACCACAGCACACTTTTCCACTTTGCGTCAGTCTATCTCAGATGAACTCAGCGCCAGTAAAGTCGATAGTGTTGCTGGATGTTGTTCATATATGGCTTTTGCTGTGCATGGTAGAGCCTTATGCAGTTTTTCACAAAGTGGTGAACCTCACCCCAACCTTGCTTGTGAATGACGGAGCCTTTTGAGAATGCCCCTTTTACGCCCAATCACTTGTTACCAGTTCACATGTTTACCTCTATTAAATTTTCCAAGCAGGTGTTTTTTGAGTTTTCCACAACTCTAACTTTTCTTTTGTTGCCTCTGTCCCATTTCTTTTGGAATGTGTTTGAACATTAAACAGATTTTCTCTGTACTGTATTTAATTGAATATAAATCAAAAAGGATTTGAAAATCATTGCGTTCTATTTTTCCTAATGTTTTACACAGCGTGCCAACTGAATCTGGGTTGTAACTTATAAACCTTTCTTCAATATGCACTCCTTAAATCAAGCCGTTATGTTTACATAAGGTTTTCTGCAGCTGATACGCCTCATGCAACACACAAACTATTTATAATAACATCCACACATGCCTAATGTAATCTTCTATCAGCCTCCAGTAAACCTCCTCACTCTATCATCTTAACATCCACAGGATAACCTTAGAAAAGTCATATTTAATTCCCTGATGGCCTTTTCACATTTAGGCCTGTTTTGTCAGCAGGGGAAAGGGGAAATGATTTGTACTGATCAGTCTCTGCTCTCCTTGGCTCCTAACTGCAGCTTTACTGAGCTTCTGACAGATGTGTCCCCTGCTGTCTGATTAAAAATGGTCATTTCTCCGGCACACAATGTGGTGCGGTAACCTTTCATTTGAAGGATGATTGCCGCGCAGTGACAGACACTCCTCCGTTTGTTCATTTTGTCTGTCCACGGCGAGGATATTGACATTCAGATTTTGCCTATGCTTTCATCTTAGAACAGATGTCACAGTTGGCAAGTAGTCTAGACAGGAACAGCAGGTAGGACAGAGCTCAAGGGGCAACAGGAGACAAGAGGCGAACGTGACAATGTGCAAAACAAGTGTATGTTTTACATCAGTCTGTCCTCTCTCCCTTGTTCCAACTCACAATGACCCTCATAGAACATCTGCCTGCTGTGCTGGGCAGGTATTTGTGCCCTCCCCTCTCCTTGGCCTGTTTCTCATTCTCACAGGCTGGTGCAGTGCGAGAGGAAACACCAGCCAAATTATGGAAACCTTCGCTCATCTGCGAGAGGCAGAAACACAAACCTCAAACCCCTGTGGTGGGCCAAATCCCCTTGCTCGCACAAATGAGGATATTCTAATGTCAGGCCTGTTTGCAGGGGTGTAAACTTGTGGAAGTGCTGGTATCAGATAGGATATCAAAGTCAACAAGCCTGTTGCTTTAAGCTGATCCTTCTGTCCCCAGGAAAACTTCTGCACTGTGAAAGCCCAGAGGAGCCTTCAAATGTTTCCCCAAGTGCAACCTGATCCATAACAGACAGAGTCATGCAGCTCCCTGTCCTATCAACACTCCATGCTCAGCAGGGCCACTCTAATACCCCATTCCAACATGGCAGCCAGGAAGCACTTGAAAAATCACACAGCCAAGCAGTAGAAGCCCATGCTACAGATCTGCTGAACGTGGCAGTTGCAATTTATTACCACCTGTTGAACTGCAGTTAAAACTGCCCTGTATATTAAAAGTAAACTTCAAGTACTATGAAATTTATCTAATTATATAAACTACACAATGTTAGACAAGAGGTTCCACAGCAGATTATTTATAGACAGAACATGATACTGTACTAAATGTGCAGATTTTTACTGCAAACTGACAAATCACCAGAATTTTGCATATTTTTGCCCACCTAAGACATTAGAATATAATAATTAATTCTGGTGTTATGGAGTAGTAAGCTAATTTTATAAACTATTTGAGGCAAATTTGCCAGCTAATCAGTTGCTATGATGTTTGCACTTGTTGAAGTGAAGAACTCACACACTATGGATGTCTGGATAATATGAAAGGATATGAGTCATTTAAGACTGAGCTTAATTCAATATATTTTCCTACGTGACAGGCACACTTGTCAACCATCACTGAAGGCCCACATTAAAATTAGTAATGCCAATCCATAAAGTACAGCATAACCCGTCTAACAGCTTCTCTTTAATGGTTTTCCATAACAGTTTGTGAAGTGTCCCGCAGTATTATGTGGTGAGAGGAGTGTCAGTCTGTAACTTTTTTGGAACGAAGGGTTTGGACAGGATTTGGACACCCTGTTTTTATCCTGATGCTCACTGTCACTGTGGATATCATCATTGGGACTGCAGACTGTTGCCGTTTATGTGTCTGTGCCATGCTGTGTATTAAGAGTATTTTTCACTGTTGTAACATTGTGCAATGATGCATTTTAGCAGCGGTTTACCTGATGTGCAAACTGTATGTGCATAACATGAAGCCTACAGGTTCAGACTGGAACATAAAGTTCTCACCATGCAGATCAGCTGATCCTCATCTGATCTACCATCTGTTCAAAACCTATTCATATAGCAGAGTGGTCTATTTAAAAGCCTTGGTCTATCACATATACTGTACAGAATCAACTGCATAGGGCTGTGACACTATGGATTTTTATTTAGTGAAAAAGCAGCAAATTTCCGCAGGATGACGTTTTAGAATGAGTGCCCAAATAATAACATTTTATTAGACTTATTAGACTTATTAGACTTTATATTAGACTTTTAAGGATACTATCATAAGAGTAGCGTGGCTTAAGGAGCTGAGAGTGCCAGTGCTGCTAGCTAGCAGAGCAGATGAAAATGTTGGTAAATGGCAGTATATGTACAGTACAGGTTAAAACATGTCAATTAATAAATGCTGCAGCTTCTTAAAAGTAAGAAAAGTCTTATCTGTTATTTCCCAGCTGCTGGAAAGTGATGGGGTTAGCAGTGAAGTAAGCCGGGCAGGAAAGACTAACGATAACATTACCTTTGTGCTTATAAAGTTAGCTCTGGTGCAGTTGTATTAGGGGTGTCATGACTCTACAAATCCAAGACTAGATTTAATGGTCAAGATTCAATTCAATTTTCCATTTTAAACATATTTTTTTAGTACTTACCACTACGCCATTGTTAGACCTGAGTTGTAAAGGTCAAAAGATCAACTGATCGTCAACTGATCAACAGCTGTCATTGACATTTTCAGATTCTTCTTTAAAAAGATCTATATGGTATCAAGTGTGATATAATATATAGTAATAAAATGGTAATCTACACTGTGTCGTCTTTGAAGAGTTGTTTTTTTCTTTGGACATGCACGGATGCCAAAAGTCAGCAGGGTTGGAGAGAAAAAAAAGGGAGAATCACAGATTCTACTTTTTTGATTCCATTATTAAAATGCAAAGCTCATTTAGATTGATTTTCATTTAATATCCAAATTGTGACACTCTTACATCGTATCCCTTTTAGAAGCTTTGTAATCCAGCCTTGAACAGCAGTGTCTTTTTGTGCAACTTTGCAAAATAAATCCATAATGATAAATCCAACACTGAATGTCGTCCATGGTTTTTTTATCCATTCTTCCTTATTGTTGTTGTTAGCACGTTATTCATTGGCAATCCCATGAGGCCTTGGTTTGAGTCTGTTGACCAATCAGAGGGTGTGTTCCTGAGTGGATATGGGTGTGACAGTGCACAGCTCATGGAATAACATGAGATTGACCCTACAAAATAGAATTTGCGGTGATGACGGTAATGAGCTCAACCCTGCAGCTGGCATCATATGACCATGGTCTTGTGGTAATGCAGTTGTCATCACAGCCCTAAGATTGGAGCAACTTTTATTGATACTTGAAACATCTAGCATGCTGTGATATGTTACAGTGAACAGCAATTTTATGCCCTCTCTGTATTCTCTCTCCTCCACTGAAGATTTTACTTTCGACCTGCTCAATCAGAGGTGACTCTCTGATGGGGAGGACAAAAGTGATCTGGTTACCTATCAAAGCAAATTTCTGTCAATCAAACTCAAAAAAGGAGCTGTCACACCATCTCGTCACTGTCTATCAACACACTGACAACTCTGCAGCTCTTTGGATTGCAGTGTCCACACAGAGGAAGCCCTCAAAGTTGAGAAACAACCAGCAGAGCACAGTGGGCCGCATCATGCGGAAAAGCTCCTTGGGTGATAAAGGTACTTATAACCCTACATATATTTATGGATACCATTAAAAACAAAACTGCTATAAAGAAAATAGCTGACTGCAGAGCAAAAAGCCCGAAGGACCCAATTTCCTCCTGAAGCACCTGATGGACACACTGACAAGCAGATTGCTTTCCAGTACCAATTTTTGGAGCATGTGAAAAATGGTCCGCGCAGCCGGTATGTGGTCTGAGATGAGTCATAAATCTTGTTTTATCTCCTCCGTGGTGGTAGCAGAAAAGGATGAGTTGCTTTTTTTTCATCTCATTCACATGTCTATCTGTCTGTTATCTGTGCCCTTGAGCAAAGATTACTGATGCCCTGTCTTTGATATATGACACATCACACAGAGCAGCTTTTCATCCTGTGAATTAACCCAGAGAGGGAGGAAAAAAATGCAAACCTGACTGCCATCAGCCAGGGGGGCTCTCTCACTGTTCCTTTGTGCTCCTCTGGCTCCCCCCTTCTTTACTCACATGATCCTTCCCACCTTCCTTTCCCTCAGAACCCTCCTCTTCCCCTCCCTTCTGATATTGAGCAGACGGGGAGCAGAGAGCATCATGGGTAGCCAAGTTTGGTGGCAAATTGTTTATCTGACCTCTGCACGTCTCTGCATTTTATAATCTAGTGTGTGTCACCCCTGTCTCATCCCCATAACAAATAGCCCCTGTCAGTTCCTGCTTCCTTTATCAGAAGCAAGAGGTAAGGAGAGGGCCACTGTAAGTAACTGCACGGGAGGAAATCTCCTGCAGAAAAACAAAAATGGGATTTCGAGTGAGTGATGAAAACAGAGATTCCCATAATGATGCCTCAAGAGCAGAAAAAAGGATAAAAGGCAGAGATTAAAGAAACAAATGGTGGCGTATTATGTGTTAACAGCTTATGTATGTCATGGAGGAAGAAAAAGACTGCGATAGGCTTTCAGGAGAATATTACCGCTGTGTTACTGTCTCTGGCGCGGAGTATTTTATTATTCAGTAACCAAGAAGGCAAGCAGCATTGAGTGCAGCCTAATGTATCATCTCCTAATACATCTGAATAATGGTGATTTAAATGAGTAAGACAAATAGCAGTGACCACTTTGTGCAATCTAAAACAGAATGTAAAATAACACATTAGGCCCGACTGCCACAGTGGAAATTAAAAGACTCTACATTACAGAGTAATAACCATCTCTCTCCTGACTCCAGACTTCATTAACCCGGAGCTAATCTCCCACTCAAACTCCCTGATCTTCACATGCCACGGCAAAAAATGTGTTCAGTAAATACTGGTTGTTTTGTGTTTGGTAAAAAAGGCCACAGAGCAGAACACTGTCTACAATTTCTTTTTTTTCTTTTTCATCTAAGTAATCCAAAAAGGTCATAAATAAAATATTACACCACAAGGAAAGTGCTGTAATCCATTATCATAATGGCAATGTTCATGATCTATTTCATTAACATGCAGTCTTTAACCCAAACAAATGTGTTCCTCACCCCAGTGTTGCCTACCCATTTACGAGATACAAATGTGCTCGTGTGTCTTAACCTAGAGAGCTGCAGGTGTGATGCATCACCAGCCAACAACCAGAATGAAGCAACATTTGCCATACTGTGCACTGTCTTACTGAACATTACATTAAAATAATACACTTCATTTCAAGGCAACATGGTGTCGTATGGCAAGTCTTTTAATAGATAATAAGATTTATATAAAGCCATTTTACAGGTATACAGTAGGAAAACTCTTTATAGCCTGCATAAAGTGCTGCATACAGTACTAGCATGTGTTTCAGTAATACACCTAGAAATATGATCCAAAAGGGTTGAGGTTCTACCCAGAACAATTTGCTTGTGAAGAACACCCGTTTTTGAACAAAGGGTCCATCAAGGATTCCTTGTAAGCCAAGGGGTTCCATTAAGAACCCCATAAATATTGGTAATTGTAACAAAATGATGGTGATATCTCATCTCTAGAATATATGGTTCTTTGTAGAACCCTTAGAAAAAGGCTTATAGATCAAACCCTTATGAAATATATTTTTAGATCTCTCTGGCCTGGTTCTACATGTAGATAAACACTTGGAATATGAAATGGTTCTTGGTAGCACCTTAGAAGGTGGAAAGGTTCTGAATACTTAGCCAGAGAAGAGTTCTCTGTAGAACATCTCATTGGCTTTCCTGGGTTGAACATTTTCGAGATGATTCTAGCTACTACTATGTAGAACCTCCTTGTTGGGTTCTACATGAAATACTTGTAATATAAAAGGGTTCCTGATAAAACCCCATGGGTGGCTTCTTGTTAGCACTCTTAGAAAGTGGAAAGCTCCTCAATGGAACCCATAGGGAAGGTTCTTGGTGCAACCATTATGCCATTGAATGGCTCTGTGTAGAACCTCTTATAAAAGGAAGAAACTTGAATATAACTGGTTCAAAAACCAGAGCCAACTTGTGGGTCCCGAAAGCGAAGAGCTCTAAGTGGAACCTTATAAAAGGTCCAACCAGGAACCAAAAAGGGTTCTCCTATAGGCACAAGCCGAGGAACACTATATGGGTCTAGTTAGCACTTTAATTTCTAAGAGTGTATGATATGACACAAAATATGAATGAAGGTCAGATGACATCTGAATGAAGGCGTGTCAGGTGACAACGGGATCCTCGCCATGTGCTGACAATATGGCCGATGTCAGAGGTAGTGAGAGCAACACTAACTGTGTTTATTCCTCACACTGACATTCACACAGCACCATTTAAAAGATGATGTGGACAGCAGCGTCCATATGTGTGAATGACTGCAACATAAAGCTGGAGGGCACGAAGGCCTACTTTCTGCCTCCTGTAAGTGTTAATATAACCTTTTCATCTGCTCGCCCAATGGCTCTCCTGAATCAATTCCCCCTCAGTGTCCCTCAGCGTCTGTACAACTGGCACCTCCACAACTTGTTCCATTTGTTATATTGAGCTCCATCTGGCCTCGGTCATTTGGCTTTTTAATTTAGTTGTCTCCTGCTCTCTAATTTGTCTCACATTTACAAATGGCATTGGCCGCCCGTTCCAAGCTGCCCCTCGTCAGCGGCAGGAATACATTTTCACCAGCCGTCGGGCCAGCCGTAAATCTGTAATGCCGGGTTATTAATAGATAGTAACAGATGTTTACTGATTGTTGATTACCAGTCTTGTTGACCAGTGAAATCTGTTCATAAATGGAATGGAATTTATAGCAGAATATGCACCTCACCCAGGGAAAATAGAGGAACAATGCCAACCTTAGTCTCACTTTCTTATTCTCCTTCTACCAAGCCGCCAAAAACAAACTCAGCTAAACTGTATGGGCTGAATTAAGATCTAATAAATTCAGTGAGGTTTATTTGAAGGAATTTGGGTGGGATTTAAGATATTTAAGCCAAAAGGCCTGCAAACACCCTGAAAACATTAGCTTTCTCTTTCACAGTCTAATTCCTCTTCCTTTTTACTGCTTATTACAGCTAGAAAGTAGCTGTTTGGCCACAAACACTTCACTGACAAACACGTCGCTGGAAAGCGACATGACACATTTCACTTGTCACTCATCAGCAGTCACAGCTGGCAGGCTGGTGATCAATCTTTCAGTAAGCAGGTGACATGACTGACTTCTAACAGTTTGCACATCACTTTGGAGAAAAGTTCCTACACAACTGTGATTAAATGTCACTAAGATAGGGTGGCACAATTCAGTCCACCTTATTGCTTATATTTCTATAAAGTTGAAAATGATTTCAAGATTTTACATTTGTTTATGTTTCTTTTGTTTGTTAAACACTAATCCAATAGTCATCCTTCAATAAAGAGCCATAAGAACGGCAAACAAAACCAGGTTAAGAGAACCAACCAACAGAAATCTACTTGATCAAACTCAATTTTTATTTTACCTCGTGCAAATTATTTTATTTAGCAAAAGTTATCAATTACAAAGACTAAAGTTAATTGTCATTTCAGTCTAGGGCTTCAACGTCTACATAATGTCAGAAAATAGTGAAAAAATCCTACCCCATTCTTTTTTAAGTCCAAGGTGATGAATTTTAATGTCTGGTTTTGTTGAGCCAAAATCCAAAAATATTCAATTTAATATGATAATAAATGGAGAAAAGTAGGAAATCTACATATTGGAGAGGCTTAAAGGAGCATTTTCTGCCATTTTTGCATGAAAGATTACTTAAACAATGGGCCAGTGAGTTGCTAGATTTACTGGCCCAACATGGCATTTTACTTGCCCTGGGCAAGCACCCAATCTTTATTGTTGAGCCCTGAGTATTCATTTTTTCCTATACTTCTTTTCAGACATGAATTATTTATATCTGCAGCATGTTTGCTGTTATGTTCATTTGTTACTCTTATTTGTTATGTTTATTTCCCTTACCTGAATAATTTATTTATTTATTTATTTTTGTTCAAAATAAAATCAAATCTAAATCTGTTTAGCTGCATCACATTGCAGCACACTTCTCTGTGAAAAATGCTTGTTGGTAAATGATTGCATTTCCGGTTTTGGAGTCAATAAACTGGTGTATTATTCCTCCATTAACCATGTTTTCCTGTTACTGGTTCTTGATTTCTCTGCTTCGCCTCTTAAAAGAGTAATCATTTCTGTGTACGATTTTCTATTTACAGACACTGTGTCAAGAAATTGGGGAGCCACAGACAACAAGTTGCAAACTGTGACAAGTTATAAAACTTTAAAGCAGGCAGTAAATAGCTCTGTCACTCTATCCCCAGTGTTATATTACCTGGACACATTTATCTGACGGGTGGTAAATCTCAATTCCCCTTACCCCCCAAAAAGGCAAGAGGACAGACACACAAGAAAATAAATTGCAGATCGAGGGACAAAAACATATGACTAGTTAATCAAATGAACAAGATGTTTTCGAAAGGGAACATCATTAATAATGTCAGCCAGGAGTGACAGCAGTTTGTTCAGAATAGAAGCCAGAGACTAAAAAAAAAAAAAAAAATAAATCCAATAATGCTTTCCTCCTGCTGTACAGTTTATAACACTCCCTGGAAACAGTTTGTATTCCCTAATATTTTTTTTACAGTTGCTTCACCTGCCTGATATCCTTCAGCCCTTTCCTTCAGAAGCTGTCAAAGCCGCCAAGTATAATATATGGCCTCTCCAATGAGAACAGCTGTAGCCACTCTCTCTGCTGCTGCTGCTGCTACCCTGCCCTGCATGAAATAATACATCAAGATTAATTGATTTCCTGTCACACTCTTAGAGAAAAGAAAATTAATTTTCATGTATCTTCCCCCCTCCTCAACCCCCAGCATATGAATTTTGTACATGGCAAGTAATTTAAGTTTTTAATTATTCATAAGGACTAAAAACATGATAAAGTGTTTTACAGAAGGCCCCAAGGCCTTTGCCAAAAGCTCAATGTGTTCTGAGACAACAATAGCAGTTCCCCGTGCCTATATAAATAATAAATGTATTTACATATATTTTAGTGCATCTTAGGTCAACCCCCGCCCTATTCTCTTTCTCTCTCGGCTCAAGGAGAGTGAATGTTGGCTTAAAGAACAATGAGTGTGATGAGTCACCAGACTAGACGTGCATGAATTCATCAATCATCATCAACATCAGCGTTTACTGCATTAATGCTGTGATGGATATTACTTATATATATTTCGTATACATATTTTATCTCATCCACCAAAATATATTCACTGCAAGTCCTGTTGTGCCTTGTTTGTGTACTTTTGAGCCACCGCCCACAACTACAGACTGTATATAAAGATGGACGATGCGTCTCCACCTCCTCCCACTGCGCAAAAATGAAGCCATAATCTCTAGGATACGGGCGCTGCTATCTTGCATTGGCGACATCATTTGAAGCCAGAGTGTACGAGGCAGTGATTGTGGATGGAGCCGGAGTGTCGAGGTCCTGCCCATACAGCCTGCCGACTCAATCACAAGCAAAGCTCAGCTGTCAATCATGCATCAACAAATTAATTAAAACCAAAGTGATCAGGACAATGGACACGCGAACATACTTAAGTGTGAAAAGAACTACCTAAAATTATAGAAAAACAACTTCGGGAAAGGTTTATTCTACATGTACTTTGATTTTTGATTTTGGCCCATATCTTATCTGCAGCCAGCCACCAGGGGGCGATAAGGATGTTCTGGCTTCACTTTTGGGGGCTGTCATGTTGGACATCTTTATACAGTCAATGTCCACTACCAAACAGGAAGTTGTCAGAGTGTAACATATAAACTGCAGGGGTATACAGAATGCTTCAAAGGTTTGTTAGTTGTCAAGATATACAAACAGCAAAATTAGTAATTGACTATTCATATATAAAGAGGTGGCAAAAGTACGCACATCCTATACTCAGGTAGAAGTACAATAACTTATGTTAAAAAAAAGGACTCTGGTAGAAGTAGAAATACTGATTCAACTTCTTTACTCAAGTAATAATGACAAAATACAGGCTCTGAAATGTACTAAGTATAAAGTAATATAAAAGTAAATATTAAATAAATAAATATTGCTCCCGAAACTTTGAATATATATGTGTGTGTGAGTGTGTGTGTGTGTGTGTGTGTGTGTGTATATATATACATATATATATATGTATTATATTTTTACATATTAAAGCACCAAGAATGTAAATGAGTTTATATTAGCTCCACCTCAAACAGCTACAACATTAAAATGCTGCTTTAATGCATCAGTAATACTAGCCATTCTGTCAATGGAGTATTTTTACTTTTTATTCACAAGTGCATTTTGCTGATTCTTTCAAATTTTGAATGAAACACTTTTTCTTGAGAGTATTGTGCAAAAAACCCAACCCTTGTTCTTTCTCAACTGTTTGTGGCCATTTGAGACATAATCTCATAGACATTTGTCCTCAAAAAATACAATTACTGTTTCTTTTACTAATGAAGACTAAATCAGACTGTAACAAATCTTTTGGTGTGAGCAGACACAGTAAATAACCACCGGAGTCGGTTTGCCCTGCTATGTGTTTTAACATTGTCCAACTCTGTGTCAGTGGATGATTGAGAAGTATGTCTGCTGTGAGAGGCAAGAACGCTGCCCACAGCCGCTGGCTTTATGTGCGAGCCAAAGGAGGATGCCATGCCACTGACGCCGTGGCAACATGCAGACCTGATTGGCAGGCAAGCCTGCAGAATGATGTGCATGCTGCACTCTGATCCTCTGTATTATGGGACACAGCAACAGTGATGAACACGAGGCAATTACATTCACTGAGTGTGACGCTTCTGTGTGCATGTTTGCATATTTGCATGCAAGTGCCAGAGTTTATTGAGGAAAAGCATTTACTGTGTGAACAAGGGATTTTTTTTAAAGCGTAGACCTGCCAACAGTAAATGTACAAAGTGTTCCATGTCAAAGCAACTCCTACCTGTATTTATCTGTGTTTAACACTCTTTTATAACTCGCGTACTCAATAAAATACCCAGTAAGACCACACACACTTCTAAAAGCTCACGAGAACAAAGGAATGATTAACGTATTAAGTGAAAAGAGCCCCTGCAACCCCCACATTTGTCTTGTCTGATAGTTAGCAAGAGTGTAATTATAAGGTGAGATGTTTGTGTATGCATGTGTGATATCACGTGTGTATGTGAGTGTGTAAGCATGTGTATGTATGTGTTAATCTTCTTGATGCTCTTACTGTGCTACTAGTTAAATTAGTCTGTCTAGCGAAAGCTTCTAATTATAGTTGTAGAGCCTAATTAGCATTTAGTATAACACCACAACAAATGCCGCAAAATCACACTAATTCCGCAATAAACTGCCTCAATGCAACACCATCAAGCTGCTTTGCTGTGCAATAAGAATTAATCGCAGCACACTGCAATGGGCCAATCCTGTGCTCCTGCTGAGCGTGTTAAATCATTTTTCACTCCTTCCAGATTGTTCCCATCAACAACTATTCCCAGGAACCCTAATAAGCACATATCCTCATTAATATCATAAAGCCTAAATGATCTGTGATCTCAAAACATGCTTTAGCAAATTATTACGCCACTGACCCCACGGATACTGGTATGGAGTTTTTCCACAAGGGAACAGCATGGGTGTTGATGGTGACACACTGAAGATCTTTGCAATAGGGATGAAAATCTTTGGGAATTTCACTTCCAAATTTGATTTCAGTGCTTAGGATTACCATTACACTCTGAATTCAGTGAAACTGCAACAAGTTTATATTTGTGGATGTTTATTTTTGCATGAAGAAACATTGCGATTTGTTGCAGAGCAAAATGTTCACATTAAAGTAAAACAACACCAGTAGCCAGTTTCCAATGACTGAAGAATTAAGAAAAAGGCTCTATTAACCTTTAAGACTCTTCAAGACCGATAACATACTGGTAGCACAACTAGCTATTAAATGTACTAAGAACAGGGGCAAATCCGCCATGTATTAGTTTGGAGCAAGGGCCTTAAAATTGCATATATTGCATATAAGGATGTTGTATGAGTCATTACATTATGCACATTATGTTAGATTTTCATCAGCTATGGTCATCTCCCATGATCCCACGCTACTTCTCAACATCATCAAACTACATCTTTTGTAGTTGTTTAAATGTGAGAGAGACTCCTAGTGGCAGAACTTAAATATTGTGCATTTAACTCAAGGCTTTTACTTACTGGCTTTTTCTGGAGCTAAAAAAACTTCAACCACATCTCTAAAAGATGTGGCTGAACTGTGATGAGTAGCAAGCTTTAGAAAAATGGTGTAGTTTTCGCCACAGAAAATACAATTTTATAACATAAGAATATATTTTCAAAATTGCAAATTCGATAGAAGATGAGAATCTTTTCATTTCTGGAGACAAAACAGACCATACTGCATGTCACAGAGGCACATGTGTTACTTCTCACAACAAATTTTGTGACCTAGCACAGCAGCCATGAAAATTTTACTCCTGTATGATATACCTGTCCCCACAAAACCAGTCAAATACACCTCCCTAACCAAGAACGACTATCCAGAATGGGCTGCAATGAATGTAGATCACTGTTAGGAAAGAACTGTAAACCTTCCTCCCTTTAACTTATGTTAAATGACAACCCTGTCTAATGAAACTGTATGTTGTATGGTAATAAATTCACACTAATAACCGGATGCACAGGGCCCATCTGTTCTGAAATGGTAAGACACACAGATGTGATCTGAAAACCAAGGGGGAATACAGATAATATTTGATATGGATGGTTGGTTACATATATGTGGATACGGAAGATGAAGATTGGTGGAAGAATGCAGATATTGATAGATGACAGTTATAAGAAATAAAAATCTCCATTTGGTTCTTCAGCACATGGCATTTATTGCAGCCGACTGATATATTATTTACTTTCTTTGACATCTGGAGTTAATGTTCCTTATCTTGGTAACAAAAACAATTTAGAAAGGCAACTTCCACAAGTCAAACCATGCCATTTCCCAGGCTCCTCTCTGCTATCTGTCTCCATTGAAATATTCTCTATTTATTTTGGAAAACTTAAACAACTGCTGTTATGTCCGCCTAGAGCTGGCATAAGCCAGAGTAGCAGATTCATCATTATAATACTTAGCACTGAGGGAGAAAAAATGCAGAGCTGCACTATATCGCAGGCATGATTTAGGCCCTACAGAGGCCACAGGAATTCAAGCTGTCAGAGTCTGAAGTAAATTCAGTTCCTGTAAATAAATTGGGGTGTCCAACACTTGCACATGCTATCTGCTTCTATAAACCAAAGGGAGGATCCTTGACTACAGTTGTGTTCTGGTGTATTAGTGAGTGTGTGAGGCAGAATAAAAACAGATTGAGCAAATATGGCCATGTTTTCCCTCTGTACCAGATCACAATAAAGGGACATGTGTAAAGAGAGGCTGCAGCAGATTTATAAGCAGGCAAAACAAAACACCTGTCATGCCCCAAATTCATTCAGTCCTCCTGAAACAAGCTTACTTGTCACCACAATGACATCTAACAAATTGAAATACATCTAAATTGACAAATATTGACAACTTTCTTGTTGCTATGCAACAAAGAAAAAGTGGCAGCCATTGTCTGTGCACCTCTGGGTTATGATGGCATGGTTTTATCAAATATAATCTTTCCAGGACTAAAAGGAGCACACTGGTTAACTACCAATATTGACTTTGTGAGGACACGTGTATGAGAAAGCACTGATGTAGACGATATTCCAGTAGCTAACATTGCTATAAACGCTTGGTTTATGATTCATCATCTGCAGGAAGTCCAAGGGCTAGAACATAAAACTGTTCAGCTCTGAGAGGTCCGGTAGAGACATACATAGAGGTTACACTGCAATCTCCAAGCTTGACTGAATCATTGAGCACAAGGTCACAAGACTGATACCACAGTTAATAGCAATATTAAAACCAAACAAGGGTGTTATTCCAAAGTGATACACTTTGATGTGAGCAGACAGAGCCTGCATGCCCTACAGTAATCCTAAGATAAAGCTCTTATGTTTTCTAATGACTTTATTCATTTGAACATTGCATTTATCGAAGAGTTTGAACATTTAACCTCATTGCACAGAAAAACTAATGGTTAAACTGAACAAAGGGATGCAATAAACCACAGTAAAACTAAAGAACACATTTCATTTGGCATATGAAGCTGGAAGGGAGGACATGTGCAATTTAAACAATTTGTTCTAGAATATGTAATTAAACATACTGTCTAGATATCGACGTTTTAACAAGCAAATTAGCACAATTACACATTACATATACAAATACATATACTACAAAATCATTTACTTGGTATGTGCGCTTACATGTATCCATTAAACTGAAACAGTTCAGTCCCACTGCAGGGAAAGAACACTAGGTGTAGCTGACACCAGTAATACTAAAATATATCTATACCCTCAGATCATAGAAAAGAAAAACAAACAAACCCAACAGACTTTCCTGTTGGACACCAAACTCCACTCAGACCAAGAACATGTCAAATATTTACAGCTTGTGTCTCCAGATTTGAACAGGGCTCAAACTGCTTTACTGCAGCTTTGCTGAAAGCAGTGCATTTAAATGAGAAACAAACCTCAGCTGACCCTTCCTGAGTCACACTCTTTTTGCTCTGTGCTCTAAAAACAGTTGAGCAAACTTTGTACCTCAGTCAAGGTTCTCCTTTCCTGTATAAGTGACATATAGTCGAATCTCGTGTTAGCTAATATTGCAAAATGCTAGCTAACTGGATAGCTAATGATTGACGCAGACTAGCTGGTTAGTTAGCAATTGTTTTGCTCACATGAGATAACTTAAGATGTGAATATATGTCACTTTTACAGATCCCCAGAAATGCATTTTAACCATCTCTGAAATGTTATTCTCTTTTTACAGGCCTAGCACATATCAGGAAACAGGAAGGGAGAAACTGACCAAGGCACCAAGATGGCTCAACTGTTATTGAAGCACAGAGAAAAAAGGGGCAGGTAGGACCTTTTAATTTAGTTGCTAGGTAACCTATTTAATAAACGTGTTATGTGGGTATGCGCCCTATATGTCAAATACAACATTTAATGGACATTGTCATGGCTTTAAATACATTTTACATATTGACTTCCACATGTAACACATGCTCATTAAACCCAAATAAACACTGCAGATGTACGGACCTTAGTAGCCTGTTTGCATGTATTGGTATGGAGAGAAACAATGTTCTTTATTAATTAAACACAGTTATACCTCAGAGGTTTGAGGTGTGACAAATAATCCAAGACCCAAGGCTAAAAAAAAAAACCCAAAATAAACCACGCTATTATCAGGTTCCATTTTAAGTGATTGCAAGGTAACCTATAATAACTACCTCAGTACCCATATAGGCTGTTAAGACTACACCAACCAATCAAATAGTGTTTACATACTGTTCGTTATAGCTTCCAGACAATGTACACTGCATAGACGAGACATAATGGACATTGAGCTCACTATATGTGAGAGCTGTATTCAAAATATTGGAATAAACTATATGATTTCAAGCGAAGGAAGTAAGGGAATAATAAAGCTTCTCTTTCTGCCATCTCATCATAATGATTTACAGTGTACTCTATGCAAACATGTTATCTTTTCATTTCTCATAGTGAAACAAACAGCCACTAAACCCTCCCTTTGCTTTGCTCGGGTCCCTTAAAAAAGCAGATTTGAAAAATGTGAGGCTGCAAGCTAGCCTGCTTCTCACTAGTAGCTGACACGGGCATTTATAACCTTAAAAATGACTTCTGGGTACCAGGTATCCAATTATTCCTTACCCAGGAAGCAGTGCTAAATGGAGCACTGCAATGATTTACTCGCAACCTCTCCTTTTATTAAAACACTTTGTCTTATTGTTTTATTGATTTACAATCCGTCCTACTTTTTTGGCATCTGAAAACAATCAAGGCACAGGGCAGCAGAATGTTTGGACATTAATCGTTAAAAGACAGTGTTTTATTCCTGGCCTGGGGTTTGCTGCACCAGCTGCTGTGCATTCTGGTAAGAGGCAGTGATTTATGACCCGGCAGCAATAACGATGAGGCGTGCTCATTAACATATCGACAGGCTCCAAGATGGATCATCAGCATTGATTATTTCATGGCCTGTTGATGCCATTTGTTAAGAGAGAGGAGAGAGAGAAAGGGGGAGTGGGAAAGTAGGGAGAAGAGGAGGAGGGAAGTGATGGGCTGGCTTAGAAGGTGTGAGGATTTCTCGCTTGAATCCTTGCAGCACGGGGGAGAAAGACAAAACCCTGACTCCTTCAATCACCACAGCCATCACTCTACTGTCAGAGGGAAAAATCAATGATTGACAGCATTTAACCAGTCCTCAGCACTTCGCAGATCCATACAGAAGAAAGGTGCTCGGTAGGGAGGGCCATACAGATCTGTCTTTACGCATGCTGTAAAACATTACTTCACAGCGAGAATTACAATATCAATCAGTCAATGCCATTCTCTATTCAAACAGGGGGAGAGCATACAGTAGGTGTCATTCCTGTTCAGTATGCTACATGACAGAAAAGTCTTACTGTTAGTGAAAAGCTATGGCAAGTAAAAATGGTGACTAATAGTCATACAATTGTTATATAAAACTAGCCTATTGTTTACAAGATAATAAAGTATGAAACAAGTTTCATCACAGGCTACATTAAACTCAGTTTCCAAGACACTTGGAGATGATGAGCATTTTCTTTTCTTTTCACAAATCAAAATGGTGGCATAAATTTTACAGTCAATGTAAACATGTGAAATTAAGGTCCACATAGATAGCTATTTTAAACTAATCAGTCAGGTAAGCATGAAGTGGCAAGTGATGGAAAAATATCAGATCTCTCATATACCATGTCTGAGCTTGTAATGCATGTGTTGTAATGCAACAAAGCCTCTAATGAGCCAATTCACCACTTTTTTCTTTCTTTCTTTTGTTTCATTTGATACCCATCATGTGAATGGAAGCATTCCTGAAATAACCCTTCATTTTGGCACGCTAAACTGCCAACTCCGTCAAATACACGGTGCTACAGTTGTCATGATACCAGAATTTTAAATTTATTTGCAATACTAGTATAAAAAAAATGATAGTTGATACCTTTTTTGATACCAGCGCAAAAAGAAAAAAAAAGAAGCTAATTAAGATCCTGCACTCAAGTCACTGGACGTTGTCTTCTGGTGTTTTGCTATGCTGGAAAACAAATTTCAGGCAGGGCAATAATAACTGAACAGAGCTGAGGTCCTGGATGAACATCTAGATATTTTTTTTGTATATATCAGTACTTGAATATAATGAATTTTTAGTACTGCATTGTTAAAAACAAAAAACAAAAAACAGAATCAGTATCAATACTTTGATACCTTTGACAGCCTCACACCAAACTAGACAAGGTGCTGCAGGAGTGGGTCAATCATACATTGCATTAAATAATTAAAGAATGTTTGCAGTGATTGGCTGCAAGCAAAACAATCAAAACAAATCTTTTTTTTCTATATCTGGGTACCAAGAGGATCAAATTCAGGTGTTAGAAGAAGAAGTTTCAATACTACTTGGTAGTGGGTTATTTCGGTTGATATCTGAGTACCAATACCCAGCACCTAGTCTCAGTGGGAAAACACTAAATAAGCACATAATGGTACAAAGTTTGGGTGTACTCTATGTGATTTGTTAACAGAGATGAGCGTCTTTGATATAAAAGAAAATCAATGATTTGTGTACATGTTCCATTATTTTCCTATTTCATTCCTGTTTCCCCTCGTTCGGTTAATAGAACGAAAAAAAAAATGCCAGTGTTAGCTTCTAGCCTGTAGCAACTAGCAAACAAACAGCATTGAACATGAGTTACTGTATATGTGAAAGTCATCAAAAATAGTCTAAGTAAAACTACAAATGCACAACTTTGTCAATATAGTAGTGTAGATTTCCACCTCTCTGACAGGAGCAAGGATGAAACTCTCCCCTCTTTCCTCCAGCCTGAGCAGTGCTGTCATTACTATGATAGAGTTGCCATGGTGACAGGTGCTAATTGATGGGCCTATCATTCATTATTGAGTGACAGCCACCCTAGTGCTGGCCCTGACTGGCATTCTTCAGCACGGCTGTCACAGGAGGGACTCAAAGCAGCTGTAACCTTCCTGCGGAGGTGAGTCACAAACACATAATCACACATGCACAAAAACATTCACACACACACACACACACACACACAGACCACACAGGAACAAAGAACAAGACAATGTACAGACTTGCACAGGCATGCCCAAAGCCACACGTATAGTCTACAAAAGCCTTCTACACACACCAGGCCACAAACACACACTTACACAGTACACACTCACTCAATCAGTCTCAACGACATGCGATTGACACATATTGACCGTCTAATCTTTGTCAGGGTCTGTGGAAGTGTGAAAGCACACACACATACACACTTTTCCTGACTCAACATTATCAACAGTATGATACGTCTCTAACACTAGGTATTGTTCTGGGGACTAGTTTCCCTGTTAAATAAAATGAAGTTTTAATTCTGACTAGTCTAGAGTAAGAAAACACTCAGGAAACAGTTAAAATTTAGCACAATTTATTAATCAATAGGATTAAACTTTGTCTGAAAAATATTGCATGTATTAAGAGCCATTTGAAGCCATGAATCACATTCTTCAGTGACCAAATAGCATTTTAAATGCTGTTTAAATGTGAGGCACTTTGCGGCATGCTTTATGAACATTGCACATTATCCTACTAAAGTTGACAACACCCCACCAAATTATTTATCTTTTCAGACTAAGGAGGATCACAGCATCTAAAGCTAACGTTAGCTGCCACACAGTGCCACACACCAGTAGCCTGCTCTCCTTGCAGGTTAAGGTCCATAAACCTGTCCATATGCTATTCTGACACAGCATGCACACAACCTTATTTCAATTTTCAAGATCAAAATGCTGAAATGCGTGGTGCTTTTCAAGGATGTCATTGTCCCACACTGCTGATTACAACATCCAGGCCATACAGGCATTAGCGAGGGGAGAGGTGGGCTGCTGTGACCATCTGCTGGTGCTTCAGCCCCGGCTACTGGAAGGCGGCTGCGTCACATCTTAGAGGCAACAGTTAACCACCGTTGTACATGAATAAATTATTAATATATTGTTTAACTAATGAATATTTCTGGTGCTGACTAATGATGGTAGCAATGTTTAATTGTTCTGAATTTCTGTTTGTACCCAGGTATGAAAAAGTATAAGGCAGCAAGGAAAAGTAATAGCATCTGCCTTAATTGATTGGTCAACTAATCGCGCACATCCAAAACAGAAGTACGAATACCAGGCTTCTTCGTTTTCTTGACATTGTGGCAACATGTGAACTGAAGCAGTCTGCCCCAATCTCTTCTCTTCACAGGTTAAATAAATTAAAAGCCACGAGGAAAGAGAGTCAGTCAATTAAGTCACTAAGGGCCTGGCCTTCAGGTGTCCTTGGAGGACAGGAAGAGGGAGCAGTGCAGTTGTATTACTGTGCGTTGATGTGTGTGTGTGTGTGTGTGTGTGGAGGGCAGTGTCTCCCCTCCTTTGACAGTGGGGGCTTGCCCTGCCTCTTGTACTGTAAAGACGAGGGCTTTAAATTGCTTCCGTCACCGGGCCCTGAGTAATGAGTGTGATTCTAATCGCAGTTCCTGGGGCCATCGACATTAGTCTTAATCTGAGCGGGGTGCTCCAACACCACTGACAAGTAATGCAGAGCAGGTAGGGGCGTAATGAGAAGACGCACGCACACACACGCACGGATGCACATTCACAGGTTACCCCACCCAAGATGCAGAGGAAGGCTTTTGTAATAAGAACACAGTTACTAGAACCTCTCTCCCATCTTTCTCCTCTAGGGCTGGTTAGGTATGCAGGGGCTGTGAAAAATGGCTGAAGCCTCCTACACACCACGAGTACACACTACTGCAGGGAGATTTGGGTCTTTGGGCATACACAGATGAAAAGCCAATTCAGATTTTAGGCTGGTGTTATTTAATAATAAAAACTGCAGTACAAATATTGAAAAGCTGCACTGTAGAACTGTTAAATTATACATGTGGTATGCTTGGAAGAAAAGGGAAATATATCCAAACTATTTCATTTTAGGCGTTTTCAGAAACAATAAGTCAAGTAAATCAAGTTTTCATCAAGTTTTGACACAAAAATGTGCAAAAAAATGTGAGTACGCAGTGTGTTTTTATGCTTAGGATAAATACAATAGTGGGTTTATTGTTCTTTGTGGGCACTAAATTCCTCCAGCCTCTGCATGCTGTCACAGTTGTTCATATGCACAGTGAACAAACAGGTAGCGAGGCTGAGAGTCCACTGGCACTGGGTTAGTGGAGGGCTAAATTGCTGTGGGGCTGTGAGTGGCTGCATAGCCGAGCAGGTCGTTCCTCTCTGTCTCTCTGTGTTTGCCTGTGTTAAACTCCCTCCTCTGCCCTCATCCATCCTCTCATCCAGTCTCCAGCTCTGTCCATCTATCAATCCCAGCACTTTGTCAGAGCCCACTCCATCCTCACTGCTGCAATAACAAAGGAGAGAGGGCTGGGGAGAGAAAGAGCGTGTGTGTGAAAGAGAGGTGTACGCAATAAACCAAGAGACGGATTCAGAGGGGGCAGAGGAGGAAAAGAGGGGAGGGCGGTCGTGCCTCTGCCGTCGGCCACTGCCTCCAAGCCCCCCTTGTCACTAGGGAGCTTTTCACCTCCCATCTGCATCGGTGCTGATCTGCTGACAGAGGCCCTGACATGCGTCGCCTTCTATTGCACAGGCAAGCAGAAACACTAATGCCGCACCCCACCCTACCTAGACCACTCACCTCCACTCAGACAGCCTGAGACAGGCAGCTGGCAAAGAGGAGCTGGGAGGTGGCAGGAGCTGAATGGGTGACAGAGGTGAGGACAGGTAGCATAGGAAGAAGAAAGAGGAACTCAGGAGGGATGGTGGAGAGGATAAACAGTGGGAGGAAAGTAGAAAAGCAGAAAACACAGGAGCAGAGGCTGGGGAATATGAGTGAAAGTTGTCAACAGTGGAGTTATAAAATAACTTAAGAGCGGACTTAGTTCTAGATGTTGTTGGAGAGAAAACTAAAAGCAGGTAGAGGTGGAAGGACTCAATATTCCTGCAGTCCAGTAGGAAAGTGGCTCAGTTTGTTTTTTTCTTTGCTGCGCATCGATAGAAATCACAGGGAGAAAATGTCTCCTTAATTAAGGCTTGATCAGCTGCATGTCAGTGGTGGTTTGGAGGCCGAGCAGAGTTGCAGAGCCTCACTGACCGAACCACTCAGTCTAGTTGAGACGCAAATGAGAAGTGGTTGCTTACTCTCCATCACCAACAGCACAAATGTAAAACAACTCATGACTATAATAATATAATACAGTCATTGGAAGTGTAAGAAATAGGAACATGCTGATCATGTGTTTTGCCTCTGATCCAAGTCTGTGTAATATTGAGTACATGCCGATATAGTTGAATAAGTAGAATTTTTTTTTCCTCAGCTGCACAATGCACTAAGACGAGAATTACCTATATTAAAATTAGCAAAGCCATGTTAATTTGCCTCACAGCTGCTTGGCTACATTAAGAAAATGTATCCTGCATTACAAATTTTTATATTTTTTTATGTTGTTTTCCTATATTACAGCTTTTTGATGATGTTTTCCTCTAAACTGGTAATAAAGTAGAGATGCACCAATCCAGTTTATTCAGTTCTGTTCTGATTCCAGTACCTAAATTTGGAAGTAGATGAATTTGATGGTCTGTGTTTGGGTTCACATCCAGTCTGATTTTCACCATCTGGAAAGCTTGGTTAGCTTTCCTCAGAGGCTGGAGGTTGGCTGAAGTTCCGTTGTTGACGTGTGGGAGAGGAAATAAAAAGAAACTGTTGCTGCTGGTCACTGCGCTAACGTCACATCTCCATGTCCCATTTATTATTTTTCTTACAGGACCTGACCAGTGAGGTGAACCCAAGTTGCTGAGTTCACTGGTGCCGCATTTGTTTTCGGTTGGGCCGCTGTTATTGTGTTTTATCAATCGTGTCATTATTATTTGTGCTGTTGTTTTCTTAGCTTAGCTTCCTCAGTATAGCTAGGTGCGACTCAAACCCCGGCTGCTACAGAGGACTCATGGCTTCAGTACATGGGACGTATACTCTACCAACTGCTACCTGGCCACCAGTTATGTAGGATTCTGGCTTGTGATGTTCTCATGTGCAAGTAGTGCTGGGAGATGGCCCTCCTTTGCCATCTTGCATTGCTGAGAGATTTTGTTAACTTTGCTCTCTTATGTTCCAAAATACAAATGTTACTTTTTGTTAGTGTTTATTCTCAACATCGTGGTTTAAGTTGATAATTGTCAGTTTTGTGCTGGTTTATAGTTTTAACAATGAGTGAGGTGCCTGGCATGTTTCTTCACTCCACCTGTATTTTCCAGCGGTGTGTTGAGATCCACTGTGAGCAATGTAGAGATAACGTGAAGCTGCTTCCTGCCTCTGAATGCATTTCGCATAACACAATATTTATACTTAATACAGAAAAAGACACTGGAATTTGGATCCGTGCGCAGATCTGTGACATTAGTTTTATATCCAATAACTGAGTTGCATCAGTATATTGTAGATACCAGTATTAGCTTGGATCAGTCCCATTTCTAGTGTAAAGCCCTGTAGTGTTTTGTTTAATATCAATGGAAAGAGGACTGTCACAGTGGATCTAATGTGGAAGGAAGCATTGGACAGGACTCGGTCAGCCCCAGAAATTAAAATGCAGACTGAATTAAACAACAGGACTTTATAGACACATGGTACACCTGAGAAAGGCCACTGAAGTAGGCAAAAATAGCTTTTGTTGTTGTGTTTTTTTTTTTTAACTCCACAAAGCTAATCTCTCAATGCCCACTGATGTATAATTAACTGAAATTGCTGGGTGCTGTAAGATCACAGGTGTTGTTCTAGTGTTGTATTGAAGCTTAATGGGCATATTTGACAGCTGCAGTACATGATGCAAACAAACAAATGACTGGAAACCAATCTTAATACAACAAATACAATTGTTTGTATTGTTTGTATGGATCCCAGTTCTGGAGATTGGCTCAGGACATCCTAAAGTAAGAAAGTTAAGTGTTAAATGACTCAATCAAATCATCTATCTAAATGTCTGTAGGAAAATACAACCTTCTCTAAACTAAGCTAAAAATTACAGATTTTGTATTGAACTCCTGCTCATTTCATCACTTAGGAACATGCATAGAAGTTCAGAATTCAACTCATGCAGCAAAGTCAGTATGTGTGGTTCTAATTCATTCAAACACTGAGGTCTAATTTTGGTTTTACAGGGTGTTACTGTTAATGAAAACAGCATCGTAGAGACCATGCACGGTGAGGAATGATCAAACTTGAGTCTGTGCATCTTCAAAGGCAGAATCTGACCATGCTGATGATGCTGTAATAGCTGATCAAAGGGGAGTTAAAACACAAGTTTACAGTAACTAAGATTACTTGTAACATACAGATAAGGGAATATGTTTAATGTAGACATGACGCTGAATGTGTCTGCAAAAATGAATAAAGGCTAAAGGAAATGAAAAGGTCAGATGGCACTACATGGTACTGATACATTAAAAAAACACACCCTTTTGTACTGCAGGGAACATTACTCACTTTCAGAAACTAACCAGTTCTGCTGATTTTAGCCTCCTAACAGTGCACACACTAAAACAAAGCAAGCAAGTCTCTCCTTCGCTTCTGTCCTGACGCAGTTTCCAATCAGCCGACACTAATTAGACAGCAATAAACTGTTATTAATCGGCTGGACAGCATACAACGAGCCAGATATAAATGGTGGCTGTCAAGGCCTTATTCAGGAACCAAATGAGTATTCTCAGTTCACTGCCTGTGTGAAGCATCACCACCTATGTCCTCTAACAAATGTTCACTATTCACCGTACTGTTAATAGTGTTGGTCCCCACACACACACACACACACACTGTGGCTGTAATATGCGGTCTCTGAATGTAATGTCATTGTGAACGGTGCATGTGTCCAGAGTCTTTCAGAGTAGAAATGGGACAGAGCTTATCCTCTGGTATCAGGCAAAATATCGACATATGGCAATTACTGGGTATCAATTGTTGACTCTGTGTTTGCTATGTGTGTCCTATTTGTAAACACCAAATTAAAGTACTGCAAATTGAGAGCTGAGTAACACTTTTTACTTATGCTCTGCATTTAAACGTAATGACACAGTTGGAGTGAAGAAAAGGAAACTAGCACATAAATACATTACAAAGAGTAACATTTGCATTTTGGAACATAAACACTTCAGTCATCTGACTTTAGCGTAGTTTTATTGCCTTAAACTAACAAAATAGTTTTTGTGCCTAAGCCTAACCAAACTGCAACCATTTTATAAAGTAAACCACATGTGTTATGTCACATAAGATATGTCACGTGTCTTACATAACAATCGACCAATTCTGTCGTTTAGGTAGGAGGATTGTGTGCTCCTACTACTACACACTACTACTACTAACAATAACAACAATAATAACAATAATAATAATAATGATAACAGTAATAATAATAATAAGAGGAAGACTCCTAATAATCCCAATAAATATTATAAACATCTAGAAAAAAGAGCATCAGTATAGTATTGGTATCTGTATCCAAATTCAGATATCAGAATTGGATTGGAACTGAAAAAGAAAGTGGATCGGTACATCTCTATTTCAGAGGACACGGAAAGCAAAACCATCACATTCACAGCTTTACAGGCATGGACAAAAGATCCTACTATTAATCAGCGCGCCAAAACAAGTGTCTCATAATTATCCTCCTTCTTCCTCTGTCTGGGCAGCGTGGGCTGAGCATCCTCTTTGAGACCTCTCCCAGTCCAGCTCGCAGATAACAGGCCTAATAAATGAGAGCCCTATTTACAAAGTCAGCTCCACTTTAGCCAATCTGCGCCTGGAGAGAGCAGTTAGGGCCAGAGAAATGAAAATGTGTATCGACAGAAAGGCGCGGGACAAGCTCCTCTAAGGCAGCCAAGACAATCTATTAAGGCCATGTTTTTCAACGTCTTGATTTCTACCAGTTTATCAGGTCTGCGGATAGCCTCACAAGAGGGGCATTTATGATGGAATGTGATTGGATTACACTGAGCACTAACCATGCGTGATTGGTTTAGCTGAAAAATATTAAATTCCTGTCTAAATGGACTGGGGGTCGATATTATGTCTTCTGCTCTGGAAGACAGGGTAAAGGGGGGGTTGAAGTTAGGGGATTTGATATTTTATCACTCATTTCATGCTTTAGTGCAGCATGGAGACTGACACTAATGCATTGGAAGGACGTGGTGCTGACAGCACACCAACATATTCATGTCCGATCACCCCTGGCTCAAGAATCTTCCGGACTGAGAATAATCCATTCTGAAAAGATGAAGTGGAAGTGGGTGTGTTCAGCTGTTCTTCTCATAAGTGGTTTTGTGGAGAAAAATGAAGTCATGGCCAAAAGGATCGGAAATGACAATGAAACCGGAGGAGAAGGGGGGGAAAAACTGCATGGGCGTGGGATTTCTTTACTGTTAAGGACTACACATTCAGAAAATGTGGAAAACAAAAACAACACCTAATGTGGAATGGAAGGAGGGAGATAAAGAGAGAAAAGAGGAGAAATCCCTGAATAAATTCAAACTTTGTGTCCTGTGAAGAGCAAATATGAAAAAAAGGCTTAGGAGTAATGAAAGATTGTTTATGTATTCTGGCATGAAATGGGGCGGTGTTGTGAGGGCGGCAGGCGCGAGGAGACGGATGGACGGGAGTGACAGGCCGGTATTCATCCTGCACGCCCCAGCGGCCGGACTGCTACTGGCGCTCGACAGAGCAATAAATCACCAGCTCTCCAGTCTGTACCTACAGCTTATTACATCCAAGATGACAAATAAATAATAATCCCTGTCACGCCAGGCCTTTGCTCAAGGATTGAGCCAGAAACCTTTTGCTCATCACTCCTGATCTTAAGTGAAAACACTAGAACAAGGGAATTGAAGGCCATGCTTTACTGAGCTTATGAAAGTTGGAGTGAAAGAGAGAGGGGGAATAAAGGAAAGGGAGACAAAAATGAAGGGAGGCTCGGAGAATGATGCTGCCACTACAAAGCCTTTCTGGGTGTGAAGGGAAATGATCCAGTAAAGAGGGGGAGAGAAAGTGAAAGTGGGAGGGAAGGAGGGGGGTAGGAGGAGAATTGCCCTTGTGCTCTGCAGGATGAGTGTCGCTCATTCAGTTGAATAGGGCTCTGGAGGATAAAGTAAATCAAAAGCCTTCATCACTAAACAGGACCAGCGAATTGGCCGCAAACAGCATTTGCTATTACTGTTGGAACAGCTTACCATAGCCATTACAATCCTCACCAGTTGTTAGAATTCAAATCATGAGATACCTCTTATTGCTGCTATTGTGATGTACAATTAAGATGAGAGTTTAATTAAAAAGCACATGTTGACAATGAAGAAAACAATAAGTAGGCAGGCAAGTAAGCAAATGACCTTGATACAGACTCTGTCATGAATGGCTGAGAGCTCTCTAAGTATGGTAAAAAACTATGACTAAAAATACTTAACAAATTCCCACCTTTTTTGTTACAAACATGTTACTAGATATTACCTCCACTTACATGGTCCCTAATATTCCACAAATCAGAATACAGCCCGATCAGAATAAAAGTGCACACCTACATCAGGAAATACTTTGATTTGATCGAGTCTGATCGGAATTTTAATCTGATTGAGAGGTGTTACCCATTCATGAGCAAAATGATAACCAAGTAAAGCTTATTCCGATCTTTTTTCTCTGGTTGGACTAAAAACATTCTTTCTATGCATGTCTGCCCTGTGTGGAGTTATGTGATGTTGCATGAACGAGTTTTTGGGAGGGAAAGAACCATGGCGGTAGCAAAACAAAACTGGTCAGTAATGGACACAGCGTTTCTGATAGAAACCTTAAAAGATTTAAATACACTAATATTGTTTTGAGGATACGATGTGGGTCCATCTTGAAAATTATCATCCAGAAACACTTCTTCTTTGTTTACTGGCGGTTGGCATACCAGAACCACTTCCTCTTCATCTGTTATATTTCCAGCAGATAAAACGCTTCACAGTCGGCAGAACCAGTTTTCGCATGACTTGGGCAGTAGAAAGGTATTATGGCATACCACGGTACTAAGAAATCCCCGTGGTATAATTTTTAATACTTCAAAACACCAACGCTCCTCTTTCTATTACACTGATATAGAGATGCTGTATTGTAGTCTGTTGCCATCAGAGGTCAGTCTCTATGCTCGTGGACAAGGCAGTGCAGCTGAGCTAAGAAATGTGGCATCTGGGCGATAAAATTACAGGACTAACAAGTAAAAAAGAAAAGAAAGGAAAATGCGCCTGCCTCTGCTTTGGAGTATTTTGAATTTATCATGGATGATAAAGGCAAGGCAAGGCAATTTTATTTGTATAGCACCATTCATACACAAGGCAATTCAAGGTGCTTTACAAGAACTTAAAATATAACATATAAGGAACATTAAAATTGCATTTGAGATCATTAAAAACAAAGGCTAAAAGGAAGACAATAAATAGGTAAGATAACAACCACTGCAGACTGCTGATTGTTCAGTAACTTTCATGAGTGTGAGATGTGGGAGACTTATTATGGTCTACGGTGGCAGAGAGCGATGGTGAATGTGCAATGAGTGCAGGAAAAGGTGAGCAGTGAAGCTGTGGGTCCTGCAGTATAGCAATGGTGCAAAATGTACAGTGCTGGTTTTGAGTTTGTCAGTGAATCCAGCTTCTCAAGCCTCTGAGTGTGAATTGTTTCCCAACTGTTAGAATAGCACTGCTATGATGATCAGCTTTACCTACATTGAGGGAGTAGTCTGCTATTTACAGTGGAGTAAAGTCCAGTTGAGCAATTTTACACACATTTTACACAAATACCATCATAATACTGTATACCCTGATAAAATGCCAGGAAGGTAAGGAGGTATGAAAAAATAGTTAACACCCAAGCCTATTTCGCATGTCAAAAAAGTTTTGGGGCATGTAAACAAACATGATTTATCAGATAACTTTATTTAACAATCATGTAAACAGTTAATTTGGAATTTGGAGTCAGAATGATTTCAATCAGATTTAAGAAATATTGGCAATGTAAATGTAGCTATTTTGTAACGATACACTGGTTAACTGTATAGGAGCACATTTATGTTACATTTCATACTAAAAAATAGTTTCTTCAAAAGAGAATAGTCTGAATAGACTCTTCAGGCTGAGTGTTCAATACCTCCAACCACCACCCCTTTAAAAAACAAGCCCACTGTCTTAAACAAGAGACAATTTACTTAGTGCTGTCCCACCATAAAAATTAAAAGCCTTCAACAACAACAAATGAAACAGCACTGGGGTATTGTAAATCAGGTACGTCACTTTCACCAGCTCACCCAGCCTGGCAGAGTCTACACTGTGTGTGTATATGTGTTTCTGTGCACATGGGAGTGTGTGTTGGGAGTGTGTATTACTCTACAAAGGAAATAGGGGCCTCTGATTAAAGAGTGCACTGTCATAAAGGTTACTGAATTGCAAATGGTCCTCTCCATCTTCCTTGTAATGGAGACTGGTTAAGAGGGAGGAAGAGAGCAAGTGTGTGTGTGTGTGAGAGAGAGAGGTGCAACCATGATAGGAATATAAACATCGTAGCCAGTCCCCCAGTCTCAGACTAAGTCCCAGTCCCTTCACAACCGCCACAAGAGACATTAATCACTGGATCACCAAGCCATGCTTAATTGCGAGTTGTATATCACGGTGCATACAGTGGCTAAAGGGGGAAGGAAACTCATTATTTCGGTTTGCTGGATGCAGGGCTGGGTGCGCCTCATCTGGACTCCACCACCTCACCCTCTCTGTCACAGTACACCCTGGGACCAAGCTCAACGTGACAAGGAAAAATGGAGTATGCAGTCACCTCCTAATTAATATAGCTCTGCCACTATTGTTGTACCACTAAGGACATTCAGGACTGATCATAAACGTACTCAACCGATCACACACGGGCACATCAGTGGCGGCTGGGGGTGACGCAGCGTGACTGACGTATGAGGAATCATTCTATTAGCCACCTACGTGCAATTTTTTTGCTTATCACCTATGGCAGAGGCATCACATCTCTCTGACTTATAAGTGGTAGTGTTTGCACTGTCAATAGCGGGAGGCCACATTAAAGTCAAGGTCGCAAAGGCTTGCGAGAGAGGCTTTTTCAGCTAAAAGAAAAATGGAACCAACTCCCAGTCGGCCACTTTTATTTAGATTTCTGCTAGTGCTTCTGTAGGCAATATGCTAATGAGAGGGACTTGATAAATGACTCGTAATATTTCCCAGACATTTTGCTTTCCCTCAGAAGTTTGCCAATCTGATGTAGCTTGAAGATAATAAGGCACACTCCGTCATTATATCAATTTTTGTTACCCAGATATTTCAGCCCATGTTAGTAATGATGAGCAAAAAGCAAACGAACCAAGGGCAGAGCCTGGCACCATTGATCAAACACTGTCATTTAAGCACCACTAATCCCACAGACACAGAGAGGGACACACACATGCACACGCAGACATAAACCCACACAATGTATGCACAAATCTGTGCATGCATGCATACACATGCATGAATGCACCAAAACACATGCACAAGTGCACATGGAGAAACACACAGGCAAAGAAACAAAACGTAATGGGGTGTGATTATGGAAAATTATATTCAGCATGTATACTGGGTTGAATAGAGACATTTCAATATCTCCAAGAAATACATCATTGGTTTATATGTTTCCTTAGCAAGCAAAATATACAGTATCTCATCTTAATGACTTCCAATGACATTAAGTCTGTTCAGATCTAGTTAATAGTCCATAAATAGGCTATTATTCAAGACTGCCAGGGCTTCGGACTCATACATGATATGTGTTTGCTGTATATTGCACGCAGTTTGGGAATAAGCTGTGAAGTTTAATGAATGCACGCCCCATTTTAATGAACACTGTATTGTCATGTTCAAGGCAGTTTTTGACAAAGTGAATATATTTCTTATACTTATAGTCTCATGTTCTTTTCAAAGGAGCCTCTAGTTAGGCAGTCGACACTACAAAGTAGACAAGCTCCACTGTGTTTACAATAATTAGAAAACAGCACGGAATTAAAAGTGGTCCAATATCTCAATTTGGATATAATCTGCCAATAGTAATACCATCACAGTACTAGTAGTAGTAGTAGTAGTAGTAGTAGGTTAGCCTACATGAAGCTGAAACTGAACTTCAGTCTGGAAAGCTTGTGTAGTTTGTGTTATGTAACTTGTGCAATGGCTTCCTTCAACCATTGTAGGGCGCTGCAGGATTCTGGCTTGTGACATTCACACGTGCAGGTGATAGGCTGAGAGACGGCCCTAATTAGCATGATTTCACACAATCGATGCATGGTAATTGGTAATAGTTGGTAATGATCATATTTGTTTATATTACATGCAAACGCACTAAAATGCACTTTAATGTACTTGGCAGCTCTCATTTCACAATGTTTAGTATAGTGTTGACACATAAAAAATGTGGCATTGTGGGATTCAAATCAAAATGCAGATTGTGACGTGAGTCCGATAACCAATGATTGCATTACATTACTATTGGGCCCTGATACCAACAGTGGATCGGATCAGTCCCATCTCCTCTGGAATATCTGATGTTTACTCACATCCCCATCTCAACTACCTTTAGAGATGGTCAAGAAAATCTTCACACCAATGAACTCGACTGTGATCACATGATCAGGACTTCCTGACTCCAAGAATGTCTGACCCCTCCCCAAGTTTAGCTCTTTTCTCTGGGTTGTAAAACTCTGTGACCTGGGGGGGAGGAGGATAAAGGGTCAAGCAACTGCTTCATGGTTAAGCAAGAGGTGAGGGACAGGTTTCGTGCAGATTGTAAAAAAAAAAGTGAGGGCCAAAATGCCTGAGAAGTAGTCACTGAGGGGTCAAAGTGCACCCAGAGTTCACTGGGCTGGCAAAGGAGACAGAGGGGAGGAGTGAAACAGACACAAAGGAGAAACAACAAAGAATGCAAAACTGACACAGAGGGCTTCCTTCACCTCAGTTTTCCTCCAATTAGGGATGCTGGAATGGGAGGAGGTGAGGATAAGATTAAAAAGAATGAGGTGGAAGTTTTTGCCCCCCTGCCACACATGCTCTTTGATCTGCACAGACAGATATCCTGTTGTTGAGACCATGCTGTCCATTGCTAACTATATGTGGACTAAACAAACTCCAAGCCCAGGCAGCTCTGCAGCAGCTTACAACAGCATGTTTTCTCCAGAGATCCAGCATATTCATAACAGCCTGTCAACACTTGTCAAATGAAATTGACCGGAGGCAACCTCAAACACAAAGTCAGAAATCAAACATAATGGATTTTAAGTAAAAAGAGGTTGAGGAAAATAAGATCAAGAACAAGAAAAATGCAATCCAACCCAAGGAGGCTTGAGTACACATTCCCAGTAACCAACAACAAGGTTATTTCAACATAACAAAACATTTTGCTCTCTGAGAAAATTATCTAAATGCACAAGCATAGCCAAAGAGGTGGAAAAGTGCAGTAAAATAGGGTGCCACTTTGTGCATGATTCATACCCTCTCTTTATCCCCAAAAGTATGCAAAAACTCAAGAAAAACAGTTATTCTGAGGAAAACACTTTTCTGGTAGCACTCAAACTACAAGACAGCCTACGAAAATATAAAACACACTGAAACAATTGATTGAGGTCTTTGGATAGTGATTAAATAGTGATGCACTAACTCTTTCACAGCAAGGGGGCGCAAAGGCAACAAATTAAAACCTGTAGGGTAAAAACTGAAAACTTGTCTGGCATGGAGGGATGGGATGGATTTCTGTAGAAAGGAGTTGCAATATGAATCTAAGACAATAACTTCTGCCCATGAAGGTCGACTTAACCATTAGACAGTGAGATGAGCCTTTAGTCAGCTGAGTTTTCATGTATTAGTTAGTCGTGGAAAAGGCACCTCAAACTCCATTTTTTGGAGCTGAGCCTTACCTTTAGGCATGGGACAAAACTATCAGGGGACTGTTGCAATACAATTCTTTTCTCTTGTAACACGGAATTCAGTAGCAATATGGAGTACTTGCACTTAACTTAACCGGGAAGCGTCGGTATTTGCTTATACCGCTCACACATGTGGCTTTGACCACCAGGATGCTGTGTCTGCCGCTCCCTGGGGGACCCAGCAGAGAATGCTGGTGGGGAGTGTCGCCAGAATGAGCACCAGAACCAGAGCCAGGCGAGCAGGCATATGAAGCCGGCTCAGCAGTCACTGAGGTCCCCAGTGCACTGCTGCTAATTGTCCTGTAGCTGCCACGAGCTAGTTGGGCTCAGTTCACAGTGCTATAAGAGTGGGACACAGCCTCCAAGACTGACAGAGGCCAGTTTCATGGCTGGGAATACAGTACCGAAGTGGTTTACATCGGCTCCAACCAGGACTCTGACTCAAGGACAACAAAGAAATGGTGGGTTTAGGTGAGGGCAGGAGACATCAAGTGGTTGAGGAGTTAGTTTGCAGTGAGTTCATTTGTAAGGGTACATCATATATCGTTTTGATAAGTCTGCAATTATTTGTTTTTGTGAAGATGGAAGTTATTTATTCCAGTGTTTTGAACAACAAGACTTGTGTGAGGTTCTACTATGTTGAAATAAATTAACAAAATGTTCAGTCTCTTTGCTGGTAGTTCCAAAACATTTAGAATAATTCCCACTTTTGCTGTTAGCATTATCAGGTGGCTTGCTTCATGCCCAAAACTATATATTCAAATAATTAAATGTTGGTAAAGTGTCCGGAGCACAACAAAATAATGAGCAAATAAGGAGTGCAGGCAGAGGGCAGGGTCTCTGCAGCTGAGGGGCAGCCCTAGTAAGTGCAACAAAATAATATTAGAAAGGTCAGTTTAAATAGTACAAACATAAATCAGTCTGCAAATATATCTTAAAGACGACATTGCATTCTGTGTTGCCACTATAGTCTAAAAATGAAGATATTTCAGGGTTCGCTTGTGCAGAATGTCAAGTAAAGCTCTGCAGGGGCAATCTTTCAGGCCATTTGCACAGATTTAGGTCCCAGTTCTTAGTAATGCAATTGATAGTTCATCATCTCCCTCCTTTTTAATTAAAGAAGCCACTTAACAAGCTAAGTATATCCCCTGGAACAGGACACAGCAAAGGAAATATCTTTTCAGCATATTATTAAAAGAAATGCATCAACAGAGCAGGAGCACAATGGGTAATTAACAAAGCGCCAAGAAGCCATAAATCCTTCATTAACAAACAATCCTGTCATACAGTGCTGTGGTTGCAAGCAAGGCCTAAATTCCTCACCAGTCAGCCAGGCTTATTTTGTTAACACGAGTGTATGTTAGGAGCCTAGAAGCGAATGTAAACACCATTCTATGAGATCTCGGAGCTGTCACTTACAGGGGAGATCGCCCCTTCTGATTAGAACCAAAGCAATACTGGCTTAGCTGAACTAATATTTGTACGGCCAAGATAAATCACTCAAGCTTTGTTTTACCACATGCTAGTCACTCAGTAGTAATGGACACAGTTATGGCTCTCCGCCTGCCAGGGCTAATGTCCTCCCTGACAAAGAATACTACATGTACAAAGTAATGAGCACGGACACCAGAGCTGATTAACTGGACCTGTTGAGACGACGATAACGCCAGAAATGTACAGCTTAGAAAAAGTAGTGACTTTGTTCATATTATTTTCACTTTTAGATCCAAAAAAACAAAAACTTTTAATGGAACCTTTGCAAAGATGTACAAAAAAAGCCTTCTCTAAAACTCTGCTGTGCCAGTGCAGAGCTGTTGCTGTATTACACCACACTCACAAACTTTGGCAGGTAGTAAATCAGTCAACAGTAAATGCCATCTTTTATCAGATCATAAAATCTGCTTGTAGGCATTTAATTTTCCCCCCTCTTGTTTTAACAGGGAAACAGGCAGCCTAGAGAAACCGTGTTTTGTTTTTATGGAGGTTACAGGAAAAGTAGAGTGTGTGTAAACAGGGCTAAGCCGAGCACTTCTTATGGATTTGTTTTTGCCTGCGAGCGACAACAACACAGGGAAGTGCCACTCTTGTGAAAGCAGGTACGAGTGTTCAACAGATTTTACTTGACAGATGAATAAGGCGAGATCGCAAATGAATGTTTGTTTTGAGACAGTTACTATGCTAATGCTCCACAGCAATATCTATACTGGCATCAAGATGTCTCACAGGAAAACTTCAGACTGAAAATTAGGCTTACAGCTTTGTCACACAGTGTTAGATTAAAGGGACAGTTCACCCCAAAATCAAAATATATTTATTCTTCTCTTACTTGTAGATTGTTTTGGTGTGAGTTGCAGAGTTTTGGAGATATTAGCTCTAGAGATGTCTGCCTTCTCTCCTGTACAATGGAACTAGATGGAACTCGGTTGTGGTGCTCAAAATACGTTTGAAAAATTCAACATCAGCACTATAAAAAAAAATTGAGAAAACTTATAATTTCAAGGCAACTGCTTTAAAGTTTTAAGTTTTGAATCAAACTCAAAACAAAAGTTTTTAAATGAACAAAAAGTTCTACCGACCTATAATCTTTTGTAGAGATAATTTGCTTATCTTCTTTAGATAAACTTGAGTTTTTGAGTTTTAGCACTCCCCCCCCAAGATCTGCCATTATTTGAGTGCTTGAAAATTAACTGGTTGCAGTTTAAAGTATTAAATTATTAAGTATTATTCACTTTTCACTTAAAGTTTAGTCAACAAACTGTGAATACAATTTTGGGGGGTTTCTAAAACTCAAAGATTCAACTGAAGAAGAAAAGTAAAGTAAGCAGTTTCATGTAGGAACCACTTTCTTCCTGCAGTGGAATCTACTGAAAATTCTTGCTTCCTACTTGAAAGAAAGTAGTTCCTACATGAAACCGGTCTAAACAAGGTCTGTGGATTATCTGGAACATCTGGGTCATGATTTCTGGAAAGAGACATTGCTGCAAGCTACAAGCTGAGTGCATTTAGTCCCATTATACTGGAGAGAGGGAAAACGTCTCAATGGCCAATATCTCCAGAACTCAGCAACTCACACCAAAACTATCTAGATGGATAAATAGCACTGCAGGTAAAAGGGAACATACGTATTTTTGATTCTGGGGGTGAACTGTTGCCTTAATGCTCTTATTTAACCCTCATTAGGATACTACAAAATTCAAAATTCAATCTCTCTGTGACCTCGTCTTGCAGACAGTTTACTCAGAGAGTAATGTACCGATAGAGGCATCAGTCAAATTCAGTTGTCAGCCAGCGCTGTACTCCTCCTTGGCCTTAAGGGGCAGTCTTTACTTGCTCCACTTCTATTAAAGGCCTCTGTGTCTGGGGTAAATTGGCTGAGGAGTGGGCCTTGCCCCAGCCACTGCATCACCCTACCCCTTTTACTAAACCCCTCTGGCCTCTCAGAATGGCAGCCCTTATAAACACGATTCACTGTGCTCCCTTTTACACTAGGTGAGGTCAGAAGTTCAGCCCCCAGGTTTTAACAGTTAAGGCCGAGCTGTGAACTTGTGACCTCCTGGAGTGAGTAGGAAGGGGGAAGAGAACAAGAGGGAAGAAAAGAAGAGAGAGAAAGGGGGGGGGGGGGGGGGGGGGGGTCATCTCTCTTCAATGCAGAATGGCTGGATTTACAGCTGCATGCTGACTGCATTGCAAGCACAGCAGAAAACACCTGATAGCATCTCCTTGGGGGAGGAACCGCCCGACCCCTTTGTTGTCTCACTAACAGTCATCCCAGCACCATAAATCATGTTAATTACTTGACTGATGGAATAAATCTTTTAAAAAGTCAGTCTGTGGCACTGAGGCTTGGAACAGGAGGTTCCCGCACCACAGTTCTTGCTTGCTCTGCGTTATCTGTCATCCCATAGTCACTGTGTAATCTGTCCATTTGTTGTTGTCTGAGCGGGACTTTTGAAGACGTGGACGGGCTGAGGGAGGGCTGGGTGTTTGTGACACAGACATCTTCCAGTAATCCATCTTCCTACGGGTGGTCTCTCAGGGTGCATTTCATAAAACAAAGCTAATGTTAAACTCAGGATCAGCAGGATGATGTGTTGAAATGCAACCAATGTGATGTTCTTTATCTAAAGCTAAATAAATTAATAAATAAATCTAAATATGTAACATTTCTGCATAAAAATAAAAAAAAATACTAGACTGAATAATAAAAATACTAGTTGTAGTTTGTTGTTTTGTTGTTATAGTTTGTTAAGTTGTGCACTTACATTTAGGGCCAGACCAATACTGGATTTTTGGGGTCAGTGCTGATATTAAGAAGTAAAACAATCCAATATTGATATATTGGACGATATTCTTTATACATAATATAATAAATGAATATATATATATAATAATATATAATATAATATAGTACACATTTTTCAGTGATCCCTCAAAAGTTGTGACAAAGATAAGTAATTGAGGCACGACATTTTAATATTGAACAAAAAAAATTATTGTCCAAAGAGCTCTGAAACATTAAACTTTCGCAACTATTTTTGACAAGTGTAAATAACTATAAATAAAAACACACAAAGCAAAACATATCTATGTATACTAAACCTAAACCTAAAGAAAAATGATCATATATAAATAAATGCTGCCTGCATTATGTTATGTTGAAAAAAAAACAGTAAACATATTTTTACTTATTATAAATTGAAAATACATAGAAAAACACAAATAAAATAAAATATATATTAAACTTGAGAAAAATGATCAAATGCTGCCAATAAAGCTAAAACTGAAAATAAACAAAACAAATTCATATCATTGCAAATTGGAAATATACGCCAACACTGGGATAGACCAATATAGTTGTGATAGGCCAATATTGGGCCGATATATCGTTCAAGTGATATATTGGTTGGGCTCTACTTACATTATCCCAATTGTTTCTAGCAACCTTCAAATGTAGAGAAATCCCCAATTTATTCACGGTAACAGCATTTCCTGCTAGCCGCCGCTAGCTAGCTGCTAGTTATTACTATGTGCAGGAAAACACAGGATGCATTGGTCAGAGAGTGACGAAGTGATCGTGATCACATGTTATATATTTTGCGAAATTAAAATCATGATGATGTGCTATTTGTCGGGGGCTGTCCCAGGCAAACATGTCTTCTTACATCTGTAAGTACCTCATCATGGTGTTTTAAAAAAAATTGTGATTTGCTTCTGGTTATACACTTGGAATATTGCACTTGGCCATACTGTGATTTCTATAATATTATAAATTAATTGTTCAGCCCTATGGCCTCGTCCATAAACATGATCTCTGCCTGAGTCATGTCAGATAAGATTTTTCATCTGCAGTCGTGGTTGTTTAAAAGTGAAGAAAACAACTCAGATCAGCTCATGTCACTTCATGACATCATCAAACTACGTCTTTTGTTGTAGTTTTAATGTAAGAGAGACTGTGTTTGAGTCGTGAGTCACAGAGACAGAGGAAGTATTTAATCTACGTTAAAATGGTGCTTTTGTCAACACTATTTCAGTCTGATTCTGAGAGAGAGGTTTAAAAGCTAGCTCAGTCTCCAAGCTTTCAGGCTACAGGAAACTATTATTGCATGAAAATGACGATAAAGTTATTTTTGAAAGCCATCTCTTGTGAAAGCATCCATAAATGACATATTTATTTCCTATTGCTACATGCTGCCTGATTACATGGAGCTGCAACAGCCCAACTCAGAGCCACAGAGCAGCATGCCAAAGACATGAAAGGTCATTCACACACAATAACAATCCCTCTAAGAGTGCACTCACAGGCTTGTGGGTAATTACAGTTCTTTCGCTGGAGTGTTTTGTGTTTCGCTTTGCTTGTTCTGTCTCAAAAGCTAACAACCACTCATTATTCACGGTTTGAGTTGGGCTTTTTTTTCCTTCAGCAGGGCAAATTACACACAAGAGTGACAGCTCTCAGAGAAAGACAGGACCAACAGCCTCGCCGGGTTCTGGTAAGTGCAGTCTTAAATCAAGGGGGCAGGGACGCTGACTACAGCCCTGCAGTCTGTTGACTTTGTGGCAAGGGCAGCGAAGGGTTGGAGACATGGATATACTGTACTCTTACAGTGCCTACTACAATAAACTGCCTTCCATAGCAGCCATAAAGTCTCCATGATATACTATTCTGAGATACTTGTCCAACACTTCATATCTTAAAAACTGTGCAATCTATCCTCTGCAGGAGCTTCTGGTCCAAACACATAGAGAGCTGTCCTCATTCTAAGCAGAGGTGGCGCAAGCATACACATTTTTTACTCAGGTAGAAGTACAGATGCTTGTGTAAAAAGACTCTGGTAACAGTGGAAGTACTGATTCAACTACTTTGCTCAAGTAAAAGTGAAAAAGTACAGGCTATGAAATGTAAAAAAAGTAGCCATCTGAGTGACATTTCTACAGCTGTTTCTGTGCAAAGCTAACTGAAGCGTGTCCTTTCTCTGCGGTTGAGTTTCCCTCTCTGTCTGTTTCGTCTCATGTCTTTTATGCTGTTTTTGTCTTGTTACATCGTTTACATCATTTTTCTCTTGTTATGTCTTTTAAGTCATCTTTTTCGTTACATCTTTCACCTTGTTTCTGTCTTATTACGTTCTTGTTACATCATTTTCATCGTCATGCATCTTGTTATGCCTTTTAAAGTAGTTTTTGTCTTGTTATACCATTTTTTCGTCTTGGTTCGTCTTTTACATTGTTTTAATCTAGTTACTTCTTTTACGTCATTTTGATTTTGCTATCTTTTACATTATTTTCATCTTCTTCCGTCTTTTACGTTGTTTTTGTCTTGTCTTTTACATGGTTTTCCTCTTGTCATGTCTGTCGTGACTGATATGCACTGATGGATACACCAAAGAATTGTCTTGTCTATGTGTTATTGTCCCAAGCATTTAGGTTGAAATCTGTCTCAATGTTGGAAAGGCGGCACACAATGATGCAAAATAAAAATCAATTATTCGCCTTAATAGTATTAAAACTAAAGTAACGAGCCTGTTTTAAAAATGTAGTGTAAAGTCCAGATATTTGTGTTGAAATGTAGGGAGTAAAACTAAAAGGTTGTCCGAAAATACAGACTCAAGTAAAGTACAGATACCTGAAAACTCTACCTAAGTACAGTAATTTGTACTTGTATTGTATTTGTACATTACTTCCCACCTCTGATTCCAAGAAGAGTTTAGCCTGAGTAGAGCTTGTACAGTATATCTGTGTGTGTGCAAAGACTTCAAGCCCTTCAGGCCCTGACTGGCACCACACAGTGAGGCTTGCACAGACAACCAGAACTCACAAATGCACACACACATACACATATCTACCTGTATGGCTAGTTTGGGAAATGCTTCTCCTTTGGAAGGATTTATGATGGCAAACACAGGGTAATGAAACCCAGAGAGATATTTACTGTCAGTGTCAGAGCTTATTATCCCGGGGAGGAAAATGGGGTCAACAAGAAATACTTGCTGAAAACTGGGTGTTGTCTCTTGTCTGGAAAGGAAAAAAACAGTCTTCCCTCTGTGTCACTGAGTTCTAAGATCTCAAACAGTGAGGTCAGTGTCAGACATCAGTGAGACAGGAATAAATGAGCAATTCACGGAGAACGTCTGATGTTCTGATTATTTACCGCAGCTTTTTGCCAATGGTGCACTGTTTAATTACTTTGCCATGGTCCATAACTTTCAATGTGCAGCTGATGTGGCATCTCGCTCTATTCAAAGTACACAAGACCACCATGTGAACATCAAGATGATTTATACTCACCATACAGAAGTAGAGACTTTGTCTGACACATACACCACTGTCTGGTATCAAATTTAATGACAGAACATTTATTATAATGCAGCCATTTCATGGCTTAGGCGGCGCTTTAATTTGACCAAAGACATAACACTGCGTTATACAGGCTCGCTGCCCCTCACATAACAAAATGGAAGCACATTTTAATGGCAATCCACTAAAACATCAATGCAGGCTTGTTTGGTTTCAAACAGCCATTGATCACCAGTTGTAACTTCCTTAAGCACAGGAGATATTTACTAGGGATATAACAATACATCAAATATCGTGATATCACAATAAAATAATGTCTCACCATAATGGACTATAATGATACTTACTGTGATGTTACATGTTTAATTGTTTTATTTTATAAAAGGACTGCTATAGACTGCAGCACTGTTTTTGTTTTGCATCAACACATACATAATTCAAACATTTATTGCTAAAGATATTTCATGCCAATTTTTTGCACATGCTTAGGTCATTAGGATTGATCAACTAATCAATCCTAACTTATGGTAAATATACAAGTTTTTATTTATTCAAGTTGATCAAATTAAAAAAATTCTAGTCTTTACATTCAAACTTGGATCATTACAAAGTACCTCAACTTGTCTTTTCAAATTCAGTCAACTTAATTTTTGAGGCTGCCCAAACACTAACCTTTCTAAGTTAAAACAAATTATATTGTTTTATTAAAGACAGAAGCGCAGACGCCCTTCAAATTAAAAGGAAAAAAGACATTTATACAAACAGAAATGCTGCACAGATGAGATTTATTGTTTAATACAGGACATTTTTTCAAGTCGTTATTTTTCTCTGTTTGTAATATTGTGATATATATCGTATTATGGACTTTTTATCATGGTATTATCAGTTTTTGGTATCGTTACCTCCCTACGAGTCACTTGTCTTTTTGTAAACGCTGATCACAAGTTGCAGAAGAACCCTACAGTCAAATGCGGATCTCCCAGACTGAGGAAGGTTTAATAAAAACAAAAAAACAAAAAAACTAAACTTAAACTTAAAAATTCAAGTATTTATTGTCAGAACACTTCTGAACTTATTAACATGAGTTCTTTTAATTTGAAATCTGTTGAAATGATGAGTTGAATGCAAAAGTTACATCAATTTTGTAATGTTCGTCAGTGAGACTGAAGAGTTGTTGGTTCAACTTAATATCTTAAGCTTACTGACTATGTTTTCTCAAGTACAACTGAATTAACTTCAAGTTTATTTGACAAGAAAAGTTTATTTGTTTTGAATCATTACAAAATTACTTCTTTTAAAAATTCAGACAACTTAAAACTTTGAGGCAGGCCAGACAAGACTTTTTTAAGTTAAAACAAATAATTTGTTTTTACCGTGTATCGATATTTTTATTTCGCAGAAATACGGACCAGTTTTTACAATGCATTTATTTTCACCTAATAGACCTTCAACCAGACATTTCATCCTTATTAAGTCAGTACGATCCTGCTCCCCTCTAGTCTCTCCTGCCATTTTCACATACAAGGATTATCGTGATAATGCAAGCCAATGCCGCAGTATTGATCATGGCATTTACCTTGACTGCTTAAGAAAGGCTTGTCAATACAATCAAGCAAAAATGAATGAGCTGTCCAAACAAGCTTCTCTGCAGATAATTAATACATCCAGAAGATCATAAAAGCACACAACTGGATTTGATGTGTTCACAGTGCCACGGCAAACACTCGTCCAATGCTCAGTTTGAAGAGGAATACAGTGGTGTAATATTAAAACCAGACGAGTGTTGATGCATTCCCATTCACGCACGACTCCACTGAACCAGAGCCCATGAGCACATTCAATTATTCTTCTCCTAAGCCATTACAGGCAGAATGGCTAATATTATCCCCGCCTAATGGCAGATAATACACAATATTCGGGAGTTCAGTGTACTAAGCATTTGCACAAGCCTTAGTAAAGTCCCATCCTTAATCATCCATCTGGTACTCTGGGGAGTAGGCTGGAAAAACCAGAGGCAACATTTCTGTTGGCACTGAGGCCAAGCTACAGCAGAACTGCACATGTTCATCATAAGGAGCTGATAGAGCTGTAGTTTCTGTTACTGCACAAGTTGGAAGATAATAAATTGAGCAAATGTTTTTTTTTTCTTTTTTTTTTTTTTTCTGACGATTGTGTATTGTGTCAGTATCGCCATCCATTAACATAAAGGACAATAAAAGCAGAGGAAGGAGAATTAAGGAAGTTAACTTGTGATATTACACAACGTTAAGATAAACAACAAAAGACTGCTGACCTAAGTTAGGCAAAGCGCTTCATGAATATCAAGCAGCTATTCTAGAACTTGTATCCTTAATTTTGCACCATCATTTCCTCTGGGGAGCAAACTTAAATAGATCACATCGGTTGAGATCCATTATCCATCACAGCATCCCCATTCATCTCAAATGCATAATTTCTATGGGTGATGTGTTGCAGTTCCCAATGCATCAACATTATTTATGGTTTGACATTATAAAAGTAAGTGCATAATTTATGGGCCTAAATTAATGCACTACCTTCCGTGTGCTGTCTGTTTTTCAGAGATCCAAAGCCAGATTGCAGCATGCCAAAACTATGGAGCAATCCCATTTAGAGCGGAGAGCCCACAGCAGCCTTGATTTATGACAGTAAATTAAAAAGAATGAAAAATTTATGACGGCAATTTGTGGGCAGTCATAAAACTATTATAGAACTTTGAAGTGGCGTTTTGTCCTTTTGCATGTAAGTGATGCAAGATGATCCAGTGTTACAGAAATATCAGAACTACTCTCATTTGAAAAAGATCACCAGTGTCTAGTTGTGCTAACAATGGAATCAAAGTTGGGAAGTTAATTGACAGATTACTTTAATGAACTATGATGAATTATAATCTGAGTTCATATACATTTTCCATTTTAAAATTCCATGCTTTTAAAGACTCAGATTTCCAGACTAGACTTTTTCAGACCATTTGAGTAGAAACAGCTTGATGTTTATTATGCAAATAAATGGTTTTAAAGTCCAACTGTTAAAATGTATGTTATGTTCTGACTATGTATCTACCACATAAATAATTGCCAGGAGATTATGTTGGAGATTTAGATTTTAGACAAATTTTGCTTTCTTTTCCTGTTTGGAATCCTGAGACAACCAGGCTTTATATCAAGCTAGTCCTGGGAAAACTTTTCCCCCTGAAGCCATTCAGTCCAGACTCCTACACAGGAAACTGGACAACAATCAACTGCCCAAACAGGATGTAAACTAAATGGCGCTATCTAGACTCCCATTATCTTCCCTTAACATATTGAATATATCATATTACAACATTAAACAACTTAATTTTCACGGCATGTGTCCAGCCTTGCTTATTCACGGTGTCCATGTAAACAACAATAAATGCAGCCATAAAGGTTTGGTTTCATTACGCAAGAAAGATAATCTGTTTACTTTTCTCAAAATTAGTTATAAATGTACAGACGCTTAATATTTGGTTATTTTTTTATGCAATGCGCTGTAACAAAATTTTTGAGTTGTTAGCCTAACTCAAATGGTTAAGTTTTGGATGATTTACTTTTCTTCTGTCAATAAACTTGAATCTTAGAGTTTTAGAAACTCAAAAACATATTTCAAAATTTTTTTCACATTGAGCTGTGAGCCTTATTTTAGTTTACTCAGTCATTTTTGAAATAAAATTTTTTGGGGTTTCTAAAACTCAAAGATTCAAGTTTATTGACAGAAGAAAAGTAAATTACTTCAACAAAAGATTAGTAGTTGGTCAAACTTTTTCAAAACTTAGTGTTTGAATTGGGCTCTACAGTCAAAAATCTATTTGTTATTAATCAAGTTGACTGATCTAGTCAACTTTTTTGTTTTTACAGTGTGTAAATTTGAAAAATACTGCTTTTATGATCCATTTATTTTAAGAAATTCTGAATTTTATATTTTAGAAAACAGAATGGGGCAACAGTCTAGGAACAAATATTTTTCCATACTCTCTTTTCTATTTTCCATACTTATCCAGACCTGGAAATCACTAAAACTGAATTCCATAGTGCATAGGAACCTTGTATAATGAAGAACAGTGTCTTAGAAAGCAGCACTACAGCCTGTGCATGCCGGCTAAGTCTGTGTTCAACTTCTCTTTTGCATGAAATCGAAGCTGCGGCTGGCATTTGAGTGGATGCCAAGCCATGATTGAATGAAAGCCCATCCTTGACTGACAAATGACATATTAAGCTTTCAGTCAGCAGGGGGGAGAAGCCAGGCATGTCAGTTACCTGCTACAGCAGAAACTCCACTTGTCAATCTGCCATTGGCAGGGCTAAACAAGATCTGAAATGTTAAAAGCCCTGCACACCGTAGTTTTTCACTTCCTTGTGCGTCCCAGGCACTTAGACATATCAGCCATGTGACGGCTATGAATCAGTGTCTGCCATGAATGTCAGAGTATCGCATTCATAAGTGAAATACCATTTGTTAGGCCTGTGGGCATGCTCCTCCGGTTTCATGCAGGATATGAGAGAACATCAAAATGACAGACAATTGACTCCTGAATATTAATGGAAAAGTGACCTTCATGAGGAAGAATCGTGAATCATCAGGGATATCGTCATGACACGCTTCCTAAAGGCAAATTATACCCATTTAAGTGGCAGTGTTAAAGTTAGTGTTTGTGTGTGTAATTATGTTTGTGTCTGGTCCATGTGTGGGCCATTAATAAAGATCTGAGCGCGCATGTGACAGAGGTCTGTGGGCAGTGTTGGGCAGCTCTGAGTGGCCCTCTCCTTGACTCTGAAGGTGTTGATTATGGATGATTAATGGTGTAAAGGAACAGGGAAAGAAAGGTCATCTCCTGGGTTTTAGAGGGAGCAGCTACATTGGGAGTAATTAAGACACTTGTGTAAGCATGATTAATACGCACAAAGTGACGCTGTGCGCGGTAAACAAGGCAAACAGATGGTTGAGCTATGGACTTTGAATGTTTGTGAGCAGAGCAAGATATAACAGCAAGCGTATTATTTTCAACTCCTTTTAATTTGTGTAAATAGTTAACAGCTTACCTATTTTGAAGAAATTGACCCAATCAGCATTGAACAGGATCCAGCAAAACAGGCAGACATGAAAAAGAAAAAGAAAGATTTATTAGTAATAATACTTGTCTAAAATCTTCCTATTCATATTTGATTAATGTAGCTGATAGGCCGAGGCTAGATTACATGGCTAAAGCAGTTCAGAGTAGTATTTGAAAATGAAGACGAGCCAACCTAAGATGACCCATTGCCTCAGAAAATCAATCAACATCAATATGTTCCCACCGCAGTCTTCTCCAAGATAGAACACATCAGCACATCCTGTAACCAGCTTTTACTCATATTACACCAGCGTTAAAGTATCATATAGCGTGTACTGAGGGCCAACACATCAGGCTGCAGTTATGCTACAGCAAAGCTGTCATAATTACTATACAAATGTCTTGATGGGTGACAACACAAACCACAGACAGGGTGACAGCTCAACCTAAAATGATCACTGTGTTTTTATCTTTAATTATAGCAGTATAAGCTTTTAATAACAAATTCAATTGTTACTTCAAATTCATCTAAGTATTTCAGTGATGTTGCAAGGTGCGTGTCCTGCATCTCTTGATGCATTAAAATCCAAAAGAGTCCAGTAAACATGACATCTCACCCTGTACTTTTCTCTGATACAGAAATGGTAAATTGTGAACAACAAACATGTTAAAATAATCAGAATTAACCTGGCACCTGCAAAAATGAGTACAGCAGTCTAAATAGCCGCTCAGAGCCATAGACTGTATATTAAATAGGCTGAAATCCATATAATGTGTGATCTAAGGTTGAAGTGTGTTGTTTGTCCTGCCTCCCCCCTCCCTAAACTTGGAGAAAGCTCTGCAGGCTGCAGGGGCAATGCAGGAGCACAAGATGTGTGCAACATTGTAATCTGACAATAACAAGTGACGATGAGTTCTAAACTATAAGTTGATCAACTGTTTAAAGCTGTCAGTTGTCCGTCAATTTAAAGCTAAAACGCGTTATCCTGAAAACAAAAGCTCACTGCCCTGAAAATACACACTTTAGAGTTTGATTTTTTATCATATATTTCTTACGACTCACAAACAGAACTAACCTATTTGTCTAAAATCCTGCATTAACTTGGACTCTAACTATTGTGAAACGGAAAAACAAAAATAGCTATTCCAGCCCAGAACAGAAATATCAAAGGAGAACACTGCGGCTGTTGTGCTGATGTCAGAGTAGCAAGTATTTCAAGTTAACATGTTTCCTTGATCTCTAATGACATATTGTTGTCATTTTATGATTTATTACAGTAAATATATTACAGACAAAAAGTTAAAAATGTTATGGAGGACCCAATCAGTTCCCCCTGGGCCAGTCAAATGGCCACCTTTAGGTCTCGGGGACTCACTAATTTGAAAACGTATCAGCATCACTGGTATTTAGTCAACCTGAAGCCCCCAGTCAGGCCTCTCTCACCCTGTGGTCTTCTGTGTCATGTGACGGGCTCCTACAGAAGGATTAACTTCAGAGTGCACATGAGTTGGGGAGACAGGTGTCACTTCACTCCAGTAAGCAAAGCTAACTTGTAATCATTCTGCTGTCTCTTCTCTCCATGACTGATTTGTACGTCCCCATCTTGCAGAACACTGACGAAGGTTTAAGGGTTTGTGAGACAGACAATGACATGATTGTGAGGGATTTTAGATTTAGTTTATGAAGAGAAAACATTCTGATGTCACATTACATGGGTAACTGACAATTACATTGATCACAATGTCGTAACAGCAAAATACACTGCAATGGTAATAGTTACATTATCTATGTGCACAACACAATTAGGTTTATGACGACTGATGAGTGTGATGGTCACCGAGGACTCATACTAATAGCGCTATTAAAATAATAGCTGACAAAGGTCTTCAGCTTTAGCTCTTGTTTAATAATCACTGACAGAAGAATAGTACAGCTATAATCACTCTGACTAAACTCATTATGAAGGCATGGGGGCTCGGGGGCTGTAGTTGTTGAGAAGTTCGAGCGGAGCATGGGGAAGCTGGGACACCGAGGAGAAGGAGAGCCAAGTGGAAGGAGGTGTTGATACATGCCCAGTGAGCCAGTGTGCAGCTGGGAGAGTCACTACCATTCGTACGCTGCCGCTGCCCTTCACTTCCTGTTACTCATCTGCATTTTGCTCACACATGCAAAAATAATCTTTAAGTTCATGCGTTCTTGTAAAGTTAGGTCAACATCCATACAACATCCTCTTAAATAGGCAGAGCAATAACTGATTTATGCTCTATGGGATAACACGCAGCTGTCTCCTCCTGATACTTGTCGGGACAGAAGGCCCCGTTGTCAGCGTCTTCTCAAGTTAATTGTAAGTGAGTTCCAACATCAGGCCTACAGTATGCTACCCGGCTTCACATGTCAACAAACAGAGGACTACCAGGGCTGACAGTCGCCGAGCAGCTCCACACGCTAACCCAGCCTGCACCAGAGGCCCCGCGATGTGATAGCACCACAGAAGACAAAAGGATGGGCTCCATATGGCCAGGAATCACAGCCTTCAAAAAGAAAAAGAATGGAACCGTGAAGAGAATCTGCATGACAGCGCCAAGAAGCAAGCAGCATGGAAATGGGATCTCGGCCAATACAACACTGATTTGATATTAAACCTGTTTATAATATAAGGAGTACACGGACGATCAAACAGCTTAAATAATTCTATGTTTAAAATCCAGGATAATAAATTGTATGTGTGAGAGTGTATTTTGTCTTTTGTCGTCACGCTTTTAGACAAAGTTTTGTGGGTTTCCAGTACTCTCTTAGAAATAAGGGTTCCAAAAGGGTTCTTCCTGAAAGACCGAGGTGCTACCCAGAACCATCTGCTTTGGAAGAACCCTTTTTTTGAAGATAGGGTTTGTCAAGGGTCCTTTGTAAGAGCAAAGGTTCCATTAATGACCCTTTTCATAAAAAGAACAATTTTGGAAGAAAGAGTTCTTAAAGGACTGTTGAAATCCTTAAAAGACTCTTTCAGCAAGGGTTCTTTCTACCGTAAGGTAGAACCCCCTGAATGGGTTCTAGATAAATCCCTTAGGATATAAAAGGGTTCTCGGTAGGGGTGTCAACATCTACACGTGTAAATGGGTACACGGATAACAAATCATAACCGTTTAGAAAAATCAATAACCGTGCACATGTCATTTTTTCCTCCTCCTCCTCCTCGTTCATTTCTCACCATATATATAGTATTTTTAGGGGTGATAATGTTGCCTGAAAGCTTCAGATAATAACATTAACTAACTATACAACTAAATGTTCCCACTAGTGCAGTTATCCGCATACATAATAGATGCATGGGGCGCAATGTTACGTTGATATATAAAAAAAAAAAAAACGCAGCCACAGCCAGTGTCGCGTCACTTCAAGTTGACTCGGGGACGCGATGGCGGAGAACAACAAGCTGAGCACTGTGTGGCAGTTTTTCGAACAAACTGCCAGTGGAATTACTGTTGAGTGTAGGCTATGTCAGGCAACACTGGCTTACAACAGCAGCACGGGATCCATGCGAACCACCTGCGATGGAAACACCCGAACAATTTGGAGGGAGAGACTGCTGCTGCCGGCATCGGTGCTACCGCTAGCGGTTCACAGGCTAGCATGAGGTATTTTACATACAACAAATCGAAGAAATATGACAAGGCACGGAGTGAACATATCAGCAACTTAATAGCTGAAATGGTGGCCCTCGACATGCAGCCTGTGTCAATGGTTGAGGACGACGGATTTTTTCAGCTGATGAAATATCTGGAGCCAGGCTATGAGATTCCCTGCAGAGCGACAGTTATCTCTCTGACGTGTAACCGGGCACACGTCGGTTAGAAGTCCCGTTTACACGTGTAGAAAAAATTGTAAACATTGACACCCCTAGTTCTTGGTAGAATCCCCTGGGTGAGGTCTAGATAAAACCCTTGGAATATAAAAAGGTTCTCGGTCGAGAGGGTCCTGGGTGGAACCATCACACCATAAAAGGGTTCTCTGTGGAACCTCTCATGGGCAATTCTGGGTGAAATCTTTCACAGATGGTTCTAGTTATAACCCTTTATGCTGGGTTCTAGGTCAAATTCTCTGAAAAAGTTCCAAGTAGAACTTTTATAAAAGCTACCAGGAACTAAAAAGGGTTCTCCTATGGGGACAAACTGAAGAGCCCTTTATGGTTCTAAGTAGCACCTTTATTTCTAAGAGTACATGATCCGGGGGTTTGAATTGCTGTAGAAACAGTTTTAACCACTCATTTATCAAGAGCAGTCCTGTTCAGTGCATATTTGGACAATCTGGAAAACTCTTATTCCTGAGTAAGATAGAAAGCAGGACTTTTCACTTCCTAACACAAAGTGCACACAAATGTTGGCAGCATATTTCCTGTTGGAACCCTGTGTCTCCTTTGTCCCATCCAAGTTTGTTAAACCGCTGTCATTTCAATTGTTCTGCTATAGAAAAATTATAATCCACCTGTCAACAATGACAGGGTGTTGGAAAACTTGGATAATGGATAGTGTAGGGCCCTGAAATTCCAACCAGGCCACTTACTGCCAACTAAAACCATTACAGAATGACAATTCTTTTTCAGTTTATTTGAAAATTGCACTGAATCACTACTGCCTATCTGACCATCTAACCACAATCAATTTCCACAGCTAGACCCAGATATGAATGAGAGGGAAAATGAAATATTGACTTGTTTGGTAAAAGGGAGTTTAATCTCCTTCTATTGTTAACAACACCATAAAAACTCCATCCAGCCAGCACACTTAACTATTTCAACACAGTGCAGATAATAAGAGTGCGACTCGGAGATAGCAGCCCTATATTTAGGGTTACGCTGACATTGAATTTATAATTTGATTCATGAGGCCATTCCGAGCTATTTCCATAGGTAATCAACCTTAAAAGGGAAACAGTAGTGTCCACAATTAGAGATTAATGCTGTCTTTGGCCAACTTGCACGCTGGCGTCATCAAGGTAATTAGGCAAAGATAAATTTCCACAGTTTAACATAACAATGAAAGTCAAGTAAAAGACCAGAATAGGTTCTGCTCGGAAATAACTACATTTTGGTGCATAAAAAATATAAAATGAAAGTCCTGTTAAGATATTAAAAACTCAGTACAGTGCTGATCTTTGGTACCTCTGAGTTGCATGCTGTTAGTTCACCAGTGTTTGTGTAGGCTTGGTTTTGTTCACACTCGGGGCTTATACGCCAACAGCCCACTGACAAAAGCTGAGAGGGATCGCTTTGATCTCCGTGCCTCACTAAATCAACACCAGACAAGGTTCACGCAAAGGTCGGCGAAGTCATCTGATCGTCACATTCCAAAACCAAGTATTTTCATGACAGCCATGCACTGGTACAGGTTAAATGTCACTAAAAGTTCAGGCATGACAACGGAAGATGGACAAATTTAACATGCCCACAATGCAAAAAGAGAAACAAATCAACCAAAACAAATAAGGAGAGGCAGAGATGTGGTTTGACCCTGCAGCTAGTGGACTTATGGTATTCATGTATTATTCATTTTAACAGCAACTGTAACCGCACATTTTCACCTTTTTCGTGACCAAATTGCCGTAATGAAAACTCAACAAAAGCCATATTTGATTTACTGAATGGTGTCTAATTCGGATTATGTGCACTGGGTGGAAATGTAAAAAGATATCATTGTCTGAAAGTTGAGAAAAAAAACTGAAGTTGACTGGTGTGAAGCTGCTCTTCAGATATAACTTCTAGGATACTGATAGTTTAAGTAAGAAAAAATCTGATCAGATTTAATGCTCTAGACCTCCTCACAAAAATTTTTTGTTGAATGGCAGAATTGTGACAATAAAATTTATCTCTATCATCGCATTTACACTTGGTATTAAACACAATCTGTATCCAGATATGACAGCCAGATTGTTGCATGGATTGCGTTTACACCTATCTAAGATCCAAACACAACGCAAGACAGACTACCTCCAAGTAGCATTTACACCTTGCATTGACGTGCGTTTCTCCTTATCTGGACGACATATACGGATACAGATTGCATCGGATGTAATGACTTTTCACTTTTTACACAAACAAAAATTACCATTACACATTATGGTACACTTCCCTGCGATGAACTGGTGACTTGTCCAGGGTGTACGCTGCCTCTTGCCCAGTGTCAGCTGGCATAGCCTCCAGCCCCCAGTCAGGATAAGCTATTATGGACAATGGATGGATGGATGGATGGATTATGGTACACTTACTCACTTGGGCCTAGGTGTTTTTTGACCATGGACTATGGAGACTGGTACACAATTTTATTTTTTGCAAATGTTGTTGAAGGGTTAACACCAGCTATCATACTACATTTTATTCAGAAGCTGTTCAAGTAAAAAAGTGACATTAATAGAGTACGACAGTTCAGAATTCACAGAAGAAGAGAAAAGGTAGTTTGTTCTTTTAAAATATTTCTGCTCTGTGTATGCTATGGAAATAAAAAGTGAGGCTAGAGTGGCTCTGGGTTTACATCACTTCACACCATTTAAACACACCGCATACGCATTTTCCGAGCTGTGATACTGAGCAGAGACGAGGATAGCAACAGTAATACAGTCCATGTTCAGATCACACAAACACAGAGGTTCCCTGTACTGTACAGCCATTTACGCAGGGTCACTAGTCTTCACAGGAGACCAAACCTATCATAACACAGCTGCGAGCACAGACCTCCTTTGTATTTGGAGAAAAGAAAAGGGGGGGTAAAAAGATGATCCAATTAAAGTTGTATATCATTGGGCTCTCCTCTGTCAGTGCATATTCCTCTGGCTCTATTAGAAGCCAGCTCCTCCCAGGCAGGCCGCTGTTGCTCTGTAATTACACCTCTTCCTCTGACAACCTGCATGATTGTTTTCCTAACACTGTATTACTTCGTTAGTACTTTCCAGTGCGCGTTATTTTTAAACTGTCAGTCTGGCCCGACTCATCCCCCCGATCTGCACTCGTCTGTTTATCATAACAATCATTAATAACTGTCACTTGCCAACAACCATAGAACAAACTCATTGCCTCATTACCATGTTGCAGCGTTTGTTCCGGCGCGGCGCCTGTGTATCGCTCACAACAGGGCCAAGCCAATTACTTTGCTGAAATGGAATCGCATTAATCAAAACTTAACAAGGTGGCAAATTTAAAGATATCACATTGCAAAAGACAGCATAACTAATATGTCACTGTCACGCTAGCTGTGGAGGTATGCGGCAGGCAGGGACTAAATATATCGCCTTCCAGGGTCCATATGAATTTTGACGTTTCATATGATCTGATCTGAGAGGTATAACAGACAGAATGTATACAGAGCCGAGGCGAGGGCTGGCTGCTTCTCAGGACTTCCTCGTCTCGCTACTGGACATATAGACGGCAGGAAAGGTGGAGGAGTGCAAGAGAGTGAAAGACGGAGAAAGAATCATGCAGACAGAAGAGTGACACAACAAAAGTGAGTTAAATAAACCTGAATAAAAGAGGGAGGACAGAAGTGGAAATCATGGGGGCAGCAGAGGGACAGGAAGAGGAGAAAAGTGGGAGGACCAGAGAAGAAGAGGAGACAGCGAAGGAGGCGCTTAAAGACTTGGAGAAACGGTGAAGAAGAAAAGAAGGTAAAGAAAAAGGGATAGAGGGATGGACATGGGGGGGGCAGTGAAGTAGAAACGAGGAGAAGGGGAAAAAGGGAGAGGGGAGGAGGAAGCGCCGAGCGTGTCTCTGAGAGCGCCAGCAGGCGGCAGTTCATCATGTCTCCCTTCACAGAGACGTTTTCTTTTACACTTTAAATGATGATACTCATCAATCACGGGCTGACAGCTGCATCAAGCCAGCTGCAAACATGCAAAGGCCAGCAGTGTGAAACCTGCTGACGCCACCCATCGCTGCATACAGGAGGAATCAGTCAGCCGCTCGGCCTCCGCCCAGGATTTATCTGCTCTCACAACACACCAGCTTGCTTTTCTCTCCGGCAAACCCAGAGTAAATACGATCCATTTTAACCAAAGTAGCTCGCATGGGTTTGAGAAGTGACATGTAGGCGTACTACCACTGAGCATAGAATTTTCAAAGGTTTTAATTAATTTTAACTTCATTATTATCATTATTATTATTACGTACTAAGGTTTCAACTAATTATTATTTTTATTGTTGATTATTTTCTTGATTAATCACATGGTTATTTGGTCTAAAAAATGTCATAAAATGGTGAGAAATATTGATCAGTGTTTCCCAAAGCCCAAGATGACGTCCTCAAAATGGTTGTTTGGTCCACAACCCAAACCCAACTTTGACTTCTTGAATTCTTGAAAAAACACTCAAACCATTTGATCAACCGTCAAATTGCTGGTGAATAATTTAATTTAATAGTTGACTAATTGTTGCAGCTCTAGCGCGTCCGTATGAAAATAAAAATATTCAAGACTAGTAATTAAGACCAGTAGTCACAAGTTTAAATACTATCTGTTACCTATTTAGGAGCATTTGGGAGCAGTACAGAGAAAGTTTGAAGTTTTTTGCAACTAAGACTCAGTCAGGTCATCTTTGAGCACTGACTGACTAGACCTGAACTGGAGCTCACGGGCCGTGACTTTGCTATATCTCAAAACTACAGCGGCAGCCTTCAACACCAGTGTCTTAACACATGGCTGCAGCTCTTGTACATTCAGCATCAACCACAACAACTGAATTACAGTTGGGTAACATGGCTAATAAATATGGCTGCAACAACTATTTTCATTGTCAATTAATCTGACAATTATTTTCTTCAATGGTTAATTCAACTGTTTGGTCTATAAAATGTCAAAAAATGGTGAAAAAATGTGATTGTTTTTTTTTTTCAAAGGCTAAGATAAATGTCTTGTCTTTCCCACAACCCAAAGATATTTAGCTGACTGTCATAAAAGACTAAAGAAGCCAGAATATTTCTGACCAAATACCTTGTTAGCATTAATGCAACAATATTGTAGGGATGATATACTGTTGCATATATTGTTGCATATGAATATAATCAGTAATGTGGATGTACTGACCAAGTGGGTAAAATATAAGAACAGTTTCGAAAATTACATCACTTTATTGCAATGCGGCCTTTAAAACCAGGAAAAGACAACATGTATTACATGTCACACATACAATGATATCCAAAATCCAAGACCATATCTAGTCTCATATCACAATATTGATATAATACCGATATATTGCCAAGCCCTAAATTCGGCCAAGGTGCACATGATGGAGGTAATAATGTGAGAAAGTGATACGTTACAATGAGCTCAAATCAAATTAAAGCCATGCTGAAGGTAGAGGACAGCTGAAAATTTAAAAATGTGTTGTGTAATCCAACAGATTTTCCCATGAATGTTTGGGAATAAAAACATGTTACTGTAATTCATCTGCATTATGAATCTATCATTCACCAAGACAAAAGGCAGTCCTTGGTGCCAGAGGTTATCCATACACAGCTCAGGCACACTACTGGTCTTAGATTACTCCCTTCAGCCATCCTTCACTTTCACCTCCTCCTCCCTTTTATTTAGCGTTCTTAGTGACTGCTCATTTCTAGCACTCAGACAGAGGGGGGCTGAGCTGAACAGAGCCAAGCAGATGGATGCGAATTCAAAGTTTCCTGATCTTTAGCAGAAGTTATGGAGGGTTATCTTTGGCTGTATATCTGGGCCCTGGCAGCTCTCCCCTGGTGATGAAGGATTAAGCAGCACAGCTGTCTCTTCCCAGAATGATGCAGTGCAGTGCTCCCCGACACGACAGCATCACTTAATCTTAATGTCCGCTCCTCCAGCGCAGACGCACAGGACAAAGCCAATCAGCATCACATGCCACGGGGATGGACCCTGCTGCCTGGCCCGGGAGTCTCTCACCCTCACAGGCCGATTAATCAACTTCAGACAGCCCAGTTCAATCCCGACCAGAGCTCCCCCTGCTCTGATCTGCACACACACACACACTCACACACACACGCGCACTCTCTAACTGTTGTGATGTATAGAGCAGAGGAGGGCTACTATGCAGGAACACTTATCAGATTGCAGTCCACATTATGCATGTCTTTGTGTTACACTGAGAGAAAAAGGTAGTGAGCAAAGAGATGGGGGGTACACTCACAGAAATAAGGATTACAAAAGGGTTCTTCTTGAAGGGCTGAGGTTCGACCCAGAAGCATTTGCTTTTGAAGAACCCTTTTTTTGAGGAAAAGAGTTCATCAAGGTTTCCATGGAAGACTAAGGGTTCCATTAAGAGCCCTTTTCATCCAAAGAACTGTTTTTGAAAGAAAGAGTACTTGAAGGATTGTTGAAATCTTTCAAGAGGTCTTTTGTCAAGGGTTTGTCAAGGGGTCTTGTACCTTAACATAAAAGGGTTCTTGGTAGAACCCTCTGGAGGCCCTTTCCACCAAATATGCTGTGGTTCTTGAACTGGTTCTGTTCAGGGCTCTTGGAACCTTGGTGCTATTCAGCGAAGCAGCCCGCATTTCAACCACTATTGAGCCTAACCTGGGATTCTGGGCAAAACTTTTCACAGATGGTTGTACATATAACCCTTTATGTTGGGTACCAGGCAGAAATCTCTGAAGACATTTTTCCAAAAAAATTAGATCTGATTCCTGAACCGGTCCCATTCAAGTTTCTTGGAACTTTGGTGCTATCTAGTAAACCAACCCACATTTCCACTAGTTTTGAGTGGAACCATTGTAATCAAGGATGTCATCAACAGGGGAGGCAGCAGCTCAGTCCGTTAGGACTTGGCTTAGGAACCAGAGGACTGCTGATTCAAGCCCAGCATGGACCAAAGTACAGTGTGGACTGGTAGCCAATTCACCTCCTGGTCATTGCCCTTGAGCAAGGCACCAAACCCCTCTTCAGAGGGCGCTACATAATGCACAACAACCTGTAGAATATGACATGTACACGTTAGTTCCAGTTGGGAATTTTTTTGGTTTCAAATGAGTTTATTTTTGGTGAAAATGCTCAAGATGGTTCAAAATTTGGTACTTGAACCTTGAACAGTGCCAGTCCCATTTTGGTGGAAAACGCCTATAAAAGAAACAGTTCTACCAGAAACCAATAAGGGTTCTCCTAAGGGAATAAGGTGCAGAACCATTTATGGTTCTAGTGCACACCTTTATTTCTATGAGTGTAGAGAGTAGAGTAGGGGGAGTGGGCTATTGAATGCTTACACCTTATTTCTGTCACAGGCCACCCTTTCGTTGTGAGCTCCAATAAGGGCTTAAAGAACAATGACTAATGCTCATTTGAACAAATGACTCTCTGGGAGGTCCTGAGTGAGGATTTAAACCCGATATGATAGCAGAGCTTTTACGAGGTAACAACACACTCCCTTACATCGCTGTCTCGACGTCTCATTTCATATGATAGCTTAACAACCTGGATTCAGATCAGAGGATTGCATTAACACACGTTGCACACAGACAAACCGTAGAAAATGGCTTACACTGCCCCCGAAGAAAGGAAATCCTCAGAGAATCTGCTCTGACATATCAAATGCAATTCATCAAGTCGCCCCAACAATTACAACAGCACCATGAAGACAGACAGGGAAATAATATGCATGGCAGAATGATGTTTGGAAAACACACCCAAGTGTATGTTTATGACGTCCTGTAGAGCCCTGCTTATGTGCAGATATAGAATATTAGCTCCATAAGTTATTCTCAATTGCAGTCAGTCTCATTACCCACGGGCATTTCCCTGTTTCATGGAATGATGAAGAGCATTTGTGCTTCAAGTAGAATAGTGGGGTGTATACAACATTAACACATGCAGGACTCTCAGGCGTCCTATCCAAAAGGCCGCTATGATTTAGGAGAGCTAATTTGAGCAATAAGCATTGAACACCATGAAAGCATCACTGCACTACTAGTATACAGTATGACCTTGAATAAGTAGTAAAGCAACATAATGGGGTTCTTTATCTGAGGAATACTCTAATCTTTCTTTCACACAGTACCACTGTATCTAATATATGTGTGCTTATATAGCGCCTTAATAAAAGACATAAAAAGGGAGATGTTTACATTATTGTATCGTTTCACTGCTGAACTGCAATTCATAACAGAAAACCACTCTTCGGTTTGACAATAAAGACTGGTTTTTATTGCAATAGAGTTCATGGTAATAAACAAAAGGAATTCATCTTATTAGTCAAGAGATGTTATGAAACAACTTCTGGTCAGCGCAATCTGGGCTCGATTTCTTTATCTGTCATTTCCAATCTCTTCACAGTGCAGCCTCTTAATCTAATAAGTTATTCAGGAAATATGATATTCACCAAGCAGCAGTGGTCATTTACACATAGTTAAGTTGTTTCTACCAGGGTAATTGCTGTTGGCAACAACACAGCGTACCGCTCGGGCAGTTTGTGATGGCGTCTAAGAGTGATTTTGCAGCATTATCGTCCGGGCTAGGGGAAGCGTTCCGGCCAAAACGAGCAGAGCCCTTGGCAGATCCAGATCACAGCTTTTCCATGAAGAGCACAGAGCAAAAACCAGAACAAGATTCGGAAAAATAAATCTTTTTAACTATGAGACGCTCCTTTGCCAAACTGGACACAGCCAATTTTGTGCGCATTATTACGGTTTCATGAACGAAGATATTTGTGGACTGGAAAAAAAGGCTAGACATAGCAACAACATGATGGATGCTGTGGTCTTTTCCATCACAAGACTTGGGTGGTGATCCTCAGACAGAGTACAGGAGGATGGGTTGCACTCAGCATCATGAACAAGCTTGTGATAACTATGTTGGTCATGATCATTTCTCAGAATGTCACCCCCCATTAAAACAGTGGGCTGAACCGTATTTGATATATTTTAGAAACTTCCTTCCACATTTCTTCATCCACAGCTGCTTGTTTCCTCCAACCTTTGTCCCGCGTGTATTCACATTGTGGCTCTTTGTGATGTGGGGTACCGGTTTGCTCCAGCTAAGTTCCCTGAAACATTACATCCTCCAAAGCCACAAGTTTAGTAAATGTGCTTCAGGCTGCGTCTATGTAAAGTCTAAAGTAAAGTCCATATCATGAACAGATGAAGGTAATTGCTGAATCATTTAGATAAGAGCAGAGAGACATAAAGTCTATAAAACTGGCAATGTAGTACACCTCTCTAAGACACATATAGACCGACAATGTTACATAGATACATTCTCATGGACAAACTCATATTCCTGTTAGAAAATAAGAAAGGGTGCACCGATCAGGATTTTGGAGACTGATCAATGATTGCTGGAAGCAGTATCGGCCAATATTGATCACAAATCCTGGGGTCTATTTGAAGCCCTCCATTTATCATGTATAGCATTTTTTATTTATTTGAGTGTTCTTAACAACACTATATTAAATATAAAATTTGGTGACTGAGTCATTGACAACAAGTAATTGGGTCATGGGATACGCTCTTGTTGGATATAACTGGGCTTTTTTTCACTGTTAACTTCAGCTTAACATTTTTACTAGTGTTAGCCAACACTCATCCACTGGCTGCATCTGAAATTCCTTTATTAGTATGCCCAAAACGTTAGTACGCAGTTCACAAATTGCGGTTTCATACAGTTACCAGGAAAATCTTACAGTATGTGAGCACAGCTGTGGTAACGACAAAAACAGCAGGAACTACAACAGAACAACAGACAGGATATCACATGCTTCCTTCGAGAAACAAACAAGAACGTTAAATGCCCTTGGGACAGAATAACAGGTTGGTTGTTGTAAAGATAAGTTTGGGAGAGAAGAGAGTGGTGTGTAAAATGTTCTAAATAACAACAACAACAAAAAAAATCAAACTGAAATTTTGAAATTTGGACTCATTTCTTACAAATGAAATTAAGTTTATTACAGAAAGAGTAAAGTACCGAAAAAAGGTACCGTTGGCGAGTGTTAATTTTCAGACCCTGCCGCTTCTTTATCTGATTGGCTCTTCTGATTGGCCTCTATAGGGACTATCAAACTAGAATGAATACCGGCTGATCAATCAGACTACTATTAAAAATAAGCTACCACAGTAAATTAGCCACGTTTGTGTGCCATGAAAATGTTAAAACATGTCTCTGCTTGGTCCACAATTCCAAAAAGTCACTTGCACTCGAGGGCTCATGGAGAATATGAAGCACATACTGCACCCCATGATATAGTGCAGATAATATAAGCTGCTGCCTAAATATTACTGTGCCATTACACTGTTATAGATTTCTACCTGTGGTGTGAAACCATCAATGGTCTCCTAATGATATGATGATAGAGCCGGGACATAGTTCCATTAATTCATCATTCTATATTCTCCTCCACAGCTTCCAGAGACCCTGCTAATACAGACATCATCTCCTGTCCCACGCACATAATAAAGGCCTGTCAGATCCACAGCGTTATTAATTAGCACTTCTCTGAGGTGAAATTCAATCAATTGCGGGCCCTCTGATAGCTTTTTAGCAGGTTATGCAAATCGAATGTGACCAAGCCCTGTCGCTGCCATGGCGGCCGCCGAGGAGAGAACCTCGCTGCACTGCACAGTCACTCCTCACACTCCTCTCCTCCTCCTCCTCCTCCTCCTTTCTCCTTCTTCTTGCTCCTGTCACGGTGCTAACACATTCATTACTTTAACATTTGAGCTCTCCTAGCTCTGATAGCATCAGGGAGGGTGAGAAAGAGAAAGGGATAGAGGGAGAAAGGGGGGTCTTAATGTTCATTTAATTAGAATTAGACATATGGCGTATGGAGCAGAGAGGGTGACAGGCCTCGCAATGACTCACCTGAGGAGAATGGAGAGGCAGCACTCAGACACCATGAGATCATAGGAGTACAATAATGGATGGATGGAGGCATTTCATGTGAGTGGGTTGACTACAGCTACATGCTTTGAATTAGTATGGATTTCTCTATCATAACCGGTTTACCTACACTCTAAGAAATAAAGATGCTACCTCGAACAAGGGCTTTTTTTCTCACCGCTCTGACAAAGCAACAAATTCCTGCGGGATGGGATCCTTACAGTAAGCTGTCAATCTGGCAGTAAATGTACAGTACAGGTTACAGCGTGTCAGTTAATAAGTGCTGCAGCTTCTCAAGACCAAGACAAGTCTTGTCTGTTATTTCCCAACTGTTGATGAGGTTAGCCCCGAAGTAAGGTGAGCAGGAAAGGCTAACGTTAAGCTAATGCTAGCTTTGTACCTTTACAATCCATAATGATAAATCCAACACTGAATGTCTCCAATAATAATTGGGTCGGGTCTGTCGACCAATCAGAGGCTGTATTCCTGACTTGTCAAATAATCAGAGGCTGTGTTCCTAATGTGTGTGTGACAGCACTGATCTTAAGGTGTATTAACAGATCCATGCGCTGATCTAAACATGAGATTGACCGTTCAAAATAAAATTTTGGTAATTACGGTAATGACCTTAACCCCATGGTAGGCATCACATGACCACAGTATTGCGGCGTTGCGGTAATGTGGTCACCGTCACAGCCCTAACTAGAAACAGGCTTCTTCAGCTTGCCCTCATTGGAGAATCCTTTTTGGTTCCAGGGAGAATCGTCTTATAAAGGTTTCACTTAGAACCCTTTCAAAGAGTTCTAGCTAGAACCCAACATAAAGGCTTATACCTAGAACCATCTCGAATAGGTTTCAACCAGAACTCAGAGATTCTAAAGGAGAATCCTTCTATGGTGTAATGGTTCCACCCAGAACCTTCTCTAGGGATTCCATCTATAATCTTTCTACCTTCTAATGGTGCTAACAAGGACCCACTGAGAGGGCTCTACCAAGAGCGTGTTTTTATTCCAAGATTTCATCTAGAACCCACACAAGGGTTCCACAGAGAACCCTTTTATATTCCTAGGGTTTTTTTAGAACCCAACCAGGGGTTCTACCAAGAACCCTTTTATATTCTGGGGATGTTATCTAAAATCCATCAGGGGGTTCTATCAAGAACCGTCTTGTATTTAAAAGGTTTTATCTAGAACCCACCCAGAAGGTTCTACCAAGAACCTCTTCACATTTTATCTAGACCCCACATAGGGAGTTCTACTGAGAACCATTTTACAGCATGGTACAAAGAACCCTTGACCAAAGAGTTCTTCAAGGATTTCAATAATCCTTGAAGAACTCTTTCTTCCAAAAAAGTTTTTTTTTAGATGAAAAGGGTTCTTAATGGAATCCTTAGTCTTACAAAGAACCCTTGATACACCCTTTTTTTCTTCAAAAAAAGTTTTTTTTTTTTAGAAGTAAATGGTTCTGGGTAGAACCTCAGCTCTTCAATAAGAACCCTTTTGGAACCCTTATTTCTAAAAGTGTAAGTAAATTCAATACTAAAGCATGTCTAGCATGCAGGTGGGCTGTGATATGGGTTCTAAGGAGGCCATCCCTGTCTTTAAATTCTTTTAGTTCTACAAAAATGAGCATGTACACTGTTTACAATGCTATGCCAAGACAAAAAGAAGCAAAACAATGTCATGGCTCTTCTGTGATTATAAAGACAGACTTAAGCTTTAGCTACTGTACAATCATACATCACTGCAAATGCACACTTACATGAAAACATGTGAGGATGAGGACAGCTAATGGCTCCAAAATCTCTCCTAGGAACCCATGCATTTTTCATGTCGCCGTAAAAGGACTGTCTGTGGCAAAGCTAACGGCGTCGGACGCTAATTGATCTGCGCCTTTAATGCGTGTGAAACAAGGGAGTGCCGAGCAATGCTGCAAAACTGTCATCTCAGCCTTTTTCCTCTAATGCAGCCATAAATCCTGTAGCCGTCGCCCCCTCAGTCAGATGTTTTCATTACTACCATATCAGTTTTATTGAAATTACTGACATCTGCATGTTTCAATAATTGTAGGTCCTGCAAAGCTGTTGTAGCAATTTTAAAAGGGGGGAGGCCCCGCACTGCATTCTGGATCAATTTTCTGCTCTCGAGGGACACAAGAGGGAATGTGGTATTGGAAAAGGCACAGAGGCCCTGATAGATTGTGTGGTTACCCTGTGACGGAGACAAACAGTTTAATCCGGTGTAAATCGGCAGGCGCAGTGTGAGATTGTTTTATACAGAGATGTAAATTGCATTGTCAAAATCAGTCATCTTCCAGGTATGGGGCTTAACAGGAGCCACTTTAGAATGGGAAAGACAAACGCTTATCTCACTCTGCAAACCCTGGGGGGAGGCATGGAGCCACCTGGAGCTAGCTCTCTCTTTGTGAGGACAAAACACCATCAAATGAGAGGAAGCACAAATACCTGCTGAATAAGGTGTTTGGGATTTATCAAAGCTGAAAACTATGACACAAATTTGTACATGTAGCCGGCTGCACTGTAGGTTCTTATCATTTCACTGTAATGGGATCCTGGTGCAGCGCAAAACAAACAACACCACAACCTAATATAATAGACAGTATGAGACTAGGAGGTTACAGGCAGCGCCGAGGTAATGCATGTGTTCCTCCTGTTTGAATTATCTATGGTCTATCTATGCATAATGCATACTGGGATGGGTCCCATTATTATGGCGTAGCCAGGCAAATGAAATATCCCTGGAGTTTTCTTGGCGACACAGTCCACTAAATCAATGCAGCATTTTGATAAAGCTGTGTGTCTAGATAATAAGTCAGCAATAACTACTTGCAATCATTTCATTAGGTACAGTATGGATGATACAGTTAGGGAAATGAGAAAAAGAGGCTTGAGTCTCTAATGTGGAAAGTGCTGGCTCTGTGCCTCTGTGTGTGTGTGTGTGTGTGTGTGTGTCGTACATGTGGATGTGGACTGTGACTGCACAGGGTCTGTGCTGCTTTACTTGATAGTAGAGCAAGAACGATAAACCGGTTGGCTGACATATGGGCCTATTACAGATATATCGGTATCTGCAAAAAATGTTTGCCGATATGCATCAATGTGAAAACTTTTTCACATAACACAACAGAACAACAGAAAGAGCTTCCTGGCAGGTGTAAATGCTGAGAAGCTGTTTCTTGTTTTACAACCTGTCCCTGATTGACTGACAGTATAAAAATATTCAGCAACTGACTGATACTGAGTAGCACTGATGTTTAGTTAGCTATTTTTTTTCATTTTTGTGTATTCTTAATTTACCCAGTGTGCCTTTCTAAAATCAAGATTTCCATACGATACGGTGCGATATGATACAATACGATAGGATAAAAATTTATTAGTCACACAATGGGGAAATCTGTAGTGTTACAGCAGCAAAGTGAATAACAAAATAGAAAGCAGCATCAATAAAAAAAACAGTAAACAACAAATAAGTATACAAGCAATATAAACAAGAGCAAAAATCAAAAATGGGATCAATATGAACAAGAGGGAACATTAAAAAAGAAAACAGAGACAATATATAAAAATATAAACAAGAAACAGACTCATCATTGAATTTACACCATTGCACATAGGAAATATGATATATTTCAAATGATATACAGAATTGGTTGACAATGTATGTTAAATTAATTAATATGTTAAATAAAAAAAATACATTCTTTCATTCAAAAAAGTTATATCTCTAAGAAAACAGTTATTTGAGAACCTTTGCATAGCCGCATCAGCGCATAATTGAAGCATAATCCACATAGAAAAGGTCTTTTTTTTGAAAATCCAGATCAAAAACTCACTATGTTGGCCATCATATCAGTAAATCTGTGAATTTTTCCCTCTAAAATTGGTATCGATCTCAAAATTCCCACATCGGTCGGGCGTAGGCCCTGTGTGACGTCTGTGTAGGCTGTGTTCTTGTATGACACACAAGCATCTGTCCTGTGTGTGTGTGTGTGTGTGTGTTGTGGTTGGTGTGACTGGGACTAGACTGATGAGGCTTTAGTATATCTGTCAGGCACAGTTTGGGGATTGGAGGAGTAGGCGTGCAGGAGCCGGTGGCCATACATCTCTATTACACTAGATGGTCACCACAGTGGCCAGCTGTTTATTCTCATTAGCTCACACGTTGGCCGTCTAAACTGACTCTCTACAGCCTCGCACACAGCCAAGTCCATTGTGGTCCAGTTCAAACCAGTCCGAAACAGATGTAGTCACATTTGAAGTGTGTTTTTTCTACTGTTTTGTCAATGCGTATCTTAACAGTCAGTATGTTGGAGAAAAAAACGCACTGCAAAGGCACACAGAGCAGAAAGTATATCGGCAAAAATCAATATTGACGATCAATTCTACCTTACAGCCGCTCGATAATTCCTCCCATATTTCCCTGTCCTGCTTGGTGAAGAATCACAGCTTTTGGATATAATATCCATTTTCTACATTACAATGGTTGTCTGTCGTCGTGTGCTGAAAATGCAGCCGTGTGACAGTGAGGCAGAAGTATTAGCCGGCTCTCATGGTGTGGGATATGAGAGAAAAGGCTGCTTTTTCATAGCACTGCACAGACAAGGCTGCAGTGAGAAAAGCTAATGGCTATGATTAATGACAAAGGGCCAGAGGAGAGCCGGGACACAGACGCTACATATATCATCCTCTCCCATCAGTCAGTGCACCTCCCAGGACCCTCTCGGCAGAGGGGGGGAGAGAGGAGAAGGAGGAGGAGGAGGAGGAGGAGAGAGGGAGAGAGCTATCTACTCCAGGTCCTTTACACACAGGAATTGCTTCTCTCTTTCTTCTTGCGGGAAAGTGAAAAAAACAAGTGACAAAGAGGTGATAAGGTGAACAAGAAAATGGCGTGTAAAATAACTGGGAGATATTCTGTGAGAGAGGAGGAGAGACGGGGAAAGGGGGAGAGCAGTCTGTGATCGTTCCTGATTTCAAGCAACTTGACTCTTCGCATGCCGAAGCCACATTTCCAAGGTCTTATCTGCCATATGGTCTGCCCTGTTTAGATGATTTATTAGGTGAGGAAAAGCGCACTGATAAATTTTACTGTGTTTCCCTGCATAGGCAACCCGTGGTGTCAATAACAAAACTCAGGCGTCTTTAATGAAAACTTTTAGTACCGAAAGGGTAACCATCTATTTATGAGTCACTATAATATTACACCGGCAAAAAGAAATTATCTGTGCTTCTCACGCACTCTACAGAAAAAGGGCCTGAATCGGAGCAGGGGGGGAGAGCACAGATCATATCCATATGTCAGCAGCTCCCAAGCGCCCTGCATTTAACATGGCGCGGGTGTATTTCTGCTTAATTGAAGCATTCAGCTGTTTACAGCTCACACAAAAAACAGCAAGGGTTTATTTATGGCCAATTATAGAGTAGTGTTTTGAGTGAAGGAGGCCCATTATGGATTCCAGCCCTTTTGATTCTAATTAGTCACTGTGTTCAGGTTTTTGGTTTACATGCCTGATTTACTGGGGGGTGGGCGGTGGGGGTGAGAATTAATTTCCTATTAAACAACATATGCCCCTCACTAAATCAGACAAAAGCTTGCTGAGAAGCAAGACATGAAAACAATAACTGTAGAACAACCTGCTGTAGCGCTGCAGTGTTTACCTCTCAGCTCGACTTTTTATATGCAGAAATTAAGAAATAAAAAGCTACAGGAGCAACAAAAACCTGGCTCTTCTGTTCTGATGGAACTCAGCTTTACTTTAGTGTATAATCAAATTATTTTATGTCAGTCTATAATAATATAATAGACTATAATATAATAATAAAATGATTAAAACAACTTTAAACATGTTTCAAAACTTAATGGTGCTGTGTATTGGCAAGATCTGGCAATATATGTATCACAATACAAGGGTTACAACTGAATAGATTGCAATACTGTAAGCAAGGTTATATATTGCTATATATAAGAATTTAGGAAAATTGTTACTATGTAAAAAAAAAGACATCATAGTATAAAGAACACGCCACCATATACATAAAATCTGAGTTTAAAAAGTTTATGTTTTTATACAATTAGAACAATGAAGATAGGTAACAAAACTTCTATTTAGAGGTCGGGAATATAACACAGCACAAAATGAACCACTGCCACAAATCTTCACGATACACTGTTTTTGAGAACTGATACAGTATCACAAAACATAACGTTGTGTACTGATATTTTCTTACACCCTACAAGATACCACAAAGTAGAGCCCGACAGAACATAATGCAGATTTTTATATTTGTTGACTTTATAGGCTGAATTTTACGTATACACTTTTAGGGGACATTGTCAAAATGTTTGTTTCCATAAATATTCAATAATCTGTATACTATACACCATATAAAGAATATTGGCCAATAACTACTGTAAAAAAAAAGTTTGAATTTTGAATTGAAAGCAAAGCAACTGAAAATATTAAATATTAACCACTCCTCACTTTCACGTCAATGAGTTTACTTGACAAGTTATGAAATAAAAAGTTTTGGGGGATTTCTAAACCTCAAAGATTCAAGTTAATCTAAAGAAGAAAAGTAAATTAGTAAAAAAGTAAAACACTTTTTCAAAACTTAAAGAGTTTGAATTTGGCTCAAAACTCAAAATCTACTTTAGTAAGTTGCCCTGAAATTCAGATTTTTCTTAGCTTTTTTGTTTTTACTGTTTATTGATTTCAGATTTTTTAAAACTCTCTCATATAGGTATCCACCCCCAAAATTCAGATCAAATAAATATGCATTGTAAGTAACTTCTACAAATGAGAATTGTTATTTGCCAAATTTGTGATTGTAAAGGTGAAGACTCTGTGGCTTCCTTTCACTGTCCCTGCCTTACAAACTGATGACATGTTTAATCTATTCATTACATGAAAACGGTTTGCTTAACATGTGCCAACAGCTTCCCAACAATGAACTGTTAATTTGCAACTAAATGGGAGTCCAGAGCACATTTAAGGTTTCATTTGCAAACCAAAGCTGCTGAGCCTTTGAAGTACAAATATCCTACATTTAACAAGTTAGAGTAACAAAGGTCAGAGAGGACAAAAGGACTCACTCATAGAATCAAAGTCAATATGTTACTAAAGTCCTCACACAGCCACCAGTTTTCATAATAAAACAATAGCCCAAAGCAAGGCGAGAGAAATATAATGGCACAGCACGAACATAAAATTTTATCTAAAATCTAATTACTAAGAAAAGAACATAATAAAAATAATGGTGCATAAGATTTAATGTTGTTCTCTTGTTTTATGATCAATGGATAACCAGCACTGCTCTACTTTGTTCCTCTCTTAAAGCTTTTTGACTTATTTATGGTGACTGTGTAGCAATTAATATTGCACAGGCTGCATTGTCATTTTTCAAACCATTTCCCAGGAAATGTTCTACACCCCGTAATGGCCCCTCTAACGCTGTAGCTGTCATGTCCTGGACAGCTGCATTTTTACAAGACAAACTCAGACACGTCACACTCATCTCTCTGTGGACTAACTTGCTGCTCATTGCCACACAGTAAACACACACACACACACACACACATGCATACACAGTCCCACACAGAGGCCAAGGCCAGCAGCTGTTAATAGCTGCATGGAAAACTTTGATTAATATTTCACCCCTTGTTGCAGGGCTGCTGAGCGAGTGTCACCTTCCAAACAGTGTCCCGTGAAACCTTTTCTTTCAGGGACCCCGCTTTGCCAGGTGGAGATGATAAATCTGTTAGAAGGATCCCCCAAAACCTCATCAGGCTAATTACAGCGTAGCCATGCAGCTCTGATGCATGTCTACGTCTGTGCACACATGTTTAGGTGGAGGTTTGGACTGTAGCCAGGTTAGCAGTGCTATGTAAAGAGATTGAGTCTTCAGCTATCAAATTAGCTAGCTCTCGAGCAGCTTCCTGTGTTCATGCATTAGAAATCTCTGTCTTTGGCCAAACCTTTGACTCAGATTCAGCGGGCCATACTTGGTCCATCTCAGGGGAGCGAGTTTGGCTGTGATACATAACAAACACAGGCATGAAGGGTGTGAAAACAAACTTGGCTGACACACCTGGATGTAAACAGTTCTGTTCCTCTGAGAGTTTTTTTTTTCTTCTTTCACTGTTGTTGTCATTAAATTGGAGGGGCAAGGTGACAAAAACCTTGAATATCAACATCATGTACTGTTTCACAACTGCAAAATGCTGACAACGAATGTGACAACATCATTAAGTCGAAGCACAGCCTGCACATACAATGGTTTCAGTGTTCAGCACAAAAGAAAAAAATGTGTTTACATTACAAGGAGATGTATGACACATCTGGGATTTGTTTCACACAGAATAAATCAACCGAATAAAATAGAAATTAAAAAATAACTTCCATTAAGATACAACCAAAAATTTCTAGTTTACCTATATATGACTGTTTGTATAGATGAATACAGGAAAAGTGCTACGCCTGTACCATTTATATGCATTATTTTGTTTTATATTAGGGCTGAACAATATATTGATATTATATGGATATTGTGACATGAGACTAGATATCATCTTAGATTCTGGATGTCATTATACATGGCATAAGTGTCTTTTCCTGAGTTTAAAGACTGCATTGCAGTAAAGAGATGTAATTAATTTACCAGACTGTTTCAGACTGTTAGTCTTTATAGCCACATCATTTATCAAAATCTCATTGTGTTAATATTTTCTGAAAGCAGCAATAGTCATCCCTATAATATTGTCACAATATCAACATTGAGGTATTTGGTGATATTTAATTTTGTTCATATCACTCAGACCTAATTAAACTAAAAGTAAAAGTTCTGCATTCAAAAACTTAAAGCTACTACAAGGAGTTTTTAAATGGTTATGAAACAATCTGCCACTGGGTCAGAGTCTTAGATGAAACAAGCCTATTTATTTTTTTTGTTATAATCTGTAGTGAAACATCACCACTTTTGTCCACAGGGGCCTCCAAAATCAACAAAATATGAAAGTTCCTTGTTGTAGCTTTAATAAAAGTATGTTAGTATAATAGAAAACTTTAATTAACTTAAAGTGGCCATTGTGCAATAGTGCCCTGATGTCATTTTGGATATAACGTTTATTGTTTAACTGTAAATTATTCTGATTCCATAACCATTACATACATGTGTTTACGTATATATTCTATTTCTGTATATTATATTCTGTCTAAAGAATATCAGCGGATATATTGATATTAGAATTTTTTGGATTTCTTTTATTGGTATCGGCATCGGCCCAAAAATCCAGTATTGGTCGGGCCCTAGAGATATACAGTATATTGTGTATCGTAAAACAGCCTAAAAATATTGAGATATTATTAATAAGCTGTATCGTCCAGCACTATTTTATATTCATAAGATAATTATTACCTACTTCAAATCCCAGACTTGAGACAATGTGCTAATAATGTGTTATCAATAATAACGTGTTTGCCTCCATCTGCTCCCGCAGACTGAATGTGACAACAGCACCAATAATACCACAAAGACACGTGTACCAGAGAAATATGAGCATATTTGTGTCATCCCACACCTCGACGTGTACTCTGCCGAATGGCACAGCTTCTCTGTCAGCTGTTGTCTTTTGTTTCCACACACCTCACACTGGTTGCAGCACCTGTCTTTCCCATTCCTGTGTGAAGACTGTGTGGAAGGATCGAGGATAGAGAAGGTGTGTGTCACCTGGGGTCCTCTGACTGAGAGAGGCTGTCATGCCCATCACTGCCCCAGCAGGCCCGCCAATCACACACAGGCAGGCCCACGCTGAGACGAGGCCAGAGAAAACAAGCAAACAAGACAACAATCGACAACAATCTTTAAACACGCTTGTCATTCTCCTCTGAGAGATTTCCATTTCAGCTACTTAAGCGGCACATAAAAACACGACAGCCATCGCCAACAATCTCTAAACACAACTCTGGTGTTCTCCCTCCTCGGAGAGATTACAGATTTCCAGCCATTTAGTAGAGAATGAGAAGCATCTGCAGATTGAGGGGATTGGCACAGCACGCGTTGGCGTGTCGCAGCCTGACTGGGTTGAGCGCGGTGTGGCGTGTCATTTTTGGGCGCGCTGTTGCTCAACATCAAGAGAAATCGATGGCGTCTCCACAGGGGCAGGGAGGCCTGTGGAATAGAGGAGCTTCTCAGGTCTGTTTGAACTCATTTTCTTTTCTGGGCGGTTGCCCCCTCGCTCAGCCCCCTAAGGCATCTCCCTCACAGCAGGCCCTGACAGCTTGACACATTGACAGCTGCCGCTGAATGACAACTGATTTGTACAAATTTCAAGCCTTATAAATCTACCTGTCACAACAAGAGCATAAAAGAGCTCGGACCCAGCAGGTAATTCGGAAGTGGTGGGGGAAGAAGAAAAAAGGCTTGCTTCCTCCTCCTCCTCTTCCTCACACCTGACAGCCCAGTCTGAGAGGGAGAGAGATAGAAGATAGAGGGTAAAAAAAAGACAATATATCTCTTTTTTTTCTTCTTTCCTGCCAGTATACCATCATCCTCTCCTCAGGTCCACTTTGAATAAGAACTGGTGGAACCATTTTCTTGCCAACAGGCGATCAATCGTCTCATTTAGAGATTATAAAGAGTGGACTGAAAATGGAAAAGTGCAATTTTGTTTTACACCAACATTAAAGCAGCGCCACCTGCTACTCGCAGGATTATCACATCGGCCTGCATCTCAAGGCTCTCACTGCTGCTGTAGTGCCCCTACACCTCCCCACCACCCCATGCTTTCATCTGTTGGTAATGGCAGACCTGGCGGGCAAGGCCTATAGCTGCAATAAATCCTCTTCAGGAGTGTCTCTTATAGCTAGATATAAACTATGAGAGACGGGGGCAGAAGAAAATCAATAGAAGTGACAAACAGAGAAAAGGGTTTATAATTCTAAATGAGTTGTCTTTCTCATTTTTACAGGCATGATGGCTTGTCTGTCCTGGTCAGTAACGGCAATTTACCGCCAACTCTTCACAAATGTAAACAGAACTGTGATGACTGCTCTTCTGTACATTTAACCCATTCTTTAAACTCAAAAATATGCTGCTGACATGCGGCTATTAGAGCCCACCATGCTCCCATGCTTTCTGTAAACACTTGATTAAGATAAAACACAGTGATGTAACACTTCAGACAAACACGCTCTTCTCTACCTGTGTTTGGCTTCACTTTGAGGAACAATGAGAAGCAGATCAGGTGAGAACAGCAAAGAGGTCATCCAGTCTCTTGCTTTGCTTGGCACGCTCCCACCGTTAAACAAGACCCACATAACTGACCGATGACACCTCTTCTGCTTGTTTACTGCTGGTTGTGATGGGTGTCGGATTGCTGTAGGCAATGACTGGGACCACACTCAATCTGCAGAGCAGGCTGTTTTATGTGAAATAGCACTGTTTGCATGCAATCTGACAGTTGGTAATATGTGTTTTGCGGACGGGCATGAGTCATTAAGCTAAGACTGACTGCCACAATTATCAGAAAGTCAGCATATACGAAGCACTGAGTAGATGCATATTTTTGTTTGGCAGCGTGGATCACAGGGATGAAAGCAGGGGCAGATTTAGCAATTTTGGGGCCAAAGACAAACACAGGCATGGAGCCCTCCACATCCCTTGTTCTCCCCATTTTTCAATTCTTGAATAAATAATAAGTCATAAAAATGAACTTTAATTTATGGTGGAACGCTGAGGATGTACACCAACAGTAAAATGAATATACATACATTATATAAAATTTAGAATATTACAGAGGCAAAATTTCGACCCGCCTGACTATTCGTATCATGCATGACATGATTCTGTGAATAAATTAGTACACTTCTAAAAATAAATTGTGCCGTGGCAAAAAACATGTAATCAACATCAAGTGAACATGACCTGGAGCACCTTATACTTAATATAAAGAAGGAAAAACAACATATATGGGTGCAACCAATATAGAGAAAGAGAGGAGAACGTGGTGAGTTTCACTGCTTGGTTCAGGAGCTGAAACTGAACCACAGCTGCTTCAGGATGTATTTCAGGATGGCACCAAGTTTGCAGAAGCAGAGGAGTGATTTGAGAGAGCCGGCTGACCTGGAGCAGTGGCTACCTGTAGGTAAAATGTATTATACAACAGAGGATACTTCTGTATCACTTGCCAGATGACAGCAGGGTGAAAAGGCTTCCCTTCCTGTGTTTATATTGTTCCTATTTTTTCTGTCTCCTCTTCTTACTTGTTTACGTATTAATTATTTGTTTTCTATTGATGCTTCCCTCAATTTTGCTGTCCACTTTGCTGCTGTAAAATAGCCTATACTAGTCCCGGTTGTGGGACTAATAAGGGATTATCTTATCTTCGATCATGGAATAGTGTAGTCTAATGTAGTGGGGTGGCCCTGAGACAATCAAGCATTCTGATGCCATTTTAGCATTTAAAGTTGTTTGGAAAGAGCAAAAAGTGGAAGAAAAAAGAATATGTTCTTAACCATTAGTTTATGAGGCATTTTATGTGGCACTTGGTAGCTTAGGGCCAAAGACAATATTGCCAACCTTTCCCTAAACAGTAAGTCCCCCTCTGTAATTCACAAAAACATTGTATATTATATATTTATACTGTGTATATAAATATAAATATATATATATGTGTGTGTGTGTGTGTGTGTGTGTGTGTTGTTATATGTATATATATATATATATATATATACATATATGTATATACATACATATATGTATATATACTGTGCAAAGATTCATGGCAGTGGTTAATTTTGTGTGGTGTTTAAACTTCAGACACTATTCTGATTGAATCAAAAAGTAAACTTTTTAAATTCTGATTTTATGTATACGTTTGCTGTGTTCTTTATACTCTGAGCTTTTCTAAACTAAGATTAAATAAAATAGCAATTTATCACCTTGCTTACAGTATCACAATATATCTCAATATATTGAATCGTAACCCTTGTATCATGATACGTATTGTATTGCAAGATTCTTGCACACGGCCCTGGTGGATGATGAATGTCTCTCAACATGGCTGCATGAACTCAGGTCTGTGGGTAAGAGAACAACTGCCCGCCTTCCTAAACTCAATGACTTACTCTTTCAGTGTTGTAGAACTGCCTGCTAAACCTCTCCTATTTGCAAGTAGGCAAAACACTCTAATCCTCCATTTGTGTGTATTCATCCCTGTCCTAAATGTGCCCTTCCGCACTCTAACCCTCAAAGACCCTTCCCTTCATGCAGCCACCGACCCTGCTGTTTGATTAAGACTTAGCCCACTGCTTTATCCCTGGACAGGACCCCGGCTGGGCCAAAAAGCACGAGTTAAGCAAAGGGATTATCAGTGCCACTCCCATCGAGGCAGTCAAACTGTCACACAGATCAAAGTGGCTCCCAGCTGACCCTCAGTCATTTAAGGCAGGTGTCCTCTCATATTCTAATGTCGCGACAAGTGCACAAACCCGGCTATTGAAAAAGGTACGGCAGGATTGTTTGCCTGCCACATTCGGTGGCCCCGCTGTACATCATCTGAGGATTTGTTTCTAGTAAGTCATGTTGAATGAAGTGCAATGTATAAAGCTGAATTGTTATTTAACCCTCATTAATCTTTTGTACATTTATCAGCAGGACATATAATCTATGTATATGCTTCATTAAATAACTTAGTGTCTTTTCAATATCAAATATATTACACCACAGTCTATAACATATATATATAACAAGTCTTACATCATAAAACTAGAAATTTTAATTATTTGTATTTAGGGCTGCAACTAACAATAATTTTATTATTGATTAATCTGTTGATCATTTTCATGATTAATGATCATTTAGTTTTTTGGACCACAACATGTCAGAAAATGGTGAAAAATGCTGACCACTGTTTCCTTAGCCCAAGGTGACATCCTCAAATGTTTTGTCTACAGTCCAAGAATTTGGACATTTATTCATAAAAAATTACTCAAAACAAAAAATCAATCATCAAAACAGTTGGCCATTAACATGAAAGCTGAGAAATAAATGATTACTCAGCTTATCTTTGTAGCTCTATTTGTATTACAAGATCCATTTATTTAAATGGGCATCAGATATGTAGAATTTACTTCAATACACAATGAGAAAATTGTAAAAAATAATGCTGCAACATGTTTTTGACAGCTGTTATTTACCCAAAACAGAGCAGCAATGGAGCAATAGTCAGATGTTTTTACTGTGAGATCACAGTTGATGACAAGAGTCCTGTTATGTCTTGATAATTTGGGAACATTGGCATGACAAGCATCGGTGCCGTAAATAAGTGAACGCAGACTGTGGTGTGACACCGCTCCAGCGGGAAGTCAGCCTAAACTCGACATGTCCCCCAAGACCTCCCAAATAATGCTGGCGCTTCCCTCTGCACCCAAAAACCTCAGAGAAAACAAAGAAGTGACGACGGAAGAGGGAAAAACAAAGAAACTAAGAGCGAATGTGATAAAGATAAAAAAAGAATTGGTGATAGAGACACCTGCCTGATAGTCGCACAATCATTTAAGGCCCTGAATGGTTCTTATTATGGCATCTGAAGCCCAGCTGGCCTTGGATCCAGCAGGTCGGCTGTAGTTCAGCTGAGGGTCTTGTGATCCGGGGGTGGGGGGAGGGACTTGGCTCGAGCGGGAGGAGCTGGGACCAAGGGGCTTGGTAGGGGCAAATGGATGACGGATGGGCCTAAGGGTGAATGCCAAAACCATAAATCCAACCTCAGCCTGACCCCAAGTTCCTATAAAGTTTATTTACATTTTCACATTGCGTCCACCTCTAAAACGTCTATGTTTAGACATTTCAAAGCAGCGTGACGCGCCCATCTATCTTGCCACCGCACTCTTGCAGAGGACAGGGAGCCGGGACCAGTTTATCCCACCCTAACCTGACTGGCTGTCTGCTTGTATCCTCCCCTGTTCAAGGATCACTCAAAAGATCTTTTATTAATTGCGGGTTTGTGTTGGGAGCTTCTATTTACAGCTTGCCTGCTGAGCTGTGAGCACGCTTTGAGGCATTAAGTGACTTTTAACCCTCTTCATATTGTGTTTGATATCTTTCCCATGTGTTATTCCGAGAGTCATTTACCAATGTTTATTTGCATTGATTTAAGCTGTCGCTTAAAGATTAAATTAGATTAACTGGGAAGACATTGGCAGTAAAGTGCTAACCACAGTATCACATTTCCTACGGTAGGGTGTCATGGGGATCATGTCTATTTCCACTTCAATCCCTTTAATGATTTTCATTCAGAAATCAGTTTTGTGTTTACTCTCATCAGCCCTGACTAGAATGATTTCTGGCAACTTTGAACACAAAAGTACTCAACTGTAATTAGCAGTAGCAAGAATTCACTGTTTTACTGCCAAGGCACTCGACAAAACAACAAAAAAAAAAACCTTTACCACGCCAAAGGAGCTCACATGCTTTTAACTCTTTTCTTCTGTTTGTGCAAAGCAAGATAAATAAATAACTAAAGGCAACATCCTGCCGTTTCACTTTCCTGCAGCCCCCATACACTGCTCTTTTTGATTTGGGCGCCTGTTGAGAAACCTTGTTTGGACAGCCATGGGGTGGAGCTGCCAGGCTTATAAGTCTGCCACAGAACACAGGCGCAAACAGGGCAGCCCGCAGGGGTCCTCTCATCGGCGGAGGGAGGGGATTCTACCACCTTAGCGGGTGAGAAAGGCACAGTATTATTACACCCCATCAAGGAAACTCCAGCTGACAATAAATCCCTGAGTGCTTTACAGTGCAGACAGTGAGCATGGAAGAGTGCCACTGAGAGCGCGAGGGGAGGAGGGAAAGGAGACAAGGAGATGAGGGGAGGGAAGGGGGAAGAGGACTATCCCTCAAAAGGCCATAAAGCCTTCAGGCTGTCATTCAGGGCAAGAACCATGGCAACGGAAAGTGTTTGGAAATTCCTCTTCTTTTTTTTGCTTTTTTTTTTTTAACCTAAAAGATTTTCTGAACACAGTTGATCGGTCACAGTTATTACATTCCTTTTAAGGGTAATAAATGTCTGATTTCACGAGGCAATTAGAAATAAAAAGAACTCGGCTGCATCCATTTGTTTTTCACAAGCTTCACTGAATGCTTTCTGTCTTGCAAACATATGCTAACATGTGCACAATGCAAATTCTATTACCAATAATTTCATTCTACTTAAAAACAAAGACAAGAAAGAGGTAAGTAAATGTTCTTTACTAGAGTAGAAGTGTGAAAAAAAAAGACTAGTAAAAGTAAAAGTATTGATTCAACTTCTTTACTCAAGTAAAAGTGAAAAAGTACAGGCTCTGAAATGTACTCAAAGTATAAAAGTCAAAAGTACAATTTCTTGTTACGTCTTTTATGTTGTTTTCAACTTGTTACATCTTTTTCGAAGTTTTTGTCTGTTACGTCTTTTTTGTTTTTATGTCTTCAGTGTCATTTTTATCTTGTTACATCTTTTATGTCGTTTTTATCTTGTTACGTCTTTATGTTGTTTTTGTCTTGTTATATCTTTTACAATGTTGTCATGTTGTTACGTCTTTCACACATTTTCTGTTTTATTATGCCTTGTAATGTAGTTGTCGTCTTGCTGCGTCCTTTTCATCTTTTTACTCTTTAATATAATTTTTGTTTGGTTACATCTTTTACATCATCTTAGTGTTTTTACGCCTTCAGATGTAGTTTTCATCTTGTTACGTCTTCTACGTCATTTTTGTCGTTACATCTGTTACATCGTTTTCATCTTGTGACATCTGTCATGTGTGAAATATACTTTTTTCTTTCTTTTTTTTTTACAAGTAACAAGCCTGTTTTGAAAATGTAAGGAGTAGAAAATACAGATGTTTGTGTTCAAATGTAGGGAGTAAAAGCAAAACCTTGTCAAAAAATAAATACTCAAGTATAGTACAGATAAGTGAAAATTCTGCTTATGTACAGTAACAAAGTATTTGTACTTCATTACGTCCATCCTCTGAAACTATCACAGTGGAAAACAATGTACAGGGCAGTTGGCTGCAGGCAAAACCATTACTCGAAGAGTGTCCTGTCACAAAAATCTGCCAAGAGCTAAAAGAAAAATACACATATAAAATAATCACTGATGATTCTGGGCTGGTTCTGTGGTGGAGACAGCGCTGTATGGCCTTGTGTGAGAAAACAGGGAACATGCCTAAGTTATTACTGCAGGAAGGCAATCTGTCAAAGCCAGGCTGTTCTGGCATAGCCAATACCACTGGTGAGATCAGAGAGTCAGATTCTGCTTGCAATTACTGCTAAAGGACCTTGGATGCAGGCAGCCTGCTATCAATTATTTCCCTGGCCCTAGACACTTGGAGCTGTCAAAGCCCTACTGTCTTCTGTTTTGTAACAGAGGGCCCTCTGAGGCTCGGAGGAAGCCTAGCCTCTCTCCGACAGCAAGGGAAGATAGTTTGTGTCATTAAGTGGCGTTATTACAGATTCACACACACTTCAGAGTATGTTTTTCTCCTACTTTTCTTGGTCTTTCCGATCTGTTACTGTACTGTACCGTGCCGTCTCTGCCTGTATCTGTTTTCTCCTCTCACTCACCCCATGATGAGTGGATTAAAACTAAAAAGAGAAGACAGACCACGAAGAGAAGTGTTCTGGCTGACAGCTCTGACCTGGGTATTTATGGTGAGGCTCACGGCTCTGATATTCACCCTGGGTGCTTTATGTGCACTGCACACAGCCCCTCAAAGGGTACACAGATCCCCTGTGCCCAGATGAACATTTCCATGGTAACTGATAATCTGACCAAAAAATCCAACACAAAAAATCAAGAAATAAATGTGTTTATTTCACATTACTTTACAAAAATTAAACATATATAATGTTTATTTCCCTTGCTCAATTTCCAATTACCCCTAAATTATAATGATGAGGCAATTTAGCGATAGCCTAATGTGGTATAAATGAAATTTACATATGCACCATTGAGCCACTTATCCGGCTCCATGTTGTTGTGCATCCTTCCCTCCATGTGGAATAAAGGCTAGACAGGGATAGATTAATCATTTTTCCACAGGATGACATTACTTTGGCCCACTCAGCCCTGAGCTGTCCCCCAGGGCAAGCCCCTGGATCATCCAGGACCGGAGCTTTGGCACAAAACGACAGATTCCCCCCCACAGCCCCTGCCAAGTTCCAGGACCTTATCACTGAAAATTACATTCTTATGGTAAGCAAATGTGCTCTAAAGCAATACTGCAGTTGCCAGTTGCATGAAACTGTCAAGGAAGGGAGGAAAGGTCATTTGCTGTGTGGGTTGCAGCGAGTAAAATATGGCACACACTGTGTGTGCCTAAGTGCATTCACATGCATCTAGCTGGAAGAACCGAGGTTCAAGGGATGATAGCAAGGTTACTGTCATCTAAGCTCCTCAAGGTCAGCTGCCATCATCAGCACAGGTATTATCTCTTCACACAGACAGCTAATGCAGTGCAGCTTTGTCCTTGAAATGAAAGGCGGTCGAGAGATGGTCAAGCCATTTTTTATTTGCTTTTCTTAGATGAATTTTGACTGATGACTTTTACATGTGTATCTAACATAGTTTGAAAAGGAAATACTTGGTGGTCATATGAATTATGTGTATGTCCTAAGTTAAACCAGAGAGACCTTGATACTAGAGTTGTCACGATACTAGAATTTTTAACTTCGAAACTAGAGCCAGACAGATATATCGGCCAGCCAATATTATAGGGCTGATACTGGCCCATCACAGCTGTATCCATTTATATTGGTATCGAAATGTGAAAACTTTTTAGTTTTATAGAACCTATTTTATGTATATTTGATCCTTTTTCTTAATTAAAGGTGCAAAACTCAACATTCAGCCTCATAGATGCCAGCAAACAACTATCTGCTATGTAAAGATATAGTGGAGTTATATCATCTGGAGCAGAAAATGGCGTCACACTCCATGTATTTGTATTGTTATTCAAACTTCTCTGTTTATCTGGGGCGGCCATGTGTGCATGTTTGTGCATGCAAGTTCCTCTGTGTCTTCCCCACACCCATTTCAACATGGCAGCCTGGTGTTAACTTTTTCATATTGCAGCTTAACAGTGCACTAAAATATCAAGTCAAGTCAAGTCAAGTTTATTTATAAAGCACATTTAAAACAACCAAAGCTGACTAAATGTTAATATGTTACCAGCCTTTGAGATATAGAGACAATACAAATGGAAACTTGTCTAACCCTACAAGATGCTTAACAGCTTAAATGGCTGATCGGCTCCATTGTTTCCCTCATCTTTGTCAATGAGACAATGAAAATGTAAAGCACAGCAAAGTGATGTGCCCCACTTTACTTATTAAAGTCTGCCTTGCCTACTCTCTAGATCAACTCAGTGTATATAAGAGCAAAATGAGCTGAATCAAGTCTTTCCACAGTATATGCAGACAAATCGTCAGCCAATTTCATCATCCTCTTGGAATAAGATGCCAAAAACCCCGAACAATACCAACAATTGATGTTGACAAAACTATGAGAGGGGAGTGTCAGGTAGGTTTACTTCATCTGGGGGAATTTTGACGAACATGGGAACAGGTGAGAGGATTAAATCCCGCCTTGTTGATTGATACCAGATATTTGTTTTGGTGGGGAAATTAAACTTTTGCTTTTAAGCCAGCGACTTCCCTTATCTCTCTATTCTTCAGTAGATTTAGTCATGCACGGAGAAGGTGCTCAGAACTTTCCAAATACACTCAGACAGATTGGGAGGAACTCGCTCTGTCACAACCCTTTGTGAAGGGTTTACAGCTTAAAACCGTTTGCCCTATACACCGGTGACCCCTTTTCCCCTCCCGACTCCAAAGTTTCTCCAAACATCAAACTTGGGATTATCTTTTTGATTTCCTTTTAGGTGAAAAGAGTTCTTAAGTCCACAGCTGTGGGGTCTGACAGACAAAAGGGGGAGGAGGAGAGACTGTTAAGTCACCATATTTATCATGACTGGGTTACCTCTCCTGTCAGAACCTTTTTTCTTCCACATGCTAATTGGCAATATCTTCCACACTCCTTCAAACCTCCTCCGTCACCTCCGCCCCTCCACCATACACCCCTTTTTTAACCCGCTTTCCCTTTTTCTCTTCCCTCTCCCCCCCCTCCTTTTCGCTGCTTACCCCCATACAGAACCCCTCTCCCTGGCTCGAGGCTGTCCCTCTCCGGGGGGAAGCAAGGTCTGTCAAATCAAGTCGAAAGCCTATTAGCATGCTAATCCACAATAAAAGCTCAAGATCTCCTGGGCTATATTTGTCACTTCCCCTAGGTCCAATCAGACATATAAGGAGGTGTTGATAACTTAGACCAAATTTAACTGATTTGCTTTTAACGCTACGAGCTTGTGGTGCTCAGATACACAACAAATCCAATCAAGAGGTGGACTATTTAAAAATGAAACGCTCAGAGAAAAAAAAATAGTAATGTACTCTGTGTGTGTGTGTGTGTGTGTGTGTGTGTGTGTGTGTGTGTTTCCTGCTGGAAACACAGGGACATTCATAGAAAAGGGTCAAACGAAGCCAAGAGGAGACATCATGATTCTTATGCAGACCCAAAACCCAGGGGGTCTCTTTATTGACAGCACCAGCCTTGTACCCACGCTAAAGGCCGTAACTACATCCACATCTGTAGCTCTATCAATCCTAAAAAAAGGGCCAGCTTTACTGGCATCAAGATCAGTGGAAAAAAAAAAAAACTTTAAAAACAGTTGCTGTTCAGTGGAACTGTCTGATGTGCGAAACATGCAATTATATGATTTGGGCCATATCCTGTAAATCATTCCGCTTCCATCTACAAACCCTGACATGAAAATACAATCCAAGGCTTATTAATCCATGTATGCCAACAGAATTATGGTTACAATTATTCATTCAAGTCAAACATAATTGCTAGATGTAACCAATACTGGATATTTGGAGGTGATGCCAATACCAGTATTAGGGAATTTTAAAAAATATGTTATCGATATTTCAGCCTATATTCTGTATAATTAGACATAAATGATCCCTCAGATGTGGTTATCAAAGACATGTGACAAAGATATGTAACGGAGGCAGGATATTTTACAGTTTAACAGTAAACTTCAGGCCGCTGAAACAGTAAACTTTCACAGGTATTTTTAATAATTAAAAATAAGTTTAAATCAAATTCACAAATACATATATGTATGTGTGGTATTAAACCCAAATTAAGAAAAATTATCAAATAGATCAATGCCTATAAAGCTAAAAAATAAAAACAATCTGCATCATACTCTGTTGAAAAAAAAAGCTTCTTAATGGTGCATATCAGACATATGCCAGCTACCAGTATTTAGACTGATAGGGCTGGGCGATATAACTGTATTATATTAATATTGTGATATGAGACTAGATCGTCTTAAATTTTGGATATTATTACATTGTGATATGTCATAAGCTGCCTTTTCCTGGTTTTAAAAGCAGCATTAGAGTAAAGTGAATTTTCTGAACTTACCAGACTGTTATTATCCTTTAACTGGTTAATCATTAAAGTGACATTATTGATAATTGTTTATCAGATATTTCACTATGTTAATATTGTTGCAATATCAGTGCAGAGGTATTTGGTCAAAAATATTGAGATATTTGATCTGTAAAATGTGCCCCGTCAGTCTTTTATTATCACATGTGTATGTTATTTTACACAAAATGTATATAGTGAGTATAGTCCGACCAATATATTAGTCGACCTATATTATCGGCCCAATATCGGCCTGTCACAGCGAGATCAGCCTGTATTGGTATGAGCATGTGATGACATATTATGACATTACATAACTTTTTTGTTCACAGAACATAATGCAGATTGCGTTAATTTGTTAGCTTTATAGTCTCCATTGTGTGTGCATTTGATCCTTTTTCTAAATTCAGGTTTAATATATTTTGCTTTATTTGTGTGTGTGTGTGTGTGTTTTTAAATAGTTATTTAGGGATTATTAAAAATTGTTAAAAGGTTGTTCCAGTGCCCTGATCAATTTGGACAACAGAGTTTTATTGTTAATCTGTAAAATATCCTCCCTCTATTACACATCTTTGTCAAAAGTGTTCGATAACATTTGAAGGGCTATATTCTATATTCTGAATATTATATTCTGTATAAAGAATACTGGCCGATATATCAAGACCAGTATCAGAATTCTTTTTACTCCCAAATCTCCCTAACCTATCAGGATCTGCCCCTAAAATCCAGTATCAGTTGGGCTCCAATAGTGAGCTATATATCATTTATCACTGAATAGCCTAAAAATATTAAGATATAATTTATACGCGGGGCGGCACGATGGCGCAGTGGTTAGCGCTGCCGCCGCACAGCAAGAAGGTCCTCGGTTCGAATCCCCGAGCCGGCAGGGCCTTTCTGTGTGGAGTTTGCATGTTCTCCTCGTGTCCGCGTGGGTTCTCTCCGGGTACTCCGGCTTCCTCCCACAGTCCAAAGACATGCAGCAGGTTAATTGGTGACTCTAAATTGCCCGTAGGTGTGAATGTGAGTGTGAGTGGTTGTTTGTTTCTGTGTGTCAGCCCTGCGATGAACTGGCGACTTGTCCAGGGTGTACCCCGCCTCTCGCCCAAAGTCAGCTGGGATAGGCTCCAGCTCCCCGCGACCCTCACGGATAAGCGGTTACAGAAAATGGATGGATGGATGGATAATTTATACGCCATATTATCCATTCCCAATAGGCCAACATCAGCCCAATAACATCAGCTGTGTTATATATCCGTCAAGCCTTAATAACAGTAACCCTAACAGTACATTATCTTTGCCACAATAACCAAGTTTTTTGATGATACCATAAATATTTTTTCTCAGTTTTTCTTCCAAAGTCAGCTCATCTTCTTCTCAAATGATAAACATTTCACACATCACAATTTATCATCTATTTTCTGAAACACTGACACAGATATGATGAGAAATCTAAAGCAATGTGTCTGGCAGCCGCATTAACTTTTAAAAAAAACTTCTCCCGTTTCTCAGAGAGCGCCAGGCATGGCTTGCACATAGGGAGATCAGAGAACATGGCCGCTGTGGTTCGCCTGCTACCATCAATCAGGCCCCAAATGGCTTCCCTGACACCACCACTACTCATTTTCCAGTGTGCCTTATGTGGCCACCATCTTGAAAAAAAAAAACACAGCAGGGAAAAATTGGTGAGGAGGAAGGGGTGCTTTTTTGAAGAAATGGACAGGGAAGGTTTACTAAAATCACTGCCAAATACTCTCCTAACAATAGGTTTCCAAACACATCATCTGGAGAGGGAGGTGGGCTGGAGATGTAGTCCAGGTGTACACCAGCAGCGAGTGAGTGAGTTCTCTCGTCAATATTGTATGTTTGAAATTTTTGACACACGCTCTCCCCTACCTTACCCCTCCCTTGTTAATGCAGTCCTCCCTCTTCACACTCCTCTCCATATCTTTACCCGTCTCTCCTTTCTCCCCCACGCCGCCCCTCCCTTCCCTTCCGTGTGCTGAGGCCAGAGTCAAATTTACAACAACTGTCAAAGTCAGGGATGACAGATAAATTAATCTTCTCTTCATGAGTTTACATCCCAGGCATCTGGGCTGCTGATCTGGCCCCTAACAAGCGCAGGGTCTCAGCGAGCTGTCTTTTAAAGCTGATGTTTTCATGGCCAGAGATGAATTACCCTGTCACGAGAATCTATTTATACAGCAGTTAGAGGGTGGGGCTCTGGATGCAGGACAGCGTGATTTCATGGGTTAAGGTCCCCTTGAAGCATCTCTTAAATCTGGTTCTGTCAGACACACATCAGCACCAGGTCCATTTTCAGAGCAGTTTTGGTTATAGATTTTCTTTACATATGCAGACTTATTGTTTCCATCAGACTGGTCTGCAATCTTAAAAATAAAGGTGCTAACTAGAACCACAAAGGGTCTTTGGTTTGTCCCCATAGAACAACCCTTTTTGGTTCCTGGTAGAACCTTTTAGAACCTTTTAGGTTCTACTGTGAAACTTTTTATATTCCGAACCTTTATTTTGATTCCACCAAAGGGGTTCTACCAAAAACCTTTTTCTCCTCAAAATGTTTTATCTAGAACACAGGCAGGAGGTTTAACTGAGAACGCTTTATATTCCAAGGGTTTTATCTAGGGCACAGTCTGGGGGGTTCTACAGAGAACCCTTTTATATTTTGAGGGTTTTATCTAGAACCCAGCCAGCAGCTTCTACTGAAAACTTTTCATATTATGGTACAAAGAACCCTTGACGAAAGAGTTTTTCAAAGATTTTAATAATCTTTGAGGAACTCTTCCAAAATGGGTTCTTTGGATGAAAAACATTGTTAATAGAACCCTTAGTCTTACAAAGAACCATTGATGAACCCTTTCCTCAAAAAGGGTTTCTTCAGAACCAAATGGTTCTGGGTAGAACCTCACCCATTCAAGAAGAACCCTTTTGGAACCCTTATTTCTAAGAGTCTGCTATCTGCATTTTCTGTCTGGCCCGTCCTTTAAACATTCCTCACTACATAGATCCAAAAGTAATCCTCTCTTTGATAGTGGCTCCATTAGAGAAATTACATTACTGTAGAGTGTAAAAGCATATAGAGCAAATGTAAATTCACATTCATCATCCCAAAGTCAGAGAAGAGATGGAGTGGAAGGGAGTGAGTTGCCCCTGTGGATCATGGACCCATTATCCAACTCAAACAAATCCAGTGGTTGTAAATGCTCTGAGTCCCACAGGCACTAAATGAGCCTTAACTGACAGACAGGTATATTTTGACAAGGCAGGGGAGCTTTTTCATTTACTGGCTACATTCAAAGACTACATTTTTAGGGTTCTATTTTAGTTATCAACATAAAAGCATCACTATTGAGAATGCAGGGCAGTACAAGAAGAACCAAATTTACTTTGTTAATCCCCCTGTGGGAAATTATTATTTTTTCAGTTCTGTTTTATTATAACTACACGCACAAATAGGCCCAAAATACAGAAGAAAAGTGTCTAAGAGTAGTCTTAGTCTAACAGTTTATTAGTAAAAAAAAACATCCACACTATATTCTTTATTCCTAAAAACCTAAAAGTGAATCATAGCATTTACTTTGGCAAAAATACAAAGTGAATACAGGTTGGGCACTATGGCAAAAAAAACAAAATCTTGTTATTGTAAGCTTGTAGATGATTTGCTATTTTAATAGCCTACATTTTTTTTTCCTGCAAAATGCAACAAGATTAAAACATGATTGAAACGTGTTTGCTTTAGAACTTCATGTGCAAAACAGTTGAGCAAGAATAACAAAACATCATCACTTGCACCACCTATCATTGTAATACATACAGGTTAGGCCTCTCCCGATACAGCCTCCACTCAATGCTTCCACTACATAACTTTAATCATCATTTTCAGCACAGACAGAGTCTGCACACTGATTCATCTGCTCCTGCAGTTTGAGTTTCAAAACGTTTGTAGACTGTTTATTCAACCAGCACAGCTTCACCTCTCGTAACCAGAAAATGCCTCATTAAAACAGACACAAACTGAAGCACAGACCAGCGTGCGTACATGCAACTGTTACACATTCAAATAGCCAAAAGCAGCTAACCTCTTTAGTCCAATGACACCTGGAGTTACGACAGTCCAGCAGACCGTAGCAGGTGGGCACTGAAACTTTTCATGTCACTCAAGACAGCTAATGTAGTTTGCTATCATTTACACTACTTCTTTAACTGTAACCTTTTTGTGCATTTTTGTGCCCACAGTAATAACTTGATTTTCATGATGTGGATGTTTTACTAATCATGCCAAACCAAACATTTAAATTAACTGAATGAATTCAAGGGCTGTGTGATAACACAGCCCTATATATTAAACACAAGAAACACTGGCCATGTCGATACTGTGGCCATACTAACACATCTATTTTTTTCATTTTGATCTTCAATCCACATCAAGAAAATGAACCTTTACCAAAACAGTGCTATAAGCCATGGGTTATGCAGCAGAAATGTGATGAAATCAACTTGATAAAGAGTTTTTGTAATCAGTATTTTTGTCGATGTAGCCAATGCACCAAGCAGCAACTGAAAAATGAAGACAGTGCACGAGTGTCAAAAACTGCAGTTCCTAAAACGACCACTTGAGGCTAGCTCCAAGAGTGAGTCAATCCCCCTACACCCCAATATTAAAATACTCAAATGTACAACAGACATAAACATGTCTACAGGCTGGTACAAAAAAAACCTCCCAAAACTACCAAGTCTCCAAAGCTAATTTCCAAGATCATGTCACCTGTATGGGGGGTGAGTGACAGGTCAGTGCTGTCATAGATGACTTGCCAATGGGCAGAGGCTTCACTTGGCTGCCTCAGCTCCACTCATGTTCACCGTTTTGTCCATTTTTGGATTAGCTGGGAGTGAGACACTGACAAGATATTCAAATATAAATATTTAATTATATATATTTAATTATATATTAATATATAAATATAACTTTTGTATGCTAACAGCGAAAGCGGTAATGATACCTCCTGTCCCTGCCTTGGCCTTTTTTCGTAATTTATTCCCTACATAGAACATCCCATTTACTGTACCTCAGTATCTTCTGTGACCTTCAGTAGATATTGCTCTGAGTCCCACTATTAGAAAGCAAACAGGATTGTGTCCTTAGGGGATGACTAAGAGAATCAAGCAGTGGGAATTGATAATGCACATTGGGTTTTTATTGCCAACAACAAAATGGCCAACTACCAGGTGTAACTCTCAACTGCGTCTGTTCTTGGTATTAGTGCTAAAACTGTCACATGACCCACGTTACATAAAGCAAGTTATAGCTGCGTGTTTATGTGTATTCCCCTTGTAAGTCTGTGATCATGGAACAAGAGTTACAAATGTGAAACTCGCTCCTGAAAGTGCTGATGACTTTCCTGTTTCAGTCTCTCCCTCTCTGCCTCTCACTCTGTCTCTCTCATTCATCTTAAAATGGATTGCTCTGTCACCTGGACTAACACTTTACTGAGAGCAGCCATCAATACTTTTTGTCAAAAACTGCAGGCTGCGCCAGACATGTCATCAATCACCATTTACATAAAACAAAGAGCTTTCTATGACTGCCAGTCAGAGGCAGGACTGCTCTGACTTTGCTGAAGATAAAAGGAGCTGTTTCATAGGTCCACAGAGACACTGACTGCACTACAGGCCTACATGTGTTGTCAATCTCAAACCAATTGCTATTGGTTTGCAAATAGCGTGCAATAAATCAGTGAACCAGAGCCATTTGATCTCACCCATAAGACACAAGGTGAGCTTTAAAGAATGGCTCTAAATGAATTGACAGGTTAATGTTTGAAAGGATGAAAATAGCACCAATGGGAAAAACACTGTCATAATGTTACAAATAGGACTGGTATAATACACTTATCTCCCTATTTGATATGTATTGCAATTCAATATTACAACTTATTGCAATTTCCATCATACACTTCTAGAGGCTGTATAACATGAGCCAAATTTCCAGAAACAATGCATGCACATCACATGTCTGTCAGTCTCCATCTGAGTTTCATTTCAGCAACATCATTGCTGTGCTGCATATAAATGTAGTAAACAAATACTTTTTGAAGTAAACTGCTAGATTTAGTGGTTCCTAGCTCATCCAGCTAGTGCCATAAGAGTATAATAAATAAAACAAGATGTTAGAACAAAATTAATTTAGTCCCTGGCTGTGTTTTTAAACCCACTGGAAATTCTGAGTGTGAGTTTCGACGCTTTGAGGTTGCTGTAGCTCATCAGTGTGGAGTGTTGAAGCCAGGGTAGCAAACTGAGTTACAAACATGAAGTCAGCAGATACTAGTTCTTTTCTACAGAGAACAGGAAATATTTGCTTGAAAATATGAGCACACGTCATTTATTTTATGGTAACCATGTTAGCATGTTAAGTTAAAGGATAATATTATCACAATTGCAATGCTAATTTACGTTAGCATATCAATAGATAGATAGATAGAAAAGACAAGACTTTTCTTGGATTTGAGAGGCTGCAGTGTGTATTAACTGACACACTGTACCCTGTACTGTACATTTACTGTCAGACTGACAACTTGCTGTTAAGTTTAAGTTTCTGCTCCACTATGAGCAGCACCAGCCTGCAGTCTGCCGCTCCTTTTCTTCACTCGTGTACTGCACACGGGAAACCACCAACCCAGGAGAATATGTTACTTTGTCATCATGGTAAGAAAAAATCCATAACATCACAGCCCTAGCCCTAGTTACTAACAAATTCCATAATGAGAGAATGTTAAATTTCTAACTATCAACACTGAGGCCTGATGACAAAATGCAACTGTAACATTTGGTTGCTTAACCAGCATCTGTGGCACGTCAATGTCCACCTGTGTTTGAACGAGTTCATAAGTCAACAGATATGAATGGCATCCTCTCCCCCACCTCCCATCCGTCCCCCAGAAGGCGAAAATAAGCCAGCATTGATATGAAACACACACCGGCCTCGGAGGCCTGGCTCATACATTCACAGCTTCTGACACCCAGAGGAAAGCAAGGTTTCAGATCATTTATTTAACAGAGGAAATATGGTAATCTTCCTTATAATTGTTCCCAATACATATTTTCCAGACGTATACAGTAAGCAGGCCAAAAAATTCGGAGATAATCTATTCAGCCGATATGGTTTGTTATTTTGGAAATAATGTATTGCATAAGCACTAAAAACTGATTCACTACAAACTAACAAGATTTCTTCTGTTTTCTTCTCACCTAAGGTTTAGCAAAGACGCACACATGCATGCTGTGTGAGTGTGCGTGCACACACGTATGCGCATGCACACAAAGAATTCAATTTGGAAACCATCATTGGAGCGCAGAGGAGAACTGGAAAGTCATATTGCTATAATGCTCAGATTATCAATCATTCTGACATTTTATTGGCTTTATCACTGTACATACCATTAAAATGATGTCTGGCCCAGATTGTCAGGGGGCAAACATTAAACAGGCCAGGATTAAAATGCAGATCCCAAACACCTTCCCTCTGCTGCTGAAATTGCACAGGACTAGGCAGCTGACTTTGGATGTGCTGTCAGAGGAGACATCGCATCAACACGGAGCTGGGCTGACGAGTAGATAGATAGTGTCACACTCAGGAAATGCAGAGGCTTCCCTCTATTTATCACATGCTGTAGTCAGTCAATGCACTAAAAGAGTGATAACAAATGAGGGGAAGAAACATCTATTAATCTCCCCTTGCACTCCTAATCAGACATCATTGGCAAACTCCTTTGCACTAGAATGACGTGCGGCTAGCCTGCTGCTCATGAAGGAACATATTAATACCAACACTTGTGCTATTAAAAGTAATTTTGGTGGCTCTGAAGCGGCGAGGAAAGCAAACATCCATATTTCAAAAGATCCTGACAGTTAAAAGGTTGTTAATGGGCATTTAAATGCTAGCGCTGCTGCCAAGCTGGCAAAGAGAGCCATAAAGCAAAAGAAATCTCTCTCCTCGCTCTCAAAACCTTTAATCAAAGACATGTAAAGCAAATATAGGCTACCATTCTGCTGCCTATGTACAAGAGAAAAGGAAAAGTTTTAAAAAAATTGTTTTACTTCTTCTAGGTTTGTGTGGTCATAACACATGCATGTTTATACATGCTTTGATCCACAAAAATGTTTTCCATTGGGAGTTTGGTGATAATTATGAATTGCAACAAACGTAAAAATACAACAATTATATTTTACTATTACAACTACAACATTTGAATCGCGGGTCAGAATTGAACCAATCAAAAATGTATTTATTGACAATGTATGTTTTGTGTACCATTTCACCGCTCGGAGGTTTTCTCACGATTTTTTTGGTCTGTCCAGTTAGTCTAGAAATTACAGACATGTGCCTCATTTTACATTGTCCTGAGCCATGACAAGAGCAGCCGTTTCCAGTGAGAGCCTTATTATTAATGAATAATCGATTGTTAACATGTTCAACTTTTGGTTAAGGAAAATGCATAAAATTTGCAGCCCTATTTCTGACTGATGTGCATAAGTCAGGAACAATCAGTAAAATTCTAAAAAGATATGGTAATGCTCCTGGAAAATGCAACACACCGTGTGCTTTCTTGATGAAAACATGGCACGCTACCAGTTCTACAAACTGGAGATGTTTGGTTCACATCCAGATTTGTCTCAACTGTCTCATTGTGGAAGAGGTCTGGACATAGTCAAGTCAGAAAGTCTGTTACAACATATCTGACAACTTGCATGATCTGCTAAAAATGACTGAAGGAATTATGAGAATGAGCGGTAGAACGTACAGTGTTTATATCTGGATACATTATTCCCAGCAAGCCTACACTTTAAACTTAGCACAATGACGGAGCAATGAATGACAGTCTGTGCATTTACATGCACTTAAGCAGCTGCTTTACTGTCAGCTTTCTACAGTAACCTGACTTTTGCTTTGTTTTTTGTTTCCTTAAAGGGATAGTTCAGATTATTTGAAGCGAGGCTATATGAGGTACTTGATAGTCATTTTATTAGCTACAGTAGATGCCAGCTGACATGCCCCCACTTTGAAGAAGCAGAGAGGAGTACCAGCATACTGTAGGCCTATGCCTGTGGAGTTATGGAGCAATATTTAGCTTGTTTAACAGCAATTTCCTATCAGAAAAAGCTGTCTGATGGCAAGGTTAAGTGGTGAAAATATTCTAAATATAGTGTACACTTAATCTGATTTTTTTTTTTTTTCAGGTGGACCTTTTTTAAGTGGCTAAATTACTTTTTGTTGCTGACTCCATCCACAGCAGTTCATTACTTTGCTTCCGTGCTGGTGCCCCTCTCTGCTTCTTCAAACGGGGGACATGCTAGCCAGCATCTACCGTAGTTAACACACTGACTATCGATAAGTACCTCATTCAACCCTGCGTCAAATAATCCAAACTATCCCTTGAAGTGCACTAAAGGAAAAGAAATGTAATTATTATTTCTGTCTTTATCCAAGTCCAGCAATTTTAGGGACCAAGATGTACGACAAACCTTTCAGCAGAGGATAATCTCAAGGGACAGTTATGATGATTGTTTGATTTTGTTTGCTGCGTCGGTCATGTGATGAGAAGAAATTGGCACACTTCTTACTGTCACAAGAGAGCTTATACTGCTGTTTAATAGACTGCATGGAGCTGTAACAGCAGATGAACAATGGAAAAACTCAGAGTTCTGTTCAGTGTCAAGATTTCATATGTAGTTAAATTTATACTTACGGGGCTTCATGATACATGCGGTACAGAATGATCCTGCTGAGGCTTGCATTATTCATCTTCACTCCATTCCCATTTCTTTCAGGACATATTACATGTCACTTATTTTTCCAGAACATAGCCTCATAGCCTAATATGAATACAACCTAAACAATTAAATCAATGTAATTTAAATCATTTAAATCCACAATTACCTGAGTTGCGTGGGTTTTATGGCACTGATACTAGAGCTTGGACTGCTATACCGATATTGAGCTATATTCGTATATCCTTTTTCTTAAGTCAAGCTTAAATTGTTCAATTTATCGTATTTTGTTTATAGTTATTATAATAATTAAAAATGCAGTTGAAAGTTTATTGAAAATAATAAGATAACGGCTCCAAAAATCCAGTATTGGTCAAGCTGCTATGTCAACATGTGAAAGTATTTCTGGTCTCTATATGATAAGATCCATTGTTAATATGTAAAATATCATTTAATGTAATGTAATGAAAAGGATTGAACGGATTACCAGTATATCCAATGCCTGAGTGATAGACAGGAGACATGAGTATTAAATCCTCCTGACAGTGAAAGTCTCCTTGTGCTCCAGATAAAGAGGAGGAAATAAACGGTCAAACCCAAGGGTCTCATGACTAAGCACAAGATTTTTCTTTCTACGTCATTTCGTTATTAGCGGCACCCCCCACCAGAGACACAGTCAGACCACAAAGGTTTCACTTCATGGCGTCACAATCACGTTAAACAACATTTAGCATGAAGGTCAGCTGGTGCCAACGCTTATATCGCTTGCTGAGTGAGTAAAATCCCACAACGGCCTGAACGAGCTCTTATCTACTTCAGTATCATATCTGATCACTCGAACGGGGTTAAACAAAACGGGCAACAAATGTTTAGATAATTGTAGCATATAGTTTTGATCACGCACTAGCCTCTCTAATGAACTGTCACAGTGTGAACACAAATGACTGCCTGTCTGCGTGAACTCCACAGACGAACAGACACGAGTCCTCCTGTACAGGGACTTTGAAGGCTGTCACAAAAGGCTTGAGACAGCACTGTTCCTCTCATTAATCTCCCAATAGAGGAAATGAATAGACTGGCTGCGCTCGACATTTTTTGTTCTCTCATAAAGAGAAACACAGAAGAGCTCGGAATGAAAACTCCACACATTATGAAAGCTATTATCTTCAGCTGCCAGTCTCGGTGAGAGAGAGAGAAAGCTGGTAATCCAAAACTAATAGGCAGAATGAGAGGTGCAAAAAAGTAGGGGAGTGGGTCAGATCATCTCTCCCTCTCTTTCTCCTCCAATTACTGACAGACAGTTGAGAATATGAAATGAGACTGAGGAATGAGAAATATTCAGATTTTCTCGGAATGGTATTAAACCCTGACAAAGTAAAAGAAAATAGATGGTGGTTTCAATTTTGACAAAGTATCGAATCTGACAAGATATTAAACCGATCTCAAAACACAGACTGTCTGTATCATCGCCAAGACAAAATAGGATGTTCTCGTCTTGGGTCATAAAAAAAGATTTATTGCTAAAAAGACACAAATTGACATTTGCAAAATGACTGCTTCAATCCTTTCCTTTCATCAAATTATCAGGCAACCAGCACAGCCCGATGTTTACAGCGAGACTCAACTGCCACCAATCCTCAGCCACCAAACCAGTGAAATGGCAAGCATGACATAACTCAAACTACTTGATCTGCAGCCAGTCACTGCAAACAAAATCCCTTTAAATCCTTGAGGACTGCAGGACACTCATCCACCACACACATCCATCATCACAGAGGTTGCCAGAAGGTCATTGATGGATCTAATGTAACAGTAGACCAAACATCCTGCAGTGTTACTGTGCTTTGAAAATTATATAACATTCAGTTATTGTTGGAAAGACATATATAATTCTAGGCAGGGATGCACGATATGGCGTTTTTGCCATATCTGATATGCCAATACTGTTCAACTCAATTTGACCGATATGATGCTGATGCCGATATATGCAGATATTTTCATTATCAAGTCTCTTCTGGAATGAACATTTAATTTGGCTTGCTCTTATCGTTATGGCCCACTGGCTAATTCAGACATAAAATACAGTGCTTTTCATAATACAATAAAATGCTGCCAAATGAAATACAATGCTTTTCAAAATTAAACATTATGCGTTTCAAAATAAAATATCATGCTTTCCAAATTCAAATACAGTGTTTTTCATAATAAAGTAGACTTTTCCAAATAAAATATAATGCTTTTGCTTTTCAAAATAAAATACAATGCCTTTCAAAATAAAATAGAACATTTTTCAAAAAAATTTTTTTTCATAGTTCTTCACTAACTTGTCATAACGAACGGGATGACAGCTCTTAAGATGGTAAATTAAATTTGTAGTGCTGAAGGAATGTGATTCAGCTCCCCCTCAATGACCAACCTTTTCAAAAACTTCAGAAAAACCTCCACACCACAGTCATACTCCCATCACGTGCACATAGTTAAAGCATCATCATATCGACAGAAATATCTGCATTTCAAGCTGATATGATATTTCATTTTAAAGCCTTTATCTGTTGATACCGATAACATGCCAATAATGCATCTGCATTCCTCATTCTAAGCTTTCTTTATGCATTTGCATACTATAAATTTATACAACTCACATTTGTGACAGCATGCATTCCCTCCAAGATCTCACCTATTATCATTAAAATAATGCACAAAAACCACACACTTGCATCACCAGCACCCCATGAGAAATTTGGTCATACAAGCCTTTTCTCGCTTCCGGATATTCTTTTCAATTCTGGGTACCTCGAGCATCCTCCACTGGATCTACCACTTCAAAAACACACCTCATGAAAAAATCAGGAGGCCTGTCTGACATGTGTCCCTGTGCCCTGATGGCATGCCAACACCAAAGACCAGCATTGATTTTCTGTAACGCGGGGTCGGATTAGCCCTCTGCGGGGATTAGCTGCATGTGCAAGGCCTCAGGGTTCGCTATAAAACTAATAATTAATTTAAACAGCCGGGCCCATGGAAGGATACACTCACTACACGTTCCCAGCATGAGGGGGTGAAGATGAGTGACGGACTGTCTGGCACTCCCTGAAAGGAACAGCTGTGTGTATATATAGGTCTGCTGTATGTTCAACTTGGTTCTGATGATTACCTTTGTTGCACCCGATGGCCACCACTACACATCTATAAAAGTTTATATGCTACAGATTAATAAGTAGTGTTTATTAGGAGTATTTAGCCATTTGACTTGGTTTAATGACTTAAATTGTTGCATAAAGTAATCAGTGGCCAATTAAGATTGACAGTAAGGCGTTTAGCTGATAAACTCAAGCTGACAAGAACATAAGCTCCTACACTCACACCACTCTGAAATCACAACAAAAGGTCATAAAGATACAGTACGCACTCAATAATAGCCATAAATGTCTGCAAAAGACCGCAGCCATGCTGTTCCTGCTCAGGCTGTGTGAGGACAACAGGACGGATCATCTAAATGCAGCAGCAGTTCTCCATAAGCTATTAAAAACTCTAAGGTGATTGTGCATCAACACTGTCACCAACTAATTAATTGATTTTTTCATACAGTATACTGTAATATGAAGTCACAATAGGCAGAATATAAGATAAGAATATAATATAAGAAGTGTTGAATTAGAAAATGTTCAAATTGTTGGGCTATAATGTATCAAACAGAGCAAATGAAGTAATTCCCCTTTGGGCCACATAACAAATAAATAATAGCAAAAAGATGTAGAATACAGACAACAGGTGTGTGTGGCTATCACGACCACACCTGAGAGAAAAATATAATAAAAAGATTGTACTGCTCCCAGAGATACACCAACACCAATACCAGCATCAGGTATTGGATCTGATACTGTCCTCATGTACTCATACTCATACTCCTAAAACTACTTGGATACCCCACAGCCGATTCCACATTGCAGAAAGTAACTGCTCAACACACGCAATTTGATAAAACATTTAAAGAACCAACACAACGCAGGCAACGCAGAGTTCAAGGGGTTTGTTAATGCTTATCCACTTCTGCGCCGTCATTAGACTCGTCCTCAACATCATCCACTAATGACCGCAGCGACTTTGGTAACTGTCCGTAGAATTGTTTCAAAGTCCATGTAAAACTGAAACAAACTCACAGAGCACACCTGTAGACTGCAGCCGCTGTCGAATTCCCGCTGGGAGTAAACTAGTCGAATGCCTCGGCTTATTAATCCAAAGATGGAAGAAAACACCACTGCCTAGTGTGTAACCCTGTTTTCTTGGTTGTTAGTGTTTTCCAGTCCCTCTGGGTAATAAGTAGGCTACAACTTCTCTTTGTATACTCTTCTTTATTCTCCTGGTAATCTTCACCAAAACGGCATGACTTAACAGTTCAACCAAATTCAAAATTGGGTTCACAGCAGGATGCCATGTGCAACGCTACTGTTGCACGTGGCACCACACTCATACCTGTCCCTCATAAACAAAGGCAGGTAGGAACTAATTAGCTCTCGGGCAAAAGGGGCATGCAGAGCAACTTAAATACGACATGTGTAAATGTAAAATTAAAATAATAGTTTGCTTTTAATAGGTGCTTTAAATGGTAATGAATTAATTACTGTATGTAACAGTGTATGGAACAGTAACTAACAGAGTTAGTTTTACAGAAATATATAATGTACAGGGTAAACTGCACAGCTTAATAAAGAACATAAAAGGAACATGATAAAAAATAAAACATGTTTTTAAAATCACTGCAAAAATTGTAATGCCATTATTAAGTATTTGTATCTGTCCTCAGTATCAGGAAGTACCCAAAAGTACTTGTACTCATACTCTGTCTAAAACAAAGTGGTATCGCTGCATCCATAACTGCTACTAAATAAGGACTTTATCCCACATACAAAAACACAAATCCTCTTGCAATGAATTGATGTGTGTTACCTTAAAAAAGGAAAATTACTCAAGCTATATAATTGAGCCTTACTAAGTCCCACCCCTTCTCACTCTGTGCTTCAGTAACAACCCATGCCTTGGTACCTCGGTCAACTTTTTCCTTTCCTGTTTCCCGTATATGCTATGTGCTAGGCTTGTGTATGTTGATGGTTAAAAGACATTGCTGGAGGACATGTAAAAACCACATATATCCACATGTTAAGTTAGCTAATATTAGCTAAATGCTAGCTAACTACCAAGCTAATCTGCCTCAATCATTTGTTAGCTAGCATTTTGCTAACATTAGCTTACTTAAGGGGCATATTCAAGGAGCTAAAATTTAGAAAACAACTACATCTGTGACAATGAATGAGATGTATGGGTACAATTACTATGATGACTAATGATATATAATTGAATAACTGTATGAGGTATGAATATGGTTTCTTTGGCCACCCCTCAACCTCTCCACCATTTTTTGTGGAATCCTTGCACATTTATTTCCTTGAAATCCTTGAATGATTAAAATCAACCAAAAAGTGAAACTACATGAACAGAACGGCCCCAGCCTTCTCTTGCAAAATATTAAAGCAAATTCTTTTGTGCCGTACAGCTGTTTTGTGTGAAATGCAGCATAGACTCCTTAGCAATGGTCCTGTTTGTTTACATTTACTATATTTACATATCCAAATGAACTAAAATGAACGTGGTAATATTTATTGACAGTAAAATGCCTTTGTATACATTTCATTCTATCCAAAACAACAAGCCTAAAGCTGTATGAATAAAAATGTCTTAGGACAGATGTGTGTTTGACTTGAAGTGAAACAAAAACAATGAAAAGCATCACAAGTTGAAGCGTTTCACTGTCTGTTATCCTCCCCCCTCCTCTTACCTTGCTGCCAATAAGGGTTGCCATAGTCAGAGAAGGTAAAGGGATTTCTCCTTCTCTTCAAACGACTTTGATCTGACTGACACACAAACGGCCCTCAGATCACAAGTCTACAGACCCTGTTGGGCCTCTGCCTGGTCTGCTTGTACATGTACACTTCGTCCCTATGAGGATTCCTTACCCTCCTCCCATTTCCCTTCGTCTTCCCTTTATCCCCTCTTCTTCTTCCTCCTCCTTCTCCTCCTCTGCCTCCTCCTTCTACTCCTCTTCCTCTGCTGTTTGGTGTTTTGAAACATCTGAGTACAGACATGTTCTGAGCTTTGGAGCACCCAGGGGCCCGAGATCCAGACAGAGGGAGAAAATAAAGAAACTCTACAGTGCCCACGGTGCAAAAGCTATCTCACCATTACCACTGGGGAGAAACTCTTAAACATCACCAAACGTCTGGACAGACAGCGGAGATCAGAAGACTGTTTGGTTTGTTGTTCACATAATCATACTGTCAGCTAATGGTGCACTCGGCAGCTCACAGTGGAGCCACTATGATGGGAGTCAATGCATTTATCCTAATGGATAGACAGCGTTTTATGAGGGAAAACAGAGAACAAGAACACTGTACTACACAGACTGCTGGCCCCAAAATGGAAGGGTTGTTCCTTGTAGTTTTCCAGCACAGACGTGTCAGCAGCATGGACATGAAACATGCCGTCACTGTTTCTTATCTCAATATGTCCCTGGGTGGAAAAGTGAGGCAACAGCTTACTGATGTCTTGCAGCCTGCCTGACCATTAAAACATATTTCCATGCTGATGGATGTCAGATGTAGCCTCAAAAAAAAAACATAGCTTGCCCTTGATTTCTGAGCTCATTCCTAACTACAGTTTTCTAAACTTATTCTTCATGCTTCGCAAATGGAACAAGCAAATGTGGACTATAAACAAGTTAAAATAATAGAGGAAAGGGGAGAACAAGAGTGCAGCCGGGTGAGAGCACAGGGGTTGTTATCTCCCACAAATCTTCCTGTCTGACCAATATCAAGTTCTTGGGATGGTGGCTTGGAAGGACAGTCAGTGGTTTTTTATAAGTGAAAGCTGTGAAAGATGTGAGTAAGTTTATCTGAAATGGAAACAGGAAATGAGTTACAGCTGTGCTGAGAATGTGGCACAGCTGTCCAGGGCCAGAGATGGTTTAAGCATTCAACAGGAGTGTAGAAAAAAAAAAAAAAAAAAGACGTGGACTCACCCACGAAGGCTGTTAGGGGCCTGGAATTGCAGAGCAAGCAAATAAGATGGCCTGTAGTTTATTGCTTCAAGGGTGGCAAACCATGATTAAACCTGACTCAAATCACAGAGGTTAAAAGATTATTATATTAGTCCCTCATCTTCGCAGAGATGTAACAGCAAATTCTTTTCGAGGCCTTCAAGAGCTGCTATCTATAATAGCAGCTTCCAACGGCATTTTATGGTCATGGGATTTATTCATTTACTGACAGCATTTATCATTCAGCCCTCTTAAAAAATCATCCCCTAAAATTCAAAACATGGCAAAAACTGCAATCATCCTCTAAAATCTTGGCATGAATCACCCGAGTATCTGTCTTCACTTTTCACCCCTGGGCCCTCTAGGAAAGACTGTGGGAGATTGAAAGCCATGAAGCGACCAAAACTGCCTAGACCATACCAAAGGAAGCTCCTTTGTTCCTCTTCCAAAACAGGCTCCAAAACCTTTTTTTTTTCTCTTTTTTTTCCATTTGGGACCCAGCCGAGGGAAGTAGAAGTATGGCTGCCCCTCTCCATGCTCTGTTCTAATATGTTCCATGCCTTCCAGTTGCTTACATCATCAATCTGGGAGATGGCTAAGTGTGATGGGGTGAACATAAACAGTGCTTGAGTTATGGGCTAAAAGAGACACAGGTTGTGTCTCAAACATAAGTTGGCGCCCTCTTTCCCTTTCTTATGAAAGAACACTCATACGAAGTGGTCCTAATCGCTGGCGGGCATCCCAAATGGCTCTGCATGAGTTATACGCTTTAAAACAACGCTGCAGAGGGAGAGGATTGGAGAGAAGGAAGCGTCTTTACTAGACTTGGGCAGTATCTATTTTTTCATACCTTCCTGACATTTTACTGGGGCATACAGCATTACAACGGTATTTGTGTAAAACTTGTGCAAAACGGCTCAACTCGACTGTATTCCCCCACAAACAGTACTCCTTCAACGTAGGCGGAGCTGACTATCATAGCGACACTATTCCACACACACTCAGGTGTCTTTATTTTATTCTGCATTCGCTGACAAACTCAAACCTGAAGTGTACGTTTACTGCCACACAGACAACTTCAGTGCTCATCGCGTATTCACTGTTAACTAGCTTAACTTTATCTTTGTTTTCTTCAGCACTAAACCTAAAATACTCCCAAACAGGGGCTGAGGACTTTTTCTTTTTTACTAGTTAATCCTGTAACCATGGTGCTAAATACAGGGGGGTCTAAAAACCCATGAAGGACACACGAGACCACCTGAAAGCCTCAACAGCAAAATTTTGGGGGTCTCTGTCAAAAAATGTCACAAAAATGTCTTTTAGAAGCTTACTATGTCCAGTATTCATCATTCAAAATGTCATCCTGGTTGTTTCTGGTAAAGCCTTTTCCCTGGATTGGGATTACACTCAGTTAAAAATATAGACTCAAATCTAATACATTGTTTATTGATTTATCTATTTATTGATATATGAGTTGTTGTTTATTGAGTCTGTGTGAGACTTAAGCAAAACACTAGAGCACTAGGTTAGGGGCCCCCTGATTGCCACCTGATATTTTGCACACTGCCTGTAACTTTATCAGTTTAATAGAAAGATGAGCGTGTGTATTTTTGACGGTATTGAAAATCATACCGTCTGGATTTCTTAATACCCTGGTACACCGTAACACTTTGATACCGCCCAAGCCTCGGCTTTACAATATTGAAATTCACCCACATCATCAACATCAAGCGGCAAGCTTGTTATTGACAGCCGAGTGCCAGTCCTAATCATCTCCCTTTTAATGCTTGCTTAAAAATGCACACCCTCATGTCAAAACCTGAGTACACATTAACGCTCCCCAAATCGTCTACTTACTAAACATGTCACTAATGAATTATACATCTGACTTTTTCCCTCTCTCATATTTACATGGTGTTTCGGCAGAATTTGTGTAGTAGTTGTAAAGTATTTAATAAGTGTTTAAATATGTACGAGAGTCAAGATCTTAGGCAGTCCGTGCACTGTACAGTGGATGTTTATGCAATATCAAAAGGCTCTGCTATGTCTATCAAAATGAGTAAGACATATGGATGGTTTGTTTTTCACTTGCCAAAACAGAAAGGGGAGCATGTCCACTTGGGCCCCATCAGGTCAAATCATAAAGATCCATCACTGGCTTTGCACTCTGCTAAAACGCCAAGGAAACATATTGTAGATTTTAAGACCCTTTTTATTCAGCCAGACTGTGTACTAAAACTAATTGGATTTCTGTCAATGGAAAAAATATATCCCTGGGACAGCTTTGAACTCAATAGCTCTGACTATCCAACTGCACATGAGGGAGTGGGACCTTGCCACATGCCAAGCACCAGGGAGGAAATTTAAATCGGTGGTCAACATAAAATATTAAAATAGCATGGTATCGAATTCTTGAAAAATGATGTCAGGGCTCATTATGGCCAGCAAGGCAGTGAATTAAGCTATATTTAGTGGGTGATAATTGAAATCATAGCTGTAGTCATTACCACTGACAAGTTTCTAAATAATACCCAATAAATCCCCTCTTTTTAGCAAGGTCCCCATGACAGCTGGCAGTGCTGAAAAATATAAAGTAGAGAAACAGAATCTCTTTTCCTTTTCTTTCCTCTATCCCCCACCGCCTCTCCCAACTCCTCTCTCTCTCTCTCTCTTAGAGCCAATAAAATGTCAGCTTTTATTCTCCTCCTCCAAAGTGTTGGCTAGATGTCAGCAGACCCTTCTAAAGCTCTGCCACTGCAAGCTGAAGGCCTGTAAATCTCTGTGTCAGTGGCACGCCATCCGTCTTGGGATATACAATAAAAAATGTGACGCAGTCATAAAAGGAATGGCATCACTGCCCAGTATATATAATGTGAACAAAAGGAACATAAAGATGTTCCATTCCATTCAGAATCCAAAACCACAAGATGGCCTTATATTGAAACAGAGAGGAGGAAAGCACTAGAAGGCTGATGGCAGCTCCTGACAGTGATTAACTGATGCTTCCCCTGCCATCAGTGGGCTTTTGTTGTGTTTTAACAGAGAGATAAAGATTTATACTATGTATGTTATACTGAGGGTAAAGGAACTGTGCAGAACTGAGCTGATACACTGGCTGAACGGATAAGAATGACAATATTCTGCATTTTCATTGTCAACAAGCACCGTGGAAAGACCAAACCATCAACAATGAATTAATCCTACTAGCAAGTATTTCCTGTAGTCAAAGCCTGATATAGCATACTCCTCTGTGCTGTAGACCTCTATTGTCATCTGAAAACTATTAAAAACACATCAATGAACAACACCATTACACTGGTTTACTGCTCCTTTATTACCATGAACATGGGCACTGTAGTTTATTTTGAATCAATCCCACACACACTCTCCTGCTGCTGTAAATACTTAGAATATCCTATGTGTATTAATCTGCTGCTGAAAATACTCCTTAACAAATGCCTTTATTGCCTGTTTTAGTAATATTAATGTTAGTGATGAAATATAGCAGCTTGGTCAGTGCCCTTATGCTTCAAACTATAACGATGTAGGTACCCCCGTAGTGTCATTTTTATTTTAATGTGCTGTCAAGTCAGTGATGTAATACAAGGGTGGGTTCACACCTAAAGGTCCAGTTCCTGAATCAAACCAAGGCAAGATGATACACTGTTTAAATTTTCCAGCTGGCCCAGTTTGCATTCACAAAGGTAAAACTCAAATGGTCCAGAAACTGTGAACACAAGTCATGTGGTTGAAATGTCGTTCCACTATTGGTCATATAGTCAGCAGATAAAAAGACACAAACAGCACAACTTCTATCTGGATACTGTACATCATGGAGCACTGTCAGGTTCTGTTCATGTTGATTTCTTCTTAAGACATCACATAAGTGATGTAAGTTAAGCACTTGCCCAAAGCATGAGCTTTTCCTAAACCTACCCAAGTAGTCTTGTTTCCTAAACCAAAGGAAGTAGTTTTGTTGCCTAAACTTATCAAAGCAGTTTCTATGCCTTTATTTTGAAAGTCTATGGACGATGCATATTTATTATTGCTAATTTGACTGTGGACAGTCTGCATGTGCAAAACCGATGCTAGAGTGGTATCTACAGTGTCCTAGTATGGAGCGTGTAGAGCCACTGATCAAGATGCTGTATTTGACGAGTTTAGAGTGAGAACATGCTGAAAGGGCCAGCTGTTGTAGGAAATTACTGATCCATTTTTAAAAGCGAAATGATATGTTTATGACTGGTTTTAAAGAGTTGTGTCCCCATTGGGAAGACATGGGTTTGGGGCTGTCACAGAGAGAGGGGAAGTATTGAGAGATGGACTGAAGCATTGCTGGTTGTGGTCTTTTCATTTAATTTGTGATAATTTAAAATAAAGCAGGCCCTACCCTTTGAAAGGGAAGATACACCCTCAACATATTTTGCGTCGTGCTGTTCCAGAAAATTTGGTCAGCCTGGCAGATATCTGCAAACACGGACACGTATCTTCCAAGTTTATTTTTATTCTTGTTTGCTTGACACTCTCGACAGCTGTCTCTTGAAAGAACTGATGTGTAACTCACTGTTGCATGTATACTTCTGCAATGCTGTGGGCAACATCAACGACTGTTGTGCAGTGTCACTGGATAGTTTGTTGCCATGGTAATACTTGCCACTTCCTTAAACAAGGCTGGCAGAAGAAGTATAAAAATATCCACAAGTGAAAGAACAAAACCTTGCAAGAACCAGCAGAGTGGACCATTGACTATGTGACTGCTCCATCTAACCTATGCGTTCTTGTGGTCTCTCAAGTAGGCTATGTCGTGCTGGATTTGGTGTGATGTATTATATTTTGCAAGAGGATATGGGCATCAGTGATCGAGCACAAAGCTGTGGTCCTTTTTAAATTAGTGACTGACAGAAAAGGGATATAATATTCATGAGTATGTTTTCATTAGTGTCACCTGAAAATAAGAATTATTGTGTTTTCTTTACCTTAGAATTTAGGTACACATTACATCTACAGAGGGTGGAGGTCCTGGTCCACAGAGTCCGCCATGTTTCTACAGTAGCCCAGAATGGACAAACCAAATATTTCCACTAGATAAAGCATTCGGCATTTTGCTAAAGTTTTGCACCCGTCACAGCATCTCCTACATGCTTGGAAGTGCAAGGTGAGACGAGGTATGCAGTCTGCAGTACTACAGTTAGATGCCGCTAAATCCAACACACTGGACACTTAAATACAAATGTGTTCAGTGTTAATGTAGCTTTCAACTGTACATCAGAATACTGTAACTGTAATATACTGATGGTGGTGTCTCATTTAAAACCCCCTTAAATACTTTAATTTTCATTGAGAAGACATGGATTTACCAACTGAAGATCTAATTCAGTGTGCCACATTTATGCATGTACTTTATATTTAAAATGTGTTTTTACTAAAAGCCAGGTTATATATATAGGAAAAATACAAACAGTAGATTCAAACAAATACTTGGCCGTATAGCATATTGACAAAATCTAATGAGCTCCATTGGTGTGGACATGAGGATAAAATATGCAGCTCATCTGCAAACATCATCTTCCCCTCAGGCAAATTTTAGCTTAAGTGAATATTGCTGGACAGAGAAAGCACAAAACGAGACAAAATGAAGGCCATATTATTGTGGTTTGGTAGTGATTTGTGGGAGAGCTTTCAACCATATACAAGCTGTCCATTTTGACCAAAAATGTGTGTCCGATGCCAACACTATAACCTTTTTACGTTACAACTGAGACTGTCCAAATGTTCCAAAATAAAACCATAAAATAACTTGAGCCATCACAAATAACGTCTTCACTATGGGACTCAGTGACTGTTGGCACTGTTTTAACTGTCCTCAACAGTGAGAAAAGTATCTGCAGCAATCACATAAAAGAAAATTCTCATTTAAACTCAAATTGGAGAGATGGAGGAGCAAGACAAGCCATCCATTATGCGTAACATCCTTAGCTCCATGTCAACCCATCGCTTTCCCAGGAGTAGTACATCATTTAAAAAAACACATCCCTGTGAAAATTAAAAAGTTTTTTTTTATTTTCAAAACCATAGAATGGTACAAAATATCAATGTCCTTGATATGAATAAGTTATTTCCTGCCAGACCTTGTCCCTCTCATCTGTCTGGTTTAAATCTCTTAGGGCTGGGAGAGCTCTGCATCCTCCTTAATTTATGAGACACAGATCAGGTTATCCTGGAATATCGGCCTAAACAGGCCTGATAGATCGGATATGGAATATATTTCCTCAGCAGGACAGAGTACGTCACCACTATTACCAGACGCACACATACTCTACGCTCCCAGTTAAGTGATTTGAGGACTTCATATCGCCAATGTTTCATATCCTCTCCTCCTAACTGACACTTTATCTGCATACCGGCATCTCTGAAGATTGAACACTTAGGCAAGACAATGACAGGCTCTCTTGCCGTTGTCACTTCTCATTCTAGGACCGGTCTAATGCCTCTTACTGGGCTTCTGCCAATAACAGACCACCCCTCCTTCTCCTTTTTCTCCTCCCCTCGCCATCAAACAACCAGAGTCTACCTAGCTTGGATAGAAAAGGAGCACTTGATGTCTGTGACACTCATTTGTCAATTAGCAGGCCCCTTCCCGTGTTGACACACAGCAACTTGAAAGACGGAGCGGTGCCTGTGACGAATTAAGAGAGACAGATGAGTGAGGCATGAGCGGCGGAGTAATACTATAATGTTCTTTAGATATGAATATAAAATGACACAGCTGACAGGCCATACAAGGTTTTATTTCATTTCTCAGTGTACCAGGCCTCCCTACTTTGTCTTCTTTGTTCTCTTTTCATCAGACCGCTTACATCTCATTTTGACAGCCGGGCGACATTTAGAGCACTTTCGTTTTAAAATGCGAGTTAGCATTCTTGATTTGTCATTAAAATGCAAAACGCCTGCCATCACCAACATAGCCTGGGTGAGCACATACCCCTTCAGACACACACAGGAACACACATACTGTACATACACACACATATACACAGGTAGCCAAGGTTCATCTGCAATGCAAAAGTCCAATATGGATGCCTCTTTATTAATGGCAGGCTGAATTCCACCTTAAAAGTCTAATATGTGTAATGCATCTGCTACACATGATTCTTATAAGTACAAAGATCTTGAATTGAAGATCTTTGTAGTCGGAATTTGTTTTCTAATCATTTTATTTGTTTATTTAACAGGAACAGTGGGCACTCATTGACCGTCCGAGAGTTAACTAGATAGCTATATTTCATCAGCACTCCCTGGGCAGGCAAATCCACAAAAGAACCAAGGCATTGAATGTTATACTCACGATGAGTTAATGGTTATATGTTTGGTTATGTTTTAGCCATGATTTCAACTGTGTTTTAAAACAATAGAGAACAGAGTATCTGCAGCTCCCGTCATGTTCCAGCTGCAATACAGCTGCCGGAACTGATAGCAACCATTCTAGACAATGCTTGCGATTCCACCAGAAGCACCATAGCGTGTTTGAGAAATGTCCCAGAGAAGGCTCTCCAATCTGGGACGCCGAGAATACTTGGAGAGTCTGTTTTTAACAGAAACCGAGTGAAGAGCAGATCGAGGCAACAGGAGGTCAGACACAGGAATGGCATGGTGAATATGATCAATTTTCATAATTAAACACGACTTGAACACAAAACAAGGGGCGGGTAAGCTACTGAACATCAACGTGATACTAGCCGAATTGCGTCAATACTATCGATATGTCAATTGATACCAAATTTCAATACTAAGGAGTTTTGGAAGTTGCATTTTATTTTTTATGTAGACTAGTACTGTACAGATATTCCATCAGTTTCTTCATTTTAGTCCAGTTATCCAGGTTGAGTAAAGTGCTCAGAGTAAACACAGTTTCTCCAGCTGCTCCCAGCTTTTTGAACAATATCCTCCTTTGAAGTGAGTAATTGTACTGTAATGTGTAATGTAATTGTATTTTTTTTTAAATGGGTTTGGTACCACTTATATATATTTTTCAACGATACCCAGTTGAGCAAAACGCTTCAGAAGAGCTCCTTATGAAGCTGTGTGGAGGACGGATCAAAAGCACATCCCAGACACATATGTAGCTGTGCCTGGTAGAATCAAGGTTTAATGGAGAAAGATGAATGGCTAAATTTTATAATCATGTGCATGTGAGTGAGTACACAGTGTAGCCAACTGTCTTGTAGAAATAACACAGTCATATCACCTTTTGATTAAACTCAACTTCGAGATCAATTTGGACTTTTCACACTTATTTCTCCAATATTTTGCCACAGTGGACTGAATATTTGAAATACCTTTAACATGATGTAATTCAACACAACACTAGCACAATATAGCCACCAAAATGATCATAGAGCTAAATCAACATCAACCTCTTAGACAAAGTCACAACAAAAAATGCGTATGCTAAAGGTGGAATTCCTGCATGGCAGATTCCTGCAATATACTTTAGTAAAGTTGTGCTGTAGATAGTATTTTTGTAACAGATTAGATGGTCTGTAAAAATGCAGATCTACTGGCATGACAAACATTAAACTATGGCAAATATTGCCATAGCCATAGTTTTTTCATATTGTACATGCAGTAATGTATCCCATATGTTGACAGGACAAGTGATGGACAGATCTAACTAACTAAAGCAGATCTAAGTAAATTAGAGCGGGTTTAACTTTCAGGTTAGGTTTAAGGTTTCACAAACGCTGTCACCACACAAATGTGATTTGTTTATCAAGATGCCATGTCAGATCTGATATGAACGGTTGTCACTTCTCTAACAATGTTAGGATTCTTCCCGTGACTCACAGACACGTGTCCTCCTCAAAACCTCATGTGTCCAGGATAGTAAGACTGCGTGTAACAGATGCAGGCACCCAAAGTGCACCCGAGTCACAGAGGAGAATCATGTCATGACAGCACATGCCCACTCACTGCATTGTGTACACACCTGACCTGGAACAAAGTGGACGACACAACACTATCCAAGACAGAAATCTCACTGTGAGCCGCACTTCTCAACACATTGATGAGACAGGCTGACACTGCAGCACACACAGGGAGAGGTGTGGGTGTGACAGCTAGCTACCATAATTTCATCCTGCCATTACCTGCCCAGCCACTCACAGTTAAGCTCACAGAGACAGATGCACAAACACTGCACGCAAGCAAACATGCACAAACACACACAAACATAAACATAGGCGCAACACACACACAAACACACAGGACTCAGTTAAAGGTGGTGCCAGTACATTGCTTCTCACTGTGACTCATTGTCAGGTTGCCGGATGAGTGTTGTCAATTGAGCTGACAGAAATAAGCATATTAGCTACAACAAACTCTGGCAATGTCTCTCTCTCCATTTGAGTTGAGCAGCATGAAGAAGTGCGCGATGCTGAAGGCAGTCCACTGACTTTCACTAACATGTGCATCTGTTTACACCTGGTTTGCCTGAGCTGACACTGAAACGAGGTCATGGTGTCAATACACAAATGTCTCTACTGTCTGACATGTAGCGTCAGATAGCAGATTCCTGAATGTTGAAGCAAGGAGGTAAATAATATATATGATACTGTGATATAAGGCCTAATATAATCTGTGATTTTGGACACTGTGATATTGTTATGAAGCCTAAATGTCATCTTTTCTTGACATTTGAGGCTCCATAGGGAGCATTATTGATATCTAGCAATAACTGTTTAAAAATAACAGTATCCGGTGAAAATCTAAATTACTGTATTGCCATACTATAAAATTATCATTCTTAAATTATATGAACTTTGAATGGATAAAGTTAATATCTGGAATTTTGGGTATCACCCAAAAAATGTTACTTTTATTCATTGTTTTCAGTATGATAGTCATGGCAGGTGGGAGTACAGGTGTGACAGCACCCTGGATGTGGTTCAGATCCAATCACTCAGACCACATTTGGAGGCGGTTTGGGGCACGTGTAACCAAATTCTTCTCGCAGTCTGTATGCAGTGTGTCCTGGACCACATTAAAAGACTGCCTACTCAACTAACGTCCTGTTAGTACAACTTTACATCGTTTGGTTCACTGTAATCCAAATTACGTCTTAGAACTCTCTTACCTGTAAGAAATGTTTGTGAACCCACTAGTAACCCCAGACCTTCTTTAAAAAACTGCCATATTTTGAGAGTTTTTGAGTGAGGAGAAACTTTACAAAATTTATGAAACACCGTCTACAACAAATTCTTAATTAGTCGGGCCTTCTTGTAAATTTGGCAAATGTTACACACCAAATTATTTCTTTCTTTGTGTTTTAACCCAGTTTGTTTAATGTCTACGACTGTTGTGCCACCACTTAAAAACAACTGCATATTTTGCAAACCTGTTTATTTGCATACTGAGCAGTGAAGTAAATGGCTACGGTGAATTCTTAATCATGCGGACCTTCTTGTATTAAATTCAAATCAATAAGTTGGGTTTTTTTGTAACAAACATTGTGTTGCTGAGAAGAGCAAACAGGAGAGACACTCTGTTGTGCGCTGTCACACTTTTACTTTGTCTGACTCTGTCATTAATGCCTTTCTTTGTCGACTGTCATGTGAAAACATCAGATTTCCACACAGTCAGAAAAAGTGCAAGCGTGCATACTGTACATAGTTCAGGTATGAAATTCCAGTGCATCATGGATCGTCTCTCACAGCGTAGGTTTAAACATGAGGCTCATGTAGGCTGATATAAGGGTTTAGTATGGTGATGAAATAAAAGATAAATAAATCTATAGATCTATATATTAACTTTAAATTGTAAGAGACATTCAACTGACAAAACATAGTTTATTTGCATATAGAGCAAGGAAATGAGATAGTAGCTGGTCACTCGAGATGCAACTGGAGATGTTTTGTAATGCCAGGTGTGAACTTGCGCACTTATAGCTGTCCACTTGTAATCAGTACGCCCAGGACGCATGTTAATGCCAGATCTGAACAGGCTTAAAGTAATAGATTAGCTCCACTGGTGAAAACCACATAAAACACATGGTGGTTTTGCACTGAGATAAACTCTTTTACACTTCAGTAGCCTACAGACTGAAATTATCATGGAAATTACTGGTCATTGGATAGTGGTAGAAATTTCACTTTATAATTTAGAATTTTTTGAACAGGAAAAGCTTTCTATCATTAATCCGTGAGTCAGGGATCTCTTAGGTGCATTCTTATGGGGATCACAACTACTGGCTATGCCTTAGTAAGCATATAACTTTATCACATGTTGAGCTGCTTACTGAATTTCACAGCTCCACCCACCCATGACCTCCCTGTGTTGTCATGTGAGCACCTATCGCAGCAGCGAACAGAGTCTGAAAGAGAATAGTGGATATATAGGTCTAACAATACTATTAGGTCAGTAATGTATACTTTATAGCTATGGATAGACACACAGCATCCAGACAGCTTACACTGGGAGTTATTGTATCCAGACGTCTCAGTTGTGGGAATCAGCTCTAAAAACGTCTGTAAAAGTATCTTCACACAACATGCGGACGGTTTAAAAAGCCAACAGAAGATGAAATGTTTACAACAAAAAAAGAACATTATCTCTCTAGAGGTGTTTTATGTTAGTTTGCTCTACAGGTTTTCAATATGAATCATTCTAACACACAGTCTATAGGAGAAAAAGATGAAGCACTATGTAACAGATCACTTTGCCCAATAGCAAACCATCAATCAATAGTCCACTGATATGAGCCCCAAATGGTTCGAGTACCACTTCATTACTTCTGCACCGCTTCTCTGCCCATACCAGCCTTTGAAGTTTAGTAATGATATCTGACATGTGAGATTAGCCAAACTGAAAATTAATAATGAATTAGTAATATCTGAGTCATAAATATTTGATTCTAAACATCAAGTTCTTAATGTGACAGGTTCAAGGGAGAGAAACAAAATGTCAGCCTTGATCTCCCTGAAAGCAACACACACAAGGGTTGTTTCAGTCAGATTTCATAACACTGTTCACAAGACATGGACAGGAAAGGCTTTTACTTTCTCTGAGGTAATGCCAAGACATCTACTGTTCGACTGTCCAACTATTTTGCACAGGGGGTTGGGGGGGGTCAATTTTTAGATGCATCGTGATTCGCTCTTGAAAGATTATGAATTCATTCAGAACACTCAGTCGGAAATTCAAAACCCAATTCTTTACATTAGGATCATCAGTAACAATTTTGCAGCATGGGCTGTATGTTCATTATGGTGAACCAACTCTATGGTGAAACATAACAGATGTAAACATGTACACTGTCTTTACGCTCTGAGGCTGCTTCTTGATTGTTTGTGAGGATGGTAACTGCAACAGGCTTAGAAGCAAAGGTATGGAAGCATTTTGGCTTCTATGAAATTGAAGGGAAAAGGGACCCGGATAAGAGGCACAAGTTGTGTCTAAAGTAATTAATTATGGATCATTACAAATGCAATATGTTTTAAAAGTAGCAAATAGTCATGCAGTGAGGAAAAAAATACATCATGTATAGAAATGAACTATCTTTATGCATCAGGATGCATCGATAATCCTTAATGTTAGCACTCTAAATCACAATCATCACAAGTCATGAGGTGCCAACCCTATTTTGCACCATGCATACTGCAGTCATGATCAATCATTGTGTAATTTACACAAGTTAACAATGACATCAACAAGTTGCCTGCTGTTGGCTGTGTGACAATACATACAAACTACAACACTGATATAGTTACCTTTGTTATTCACTTAAAGCTATAACATGTAACATTTCTGCATTAAAATGTCTTAAAAACACAAGACTATTGTTGAGTTGTGTGCTTATATTAAGGGTGCATTTCCTGCTCGCCAAAACTAGCTCTTGTGGACAAGAACAACCTAGTGAACAAGGTGACATTGCCAGACAGCATAAAAACAAATCTACTGGGGCAAAGTGACATTAGTGAAGACAGGTTTTGGACGAGTCAAATTTGACCAAATTACTAAACAACATAAAAGAAGAAAAAAGAAAAAAAAAACATTCAATATGTTCATGCTCAACTTATTTCTTACCACATATGCTTAAACATCCAAGTTGATGAATCTGTGTATTCTGGTTCAATCAGTCAAAGGCAGCCCTCAAACTCACCAGTCCTCATAAGCAAGTCTGCATCTAACAATTACTTTCATGAAAGGTTAATCTATCAATCAATCAGTTGTTTAGTCAGAAAATGGTGAACAATGTTGATCGGTTTTGTTCGAAAGCCCATCATGACATCCTAAAAATTTCTTGTTTTGTCCACAACCCAAACCCAGCGTGAACCCAGTTTACTGCCAGCCAGAGGAGTAAAGAAACCAGAAATTATTCACATCTAAGACGCTGGAATCAGAGATTTTAGACTTTTTTATTCTTCAATAATGACTGAAACCGATTAATAGCTGAATGAATGCAGTTAATATTAGGTCAGTAGGTCATAGGTTGTAGATGTTTCCTGGGACTAATGTTTTGTGTTTTCTTTCCAGCAACACCTGTTTCATATTCACAGTGCCTTGCTCATTGGAACTTCCACAGTGGATTCATTCATTAGCCTCAAACAGATTTTTCTAGCTGGTCTGAACATTGTGTGCAAAAGACGGATTTGCAATGTGACACAATGTCAATCAGTTAAATTGACGACTCAACATCTCCGGCACAGACAACTGCCTCAAGACAACACTTTTTCGATGAAAAATTGCCTCTATTCAGACAGCTTCATGGCCTGACAGTCATGAAAAGGGTTCAGAAACAAAAGCACCTCATAACCATCATCTCCTCTCTTTTACTTGCCATATCAACTATGCTAGTCCTGCGGTTGAAATGGCAGCCCCCTCTGAAGCTGCTGCCATGAGGTGTTCCTTCATGTACTGACAGAAGAATCTTTTCTTCTATTTGCCCCCGAATTAGCATGTCACATTTATCGATCGTGCCTTTTATCCTGCCCCAGCGTGGCATCGGCCCGGCTCTAACGCTCATTCAGCTCTTTGATGTTCTGATGACACTCTGACCACCTATAGACCGAGGGCACAAATTCAATTGCACCTGATGTAAAGATGCCTGTCTTCCAGTAACAGACTGAGAGGGAGAGAGAGACAGCGAGACAGCATATGCATCCAGGTTATTACAAATTTGAGGACTGTGCATGTGTCATCTACCTGAGCTGGTTGAAGCTCAGATCCAGCCTTCTTGCAAAGTGGCCATATGTGTCTCCGAGGAAGTCTGGAATGTCTTCACAGTCATGTCCAATGTAGGAAATCTGCAAGAATTAAAAAAGAAAGAGAAAACATGGAGATGACTGTGAGATGAGCAGCAAAAACACAACAGCATCCGTGACATGAGCACAGCAATGTAATATTGTTTCAGGCTACTCCACCTTTAAAACAATAATGATTTGGAACAAGGATTTGAATTAATTTTAAATGACAGAGGATGCTACATAATGCAGCAGTTAATCCTACAGCGAGGACGTAGCCTACTGTTAACACTCAAAGGAGAAGAAGTTTGAAACTGAAGTCTTGCTCAGTGATGGAAGAAGTACTCGGATATCAATGCCACAGTGTAGAAATACTCTAATAAATTATTAACATCAAAATATAATTAAAGTACCAAAAGTAAAAGTACTCATTATTAGAGGCTGACCTATATATTGATCGACCAATATCATCAGCCTTATTGTCGGCCAAATTATTGGCCTATCTTCAAATATGTTGTTTAATATGCAGCTAAAACTCTTTTTTCCAAACAAAACATAATGCAGAATCATTTATTTGCAGCATTCTGTCTATATTTGATCCTTTTTCCTAAATCAGGGTTAATATATACATATACTGTGCTCTATTTGTGAGCAAAATATGTTTATTTATAGTTATTTATAACTATTAAATATACCATGAAGGTTTGTTTCAGTGCCCTGATGTTATGTTGTACAATAAAGTTTATTGTTAAACAGTAAAATATCCTGGGTTCATTATATATCTTTATCAGAAGTGTTAACCACTCTTGATGTATTAGGCCTATTGCAAAAATTGTCAGCTGATATATTGATATCAAAAATTATTTTACTCCCTTATATGATTGTGGGCACCAGCAGAATATCCTATTTTAGAGTAATGTATTACTGGATTTTAATCATTCATGCATTTATGTGTAAGTGTCAGTGTGTTGCAGCTGGTAAAGGTGGAGCGAATTTCAACTAGCCAACTTTATATGATTATATTTTGTATTAATAATCTGAACCTGAAAAGGAACTAAAGCTATCAGATAAATGGAGTTGAGTGAAAAGTACAATATATGCCTCTGAAATGTAGCAGAGTAACTAAACACTGTACTTAAAGTATTTGAGTAAATGTACTTGGTCACATTTCACCACTGGCCATGTTATTAATTTTACAGATATAATCAGTTTCTAGATGTTTTCCTGTGATCATTATACAAACTTCGCAATACTACAACGGTTTCAACTTCCCTGCACTCAGTACACGTTATGACATGATACTGAACTTGGAGGCAGTAAAGCTGGAGGAGGAATTGCAAAACTGAAAGTCATGGCTGTAGCAACAGTGTGTCACATGACACACTCATGTCGAGAAAATAAACAAAGCCCGTGCACATCTAGCACCGATAAACTCTTAAGCACAGTCATTGATCGATTTAACGCCAGAACATGCAGGGGCAAAGACAGAGACGGTCTCCAGAACAAACTTACTTGAGTTCCATTCAAAGCGACCAGCGACTCGTTATGTGCCATAACTTTCCCCTGAGGATGACAGTCAGTCCAGAGACTGAGAGCTTTTAGACAAGCTGTCTGAGTTTATATCCACAGTCCTGCTCAGGTCAGAAACCCGCTGCTGTCAATATTAAATGGAGACGTTAATGTTGATGGATGAAGCTCGGATACTTTAGAGATCTTCTGGCGCGTTCCAATTGACTTTACAGTTTCCGCGTGCCGTTTCAATCAGCTGACCTGCTGTTGTGCGGAAGCACGTGGGCACAGTGAAATCTCAGTGCTGAGGGGTTATGTTAGGGCTGTGCGGTCTGTTTATGAACAGAATTTAACATATGCCTCCCTACATGTGTGAGAACCTACTGTTTCATTTTTTAAAAATGCTTTGAATTAAAGCGCTTTCACATTTTAAAGAGGCAGTTCCATGGGAAATTAATTTTGTATAACAAACTGTTCACAGCCAGATAAGACTACCAGCACCTGATGAAAAGCAAATGCACCTGTTTTGAGTGACTATACCACTGAGAAGTTATACATATCTTGTATTTTTCTCTTTTGCATCACTCTTAAGAGTAACTTTAACTGAATTCAATGCCTCGTCTTTGCTGATATTAACTTTGGCTTAAGGAACTACAGCTCTGTTTGGAGAGTTTATGTGTGGTCTTTATTGGAGGTCGTCCTGAGATACACTTGCCAAACTGATGTTAATCCCCACGCTTGATGGAATTTGTCTTGTAAACCTAAAACATATGGCTTACATAAATACATACAGTAAAGCATATACATCCCTTTTGTGTGTTTGTCCATGTAGGCCTGGCTAAAGTTGTATTTGCAAATTGCGTTTTCTTCCCGTCCGTCTAGAGCTCTGTGACATGAGGAGCCCACCACTGTCTCCCGTGTCCATAAAAAAGTAATTTAGGTGACCAGACCCTTAAATCGCTGAAATGATCATCTTTTTTTAATAAAATAAATTTCAAGTATCTAAAAGTTGTAGCCTCCTCTGGTAGAGTACCTGAGTAAATGTAATTAATTTCTTTCCACCAAACAAGGTGAGATACGCTCATGGCTTCTGTCCTATAGGGGCTGAGGAGAGCCAAAAACCTGAGGCTGTTCATTTGATTAATTTCAGATTTGTTCAGGAATTGGCACCAGTAAAGTAAATTCACTGGTCATGCATTGTGCTTTATGATAAAATAGCTTCCAGGGATTAATTATTGTAGCATATGATGTACAGAAAACTTAGTCAGGTGGTATTCTAGCATCAGAGTGTGTGGTTGTTTTGTGAGTCTGTAGGCAAATAATGCGTGATCTATAGTTTGCCATTTGCAGTGTACTTGATGGGAATTTTGACCCAACAGCAACTGTTTGCTCCAGGGACTGTAAACAGGATAATCCAGTCATGTTTACCAGTATAACAAGTACTTTCAAGCAATGTTTCATTTTCATAAGAAGAGAGAAGACTTTATGGTTGAGGAAGTAATGAGTTAAATGTGTCAGATAATATCCTGGGTAAGCTTCCGCTCTTTCAGTGGGGAGTAATGTAGAGCTGCTTTGGCTCATCCACTGAACGGGATCCATTCCTTACAGTCTGAAATGAGGCAATGGCTTCTTTAGTTGGGTGTTTAACTCTTTAATCAGCAAAATAATAATGTTCCACTTTCAGCAGTTGTAGTCATGGACATTAGCATGTTGCAATACACAATTTAAGAGAGACCAGAAAAAAGAGAAAGCGTGCACATTCCAGTAAACTTAAAACAATTTGTTGACACATTTAAATGCATGCATTTTCTAATGTCCTTAACCATGAATTGATTTGGTTATCTACCAGCATACAACTCTGTTCTGAGGGGAGAACTCTGTTCAGACTTCATGGTAACACTGTAACTGATACTTATTTGTTCCACTTGACAGTCAAACCCGGTATCATGCCAAAGTGTGCAATACTACCATCGGTCCACCATGACAGAGTCACATTTTGCCTCATCTAAGCATGAAAACTACACATGTTCTCATTCAGCGGTCAAGTTGGCAATAATGAAAATGCTATGTCGCTATGTGACGGTCAAAGTCTAGTTAAGCTTGGTACTAAAACAACTGGGTTAGATTGAGGAGAACATAACTACTTCTTCAGAACAATTAATGTTGACCACTGGTTTCATACAGGGACTGAGCCGCAGTCTCCTGTGTGAAAGTCCTGTGTTTGACCCATCCATCCACACCATTTTCTTCCTTACATTGACTTTTTCATTCTATGAATACTGTAATGTTTGTCCTTTGATTCTATAATTATCACCCCCTGCTGGTACTGCACCTTCATACACTCATGTAGTTTTCATGCCTAAGCGAGGCAAAACGTGACAATGACACAATATCCTCTTGTCCATCAGCAGGTCTATTTCACACTTTGGAGTGAGGCCACATGTCTTTCTTATAGTTCTCCGACTATTTAAAGTTTGTGACATTATGTCTGTGGTTGTTTTTTTGTTTTTGTTTTTTTCGGCCCAGATCACATCACACAACCAATACACGCAATAGGTTTAACAACAGTTGAAGATGAAACAATGTGTTATCTTCAGCGCAGTCAAATGTGATTGCAGGAGCGAAACCCTGCATTCAATGCCTGATTGCAAGCTTACGCTATTTTGGGGAGTATGAGATTTAAGCTTTAATATGACCCCAAGAGGCTTTTTAAAAGGAATGCCAAATTAAAATGGCAGCATATAGAAATACATAGGGACACGAGCTGCCTCTTGATATGGTGGAAGAAATTTGTAGGAGGGATATGAGCCTTTCCTCAGCACAGTAATGATGCATGGGCAACAGATAGGTTTAACCTATTGTAATCTATAGTCCACAGGCTGATACCTTGCAAATACTGCCGACAAACTTTGTATACATTGGTACTCACCTCTTGATAATATTGATAATATTTATGTCACATTTTGTTTGTGACATTGCTGGCTTGTAGTATAAAAAGCTATATATACTTATACAACAGTGAGTGTTCTCTAAAGAAAATAATGATGACAATACTATAACAAGCTACTACGTGTAGTTAGATATTCAAACATACTTACTAACACAGTTTGTACTCCAAGTTGCATGTCTTGGTCAGGATTAAATATATGGCCATTGTTAATTAACAGGGGTTTTTGTCTGCAGTCTTGTCCTGAATGTTAATTTTGTTAATAGTTCCATATATCTGAATGTATAAAAATCTGATCCTAAATGACCTGAGCTCAAATGGATTATGTATCTCTACATTCCCGACTGTAGAGATAACCGGATAAAGATATAATGGCACTGGGTGATCATTAAATAGCTTCTATGGGTCTTAGAGCAATGGCTAACTGGTAATTGAAATATCCTGCCATCTATTTAACTCTCACTTATCTTTCTATTCATATTTTGACCCTGTAGGCACAGAATATCCAAGCAGGGAAAAAGAAATCTTCATATATGAGAGCTTTGAATGTGAAAAGTCTGTCACCTGACCTATAGCTCAAAGAACATAAAAACATGGCAGGTGGTAATGAGATTGTTTGATTAACCTTTTGAAACAAAATAGTGTTTCTTAAGATAAAATATGAAATAATAAACTTGCTTTGTAACAATTTACTTCTACCCACTAATTCAGGGTTTATATATCTATTTCTTTTACAGGGAATATGAATAGAAACAAAATGTTTCAGGTTCATATTAAGCATTTGACTCATTTTTATTTATTTATTTAATTAAACTGAGTTTCTGAAGAACCATGATCAGCATATTATCAGACTTCCCAGCATGCATTGTTTGAGAGTTAAAACTGAGAACCTTATTTTTTATTTGGTTTGAAGAAAACATATATGATGAAACCTGCTCTGTGTCTCTGATACCCTTTAAGATAAGCCATGGTTGCTTGTTTTCACAATAATGAAAACGCTGCAAAATGTTCTTGCAAGTACAGTTGAATTAACATCAAGTTCATTTGACAAGCAAAGTTTGTTGGCATGAAAAGTTAATTGAATCATCACATTGGCTCGACTTGTCAATTCAAATTCAAATTCTTCTTCTAACTTAAAATTTAAGGCAGCCCAGACAATGACTTTTTTGAAGTTAAAACAAATAGTTTATTTTTAGAGTGTAGTGTAACTTTGCAGATCAGCTAAATAGATAATAATTTGTGCAATAGTATTGCATAACCTGTTATAATAAAGTGGTCTCGAGAAATGTCTCTTCCTTACATGTTTGCCTGCCTAATTCTCAATCAGCTTCATTGCCTGCGTAAAACTTTGCTTATCAACTTTAATTTCACTTTTAGTATTGAAATTGTGTTGTCATTATTATTGTATGGGGGGGTTACTGCCCCCACCCACAATAAAGAATTGTATTCCTGTCGCAGATATTAAATTAGGCTGTGACATATATTAAAGTTGGAGTAAGTGACTCTGGTGAAAGGTACTTTGATTGTTGAGTCTTGATCCCTGGTCAGTCGGAGACACCAACTCAAAGCAAGAATCTCTGCCCAGAGTCACTCACACCACATTTAAGGTTTGTGTGTTAAGTAGGAGTGATGGAATATACCGGCACTGACAATAATGGTGTTATTTTAAAAAAAAAAAAAAAAAAAAAAAAATGTTTATAATACAAGTAATAATGATAATATCGTAAAAATACTCCAGAGTCTATAAACACTTAAATCATTTGTTTCTCTGTGTTTTTGAACACACCTTTTAACTGTCCACTGCAGTTGTACTTTTTGTACACATTTGCACAGTTATGTCACAGATTCTCTCTCCACCTCCCAACACTTGTATTTTGAGTGTAACTCATTTCCCAAAAAAGAGACAAAAAGCACAGTAAACAAAGTTAAAGGCATAATATGAGATAATGCAATTTCCAAATGACAAACAAACAAGAAAACATGTAGACTCATATAAACATAATCTCTTTCATTCCTCACTTATGACCCATTAGAAGTATGTGGTTTTGGCTGTATCTGCAGAGATCCTGCCCTCTGCCTTTTTTCCCTCATTATTTTGCTGTGGGACACTTTTCCAACTTAAAACATACTGAGAATGAAACTCAACAATCAATTAATCTACCTTTAGAGAGCATTATTGTTTGTTTTTTTTTTCATTAGATATCCCAATAATATCATTATTGTTAATGTCTTCGGCCACATAATAGTGGTGAAATCTGATATCTTGAGAGCCCAGGTGTTGAGTTTTTTGTTTGCTTTAGTCACCAGTCTACCTTTCACTCATTCATTATTCTATGTGCCACTGTGAGCACGAATAAACAGACACTGCAGCCAAACAGCCCAAGCAGCTCACCTCTCTGCCATGTATCCCTCTCTATTTAAAGCCAATAAGTGAAATAGCGCTTTGGTGAAGTACGTGAGGGCAAACCCTCATATTTTGGGTCACAGTTGCACACAGATTAAAAGAGTAAAATAAAGTTTGAGGACACCATATTGTTCCTGAGCCTCGTTGTGTGTAGTGTGACGTCACACGGGACCTCCCATACGCGGAAAAGCTGCACTTTCTCCCTGCTGCCCGCCCGGAGAGAGAGAGAGAGAGAGAGAGAGGGAGGGAGAGTCTGCATGGCTTCAGTCTGTGCTGAGCCGCTCACGGTGCTTCACTTCTGACAGAATGCAATGTTTGGTGTGTTTGAGTGATGCAAAACTGTTTCGTGTAGACAGGAGGACTTCTTAATGTTGTTACAGGTTAATTTTTTTAAATCCTTTTACCTCTCTGACGTTTTACATCGGAGCTTAGTAGGCAATGATTCCAGGTAATGTCGTGTCACGGACTTTGCTGTAAACCTGTCCTTCCTGCTTCGAGTTTCAGAAAAAAATATTTTCTGCTTCGTGCATGCATTTTAATGGGTTTAATCCTCTCCTGTAGAGACTGTATCCTATTTTATTTGTTACTAATATTTGGAGCCTGTTTTAAAACGCGGACTTGAGGTCATGTTTGGAATATTGTGTTAAGTAATTAATAGTGTGAAAACGGACTGAGATTAAAAAAAAAATTAATCACTTTAAGTTTGTTAAAAGCTCCAAAACAATTAGCGCCTAGAGGAAAAAAAATACTTTTAAAATTATAAATATGGGTAAGATTTGTTGTTTTGCAATTAGGAAAGTTGTTCGATTGTGTATTTTGTGTTTTATGTGGCTGTCTATAATTTTTTTTTTTTAATTAAGATTCAAATGTGTTCTTCCTCGCTTCACAGCAAAGAGTCGGCCCAGCTTGTAGCTCACAGTAATCCTGCAAGTCCAACATATTTTCTCACGAGATGTAAATAGTTGTATTTGCATGCGGAGAGTGATTCATAAACATGTCAGAGTTATGAAATATATGGGGATATTAAAACTTTCTATTTAAATATCATGAATTATGGTCGCAAAAATGTGTTCCCATTTAAGGAGAATGCCGAGTATTTTGGTGTCTGGTGCAGAAGCCCATTCGTCATACGGACAATAAAGAGGGTTTTCGCCTGACAGTGAAAATTTATGGTTGCCCTTCTTTGCCCTAATAACTCACATATTGTGTCACGGACTGACAGCCCTTGCAGAAAACAGCAAGCCTGTTATCAATCACACATCTTTGCATATTGTGAAACGTCCCCCCCCCTTTTTCTGCCAGACAAAAACACTGCAAACATTTGAAGCAATAGAGCTGCGACTTTTTTTTTTTCCCCCCTTCTTACAAACTCACATTTAATTAAGAAGAACTGCTGGTCTTATTCTGGAGTCGCGGTTATTTTTATTACACATTATTTCAAATTATGAGTTAAGTGTTCACGAAGAAGACAATTATTGCTTGTTTTAATTTATTCATACATAGTTTACAAAGCTGCAGTCAGTCATGCAGACCATTGTAGGCCTATAAACTGAAGCTAATATTTTTCAGTTTTTTTCCTCTTGATCAACACTAAGTTTTATTTCTACCTTTTACCATGTGGATGAAGTGTCTGTTTTCTTTTATTTTATTTTAATCACTGTACCCTTTATCCTAAATTGTATTTGCGGCAGATTATGAACTGAAATACATTGTGTGTTTTATTCATTTAACTTAAGGTATATTTTTTTTTTCACCAAAAAGCATATTTTGCCCCTTGACTGTCCACTCCAGGTTTTCTTGCTCTCCAAGTTGACCTGTCAAGCAGATTACCACAGAAAGAGATTAATGGCAGAGGCGGGTTGCAATAATAATCGTTTTGTTTGATGTGACAACTTTGATAGGCGTTGATTTACTTACAAACTGATAGGCTTTTAATTGAGCGCCTCCATCCCGATTGAGATGAAAGGAAAACCGCATTGAAAAGCTGCCCGATTGCCCTGGAGCCTCAATACTGATTAGCCATCTCAGCGGTGAATAGTTCAAGGCATTTTAAACTTCTTTTCTCAGCGGCCTGACAGACCATTTCTCTTCTTTTCTTTCCCCCTGTCCGCTTTTCTACCTCTTAAAGAAAATAAATCATTTTCATTGTATGTAAATAAAATCGAGCTGACATCAATATAAATGTCTGGATTTCTTTTTTTGTTCCCTGGCTTTGTTATTCTTGTTGCAGATGACAGTCTGCCCGAGGCAGATGACAGGTTTTAACAACACAATAGCAGATGCGTTCAGCCAAAATGGACAGGGCTCTGTTCTGAGAGAGCGTGATGTTTCAACGGCTTGTTACACATGATCATTTTTGAATGTTTACTCTCGCAGATTATTTGAATTAACTTATTTCGGACGGAAAGGACGCATTAAATATTGTAGATAAGCTAAAAGAAATATAAATTATTAATTTAGCCCGGATAACTTTCTATTTTATTCTTCATGTTTTTTTTTAATTTACGGTGTTTTTCATTTGTTAAGTAAGGTGTTTTTCCTAAGGCTTCTTGTTAACACCATAATCGGCCGATTATAGCCAAAGCACTTTAGCACCTTAAAGCACAAACAGCCATACAACATGTGAGCTAGACTGTCTGCAAGTTATTAAAGTTTCATCATCCGTGCCACCTCCGAAGTGTTTGATGAAGAACTCCAGAAGTTGCAGACTTTGTTGAATAACCGACTTAATGTAGTTTAGTCCACAGCTTTCAGCACTTCTCCCCCACATTGTCTGGACTGTGGATGTCGGACTATTTGTCGATGCATCTTTAAAAATTAAATCTTAACTCGAGAATCGATTTATTTCCTGTGAAAACTTGGTGTCTCTTGCCGAATGTCTCTCTCCCCATTTGTTCTTTTCCTGCACTGGCATGTAATCAGCCACAATAGCTGACATAAATCAAGCGGTGGATTGACAGCGTCTGACAAATAACTGATTGATTGCGGTGGAGCAGAATTGACACTTGACGGAGGGGTGGAGATAGAAATAGAAGGGCGGTGTATATTATACTGAAAACATGTGACATTCACATCCCTCCATCACTACATTGGTCTATTCCTGTCAACGCTTGTCTGTTTAGGGAATTCAAGCTGAAGTGGTTGGTTTTATGTTTGCCGGTGGAGAAAAAGTCTGAGCGGTGGACGTGCGTAAAATACGCACACTTTGTGCGTCTCTCGGGTTTCAGCCCGTTGGATAAAAACATATGAAACGCTTATTAATATAACGACTGAGTCCTGAATTAAATATTTTATGTTTGACTTTGTGAATGAGTATTTGTACAGCCTGTTTAATGGCCTTAAATTTGTGCCATTTCCACAGAAATCAGTAATAGTTCTTGTCATCACAGTTTACATTTGTTTAATACAAGACTAAAATGAACACTAATCTGTTGTTGATAATCAAAACATGATTTAACTAAGCAAATGAGTCGAATAAACTGCTTTTGATGTAATTATCAAAGCTCGATGACAAATTTCTTATTAGACTGAAGTATTAAAAATGTTTAAATTATGTCTTATGCCTCTAAAAGTGGAAGGATGTTCATTTATTTGAATGATTCACAAACTATTCTGTACCCTGGCGTACATAGAGCCCGTAGCCCCACATCTAAAACACTGTAAGCGTTCACAGTAACCAAAATATTGCAGCCTATCTCCTCCCCCGAGCTGTCGAAATAGAGGCGCTTACAAAGAGGAGAACGTCACATCCCCTTGACCCTCCAATCACCTCAGGGTCCCATTTGATTGGAAGGCGGCAAAGGCTTTAATCTCGGACTAATTCAGCTGCTTTTGAAGTGAAAATTTCTACCAGTTCGTACTTCGGGAGTACAGAGCGAGGACCTGCAGACAGACGCACACAAGGCGCAGCGCTCATGGTGCAAGACGCAGCCACGGATCTGCGATAACCTCGCACAGTCTCCTTCCAGCTGCCGCGCCTTGCTCCTTTACTACCAGGATTACCTATTATTGTACCATTTTACGATTCTTTTTTTTTCCCCCGAGAGAGAGGCTCGATGCTTTTTTGATTTTCTTAATGAATCTGACGAAAGCATCGCCGTTTCATTTCCTGACAATTGGGACATGATCACGTCGCCCTCGGCGTCTGCCCTGAAAAATAGTGATATTTGTGTAGCCTGGGAAAGCAGCAGTTCTCGGAATAGCAGCTCAGCGAGCATCAACAAGCCTTTTCTCCACTCCGCACCTCCGTCTGATCCACTACGGCAAGCAAACCGACTTCCCATCAAGGTTTTGAAAATGCTTACCGCACGGTCGGGACACATTTTGCACCCGGAGTATCTGCAGCCTTTGCCTTCTACCCCGGTTAGTCCTATTGAGGTAAGAAGACGATTTCAAACACTTTATCTGTTATTAGGTATTTTAGTTTTCGGTGCTTCGTGTGACAGGGTTTGGGAGCGTTTTGTTGTTGTCCCGTAATACACTATTTCTAAAATGTGTATTCGGTGTTTAGAACTGTCATGTGTAGTATAAAGCCTCACAATACTTAATTATAATTAACAAGGTGATAGTTTTGTCATGTAAATGCCGTGCGTAATTACTACATTTTCCGCTTGGAAATGTCAGTGAATATTGACATTAAACTGCGTATTCTCAGGTTGCACATTTTGTAATATAAAATAAAGCAGCCGGTGTATGTTTAATAGCATTTATAAACACTATTTCATCTTTTTTGCAGCTAGATGCCAAGAAAAGTCCGTTGGCTCTGCTGGCGCAGACCTGCTCTCAGATCGGCAAACCGGACCCACCACCCTCCTCCAAATTATCCTCCGTGACATCAAATGGATCTAGTGAGAAGGAATCTAAAGCTGGTCCTTTGAAATTGAGCGACATCGGTGTGGATGACAAATCTAGCTTCAAACCTTATTCTAAACCTTCCGATAAGAAGGACTCGGCTTCGGGCGTCTCAAGCGGAGAGAAGTCTGGTTTCCGAGTGCCGAGCGCCACCTGCCAGCCGTTCACGCCGCGGACAGGCAGCCCCCACTCCAGCACTTCAGCCTCTCCCATGCCGTCAGAGGGGAAATGTGGGGACAGGGATGAAAAGAAAGAGTCTGATTGTAATAAAAATGGCACTACGGACGGGTCTGGCACCACTAGCCACAGCAGGATAAGCGTGAGTTGTGGTGGAATTAACGTGGAGGTGAACCAACACCAGGAGACGACGCCTGGCACTAAAACCACCTCCTCCTCGGAGTCCCCATCTGTAACTTCTGTATCCTCCGCATCCGTTCTCGGGTCAGGACTTGTGGCGCCGGTTTCTCCTTACAAACCGGGGCAGACAGTTTTCCCTTTGCCTCCTGCCGGTATGACCTACCCAGGTAGCTTGGCTGGGGCCTATGCTGGTTACCCTCAACACTTCCTGCCCCACGGAGGGAGCTTGGTAAACGCACAGCTGGCTAGTTCACTGGGCTGCAGTAAGGCTGGATCCAGCCCTCTGGCTGGGGCTTCTCCACCGTCCATCATGTCAGCCAGCCTGTGCAGAGACCCTTACTGCCTCAGTTACCATTGTGCCAGTCACTTAGCGGGCGCAGCCAGTGCTTCCTGCACGCACGACTCTGCAGCTGCAGCGGCCGCAAACGCCCTCAAATCCAGCTACCCACTAATGTACCCGACACACCCCATACATGGCGTTCATTCCTCGGCGCCATCATTTAGCGGACACCCCCTGTACCCTTACGGTTTCATGCTCCCCAACGACCCTCTCCCCCATGTTTGTAATTGGGTGTCGGCAAATGGACCGTGCGACAAGCGTTTCTCCACCTCAGAAGAGCTCCTGAATCACCTGAGGACACACACAGCTTTTACTGGGGCGGAGAAGTTGATATCTGGTTATCCCGGGTCTTCTTCACTGGCCAGCGCTGCAGCAGCGGCCATGGCCTGCCATATGCACATGCCACCGTCAGGAGCCCCCGGGAGCCCCGGAACTTTGGCTCTAAGGAGCCCGCATCACGCGTTAGGACTCAGCAGCCGCTACCATCCCTACTCCAAAAGTCCCCTGCCAACCCCCGGTGCCCCTGTCCCTGTCCCCGCAGCCACCGGCCCTTACTACTCCCCTTATGCACTGTACGGCCAGAGACTCACCACAGCATCAGCGCTTGGATATCAGTGAGGAAAAAAAAAAAAAAAGACTTTGAAAAGTTTATAGTACTAAGAATGCAAATATAAAAGACTTTTATATTAACAGCGCTAAACTTATGGGCGGGAACCGTGGACTTCAACTGTATTTATTTATATGTCGGCTTAAAAGCAGGCGATAATAGCTGCAAATGGAAAATATTTGAGCAACTCAAAAAGTGCATTATGTTGAAAACTGAACTCTATAGGTAAAGTGAAAAACACACACATGTTAGAGTACTAATTAAAGTAGGGGTCTTCATTTCGATGTTAATTTGAAATTGCTATGATTGTATTTGTTCTTATTTAATGTCTCATTGAGAAGAAAATAATTTACATGCATGTTTGTTTTCTTAAATTTCAGAAATTGTCCACATTTTAAATTGCCGTTATTTTTCAGGTGTACACCTTGGAAAGAGAATTGGTATTTTTTTGTATGTATTCTGGAAAAAATAAGAAACAATTCTGTTCCATATCTCCGTGTGCCTCATTTTCTGAAGTATTAACATTATTCAGTTTAAAATAATACTTAAATTTATATTCCACTGGCAGTTTTTGAAATTGGATTGTTAAATTAATGGAGTGACGAAAACCTCATTTGATCATTTCCGCTTCATATAGGCCTATAGATTTTCCAAGCTGTCAGACTTTTTATAACAATTCTTTTCTGTCTGATCAGAAGTAATTTACACTATTTGCTGATGTACATCTTTTCTTTCTTTTCTTTCTTTCTCTCTCTTTCTTTCTTCCTTTTTATTAATTCATATGCCAAAAACCTGAGAAGCTTTAAACATTTTCTCTTATCAGAGCACACGAAGTTTAAATTTAATGCAACCTGAATAGGAGTGGGAATTGGTTGTGTGTGTGTGTGTGTGTGTGTGTGTGTGTGTGTGTGTGTGTGGTGGAGAGAGAGAGAGAGAGAGAGTGAGAGAGTAAAGTGACGAGTTTAATAATTAATTGCATTTGTATGAGAGAATTTAATTTGCTGGTGGCTGAATTTTGTCAATAAGTTGTTTTTGAAGGGTCTTTTCTTTTATTTTCAGGTGTTGTAGACTTACTCACTACTTTATTTGCGTAAAAAGTAAAATACGCCAGAAAAAAAAAAATGGACAAGGACAGCTGACTTTTCTGTGGTTTTTAAAATTATGAGCACAGCTATTTAATATAAATAGTTAAATTAAAATATCAAAAAAAATCAATTTTACAACCTTAAGAGAAATAATAATTGAATAACTTGCTGCCTTGTAAGTGTAATGCACTAGAAGTTTTACAAGCGTCTTCGATGCGTCTTTTTTTAATTTATGACAAAGCTGTGAGCTGAAAGCAACTCTGATGCTCCACCAGGGTGACATTTCGACGTTGAGGCCATTAACTGTTTTATATATAAAACTGATGAATGGGTTATTTTTTTTGATTGGATGATCATTAAGAGGATACTACTATTTAATTTGCATTTGATAATCCCATCCACCTGTAAATCTAATGTACACAGCACTAAATTTGTTATTAAAAAAAACCCAACAAAGATCTGACTTGTGCAAAGTTGTGGGATTTTCACGCTGGTGCGAACACACAAATCGTGGCTGTAAAAGTACGAGGCATGTAATGATTGTCCCTGTTTATAGTTTCAGATTTACAAGTAACATCCCACATGAGCAATTTTTTTTTCTATCATGTCGTTTTTTGTTTTTTTTTAATTTTCTTGCACAGATAACGGAGATGATTATGCGTTGTTACAGCTGATTTTCTTCATGGCATTCATGAGCAAAATCATCTGCATAATGAGCCTTATAGTTTTTAATGTATATAAAACTTAAAATAAAAAAAATAAAAAATATGTGCATAAAAAAACGATGCATGGCTAGATAACTGAGTTCACACAGCCACGATTGCTTATCCCAGCCTCGTGTCCTAGAAATTGCGTTTATATGCAACGAATGCTGGGTTGAATAATCTATAGTGTATCAATAGTGTAAAAAGGGCCCATGTGTTTTACATGTAGCCTATTTATGTGAAATACTTTATGTATTATACTTTCGACGACTCTAAAGAACATTAACTTGTCTTTCAGGTCGTTTTGACACCCTGTTGACCCAGCTGTGTTACAGTTATTATTATTTATTTAGAATACCTCCTCAGCTATGCTGTCCCTTGTCTATCGCACAGCGGTTAGTCAGACGAAACAAACTCCTCTCATAAGGCCCACACGCGTCCTAAACTGATGTAATGACGGTGAAAGGGAGCAATTTCCATTTCTACCCACATCATGGTGGCTGTGCTCGGAGGGTCCCGGTGGAAGGCAATTTATCATGTGCCCCTCCCCCTGGCCCTGTCACTGGAGGAACAGGCAGGCACATGTGTGCATGAATTACCCACCCTCCCACCTACCCAGCCCTCCCCTCCTTCCCTCACTGTGGAGATTTGACACAGAGGAGAGGGAACATGGGGGATTAGAGTGTGCAAGAGTATTAAAGTGCATATTCACTTTGTCCATCAAGGCCTAAAAGTGCTTAGGTGTGCACTGAGCTCCAAAAGCAGACATCAAACCACAGCATAATGGTTGATTTACAGATTTGATCATTTAAATATAATTATAAACATTTCTTAAACAGCGATTATTGTGATTGTTGCTTACAAAACTGCTCAATATTATTTTTTACTGATTTAAAAATTCTCATTAACCAACTGAATAGTCTGGTAAGGGTCAATGAGTCTAAATTTAAGGGAGGTGTAGTATGTAATCTTGTACAATAAACATTAACTGTAAGGTCAAGGGTTTTTTACATCAGATCAGTGCCTTTTTAAATGAAATCTGGTCTGAATCTGAATGTGCAAACACTGCACAGAGGAGCAGCAGAGGCAGAAACTTTACTACATAACATTAGGAGTTTAGGGAGTTCACAATTTAAAGACATTTAAGAGGTCGTAAGTGATGGCTTTATAAAAAGACTTTAAAGGTAGAATCAGTGGGATTTGTCTGAGCTATTAGTAAATGAAGCAGAACAATATCTGATTGTTGAGTCTCAATTCCCAATACAGATGTTGTTGGTTGGTAAAGCATCCAGAGCACAGCAAAATAATGAGAAAATAAGGAAATATAGGCAGGGCGCAGACACCGGGGGGATGGATCTGAGGTGTTAAGTGAAAGTGATTATGATTATATGAATCTAATCTTTTATTCTTCTTCTTTTTATCTTTTCTTTTCTTTTCTTTTCTTTTTTTGGAAAATGTGGCATATTATGACTTTAAAGACAATTTAAAGATGTTGTTCTTACCAAAGAGAACATTAAGTTACATATTTTCTTAAGACTATAAAGCAAAATTTTACATTCCTGAAGAATGACAACTGCTTATTCTACAAAATATACTGCGCTTCTTTAGATTCCTGGTCAAGACCTAAAGCAGCCATTTTAGATTCTTGGGACATTCTTGCATCCTCAGAGAGGGAGACAACACGAGAGAGACACTGCAGGAAACCTGGCAGGACATCTGGCAAGAGGGGGGAGCCCAGGACGTGACTCACACACCTAACCCCATATTCAACCCTACTGAATTACCACCACTAAAGCTGTCATTAGTGGGTGTGGCACAATATAAAGACATGCCGTCGTCTGCAGTGGCAAGTCTATAGTTTGGGTAACAGCTGTGTCAATAAGGGGGAAGCTGCTATAATGTTCAACCCCATGCCAGACATAAGTCAAAGAGCGATTATTATCTTTTATGTATGTGTGGTTGTTTTATCAGGATGCGATTACAATATAAAAGCTCCCAGTGAGGGGAAAAAGAAAACTATCAATAATAGCTTTGTTTGCACTGTTTACTTTATGGGCACTTGATATTTCTTACTTGCAATTATGTTTTACAAGTATAGATTGCTACTTTTCAAATGCATTTTGATTATACATCCACTTATACGCCACAGAGAATGGTCCATGGGTCACGCTTTATTTTACAGTACTCTAATAAGATGTAACAAGCTGTACTTTGTATTAAATTAGACAAAACTAGAAATATTATGTTCTTTCCTAGACAGTTGTTACTTAGACACCATACACCTAATGGTACACTAATAAGACACAACAAGCAATACTTTGTATCAAATTAGACAAAAACTAGAAATAATGTTTTCTTTATTAGACATTATTAGACTTTATTAGAGGGCAATTTGGGATACAATGCAACATAACTGTACTGTAAACTAAAGTGACATAAAATATCTGATATTTAAATCACACGTTCTTTGGCTGATCCCATATAAAGTAGCCCATATTGTTATCTGCCCACAGTATTAAAATAATAATACTATATATTCCTAATATATATTCCTCTGCTTCTATAATTTTGGCCTTTACTTGGCAGATGTGTTTCACATATTGTGCTTAAATGAGGAAGAAGCAGATACATGATTTCACTTTAGTTTGTGGTACAGTTCATAATGCATTATAATGTGTCCCAGATTACCCTCTAATAAAGTCTAATAAGTGTAACAGTGGGAAATAATACAGTTTAGTTTACAGTACAATTCTGTTCTAATGAGTCCATAATTACCCTCTAATAAAGTCTAATAAGGGTCTAATAAAGGGTCTAATATCTAATAAAGAAAATATTATTTCTAGTTTTTGTCTAATTTGATACAAAGTATGGCTTGTTACATGTTGTCAGTGTACTGTAAAATAAAGTGCAACTGACTGGTCTTTGTTTGCAGCTACTATTGTATATTACATGTACCTACCTCCATTACGCCTCTGCACTAGTAAAAGGTGTCATCTTAGCTGGAACACCCGACTGACATTATCTCAGTGTGTGATTTATGGTGATACGGACTGTTGAGGTGTCCACAGCTTTGTGATTGCAGTAATGAAGCCATAAACTGAGCAGCATGAAACAAAGCAGGGACTCAGTGGTCGTAACCAGATCCACTGCTTCGGCAAATCCGTGCTAAATCTGCCTATTATCCAGGAGATTAAAAAAAAATCAACATTGTTGTTGGTCACACGTCATATCCATCAACGCTAAAGCACCCTTTTCTGACAGATTGATCCTAGAATGCAGTCTCACACTGAGAGCCGCACTAGAGGTAATTTGGTTCTCAAAAATCTGTGCCAACGCAGACAGGAATCCCTCCCAGCTCTTCTACATGTGGTTACCCTCCTCATTGATTTACAAATGCAAAGTGCTCATCCAGGTGATGTGAGAGAAGTGGCTGTGTTGATCTAGCCGTGCCACTCAGATCTCTAACCAGTGAGACACTTTCTTGTGCTTAGACAGCCTAAATGAGGTCATTTCTGTCTGCTTTTGGGATCTACGGTGCGCTGGGGTGTTTTAGTGTTCAGATAATTTGCCCATTTTCTGATTCTGACAAAGAATATTTTATGGAAATGCACCCTTATTCCAGGCACCTTAATGGAGTATGTTGGAGTAGTATGCAGGCTGATGAGGTTGTTGTCTGTCACTGATAAATGTAAAAAGCAGGGAAAATGTCAGGGATGGGCTCGGCTCCAAAGGGCTTTTTGCCTTCATTTGGAATCAGCAATGCCTAAGCAGTGTATCTTCAGGGCGTTACGGCACACAATCACAAGGTTATTCTAATTGTTTGAAGCTGTGTGAATACAATACAAGCCGTCTTACAGCATGTGTCTTTGTGTGTAGCCACCCAGTGGACTATCAGAGTCATCCAGCTTAATTTGAGATAAAGGCATTTGCTTTCCAAGTTGTTTTTTTGACAGGTTGAGGTTTCACTCTACCACATAATTGCTGTCTTGTGCTGTTTTCCTTCTTCTATGAGTAAATCCTGATGGTGTGTCACCGGCCTTACATGACAGTATGAGTACATGATGTCATTTCCATGGGCGTGGGCCGCCAATTAGCATGACTCACATGCTTACTAACTACATAAACCAGGTCCTCTGTCGTATTGAATGAAGATATAATGATTAATCAATACGTCTTCCAAAGAATGTCCACAATTTACACTCCTTGAGAAAAAAAAACAGCATTTAAAGCTACTACAAAGAGATTCTAACTGATTGTGAACCAGTCTCAATTTAATAATGATACGTCATATGACCTACATAAGCAAACAAGACCATCAGTGAGAAGACCGGCTGTTTCTATGCAGTTATTTTTAATGCCTGCCACTGGGTCAGAAATCAGATGAAACAAGCCTGTGTTTAGATGTTTAGATTTGTGAAAAGTAAGCTGAAGGAGATTTTTTTTATTTAGATAATTTTATTTTTGACATTATATTCGCATCTTGATTGTGTGTTGCTTGTTTTGGTCAACAGAGGGGACTGCTCATTACTGCAGCTTCAACTCTCTCTTCTTCTTCTACTAACTACTTCCTCACATTAGTTTTACAGAAATCTGCTTTGGAAAACTCGGCCAAGAGCAACAAGTGTAAAGTGAATTTTCTTCTCTGTCTTTCATGTATAGATATTTTTTCTTTATGATTCTCTGGCATGGTTTACAAAGTTACTTAGTACACAATTTTATCAGTCGGCCTGCAACATATTTTATAACATTACAACAATTACATGAAGCCGGAATTGTCTCCCCTTTATATTTAATAGATAATAACATCGGCTATTTTAATAATAACAGTGACTGCCGAATTCAAAATGTCTGTGGTTTTAATTTCTGAAATCTGGTCACTTTAAACTTTAGGTACAACAATGTTCAAGTTGTTTATGTTATTGGATGACTCTCTGCAGATTAGGCCTACAATTGAGGTTCCTGTATTAGGCACATAGATATGCGCATTTATTATGCACAATAAAAAAAAACACTAATTTTGGGGTTACTATTATTGGTATTCTATGGCTATCAGCCCTCAAGGTTATATATCCTGCATATAGTGATGTATATTTTCAAATATCTAACTGATTGCTAAAATAACAAAGCAGGTGCTTAAGATGACAGGCTCTTTATTTTTGTTAACAGACGAAATGTAAAACACCTACTGATTCCCATTTGACTGTACAAAATATCTAGGTCATGCAGCAAAAAAAAAAAAAAAAAAAAATAGCATACAGTAATGCTGATAACTGAGTATAATATGTTTTGAAATAAATATTGCACTTGCACAAATGGTGATAAAATTACCAATGAACATAAAATAAAAGACAGAGTTACTGTATAGATCAAATTATAAATAATTTATAATACACACATAACACTGAGACGGTTGCAGTTACAATGTGAAACGAGTCTCTCTGCAACACACAACAGGAATTTGTTGATGGAAACTCATTTTATCTGACAGTTACCTAACAATTTATTAAAATGACTAAAGTTGACCTGGCATCACTGGGCAGGACTTATCATTCACAGCCTGAGCAGAAACCACACAAACACAGGCCCTAAGAATATGCCACAATGTTTGCATGTAAATACAATACTCCAAACAAGCAATCTTAGTGACTGAGCTCTACATTAAAGCTACTTAAAGTTGCCCTGTGAACTTTCCATTGCAAACAAATGCAGATTTGTACATGTTGTTGTCTGCCACTGGCTACTCTGAGAATTATGATTTCTCCCCAAACACTAAATATCTATATGTTATCATTGCCAACATACCAGAGATACCATTTGCACCGCCAACAGTGAGTAAAAGTGCTGAAGGCCTATAGCCACAACATGTGTTGGATTTGACTATTTGGCTTTATGACTTTTTCTTTAGTGGAAAGTCATGGAAGTCGTCAGTTGCTTGATCCGCCTACGCAGAAAAACTAATGGCTGGATGCAGCAAGCTCAGGCACATTCTCAAAGGGATTTTCAAAGAACATCACAAACTGAAGTGGGCGTAGATCGAGTCAAGTTGAAGGGAAATGGATACAACCAAAAGTTACATTACAAGTGGTACCCATCGGGCTCGGCTGAAGGGGGGGATTTGCTGTCTGGGTGGCTAACTTCCCTTGCCCTTTTTATGTTTTCAAAATGTTCCTTTTCTAAATTGCAAATGAAAACACTTTGCTGTCTAACACACTGCCCTTATCTATTGTTTGGCTGTGAAAGTGAGCTAAACAGCATCAGTTCAGTCAAAAATGAATAACAGCTTATTATGGTGGTTTGAGAGTTTTGTTGAGCCTGATGAGCCCACACAAAGTATAGTGTTTTGTTTGTGCATTAAATAAATAATGAAGAAACTGAACCCAAAGTGATGAATACAATTAACAGTGTGGCTACTGTCCTCACTCGCTGAACTGGTGTTTGTGACGAACTCTATTGTGAACTATATTGTCAATACACTAAACAACAAGATATGCCACTGCAACCTGGAAAGTGCCAAAAACAAACAAACAAAAAATCTACTTCAACTTAATTAAATGAAAAATTAATTTAGATTAAACCTGTTGAAACCTGATGTTGGTGCCCTGAGGCTGTTTGCAGTGCACACAGCTGATACCGACGACAATAATGCCATCAACAAGTGCCAATTTATCAGTAGCTCATTGTCATGGTTGGTCACAAGGGGCGATACCACCCCCACAGTACACACACAGTAAATATGAAACGTGGCTTATTCAAAATATGACTACATTTTAACTAACATGATGATACTAACATCAAAAACACCTCTTATTCAAGTGAGTGCTGTGCTAACTAGTGATGTAACAATATTTTATGTATGATATGATATTTTATTACTTTATTATTTTTATTTTCTAAAAGGACAGCTACTGACTGCTGCATTGTTTTAGTTTTGCAATTGCACTTAAATAATTCAAGCATTCATTGCTAATTCATTCATTCCAATGTTTTGCACAAGCTATATTTTATTTCATAAAGAAGGAAAGCAGAAGCACTTTAAGATAAAAAGGAAAGAATGGAATTTTCTATCAAAAAATAAATAAAAACTGGGCAAATCAGATTTATTATTTAAAGAGAAAATTTTGCACTTTCGTGTGGATGCCTCATTAGGGTTGATGTTAAATGTGGTCAAATATTGACAGAGAAAACTTTGCTGTCCTGCTCATGGAGCTGTGCAGCAGTACCTACATGTACCAGGATGCCTTGTGGGTGAGCTTGTGACTCCCACACCCATGTTGCCGTGTTACCAGCGCCCTAGCCTTTCGCTATTGCTTTCTTTGCCAAACGTGTTAGATGACAATAATACTCATCTAGCACACCCCCTGGCTACCCAGAGACGGAGACTAGAAATCCAAGCTGAAATAGCCTGTAGTTCTTTCTTACATCCAGTGACATCACTGTGACATCACTGCGACTTCATTGGACGCAGGAAGAACACCATATATTGCAACAGAGGAACTCAGTTTTCTCGGTCAATACAGCACACACTAGGGAATTTAATTGCTTTAATTAACTACATTTACTATCAACACTGACTGGACCTCATGAAAAGTGCACAGTTTCCCCTCTAATAAAAGACAGTTTTTCAAGCTGTCAATTTTTCTTTGTTTTTTAATATGATAAATATATTGTGGTATTATGTTACCATAAGTTTTTGGTATCATTACATCCCCAGTGCTAACGGCTAAAATAACAGTTAATGTGTAAACACAATGGTTGCCTTTTGTTTGCCTCCATTTCCTCTTTCAGCAGCTGTTTTTACAGAAACAGAATCAGTCATGAACCTGTAAAGAACCATATGGAGGCATTAACAGTCCTCTGTATAATGGTGGTACTCCATAGGACCATTATCCAATTTAAGGAAGCACCGAAGACCCAGAACTTTCTGTATAAAGAAAAAAAAGGAAGTGTACACTCCACCATGACCATGATATTCTCCAGAGTTTCCTGGTTGGAGCCAAGTGTGAAAAACAGCAATATATAACACTTATGTGATTTATGAGAGCTATATTTATCACGTTGATATAAACTATTCAACTATTACCAGCCTCCACATTACTCCAGCAATTCATTCATGTCAGTGGACCAAACAATTCCCTCCCCTCTGCACTGCCACCCCCAAACCAAACTGCTTCTCTCTGCCTGTGCCCATATGACTTTCAATAGAGACTTCTCCAAGGAAATAAGAGGAGAGGGGGACATTTCTCAACTCATCCACATGCAATAAGTGATGATGCTGCGATGTATCACACATTGATCTGAAGCATTTGGGGGAGCCGAGCGTATTAAGAAGGGAGCGCAGTAGACTAATGGGCCTGACTGGGAGACAAATTGGGCCAGACGTACAGCAACACAGCCCCAGGAAATATGGGGGCTCGCATCACTTTTATTGCTTTAATGCATTTTAGTGTTAACTGAGAAATTGAACCTCAAATTACCTACAATCCATTTGTTTTTTTTTCCTTTTTTTTTTGTTGTCTTCTGCACCAGAGAAGGTGTAGTGAAAACATTATAGGCCGTATGCTGAACAAGCAAGTTTCTCTGTTTTGAAGTAAGTTGCTCATTTAAAAGAGTGGACTGTATTATTGTGTAAAAAAGTTCAACATCAAGTAAGGCTCTGTTGTATTTCTCCTCACATAATATGATTATAGGGACATTATGTCATGGAGAAAAGGAGAAATGTAACAGATTAAACAATATAACTGCTGCATATTTTTAGGTGATTACATTTACAAGAAAATAAACAAGAAAAAGAGAGCAATAATGTAAAATAGCTATAAATCATGTTTTAATTTACCTCGAGTTCCACTTAGTGATCTCATGTTTTATTTAGAAGCTAACTGATCATGTCATTAAAATGTGTTACTCCACCACTTCTACAGATAGTGCTGCACTGTACATGTTAAAGAGATAATTCAGGTTTTTTGAAATGAGGTTGTATGAGGTAATAGTCAGCATACAGTAAATGCTGCTTGGCGCCCAAGCAGGTTGGAGAAGCAGACAGGAGTCCTGGCATGGAAGCTCAGTATTATAGTCCTGCAGTGGTGGTCAGCAAAAAATGTAATTTTAGCCACTTAAAGAAAGAGCCAGATTTAAAAAAAAAACTGAATCTTTTTAAGTGTATGCTGTATACCGTACCTTGTTAGACATCCCTTTCAGTCGTACTTCCATTTTCCTTTGGATAAGACGAACTGATGAGCTTTTTGGGTTAGAGTTGCAGCAGTTTGTGGAAAAAACAACAAATAAAAATGTAATAGAAATGAAAAAAAATTTAAATAAGAAAACAAAAATGAACAAACTGCCAGTCACTGTCGAGACAAGAAGATAACTTTATAAACAAGAGTATACAGGACGCACAAACAATCTTTGAAATCTTTAGGAAAGTGAAGTCTGTTTTCAATCTGTGTTGCCAATTTCTGACCCAAACAGCTGCAGTGTGATACACTGCACAGCACAGGCAGGCAGTCTTATGTGTAGGAATACAGAAGTACTGCAGCTGACAAAATTTAGTGCCAAAAAGACTTTCTGATGGCAAGGTAAAGCAGTGAAAATATTATAAATATAGCATACACTTGAACGGATATTTTTTTTATGTGGCTTTACATTTTTCAACACTGAGCTTCTGTGTCAGGACTTCTCTCTGCTTCTCCAAACAGTGAGCGGCATCTTCTGTAGGTAATACACTAATATGGAACCTCATGGTTCCATATTAGTGTATTACTCATGGTACCTCATACAGCTCCACTTAAAAAAAAAATCTGAACTATTCCTTTCAGTCATGTGTTTGCGGCCACAGACCTGAGCCCCATGTTTTGGGGTCTCAAGTTAGTGACAAGACTGTGAAAAAAAGTCTTTTTGTAAGAAGACCATCCGCAGTACATCTGTCCAAATGTGACATGTCCTGTGTCAGATAAAGAAGACCTGAGCTGTCTGTCTTCATTTCCTGTGGCCAGTCAAACAGATATTCAGAGAGTCAGACAGACAGTCCATCTCAGCTGCAGACCACATGGTAAGCATCTGCCTGTAACGTTACCTCTGTTGTCTGAGATAGTGACGTAACTACAGCATGAATACATGCGCACATGTTTTCAACTGTTATTCAGAATATGACGATATTTTGAATTTGATACAGGTCATGTAAACCATGTGACGCATTCAGAATATGCCTCTCTGGGTTTTTACTGCAGTTTGCAACACACAGTGTCTTGCCTGGTTACAGTTAGTAACCAGTCAGTGCTGTAAACAAACCAACTAGCCATCTGTTTGCACGGTTGGTTTGGTGCATGCACAAAAGAAAAGTCCACATTTCTGGTCAGAAGGAGAAACACACCTACTTTTAAATATTATCAAAGACTTGGATCAACAGGTTTTTATTGTTCCTTTCTAGCAAGGTGGTTGAGTGATTGAAACAAGGTGGCTGTGTTTGCACGATTGAACAAATAGTTGAAACTTAAAAAACAAAATACTTTTGTGTTGCAAGGAAGAATAATGGCTCAAGCAGCTCTGGCCATCCCACTAGGAATTCTTATTATCTCCGCCAGGCGCAAGCTGGAGGGGATCATGCAACAGACTAGACTAACTGGACTAACAGACCTGGAACTTGTCCACAACTAATCTCACACACTACTGGAGCCCTTTCTTCAAATGTGGGACTAAATTACAGTTACTAATCAAAATGTTGGTGATTACAAAGGGGCTGCATCTGAATATGTTCAGGTTGCCTGGCAGAGATTTGCATTCTGCTGGGTGCACTCTTGTTATTTGTAGAATATTCATTTTCATTAGCCATGTCAGTAGGAATATTATCTTTTTCAGGATAAAGGCAAAAAATGGAATATTTTGTGTATGTAAATGTAGTCAGTTTATGCCGTCAGTTTGATGGGAGCAAAGCTGTTGCATTGGCATGTCAGGATGACTCCTCTTCACTTTCTAATTACTTATATTTGATTTTATTTGGTTGTAACTGACTGCAGAGAAAGCACTCAGAATAGCAAGCTAAAAGCTAAAAGTCACTCATATCATGAATAATGAGTATCTAAACAGTAGGAATTTATGTGTGATGCTCGACATCCCCCAGAGTTTGGATTAAGTGTGGCTGTTTTATGTGACAGGAAACTGGCTTTTCTCTCTACTGTGTGACTTGAGGTTACAGAGCTTTTTGGAAGCCAAAAGTGTTATGACAGTCATGTGCTGAACTGCTCCCCCTATAGACACACAAAGCTAGTGGTCACACAACAACACACAGGAGCCTGCAGAGTGTTTCTGATGAGGAGGTCTCTAATAGTAAATTTTCTTTACAATAGACGCTGGCAAAAGCAAGCTATCAACCTTTAAGGTGTTAAATATTATGAGAGAGGAAGCACACATTTACACATGCACACATGGCGCACACCCAAGGAGTCAATCAAAAAACAAACAGATGAAATCTACTGAAAATTTGAAGATAGAACAACTGTCACCGGCATGATTCGCACCACAAAGAAAGCGGGAAAGACAAGTGAAGGGATCTTTTGAAACCTTAGGTAAATAAGAGGAATCAGGCGTTGAACATCCAGGTAATAACTGATGTTAGGACTTGGCATTTGCTCTGACATGCATTTGAGACAGGAACATTAAAAGATATCCACCATTTGACAGGTATCACAGTTCCCCCAGGCAAGAAGGATTCTCATTTTGATGAGTGTGTCAGTCACAGTGAAGCCTGTCGACAAGCCAGATCTCAAGCACTGACGTTCAGGAATAACTCTTGCCTCAAAAATTACAAATGGAATATTTGAATAGCTGTGTGAAGGCAGACTGATTATGGCTAAACTACAAAATGTTTCGTTTCGGGTGGTGAGGTTTCACACTGTAAAAATCATACAGGAATTTAGTTGAATCGTCTCGTCTTTTCTCATAAACTTAACGTAAACAAAGAAGTATAATTTTTCAGAATAATTAAACTTAAAATTTCTGATGTTTATTTTCAGAACATGTTAGAACTCCTAAACATGAGTTCTTCAAACAAGAAGTCTTTTCACTTGAAATGATGAGTTGAATGAATGTACTGCACAGAGTTCAATCAGCTCATTAAATTAGGAGAAATAAACATGATTAGCATATTAGCAGACTTCCCAGCATGCTTTGTCTGAGAGTCAAACCTCTCCTGAAAGCCTTCTTTATAAAAAAAAAAAAAAAAAAAAAAAAACGCCATATAAAGCTAAGATACAAACTTCACTGTTAAAATCGAAAAGTTGAGAAAACTCAACATTTCAAAGCAACTTGAAACTGAAATAGATTTTTGAATTTTAAGCCCAGCTCAAACTCTTAAGTTCCTCTAACTCTAAACTAATATTTTGTTTAGATATTTGTATTTTGTTTAGATAATCTAATATTTTGTTTAGATAATCTACTTTTCTTTTTTAGATAAACTTGAATTTTTGAGTTTTACTAATCCTCAAAAAAAGCGTCTCAAAAATTATTTAGTAGGCTCATTAAAAGTAAAGCGAATAATGTTTAATATTTTAATATTTTCATTTAATATTCAAGCATCCATATAGTGACAAATAAGGTTCAGAGCTCACTGTGACCACTTTTTGAAAAACTTTTTTCTGAGTTTCTAAAACTCAAAGATTCAATTTTATTTAATGAAGAAAAGTAAATTCTATCAATTAAAGATTATAGGTCTGCAAAACTCTTTTAGTTTCTTTCAAAATTTCAGAGTTTGAGTTGAGATAAAAGCTGCTGCTGTGTGTCTCTAACTTGTTTGTTTTCACAATAATGAAAACAATGACAATCATGATGAAGGTTAGTATGCAATTTGTTCATTAAAAGTTAATGAATTATGATAAATATTAAATGTGTTTGTTAATGTGACTGAAGAGTGGTTAGTTCAACTCAATATGTAAAGCTTACTGAACATATTTTCTCATGTGCACTTGAATTAATCTTAAGTTTATTTGACTTTTTTTGTTTTGAATCATTACAAAATTACTTAAACTTGTCTTTTCAAATTCAGTCAATTTAACCTCTTAAGGCAGCCTGTACACTGTTATAAGTTAAAACAAATAGTTTATTTTTTGCAGTGTAACATTTTTGAAAATACAAATTTCAGTAAGACTTTCCTTGATAACCATTTAATGCCACACAAAATGCTTCAAGTCAGTATTCTGTTCATCATACTGTGTGTTTCAGACTGAACATAGTTTTCCATTTACATTGCACTGGAGAGCTCCTCTGCTCTCCTCATCCTTTGAAATAACAATGTGGAAAAGCGTTGATTTGAAACACAACATAAGCCACCGCTCCCAGTGTACATAAGCTCAATACTCAGCAGAGTGCAATTTTACAAACTCCCAAAATGGATCATTCATAATCAACTTCAATGAATTAGTTGTGACTGAAGTTGACAGGGCTGTGGAGAGATGGCGGACGACACGGGGTTTTAAATGCCACGCTCAGCGCCATGTGTGAATAGTCGCTCTGTATGCATTTTTCACTCCAGCATGTGCCATGTTCAGTATATGACACTCACACTGATTTACTACCCTCTCCCAGCTAAATAATTTACAGGGATATGGCTCTCTGTGCTTTTAATGGTTGTTGTATAGACCTGCTTGCCTTTAAAATGTTCCACAGGCAAGCAGCCATATGCCTGGATGGATGGGAGACCTCTCAGCACTGATTAATAAGCTGCTCAGTATTTCACTGCAAACAGGGTGCCATGAAACACTGCATAACCAGAAGCAGCCGGGGTGCAGCTCAATGCGTTGTGTGCTTTATATGCATTTGTGAACAGGCCTCAGTCCAGGGCTCCACAGGTAATACGAGTAATCTGATGTTGTGTGCGTATAAAAAATAGATCCGTTTTAAATTTTGATGTGTGATTTACCCTCAGTGCACACATGGGAGCCCTATTATGAAATATGAATGCGTCTGCTTTTTTTGGCAAATGTTTGTGTTTGTCGGTCTAAATGCTAGTTCAAAGAGACACACCGTTGGTCTATTGGTCTGCAAACAAAGCCAGAGAATATTATTCATTACTATGTCACTCAAACTCTGTTTCATGCATGCCGCCAATCAAAGGCCATTGTTCTTTTAAATATTACTCTCTGTTAATGTTTAATGTCTGTGGTGGTTCATTGAATTTTGAGCATATTCATTTGGAAAAGCACGCTTGATATGCAGACGATTAATCATCCACGTATTTACTTTTGAGCACCTGTTGATTATGCCGTCTGATAAGACTTGAGCCACCCATTCTTCTGATGAATGCACACTTGTCAACGCACAATTGCTAATGGAATTAATCTCATTTACCTTTAGACCAGCGCTTTGTTTAAGAGCAGGTTCTAAGGATTTTTGATCACACTCTAATAAGATGTACTTTTTTATAAATTAGATGGCAACTAGAAATAAAGTTCTTTATGGGACAGTATTAGACCCTTTATTCGACTGTATTGGGGGTAATTAGGGACACATTACAACAGAACTGTACAGTACACTAAAGTGTATTATTTCCCATTGTTAGATCCTTATTACACTTCATTAGGGGGTAATTAGGGATACAGTACAACAGAACTGTACTGTAAACTAAAGTCTCTAAGTCTGTGCAGTGTTGTGTGTGTTTTTAAATGGGTAATTAGCAGATATGTGATTTCACTTTTGTTTACAGTACAGTTCTGTTGTAATGTGTCCCTAATTGCCTTCCAACAAAGTCTAATAAAGGGCCTAATACTGTCTAGTAAAGAACTTATTATTTCTAGTGTTTTTTCGGATAATTTGATACAAATGACAGCTTACTATGTCTTATTACTGTACTGTAAAATATAGTGCACCTTTATTTTTTGGGGGGGCTGTTAAAGAAATGATCTCACAATTGTAAAACAGCACACCAACTGCAGATGGTTATACAATTCAGTATTAAATCAATGGCAAATATTTTACCATATGGGAATTGAGGGGATGAAATCTTACTGGCTACAGAGTCTGCGGCCTAATGTTTGTCTATCCAGGGTTCTGTGACATGAAAATGTTTGAGAACCACCGCTTTCGACAGTCCAAAACTGCAGGGAGGCAGCCAGCATTTTCCAGTTCAGAGCTCAACACAGCCCAGCATGGTTTCGACAGGTTGAGTGCCTGCATGCTTTCACTCTGAAGCGATAGAACAATATCCCCTTGTTCCTGGCGAAAAAGAAAGAGAATCAATGTGACAGCTGTGAAAAAATATGAAGATGATGGGGAAGTCAACCATGTGAGATGCAAAATGCTTTTTTTCATTCTTAAATCTCGTGAACTTCGAAGCTGTAATTGCTAATTTGATCCGTGAGCTGTGTGATACAGTGTCTCATGGTAAAGTGCTCGGCTGTCTGTCAGCGCGTCGGTTAGGAGTTCAAGACGATCACATTTCAGGACAGACACTAAATCATGAATCTGACTTCATTGTAGGCATCTTCTCAGCTATGGAGACAGAAAACTGCTTTTAATTACTGATAATTACTGTGAAAACAATGCACAGTCACTGCACATCCATAAGACATTATAATGCACATAAGGCTTTGTAAAACTATTTATAAATATTTAATAGTGCAGTAGAGCAACACAAAACAAAATGAAGAGAAAGTGGCATCTCTTTTGAGGTAACATTTTGAGTCTGGGTTTGGGTAACACTTTCTATGAAGATCATGTCTAACACATTATAAGCACATTCATAATGCATTATAATGCATTCATAAGGCTTTATAGAAACTTTTACGAAATGTTTATAATCATTCATAAAAACTTAACTTAAAAAGGTTTGTAAAGTATTATAACCAGTGGACATAACTGTCCTGTTTTTTGTGTCTGTTACATTACTCATCATTCACAACCTACAGCTACTTTGCACTATTATCTACCTGACATTGGATATCATATCGATTAATACTCATACATATTCACATTATTAGACACTATGAATATATACATACTGTTATCTTTAATTTCTTACGTGGAATTGACTGTACATTTATATGAGTACTGTGAAATCATCCATTTTCCATGCAAAAATATATTCATACTGTGAAACCATCCTGTGAAATTTTTGATGCTGTATCTCTGTGAAATTATTGTCTTTGACAAGGCAATATTATTGATATCTTTTCTGCTGGTAATAATTCTACAGACCATATCACAACACTTGTGCAATTATCCTGTAGTTATCCACATATATCCACATATCTATGTATGTGTGAGGTATATATGTTGTATATGGTTTGTGTGTATAGTCTTTTAATTTAATTTATCCTATTTTGTAGGTTATTTGTATTGTTATTTGTACTATCTTATCTCTTATATTATTTTAATGTACTATAAGTTCAGCATTTTATAATGCTTTATATGTCCATGCCAAAGCGAAGACAGTGTTTGAAAGAGAAGACAAAGAAATCCTGGTTACAGAACATATCTACCATAACTTTAGCCAGTTATAAAAATATATATAAAGCTGCTTTAAAGTATTGTCAATATATCAACAGCTTATAAATTCTAAAGTGTAATAATATCTCATAAACATTAGTAATGCGCTATAATGTGACTTTGTGAGATTTAAGTAAAGTGACAGGTATGAACAGATTTCTTTCATTCAGACCTGTCCTGGGAAATTGCTCACTACCATTCCAGGCTGGTACCACGGCCCTGTGTTTGGTGCAGTGGTGTCATTGTCTGTCTGGTCTTGTGTCCATATAATTGTTTATGACTGTGGTCCTCAACAGGGGGTCCATGACCCCAAAGGGGTCCTCACAGTTACTGCAGAGGTCCCTGCAATAATATATCTTGTAGGGGGCCCCTGCTCTGTCTCTCTTTTGCTCAATTTATCGTTAATAACTTAAAAATATTGCTGTCACTTTACTTAAAGTGAACATAGTCATGCTATAGTGTATTATTGATGTTTACAAGACATTATTATAATCTGTTATGATATGTTAGAGCTGTACACTCAGTGTCTTTACAACTGGCTCAGATTGGCATGGAGGTATGAAGCATTATGAATGCTGAACTTATGGTCCATTATGCCCACCACTAATAATTTTTTTTACACTTTGTTATAAGTTGTCATGCATTATTACAGATATTTAATATAAAATTGTATAAAGGCATTATAATAAATGTGCTTACCATGCAGTGTAGACATGAGCTTCATTTATTACTGTCAATATCATTATTTTCAACATAAAGTAATTGTGTATGTAAAGTTTTACTGTTAACTGTGATTACAGAGTTATGCCTTATTGTGCAGGCAAACAAGATGCATTTTCCTCTTCATTTTGTTTTGTGTTGCTCTAGCAGTTATTAATTCTACATGTTTTGCATGTTCACACTTGACACTCTCCTCACAAACACACCACACCCACACCCACACCCACCTACCCACACACACACACACACCCACACCCACACCCCCCCCCCCACCCACCACACACACACACACAAGATTCTGCATGTCAGGTTTTTAATAAGCACCCACAGGGGTATACCTCTCTTGTCCTATCTTTCCTGATTACTTTCTAGTTCCTCCACAGACACCTCTTTGACTATATTTGTCTGAAATGCACATTAAAATCCATGTGAAAGCTGCAGACTTCATACAGACTCAACACACAGTGGTCCCTGTATTTTCTGTGTGCTATTTAATGGTTCATCCACCTCATCTGTTCAGCTAAATGTGCTTGTTGAAAACTATCTGAGCCTGGGCTCTGCTGCGGATTTAATTTCCATACACACTGTATACTGTAAGCTTTTAGCTGTTCTGGTAGCTGAGTCTCTTTGGAGTGAAACCTGGCGCTTGGCCACAAAAAGTCTATCGTTTGAGTATCACATGGTTAGTGGTGTTTCCTACGGCTATATTTATGTACTCTAACTGTATCCCCTTTCATTGAAACCCTAACCAGTGGGTGATTTGTCTCCATACGAGAGTGCCATTTACAAGCAGCCATGCTGGGGTGGGACCCCAACCGGAGGACTTGTTAATAGCACACATCCACTTCTCACCAGATGCTGTCCAGAGCAAACCAACATACACTGAGAGAGATGTCGAAAGCAATTTTGGATGAATGCTGGACCACAGTGTTAAACTTTTAGGGAGTTTTAATGTAACTTGCATGTTTTCTTTTCCTTTTTTCATCTGGCGCCATCAGACAGTAAAATTGTTAGTAGCTGAGATGTGCTGTGTAATTCTGAGCCACGTTGGAATTTGTTTTGGCATGATTATTTAGTAGTTAAAATAAAAACAAGAGAATTACACCATGTCATTACCCAGTAATGTGTCAGACATAATGATATGTTTGAAATGTTGTAAATTTGGTGCGGATGAATAATCAGTCAAACCAAGATTTAGACTTTCCAACAATTTCGCTTATGAAATCTAAATTAATCTACAATAAAATAATAATAGTTTGATTTAAAGGAACAATTTGTAAGATGCAGGTGGATTTATTGACAGAATATTGCAGATATTGTTATGTTTTCATTACTTTAGAATAAGCGTTATGGGTCCTCTTCCCCACGTGGTCCCCTGCCATGTTTCCACAGTAGCCCGGGATGGACAGCTGCCTACACTGGTTCTAGATACAGCCTGTCACGTTTGGCATGAGTTTTGCTGCCACCATAGCTTTTCCTACACACATGGAAGGGTGAGTCAAGGTGTTTACAATTTGCAAGCTCACCACTAGATGCCACTAAATCCTACACACTAGTTCTTTAAGGATTGACTAGACACAATACTTTAAACAAAACATAATTAACAAAAAACACCCCACACACAATAGCTTTTGAATAAATTCTTCACGTTTTTTTTTTTTTAACATATTGTTTTTCATATTGTTTTTAGGGGTAGTTCTTGCCTGTAGTGGTATTTATCATGTGAGCTGCCAAGTTTAGGAGATACTGAGTGTAGAGATGTCTTCTCTTGAATATAAGGGGGCTAAATGGCACTTGGCTTGCAGTGCTAAAAACTCCAAACAATACATAAATAATAAAATAAGTAAATACGAAAAATTCAACACCAATGTCTCTTTCCAGAAATCATGACCACAGATCTTGTTGCTTGCAGTTCTGCAAGCAACAAGATCTGTGGATTATCTTGAGTAGGTGGGTCATTATTTCTGGAAAGAGCCCTGTTAATGAATTTCAATTTATTTATTTAATTAATTAATTAGTTTATTTATTTATTTATTATTTAAGCACCACAAATCGAGTGCCTCTATGGTCGATATCTCCGAAACTCACACCAAAACAATCTAGATGAATGAATAGCACTACAGGTAAGAGTTTTGCAGCCACTGTAGAGAATATGTATTCTTGATTTTGGGGTGAACTGTCCCTTTAATTTAAAAAAAACTCAGGTTGGTCTACTGACCAACTAGACTGACTAGCTTGTCTTGTACTTTTACTTTGCTGTGCCAAAAACAGAGAGTTTTAAGGCCAGGAAATCTTACTTTGTGGTTCAGCCAACCACCCGTGGGCCTTTGAGACACTGGCCCAAGAGAGCTGACTTCACTGTTTACCTACAGTCAAATGTCCAAAGTATTTTCCCGTCAACGTAAGAACACTAAAGTCAGATGACCTTTTGACTTTGTCGTTTTCAAGTGTTATTATTTTGTTCCAGTTGTATGTATTTCACCCTTCCATGTGTATTTTTATTAAATATTTATGTTTCACAGCTGACTAAATTTATCTTCCACAGTACTGCTCTCTAGTAAGTAATGGTATTGTCTTCTTTTAATGATCTATAATGAGTTTATATCTCTTGAAGACTTTTCTGAGAGAACGACAGTAAAGTACTCTTCAGTCTCTTGAATAAATTACCCCACAGTCATGAACACTTAGAGTGATTATATTTGGCTTGTGATCAGTGTTGCAGACTAATACATGTTTATGTAGCTGTAATGTATGTTTATTGGTATATGCAAACTGTGGTGGCAGGAGTTTACATGACATCTGATGGCAACTCAATCTTGGTTTTCTTTACTCCTACTGTTTGAGTTGTTTGTCATTGTTTCACTCTTTCTTTGTCATGCATTCATCACATTGCTCAGGTTTTAGTCATCACCAAGTTGCTACTAATGTGAATTTATGTTATTCACTGTGGACATGTTTTGTTACCTTCACCTTCAGAAGATGAGCTCCTGACCCATTAAGAGATTATAGTCCATTTTCTCAAATATGTGGGGCACATGCTGTAAATTGGAAGCTTTTTAGATTCACCAAAGCCACCGAGGGCAATCTTTAGATAGACACTATACATGCCACTCTTCACTACTTGGATCAATTTTGAAAGTCTCCCTCTCTTGATGTAATTGCCCTCCATTTCATAAAAAAAAGATTTATTGAAAATCAGATCTCAGGTTATGGGCCCTGATGACAGCAAAAGAAAAATGCAGAATTTACTGTCTGCTTTTACAGCCGGATTTCAGGAGTAATTGTTGCGGGACATGACGGTGAGTTAGCAGTTATAAACCTGTCCTCCATATAAATTACCTAATCAGGAGATCCCAGTGGTTATATAAATTGAGCCACTCATTCGTCTTCAATGGCCTGTGTGTGCATATAAAACCACAACGACCATCATATACTTCACAGGAAAGGGGGCAGCCGTTGCTGTTTACAGAGTTAGGGGGAAATGGATGACTTTTTGCATGCTCAATCAACTGTGAAATGTCCATTTAATCATCCCCAGAAACCCCCCTGGTTTATTTGTGCTGCAGCACAGATTTACATTTCCAAACATCCCCCATATTAATCATTACTTCATCACGCCCTCCAACTGACAAGAAGCATAAACCACCTCAGTGTACTGCCCTGTCGACTAATGTGTGTATGTTTCTGTCTCAGAGCGTGTGTGTGTTTGTGTGTATGTGAGCACTTTGAATGTGTGTGGTGTGTGTTTGTGTGTGTGTGTGTGTGGGTGGGTTGGTGTGAGGGAAAAACCTGCCCTTTGATTCACTCACCACTCACTGTGTCCAGCAGAAATATTGAGTTTTAGTGGCATGATTGCATTTTTTTTGTCCGCAGAGATTTTTTTTGAAATACAACTTTTCAAGCCAGGGGAAGCCAAGTGGGAGTCACTCACATGTACTTTTTTCTTCTCGAGAGGAAATAAGAATGATTGATGTTATTTTTCAGGAAACAGCATCAAAGAAAAACACATGAAGTGAAAATGTCACATACTATCGTTTTTTTTTTTAAAAGGGTGAACTGGCTTTAAAAATAGCGAGCATTCAGTTTGACTTTTGGATAAAACACTGTGAGCTTTAACAAAATGGCAGCAGGTCAGATTTTGGCTTGTTGCAGAAAAAAGAAAGCAGCATCCTGCTCTGTCGTCAGCATAAGACAGCTTGAGTGATTTACACGTACTGTACTGCAGCAGGAGTACCTTGGCAGAGCCTCTCTACCTGCTGCCGTAATGAAATTCAGGACGTCTCACCATCAACAATGAATCCTTCATAAAAGAGTGAAGTATGAGTTTATCACCCAGGATGAGAAGCATGTTACATTTGCCACTTTAAACAAGATGAATGGGTCACTCAGCCATTTACATTCTCATACATTTTTATGACTCTGCCATGAAGTGAATTTGATCTATTGGTAACAAGATAAATGATGGGCATAAAGCTTTGGCAGTTCTGACTTTAAACAATCTTTCATTTGATGCCAGTCTTTTACTTTTACATGACGCACCGTCTGTCTTCACAACCTTGTGCTCAAATAGTTGGAGAGTAAGGAGGAATGGCAAAAGTCTGCACAAAGAGCTGAAAATAAAGGGAACCTGCTACATATTTGATGTAGTGAATCATTAAATGACCATGATATCATAATCAGAGATTAAGCGAACATACTAAGTTGAAATACTCGTTTGTCTGAGAACAACCCTAGAGCTGCGACGTACTCCTTTGAAATTTCTATCCTGGCCAGTAACTTGTGTTATTGTTTGCCTGTTTCATGTTAATTAGAGTTGAAATTAATGCTGATTGTTAGCTGAATGAGTAAGTGTCTGTTTGTGAATCATAAGAAATCATTAATAATCTTTCAGGAGGCGTAGATGTTTATAACATTTAAATTGAACAATATCTTAATGGAGTTTGGCAGGCATTATGGCAGACAACTGACAATTACAAACAATTGATCAACTTACAGTATAGGACTCTTTGTCGCTTGTTATTGTCAAATTACAGTATGGCACACATCTTGCTTTCCTGCAGTGTTACTGCAGCCTGTCTGAGGTTCCTTGAGTCTGAGGAGAATATCAAACAGGATTTCAACCTATTTAATATACTGTCTATTGCTCCAACTTGCTATTTGGACTGCAGTACTCATTTTTGAATGTGCAATTGTTATATATTGCTCTTTTCACACCGTACATTTTGTGTGTTACGTGTGTGTACAGTATTCGTGATGGGAAACAGGTTAACATCCAAGGTGCACAAAGGGATGTTTTGTTCAACCTGGTCGATGGACATGTTCAGCCAACCGTGGGAGTTCGCTATGCAGTAGCATGAAAAGCAGCTGAAAGCTTCACTTTACAGTTGCTAGTGCCTTTCCAAGTATTTTTTTTCTCTTTGGAATGATGCACATATGTGTACATTTGAGCGTGGAATTTCAGCAGCACGGAAACAGAGGTGGGCCGCAGGAAATATCCCCTGTCAAAGAGTGATGGAGGACGGTGAATGGAGCTGTCCGGGAGATCAGAGTGATGGAAGAAGACATCGTCTCTGCTGTCCTTCGTCTCCTTCTCCCCCTCATTCTTGTTGTCCTGTTATTTTGCCCATGGTATTGACTGGTTGCACGCATCCATTGGAGACATTTCAACAGAATAATCCGTCTCTGACTGTCACGTAGATGAACCTTTTAGCTGTATGGACGGCAGATTAAAAATGTTGCCGTCAGAGCACCGTGGATCCTTGTGGAGGCCTCAGCACCTCTGTGTTGTAATTTGAAAACAGCCCAGGCCCATTTAGTCACTGGCGAGCGAGGGCGTTGCAGCGCGGACAGAATGATGTATCACCTGGTCTGGCTAAATGACAATTTTATTTCTCACCTCCACTTTCACTGCAAAATATTACCAACACACTTTTCTCCATGGCAACTCTTGATTGAACCTAGCGTCAATCAGGCTAACTAGCAACACTGACGTCATTCTCTAGCACTGATTTGTTGAGTGACAATACTCTCTGAAGAATGATGGTTCCTAAAAGGCTCGACAAAAATCCATCAACAATTGAAACACCTGTTTATTTAGGGGATGGTTCTTTGTTCTTTAAAGTACTAAAGGTTCATTATTTTATTGGAGTTATTTGGTAGTAGGCATGTGGCATTTAAAAGGTCTTAAAATCTTTTAACTTGGAACTCTGCAGAAACATGGTCTCTGTAAAGCTTTCATATTTTGCACAGAATGTAGAACAATGTATGTATGACAATGTGTCTACAGCTTGAAAATGTATTTCTTGATTTTCAGTATGGATCCACAAGTTATTGTAAGGTTTTGGGACTCTATGTTCCCTCTCATAGTTGCTTTTTCTTTGTGTTTGGTCTTTGGACTTACTTTGTGCTTCTCTGAAGGTGACTTCTTTTTAATGGTTTATATGTCTATAAACTGTGGTGCAGTGGTTAGTGCTTTTGCTTCACAGCAATAAGGTTGTGGGTTCATATCCCGGTTCACTGGCCTTTCTGTTTGCAGTTTGCATGTCTTCCCCGGGTGTCTTTTGACCTACCCATAATAAATTTAATTTAAAATGTTCAAAGAACCATTTATTTTGAAAAAAATAAAGAGAACCACTCAAAGGAGATTCTTTACTGAACCAGTTACAGTCCAAATTTTAAATTACTCAAAACTTTAAATAACTCCACATTGACTTTTGGTTTCACACAGGACTCAAATCCAGGTCTTCTGGGTGCAAGTCCAGGGCCAATTTTAATGGTTCTTTGAGGCGTCTTTGTTTTTTGTTTTTTTTAACTGTTTGCAGAAATGGTTCTTTAAACACCTCTTAGCCACCTCTTGTTAGAAGGTTTTGTGGAACTAAAAATGGTTCTTCTATGGCATCACTCCGAAGAACCATCTTTGCTTCCAGCTAGCACCTTTATTTTTCTCTGTGTACATGCCAAGAAGCACACACAAACGCAGCACATTTGGGCTGTGGCACATGCATTTTCACTGTGAGTTTTGGTAAAGTAAGGCTGAAGTCATTTTTCGTAAAAGAGGCACGGAGAAGGCCGCCGGGAAGAGAAACGGGAAGTACAACAGACGGCCTTTGTTTGGGTATCTACGTCGAGGCCTGTAATTTACACCCTAATAGGCGACGCCATTGCCACCAGAGGCATCGGCGCTCTGAGGGAGTCAGGGAGGGAAGAGGGAAAGAGCTCCATCATGGAAAAGGGAGCTCCTGTCTGCTGCAGTGGTCCGGGACAAAGCTGAGAGCTCCCAGACGCCCTGTATGATTAATGACTTATGGCCACGCTGTGTGGAAGCCTGGTAATTAGCTACAGGCTGATTAAAGACAAGTAAACTTCTGCTGATAACCCGATTCTGTTTCTCCCCAGCGCCGACACTGGCATGTGGAAGCTCTTACTGCCAGGGTTGCAAGAAACAGACCAACATTGAGTATGATGAATGTAGTCTCCAACAGGCGTATACAGGCTCTAATTTAAAACTATTTAGCGTGTGACATATTGGCATTGTGCTCTCTCTGTCTCCCTCCGTTCATGTTCGTGGTTTGTGACGGCGTCCAAGTTTCAGGGGGCTGTTGTTTTGAGTCTACGCCTGGCATATTCATGAATAAAGTTTTGTGCTGGCTGCCTCCCTCTGCTCCCCCCAGGTCTTTTCCCTGTTCATAGATTTTCCTCCAAACATTTGCATTTTCTATATTAGCGAACAAGGAGAGTGGCAGCCTGCCACAGGAGTTTGTCAGCTACCAGATTTTACAGTTCTGGCTGTCCAGAAACAGACAGGAGAGCTAAAGCTGGGCCAGAAAGTGGACAGCATTACACTGGATTTACCTTATGAGACAAAATGTAAGCAGAGTTAGCTTAGGCATGAAAAGGATGAAAAGGCCTCCAAGAACTCCACCAGCAGCCAAAGTCCTGTCTCTGTATTTTCATGAGGTGGGACTATTCCCCTAAAGTAAACAGATGGAGCAAAAGAATAATGGATCGCAGCATTAAATAAAGCTGATGTCAGTTGTTTTGCAGTCGAGCTTAGAGAGGCCCGCAGATACTGAAATTAGCATCAGTGTTACTTAATAAATACAGTGCACTGTCATCATCCTGCTCTGATGGGAATATAATGTCATAACAAGATGTCATGCAACAGATGTATTCATTTCTCCTCGAAAAATGTAACATTACAGAGACGGGGGCCAGTTTTGCAGTGGATAGTAGCCGAATACAAATATAATGCTGCAGGAAACCACAAACAGATAATTCTTCTAAATATGCTTGTTATTATTTGGGGAAAACAATTATGTCCAAAATGTAATGCAGTAACATTAGGAGTACTACTTTTTACTTTCACCTAAGTACATTTTAATATAATATTGTTATAAAATATTATAATATTAATATAATATTAAACTGCAGTAAGAATAACACATCATGAAAGATGAACACAGCATCATTGCAATTTAAGATTATTCTCTTCAGCTGAAGGATATTTATCTTTACTGTAAAGAGTTCTTATTTCCTTTGATTTATTTTTTTCAGTTTCTGATTGTTCAATGTCTGCCAGTTAAAACGAGGGGGGTGTTCAGTTAATAAAACTTAGTTTTAGAAGAGCGAGAGAGCGAGAGATGAAAAGCACAGTACGAGGATGTTGAAATATATTTCACAATTAATTATATACCGAAGTTAAATGAACTTAATGCTTTGAAGGCACGACAACTGCATTGCCTCTGAATTTTAGGTTAGAAAATACAACATTTGCACGAACGTCCAGTGTAAACCACACCCACGTTCGGTCTATTAAAATACACAATACATCCTCATACCTAAATGACAGAATTCAATTACTCCCAAAATGGCTTCCCGGATCATAATTACGTTATGTAAGTCATGTGACAATATGACTACTTGGTTGGGTTTATGAAAAGGTCATGGTTTGGGTTCAAGTAACTATGTTACATAATGGATGTCAACATCCATAACAAAATTTTAATTTACTCAAAACTTCTCCTGTCATATTTACTATGTCCACTAGGGGTCACTGCCTAACAACAGACATTTCAGTCGGAATAAGCTGCTTACACTTGTGACCAACATGGACGTTTTCTTCTGGCGAGGACAGGATGGATTTATCGTGACTTCCTATATAAAACAATGCCCACTTCTAGTCTTCTATCCAAATACAGATACAGAGACAGATAACTTTGTTGGTTGCACAGATACAGAAATACAAATAATGATGTTTCTGTGCACTTCTAGTGGATAGTTTGCTGCAACTAATCGTACAAACCAATTTGTCTGTGGCAAGTGAGAAATGGGCTCTCCTCGAAATGAAACACAGGCATGTGAGTGTGTGTGTGTCTGTGTGTGTGAGGGTCTCTGGTAAGGAAAGGACAGTGCCACAGGGCAACGGTAGAATGTGTGCGGAGATGAAATGCCCGGCCACCCACTCCTCTCCTTTTATCACCCCTCTCATAATTAGGTTGGTTAACATACTGCCGTGTATGCAGTCATATTGACTGGGAGCTTAATCATATTAGTATTGAGTTCCCGTCCCTGCTCGCCCCAGGTGACGCTTGTAAGTCCAGAGTTATGGCCCTAACCTATGGGAGGAAATTAGCTGTGGACACAAGTTTGTTCTTGTTCTCCACCCTGTGTGTGAAAATATTTAGCAGGCAGGGCGGGCGACAACACCGTGAGAAATGGAAGGGGAAGCACAATGTTCTACATAGAGCGCCAGTCTGAGGCATGAAAAATGCAGGAAGAGCAGAGAGTGGTGCAGCGTGTGTTCGTTTGGCTGGCAGTCCATTAGGCCTGATAGACATTTCACTTACCAAAGTCAAATATAACAGTCTAGCATTCATTAATATGAGGAAGGGTCCGGGGAATCAAACCCACCATCTGGTTAAGGCGACAGTATAATCTACAACTCATGATTAGGTCTAAGGAGTGGAATTTCACTTTAATCTTTTTCAGGGCTTGAAATTTCCATCTGCACTGTGCGGCACATCATTTTTCTTCAAGACAAATGTGCTGTTTTTCATGTTCCAAAATTAGATCAGAAGAAAACGATTAATCATGTCATGGCCTGGGAAAGGAAACAAAGATCTGATTTTCCTCTCTTCCCTCTCTCGCGCTGCACCCAGGCCCCTCCCCTTTCCTCACCTCTTCCTTTTCTTCCCCCTCTAGCCTCCTCTCATCTCCCCTATAAGACCTCCCTCCTCCTCCGCCCCCTTCCTGTATCTCTTATCCCCTTCGCTCTATTTTCACCCACGTTCTGGACAGCGTTCCCCGAGCCCTATCTTCCTCCCTGTCGTCGTGTGAGACAGAGTTATTTTTCTCTTCATCGCTCTGGCCCTGACTTCAAAAGAAAGGATACGTAGGCTTGATGATTAATACGAGATGACGAGGCGTCTTCAATTAGCATAGCCTTCCCCTCTTCTTCTCCTCCGCCCTCCCTATGGCGGTGAACAACAGATGGCGGCCTGTTTGTATGTGACACCACAACCAAATCTAAACCGGGAAGAGTGCAAGTCACTGGGACTGCAAATTAGTGAGGCCACACAACTGTCAGGTGCTGGCCTCCACTGACAGTTGTAGCCCATTACGGGAACATTGATGTTTTCACAGTGTGACAAAAAGGATTCCTTTTTTCTCCCTCCTTACAGAGGACCTGTCTGTCAGCCAGCTCTCAAGTCATAACAAATCACTGGCACTCAGCTGAGGCTGAGCATTGGGAGCGTCAGGGGAAGATAAATGACCTGCAGGCCTTTGAAGTGCTTTGGCAGTTCAGATGGCTCGGCGGCGCTGACAGAGAAATATACACAACAGCGTAACCAATAATGAGAACATTAAACATTCCTGCCTCCTGACAGGCTGACAGGAAAGCCCAGCCTGGCATCAATCATCTTCCGAGGCATAACCTTGACAATTAGTCTCCTCTCTGCCTCCAGCTCTCACCCTGCGCTCTCCAGACTCCAATACCCAGACTGCACTGGCTGGCAGGCTCAAGGCGGATAGGGATGGCGGGGTGAAGATGACAGCAGCAATGCAGAAAGAGATGAGGGCCACAATCAGTGGACCAAGACAGATTCCCTATCTGTGTGTGTAGGTGACAGCAGATGTGGGCCCAAACATCCAAACATGTCAGGGCATCACGTTGGATTTATAGTGTCATCGTAGCCAGGATGGCAGTGAATACTCTGCCTTCTGCTCACTTCTCATTCACTCTGTATTCACCACCTACTGCCTGTCTTTCTTGGTCATGCTAATAATCATTTTCACATTTTAATACTACATTGTGAGACTGCACAATATACATGAATGATCGGTTTATTTTCTTTGAATATATGTAAATTCAGCATTATAAAGTATAGAGAGGTGAAGTGGGGCCTTATTTTGGAAAAAAAATGTAGTTAATATTATTTTTTTGATGTTTAATATTCAGTTTAATATTTATTTATTTTTTATTCATGTTTGATTTGTGCCATGAATTACACATATGATGTTAAGCAATTTAAAGGTATAATATGTAACACTTCTGCATTAAAATGTCTAAAAACCCTGGACATATTTATTTTGTTGAGTAGTGTACTTGCATTATCCAAAAGACCCAAAGAAACAATAATTTATTCAAGATAAAGTTGATAGTTGCTATAACTTCCAGGAAAATGTTGGATACATCAGAGAGTGAGGAAGGAAGTCAATGCACGTGACTTAATGTAACTTAAATAAAACTTTAATATTACCTCATCCATGAATGTGATTTTGGCCTGAGTTGATTTAATAGATTTTCATCAGTTGTGGTGGTTGTTTAGAAGTGAAAAAAAAAAACAACTCCCATAATCCGGCGCTACTTCACAACATCATCAAACTACGTCTTTTTTTATTGTCTTAATGCGTGAGACCCCTAGTGGCAGAATTTACATATTGTGTGTTAAAAGATAATTTTACAAGTCAAGACGGTCCCACTTTGTCACAAAAAGGGGAAGGATTTTGGTATGACTGTGACTAATCTTTTTAGCCATTTAAGAGCTAATCATACGGTGAGAATATTTAACTTTGCATATTGCTTTTTAAACATAATTGGAAAAATGCAATCACATAAACACAAAAGTGTAATTTATATTTCTCATTTCTTCAAATTTAACTAAGGTGTATTAGGATAAAACATATTCTGTAGCATTTTGTCTTCATTAGTATCAAGTCAAGATTGCCTGCAAATATTTGGTTTCGTTATCCAAATAAGTGTATTTAGTGTGACAAGGAAACTGTAATGCATTTCATAGCTGCGCAGCACAATCCAAACATGCATGTCTCGCCAATAATAGGTACTGAAACAGCAGGAACAGCCAAAGTCCCCCAGCCATACAGTTACTGAGTACAGTATTTCACTTGTGTTTCCTCCATTAGCCATCTGCATGTAAATCAACACAGACAAGCTGACCCCCAAAATGTTTATGTTCTCCAGTTTCCAGCACTTGCGCACTGAACTGGCCGAACATTTTGTTGCCACACCAGAAGAGATGATTTATGTGGAATGAAGACATTTCCCCTTTGACTAGCACATTTGCGAAAAGGTATGTCAAGGATGTGAGGTGCCTGGTACAGGCAACCTTTCAAGAGAGTATTTTTTACCCGCTTATTGGAAGAGCAATAAATATCTGGGCGACAGGGCCTTCTCATGGTTACAAAGCTTACCTGCAACTGAGCTGGATAATTAGCAGGCCCTGAAGATGATGTATGACTTTCATTACCCTTTGGGACGGGGCAAACTAAATGAGGACACAGCTAATTGCCGTGCAAAGCAGTCTGGCATGATGGGGAAAAATGCAGGCCCTGCCTCTCGCTCTCAGTCCTACTCTCTCTGTTGAAAAAAAGGAGGCCCTGTTGCGGTTGTGGGGCTGTGATCTCCCTCTCCTCCCTACCTCGCTGCCCGCAGGAGTTCACTGACTGTCCATAAATCAGGGGCTGCTTACAGCTGAAACTACCCTGAGTCATCAACATGCAATAAGCTGAGTGACAGATTCCACCCTGACTACATTACACCCTCAGTTCAAACAGTCTTGTTCTCTACCCTGCTTTCTTTTCCCTCTCACCTTAACGCTGTCTCTCTATCTCCCCGTCTGTCTGCCACATCTTGAACTTCTTAGAAATCCAAACCCATCCCGGCACGGTGAGGATGAAAACAAAAGCTGGTATAATCATAAGATCTTCCTCTCTGCCAAGTGTTCAGGGGGAGAGAGAGAGGGAGAGGCTATAAGCGGACTGGGTACAAAAAGTGTTTCCAGAAGCAGCCCTCTCAGGAGTTCCAGTGGTGGAAGCTAATGTCTAAAATGGTGGGGTTAAGTATGTTGGCATCCATTACAACGACAAAGCCCTGCTCTCCCGCTGACATGCCAATTCAATTCAAGCAAGCCCTCTCATTTATTATGGGACAGTGGAAGGATTGGGTAGTGATGGTTGAATTTGTGTGTGGGGCGGTGGCATATTCTGTAACTAATTTCAACCTCCCAGATGGAACTTTACATCTGCATTAGTTCAAGTGTAGACAGTCGAAAGTTTTAAAATGTGAAAAACAATTTATCTGCTTGCACAGTGTTGTCTGACATATATCCAGGGTTTGAACTACACAGTGACTTTCAGGGAGCCCTGTTTTCTGGGTGTGAACCACTACTTGATATGTCACATGCCTGTGCATACATGGAAGTGTGCTACATAAAGGTCAATTACAAGGTTGCTGTGAAAAACATTTTACTGTTAGTCTACTACTAGAGATGGGTAATACTGTCAATAACATTTCATAAAGGCTAATTAACAACAACACGAGGCTACTGTTTCAAAATAAAAGGTTATATTAATTACATGGCATTGTGTTTATTAGCAGAAACAAATGTTGGGGAATTGGAGTATAATTAGCAAAATAAGACATGACACTAAAATATTATTGTTATTTCTTTCAGGAACCTTATTGTACAGAAAATAAAATATAGCCTGTGACACAAAAACTGATGATGTTTTAGAGCTCCCCCAGTGTCTCAAAGTAGGCTTTAAGGGGAGATCATGTCCTTTTCAGGGGAGCCGTGCTCCCCCTAGCTCCCCTGTAATCTGAACAAGCTGCGAGTCTGCTTAATTCCTGTCGACAGTATAATAACATTATCTTTGTGGACAAATTTAGTGATTTAAGTTAGTTATTTCACTTCTCCCAGCTGCTTATCTGATGTCTGACATCCCTCTCAATCCCCACTCGGTAATATTTTCACATCAAACCCGGTGAATTGAGGGATTTTTACTTAGACCAAACCATATTTGGTGATTGTTGGACCAGTGGAAAGACAAACCAAGATGTTTGGTGAGTTTTATTTTGTTTCTGTCACATTCAAATGAAAAAGACAATGCTAGCTAGCTAGCCAACAATGCTAACGGTTATCTAAGACACTGAAGTCATCACCAAAACGCTCAAAAACATACATTTACTAACCAATGGTAAATTCTGTCAAGAATGTGCACTGTGAAAAGTGAAGTAACTAACTTTAGGATGAAAAATTACTAGTTTGGAGGCAAAGCTAATGTTACTAAAGCATTGATAGGAAGTAGGGTTAGGGTTAGGGTTAGACACAACATTGTAGAGAGAATTGTCAAGTGATTATAGACCATTGAGAGAATATATTGTTGAGAAAGTTGTTTGTAGTTGCCATATCACATTAAAGTTATAATCCGTGAACCTGCATTAATTGATTATTTTGGCTGCTTGGGGGCAGCACAACAAGCCGTGACCACAAGCATTATTAAGTTTTTTGGCACTTCTGACCACCTGTCTAATGGAAGATCAGTGCCACTACTTGTGGTTACTGGTGGTTTCAGTAATACAGGTCCCAGGGGTCTCAACCACGCCTTGAACAGCTGCTTTGTCATACATGCAAGAGTAGAAGAGCAACTTGTGTATCTGATTACAGTGCATCCAAACAAACTGTGGGTTGAGAGGATTCATCACGTCGGAATGTCTACTAAAGACGAAGACTAAAGAGGACTGTCAACGATGTCGCCTTACATCGAATGTGTGCATGCACCAGCTTTTGTCAACTAGGTGTTTTTTTAAAAATACATCTTATGAAAGTTTCACATCTGAACCTCTCTTGGCATTAATAACTGATTATTGTAAATTCAACATTATTTTAATTGTTCCTCTGTAAGTGTCAGTGTAGTTAATGTGTGGCCTATTTGATCAGATTTATACTTTTTGATGTGACACCTTCCCAGCGCTTTACCCTCAATTAAACTAATTTTCATCATTTTACTTGCTAACGGGGGTCAATCCACACATAACATTAGCTGCCCTTTTTGTCAGTAATGCCAAAGAGCTATAAAACACAGAGAAGCAGCTCTATCACCAAATGATTTTGTCAGCCATGAACTTAATTTACTTCACTTGAAGCAGCAATCTGGAGCCTATTAATTTCCTCTCAGTGCGGCGAACGAGGTCTTTTTGAAACTATTTCACCTCTTACTAATGAAGCAATTGTTTCCTCTACCATGTGTCAGCCCGCGGAGCGTCACTAACCTCAGACAAACACAGAAAGGCTTTTGAGCTGTCAGGAGGGTTTTTGTTTGTTTCCGTCAGTTGTTCCGATCTGAGACTTGAAAGGTACAGCTCGGTTTAGATCCACATGAAACAGGCAGAGTCCAGTGATGTGAGGGTGTGTCTGCTTACTGCTCCAGAGGCACTTGCACAAGTCAAACCACCGGCCTGTACCTGCTCTTACGTTCGGCTAAATTAATAATTTGGTTTTGATAAAATTTCAAGTTAAGTGAAACGTTAATTGTCCCTAAGAGCCAAACTATTTCAGGCTACATGACATTTAGAGCTTCACTACACAAAATAATACTTGGATGATTTTGTTGTGCTGCAGAGACCAAAGCTTTTCTTCAACTATGCAAACAAGTTTATGACTTCTTTCTGTCTTTGATTTTTGCTTCAAGTATCTGTTTTATTTGTTCTATTGATTCCAACTTTGTCTCCTCATCTACGCCCACAGACATCAAATCCCATTACACACTGCTTTGTCAGAACTCATTGGAGCTGATTTTTTATTTATACTGACAGTGGGTGAACTCCACTGTTGGTTGAATTCCTCGTTGTCCTGGATGGAACTGTTCGCCGAGCGCAGCAGGAAGGGAGCAGGCCTCGGTGATGCCTCTTGTTTATCTCAAGGTGAGAATTGTTTTTGTTCTCACAATTCTCACAACATATCTCCCTTCTTGGCCTGCAGCTCCAAGGGGCACATATGAAGAGGAGGCGAATGATTCAGATGATTTTCTGTCTGTCTCTTGTTTTTTTATGTGTGCATTTTATATCTGTGAAGAAATGAAAAGTCTTTCAGGGTCTCATATGTCCATAGTACATCTGGTGTTAACAAAGGTGTATAGTTTGCTTTCGGCTATCACTTTTCCTGAGTTCTACACATAATCTTTACCTTAGAGGATGCCTTTTGTTATATAACATCACAGTAAAGAGTAGCACAACACAAACTCTATCACAACTTGTAAGACAATGTACAGTTCAAGTGTGTGTACAGCAAGAATTGTCCCAACCAATGTTTGAGGGCACTTGTCCACATTATCTTTGGACTTTTTAAATTTGATATGATATTTTTTGTTACAATTTGATCAATACTGATACCAATACTGATCATTTTTTAAATGGGTATATAATTTTAAAAAAAATATGTTCATATTGGCCATAAATAACAATTTTATTTCCAAAAGCAAATCAATTACATAAAATGTTTGTGGTAATAAGCGCTTAAGAAAGTCTATTTTACAGAAATACTGATAAAATTATGATAAAATATAAAAAATATTTATCTTCTTGTTTTTGTTCAGCATCCATTGGGGCCATTTGGGTCCTGTCGGGTTTGGGCACAGATCTCAAACTCTACTGCATATGATAAGCTTTTGATTTGGCTTTAGATGAGAGCGCTTTAAAGAACTGGCTCACTCCCGTTCAGCAGGTTGCATATGGGGATATATTATAACATAAAAAGGAAAACTTTTGTCACATTTTGTTCACAGAGCAACAGCGTTTCGGTGGCCTGAAAATGCAAACTTTCGAAACCAGACTCTAGAGTGCAATCTTGAAAACACCACCCTTACTGTCGACGTGTAAACTGGCAGTATTCGGTTCCTGTGAAAACGGTGACGCCACACGCCCGTGTATTACATTGTTAGTGAAACAGTCTGCTGAGAAGAAGATGGGTTTTCAGAACAGTCACATGACAACCTGTGCGACCTTTAGAAAAGAAGCAACCTGCAAGCAATTAGTGTCATGTTTTTGGAGGTTTTACATTTTATATTTGTATCATCTGTAGTAAAAACAGCTGTGTGAGAGGACCGTGGGTGTGTAGAGCCTTTAAATCCTCCAAAGGAAATACAATTAACACATAATGTTAGATTTTGTAAGCAGATTTATCATTTATTGAGGTTACTTATTTTTTTTTGACCTGGACTTAACGTTTAAGCTTTTTTAGACACAAGGCCATCAGAAAAGTATAAAAGCAGACAACGTGACCTGGTTAAGAAAACATGTTGCGGGTTCAAAATCTAAAACATACAATCCCAAAAAAGATATTTATGCTGGCTGAGCCTGGTATCAGCTGCTTTGCATCAATGACAGTATTTCTTCATGGTTATTTTCATGAGGAACAAATCAGACTTGATGTGACAGTGATAAAAATCTTGCTCTAGCAGCCATGTTAAAGAAATTAAAAGTTAACTCATAATTAGGACTAAATTTACAACAGAATTGTAACAGCTTGCGCTGACCCTTTTATATTCTGAGACTTTTAATCTTGAGATATTTCTTTCAAATTTGAACCATATGTCAGGTTAATATCAGTGCTAACCTTTATGTTTCCAGACGACCAGAGGCAGTAGATTTAATGATGCTTGCTGTAGGAACAAAACAGCTTCCTAACAAATCCTCCTGGGATCGGCGCATAATACATAACTGCTGTTCCTGATCAATTGTTAATATTATGTTCCTACCTGACCACACTGAACTTTAAACACTGTCTGAACTTGGAGGGATTTTGACGTTTTCCATCAACATTTCCATTACAAAGTGTTTCTCGACTGATATTGTATTCTAGAACATTTCATTTTATTGTTGTTGGCAATAAAGAAGTAACAGGAACAAATGAATTACAGTGAGGCACCATTCGAATCCAGCCAAGGCTGTTATGTAATGAGGTACAAATGAAACTGTATCCGCACATCGCCCAACTTTGTTTATATTTTTCATAAACTCTGGACCTGCTGCTGAAATAAAACTGGTGGAGTTTTGAATGAAACCTGACAAGCACCAATAAATCACACTAAATCATGAATCGATAACAAATGCATTCCAAATTATGAATAATGGCCAGGCAGTCATAAACTAACACAAGCACAACTCAGCAGGTCATTCATTTCATGGCAGCACAAAATAAACAGACACATTTCTTTCACGGCACTAATAAATTTCCCTGAAAAACTCAAAGAACGGTCCATCTGCTTCGAATAATTTTTAATTTCCTTTTCTGTCCTGTCCCCATTAGGTATTCCACGGAGATATTCGCAAAATTCTTTCATTTACCTCCTCCCATATGCATCCAATTACCTTTCTGCCTGCACCGGGCCGGTGCCTGGTCTCTCTCGAGTATGGCGCAAAATACCCCCACCTGTACCTTAAGCAAACTTTATGCTTGTTTTATTATCTGTGAGAGGCTGTGAGTCATTCAGCCTGTGCTCTGGTGGATTTGGCCGGGGCCTTTGGTTTGATGTCTTCTGGCTCTGGCCTGGAACACCTGCACCTCCTCTGCTCTCCCTCTCTCCTTCTCTTTCCAGGCTGATCTATTAGCTGGCTAAATGGCCCAGCAGATGTTTGCAGGCCAGCAAGGGAATCCGTTCCTATCCTCGTGACCGCTCCAGCAGTGATGCCGAGAGGATTTACACATGGAGCGGAGGACGATGACACATTTGAGTTCATTTATCACTAAATCATATTTGGGTAAACAATTCCATCGGGTGTCATCAGTGCTAACTGCATTTAAATCGACCCCACATTTCCCATGGAAAAGATCATGCCTGACTCTTTTAAAACAGTTGATCTTGATGATTTTAAGAGTGCATATAACCTGTGCCAAGACCATGACGGGGATATCAAAGACTATGTGTTCCACGTATTTACAACTTTAAAGTTCAGAAAAAGAATGTGTTTTATGCCTAATATAAGACATAGTTCTAGTTGAGATATTGTAATGCTGATAAGGCAACATATGGCAATTTTTTAAATTTTCTTTATTCTCATTTCTCCTCCTTTTAGAGTGAACATTAAAATGGACTAGTTTGTTCTTCAGTTTTTGTGTGTCCAAATATTTCCAATTTGATTGTTTCTTTATAAGTGTGTGTTTCACATTCTGTAGTTACTGTTACCTGATACGTCAACTATAAGGTAATAATGTAATGTAAATAATCTCTAAAAACACGTCACTTCAAACTTATTGGTACACAAAAAAGTTAAATTCTATTTAATTTGTAACTTTGGGTCAATCAATTATGAAAAAATAAAACACAATATACCATGTTATACACATGCTACAACTGGAGGTAAGTGAGAACATATTTAACAACCTTATTGTCATTTGGGTTAACCAACCTTTTGAAAATATCAGTTGTGAAAAACAACAGTTACAAATTATTTTTAAGTCAATATTATTGGAAGAAATGTAAACTAGATCATTGCTACTTATGGGCTTGTCTTAAAGGGGCAATGTGTAAAATACGGCCACCTGTTGAGGGCAACTCCAAACAAATAAGGGGCAGCATATTACCAGACTAAATACTAAATGCTGCTCACTGTACTCTCAGCTGTAACTACATTAGACTCTAGCTAGCTGCTGTCACTCAGTTGCTAGAGACTGTTTTATGACTTGAGTCTGGCCACACCTGCACCTATGCTCCTTTATTCCCTTTCCCATCATGGATGAACACAGCCTCCAAGACTGACAGAGACAAGCTTGACAACAGAGAATACTATACCAAGGTGATTTAAAGTGGCTTTAACCAGGACTCTGACTTCCTGAGTGATGAGGACGGCAGGCGGGGACAGGAGAGGTACTGTATAAAGTGGAGATGAGTGAGAGGGAGGTCGGGCATCAGAAAGGCAGCAGGGAGCCAGAATATTTTTTTTTAGCCTGTGAAAGTAGCAAACTCAGACAGGTGCTAGCTGGTTAACATGCTAGATTCAATATCTTTGCAACACAAATACATAGATATCCATTTTTTTCTGGCCAATTTCTGGCAATATCTTATGCATCGCACCAGTAAATGCTTAACTTCGTAACTACATGGTTAACTGTCTCCTACTGTTTGAAAGGTATCTGATTATGGTTTGGCTTAAAAAAAACATACAAACTAGGAGTTGAAAAAGTTGAAATATGCCTTCACCTTGCAGCTTTTGGTCACTGCAATCTCTGAAGTTCCAACTGTGTGAACTGCAGCTGAGGCCATGCTGGTTGCATGGTGATCTTGTGTTCACACAATGCCAGCCCTTTCCTTCACACTTTGCCCTCATCCTCAACTGACCCTTAGGTCAACCCAGCTCAAAATAGTCCCCGGGTGTCTGTTTTTACCACCTGTGTTGTGACAGGCTGGACAACAGGATGTGACAGTTAATGAATTCCTTTGAGACGTTAAGTATCTTACTTAAACAGTGGGAAAAGTGGATGTCATCTCGAGAATAGAGGGCAGTGTGAAGGACACAGACCCCTTTCGAGAAACAATTACTCTCCTACTCAAATTGATAGGCATGGGGTTTGATTGATAAGTTGATTTGGCAATTGCTGAGCCGGTAGATTTGGAATATTTCCTGAGGTGAAACATATGGTTTGATTTACTGAGCAGTTCAAGAGGACAAGCCTGACAAGCAGAGGTACGGATTGAATGACATTTTTGGTAAGAGAGCAATAATTTATGTTTTCCCATGCCAACTATTAATACCCAGCTGGCCCCAGCACAGCACCACTTATGTAGGTCTTAAAGGCCAAATAGGACGTGTTGTCACTGGTGTTTTTATAAATCTTGCCCACAGGAACGCAGTTCTAAACAGGAGACTGGAAACAGAGCTGTGAGTGATGTGAGTATGTGCGCAATGTGCATGTGTGTACGCTGTCAATATAATCTACAGCACCCTGCTTTATGACTGTGATTTCTTGTGGCACCCTCAACTCTCATTACACAGGATCACAAATTTCACTGTAACTTTCGCAGAGAAACTGGGCTCAGGAGACGATATCAAGACCAGGGTGAGTTATCACTGTTGTGAGCTGCGGAGATTTCATGCTGAAATGAGGGCGAAGGAACAAGAAGACTATGTACTACCATGTGTCCATCTCTTTCAGAATGTTCTCAACCAAAATTACACTGAAAGTAAGTGTCACATCATCCCCGGCTGTTTAATTAATATGTCTCTTAAAGATTTACAAGAGGAGCTATTATATGCATGTAAGTTGAGAGAAAGGGGAGGGCTGAGATAGCTGTCAGTGTAACACTAAAAGATTGCAGTAAAGAAGTCTCTGCTCTTTAGAGAATTTACTGGCACAGCAAGGGACGAGTAGACATTAAAGGGTAGATGCCTGTTCCCGGACCTGACAGTTTGATGGTCGTGTGAAACTCAAGAAAGGCCAAGCTGGTTTGTTTTCAAGCCGTTTATAAACTCCACCAACATGCACCCGGTACGCTGAAGCTGCTAATTCATTGCTGACTTTAATCACTCATCTTGTAATCGCACAACACAGCACAGTGGTGGGTTTTCATGTGTTTTACAAGCTTTGTGTTCTTACGCAAGTATAAAGTAGCACACATGCTAGCATGCATGCTGGAGCAAATACTACAAAGTGCTTACTACAGCTGGGCATCGCCACTGATTCCCTGATGCAATTTGACTTCTGATTGGTTTTGATTCGATTCAATATTGTTTTGGTTATGGATATTTCAATTTGCTCGGATGTTAAAGAGATTCTCAGAGAACTAAGGCTGTAAATTGTTCGAGGAACTCTCTAATGATGTGCAATATTACAAATATTAATGTTTACATTAAGAATTGATCCTGTGGCATTTATTAGCAATAGTCACCAGTCAGATGATCAGAACAATTAAATAGACAGCAAAAAGAAAAAAAAAAAGAGATATTAGATACACAGATTGTAAATTGCTAGGAAGCAATTAGTGTAGGTTAGCATAAAATCCAGAAGCAGGAGGAACAAATACCCTGGCTCTGTTCAAAGTTAAAAACATCTAGCACCTCTAAAAGATCACTAATTAAACTTGTAAAGTCTGTTTCATTAAAAATTTATTATAACCATTGATCATCTTTCTGATGTTTAATAAATAAAACTCTATGGTAGCCCTGTTGTGTGTGGACCCATTAGCGGTGGCTCATGGGGATCCAAATAAAGAATAAATAATAAAGGTAAATGCACTGCAACCTAAGAAAACACTACAAATGGAGGGATTTCACTAAGTTGATAGCACATCCACATCATTCAAGGAAAAAAAACACACAACCACATACAGAAAGACTTTGCAAATACCAGATAACAGCATGATGATGGTTTATAGGCACACGTGATAATTAGTGTGCTAGAAATAGCCACAGCCATGTGTAATGGTCGCACATATTGACAACTGTTTTAGTGCAGTTGGAGATCCTCACTGATGCCACACAATCAGGGAAATTGCATTTCTTCTTCTCACTGACAGCTCTAATGAGTGGTGCAGAGGACACAAGTATCAATATAAAAGCTGATGTTTAAGAGAATTTCTGTGTCTATTTATGGCCCCTGGACTTTGGCACTTGCTCCCTGTACTCACTGGCTTGACTTTCCTCTAATGACTGATTTGATTTCTACTAAGGTTACACAGCGCAGACAATCCTTGTCATTTAATAGATAGAAATAACATGCTAAAAAGCTACTAGTCAAAGACAGTTATTGCATTGTGACCTTCATGTTTTTTTAGGTTTGGGAAACAAGCAAATCAGAATCCACACAAACAACAAGAAGATATTATCTGTTTGATTCTGATGTGTATAAAAGTCCATGATGGGACAGGCAGTCTTGACCATTTTTAACCCACATCACTCCAAACTGTCCTCGAGCTCACAGCCCACAGAACACCCTCACTGAGGGCCACCGTGCTAATCTAGGGTCCCAGCATTCCTGTTTGGTTCACAGGAGACTTGTCAGCTCCTGGGGGCACAGATGCTTGCCTGTCAGAGCCACTTCAGTGCGATGGATGGAACAACAGGCCACATAGTGCCTCCCCAGTGTTCAGTGTTAACTTACAGTGGAAAAAGCTAAACACCTCTGACCCTCCGTCCATCAATGAGCTAGTTAGATGTCAGGGAGGTTTGGGAACAAGACCTTTAGATGAGGAATTAGGTGTGTGATGTGTTGATGGTTTTAAAGTCAGCCCATGGTGGTAAACATTCATATTATATTAACCTTTTGTAAAAATGTGGAACTAAGGTCTTTGTGGTAATATTGAACAAACTAACTAGCTGCCTTGTATCTTAAGGGAAATTAAAGTATTTTCTGACCTGTTTTTTTCTCTCCCGATACGATTTTTTTGATCATGGAGACATTTTACTCACCATCTTCATTTTAGAGATTTGGGAAATGCTGCTTTGGCAAGAACAATGTTGAGCTCAAGCTTCCCTCAGCTTTCCAGCTGTCAAACACTTGTCTTTGGCTCTTTGACTGAAAGTAAGAACAGAAAGTTAGTCCCCTTGACATCCTTGTAATGCTTGTAGCAAACTGCACCACAGTTGCAGAGTGAACCAACTAGCCACAACTTTATTATTGAGTAGTAGTCAGTGAACACTCTAGGGTGTGTTTCTTGTAATTTTACTTTTTATTCTCGTGTTTACTACAACTTCTCTACCTGAATGCAAGATAAACTAAAAGCAAGCCATAATCTCTTACAGACATGAAGATATGGAAACAACAGGTAAGTCAGTTGGTATGTTGACCAGAAAGTAGATCTGCTCTGCCAGGACTATTTAATTACTTTTTTAGAAGGGACAGATTTGAAAAAAGGTTAAGTGCCAAGGGACTGGACATTTACACCCCTTATGTCTGATCTGTAAAGTTGGATTAAGTGTGGAAAACAATTAACCTTTTTATTTTTTTCTCCTTTATTTGTTTTCACCATTGGATAAGAAACATTATATACCAAAGTACAAGGAAACACACAAAACAATGCACCTTCTTAATCCCAGACTAGAATAAGCTTGTTTTAATAAAAATCTGTGTCTTTTTTCACTCAGTTTGACTCTCCTAAATTCCCTCTGCTTAAACAACCTGAGTTAAAACTTTTTAAAATAGTAAGTCTCTGTGCTTAACAACATACATAAACATGAATGGGCTAATTAAACTACGAATAAAATGACGAGCACCCATAAACTTAGTGTGTTAGCAGGTTAATTCAACAAAATGACTGTTAAATACTGTTTTTCATATTTATCAAAGATCAGAGGGCCAGATTGAGGTTGTTAAAGTATTTGAGATGATTCCTGTTGAATTAAATTTTTTGGAAAGCTGTAGGAATCTCAAGCTCCCTGGTAAACATTGTTCTTCGAGTCCATGTTTTTAAAATCTCTACAGTGGAGTAAAAAATTGACCAAATTATGTCACGTGGTCGTAATAGACAAAAATACGAGACTAAAAACCAGGTCGACTAGGTCAACCGGACGTCCTGAAAAATTCAAGACAGTCCCACATTCCAAGCAGTTGTCCCGAATCCTGTCCTTTTATCCCTAAGATTAACTTCTGTAGTAATAGATAATGAACAAAATATGAATTTGTGAAAATATTCTGACCAAATCAGCTATGCAGGGTATACCTCCTGCTTTTAGTTATTAAAAATGTAAATATTGTAAAACACGTTAAGTATTATTGATGTGTTTTCACTGTGTCTGTTGCACTGATTAGGCGAACATAAATAACAGATTGTTGAAGTTATGTAACTAGTTTCAACCAGATGATGGAGCGCGCGGGGCAATGTGTTTGTAAGCTCCTACAGCTTAATGACAATCTTATCTGCTGAAAAGACGTTTGAAATGACTTAATCATACCAGTAACCTGTGTCAGGACACTGTGCTTCTTATCATCCTCAGGATCTGTAACTGATCTTCATAATCTTTCTGACATAACATGCTCACCCCCATCTCACTCCCCAAAATTTCACTCATTCTCATCTGGCCACTCTGAGATTGACAAATAGCGGAATTCCCCTTTAAAGTTATAGTGAAGGGGACAGATATCCAATTCCATGGACAAGTGAATTAATCCAACTGTTACGAAACCAGAGACAAAATAAAAACATCATGTCTTCCTTTTCCATTTTATGTGTCTGTTTATTGGGATTTAATTACAACTCTTGGCCAAGTTCAACACACTGACTGTAATCTAAAGTATCAGTCAAAATAGCACTTGGTAAGCACCAGTTGACGAGGGACTTCAGAGACACCAGGGGCACGGTCGTCCCTGAGGGCTCCGGTTTCAGTGCTGCATGATTGAGGCTGCCAACCTGACAGGCCCACCTGCCCAGTGCCTACAGCCAGCTGGCCCAGACAATGATTAACGGCTAGCGTAAACTTACTCAGCAGGGTCTCAGACACATTTGCGCATTCACTCACACGTAGGAGTGTTACATGACGCTAAAAGCTATTACAGAGCAGGGGCCCAGACCAAGGCAGGAATGACATCCATAAATGTTTAGTGGGACTGCCCTGCACAGTTATCACTTTTCAAAAAGAGAGACTCTCTCTTGTCAATAGAAGCGCGATTCCAGAGATCAATGGAGCAGATTTATGCACTGTGGTATATGGGAGATTATCCCCAAAACCTGGATCCCATATCTGCCTCGAGCTTTCACCCCCTGCTTCCTCCATAAAAAGAAAATGACATCATAAAGCGTAAACTGGGCTTGATATCAGACTCCCCGGTTCTAATCCCTGGGAGCTTTTTGATACCTTTGATTTTCATTTTTCAAGGGCGGCGTACTATGAATCTTTTGGTGGGGTGTAAAAACCAGCTCTGGGAAAACTGTTCAAAAATCTGCAAGCTCTCCACTGAAGAGCAAGGTCTTTGAGTGGAACATTATCAATGTTACAAAATGCATAATACTCCTCATACCTCAGTCTCCTTGGAAGGTCTTGTTTGGTGTGAACTAGTCAGTAAGCAAACAAATAATTTCAGGGTCAGGAAAGCTGCTTACCTTACCTTACCTATGCTAAGTAATATGCAGCATTTTCTTAAATGCCAAATATACTCCACAGCAATAACTTGGGTACACATGAAGGTAATTCAACCTGTTTCTACACACTTGGACAAATTAAGAATCTGAACCTACATTTCACTTGATTCTTTGCTGTTGTTCCAGTGGCAGTGTAACAGCACTATATGACTCTCCTTGGCCTGACTGCCTTATTATTTATTAGTCAAAACTGTAAATCTGATCTGTAAATCACTGATTAATGCCATCAATAAATGTGTTTGATATAACTTTTAAACCCTTCATAAGGTATGCATTATTAGACAGTGGTAGCACAACCTTTGTACATGGGTACTGCTAACTGGTGGCACCTAACACTGAAGCTGGAACAATCACCTCGTTTTCGATAGTTCTTACTTTTTGGCAGTGACTTTATTCTTTTGATGTACACTTTGCAAATAATATTTGAAATAATTTTCAGCTGGCAATCATCGGGAAATGTATAATCACCTGAAAACAAGAACTATTTTTGTTACCTTAGAATAAGCTGTTTATTGCTACAGAAGGTACAGGTGCTCTTTCATGGGATCACAGCCATGTTTCTGCATTAGCCCAGAACAGACAAACCAAACGCTGGCTCTGGATACATGCTTTCGTGTTTTGCACAAATTCCACAGACACCTTTTCCTACACACTTGGAAGGGGAGAGTGAGACGAGATGTTTGCAATCTGCAAGCTCACCAGCCACTATATGTTACTCACTGATCCTCAGTGAGCACAATATATTCTGCTGCCAGGGGTCTCTCTCACATTGAAACAGTTACAAAAGATGAAATTGGATGACATCTGAAGTGGCATGAGATCATGGCAATTTATTGTTAAAGAACCACTATAGCTGATGAAAATTTCTCTGATGTGACTCAGGCAGAAATCATGTTCACGGACAAGGTTAAGTTTGGTTCATGTTAAGTTTAGTCATGTTTACTGACATCCTTCCTCACTCTATCCCATATTTTTCTGGAAGTTATAGCAACTAGTAGCTATAAAGAAATGTCTTACCTTGAATAAATAATGGATTTCTCTCTTTGACCACTGTTAGAGACATTTGGGACATTTGGGTATATAACTTAGGAAAATATTGTTAAAATATGATTGTAAAATATATATCTCACATGTACAGACATTTTAATGCAGAAATGTTACAGTTTTGAGTGATTTCTTAAGACAAGCTTTGAATATTGGAATATGATGCCTTCTCTGGCATTGTTTTGGGCATCAAATGTTTGTTGGGAATAAAACAAAATTAAAAAAAAGCATATGGGTTGGGATGTAAACAACTAATCTATTTGTTTAGCCATGAGATGTGACATCAATGTTACAGTTTGGGTCACATTGTGTAACTGTGAAGCTTAAGTCATATTTGTCAGAAAAAAGTGTCACCTTACAGACTTCCTCACATTTTTGTTTTATCATCTGAGACAGCAATTAATTTAAAGCCCCATTTAGCATAATGGGATTCATATTACAAATTTTATAAATGATAAATCTAAATAAATGAGTACGGGAGGTAGATGTTTCTATAAATTCTAGTCTTATGACTCGTTTAAAAGACAGACGGATGGTATTGACCAGGACAGAAGTTAAAACCTTTGCTTTTAATTTCATCCTTGACTTTGACTTTAATCATAGCTTTATATTTCTTATGCACCTTCATTACAGGGAGTTGAAATTGTGCAACATAATAAATAGTTTTTGATGAGCTATCACAGTCCTGCTGATACATCCTGGATGAAGCGGATGAATCTCACGGTCTGTAGCAGTGACTGTTATCCCATCATTCCCCAGCTAATGATGTACTAGAGCACGATGGGTAATGTATAGAGCCATGCCTCCAAACAGCACTAAAATGAAACACTTCACAATAATTCCTAATGCACATTATCACATCTTTTAATTTCAGAGTGCAAACCTGCATTTGGAAGAGAGGAGAAGCAGGAGCCCATTTTTTAGGCCAGCCATTTGTTAGTTATGTAGATATCGATAAGGAAACTCAGCGTGCAGAGGATAGTTAGTATTCTGCATAGGGCTCTTGGAATAATAGGCTGTTTTTTATCCCTCCCGTGAAACACCGCAGGCCACACCATTGCTCCAACTCCAATTAATTTCTACACCCCATTCATATTACTCTTCTATGTAAGTGCAACGTTTTCTAATTGCATTCATCACCAAAACCCTCACTTAAGTTCCCCCAGTATATTTATTATCACGCTAACTGGGTCTAAATTATTAAACCTTAATGATGTGGGCTCTGAAAATATGTTGTCCTTTATTTTCCCCACAGAGAATCAATGTTACACATTAGCAGTATAAATTAAGTAATACTTTACCTAGGCATGTTGCCGCCTTCAATATTCCCTCTCAGTGAAATGTATTCTCACAGTCCGGTGGCTCGCGGCTGCCTCTGGGGAGGGGATGATATAGTTCATTCTAATGAAAGAGCTAGGTGCAGCTAATGGTTTAAATGATACATTTGTGCAAGAACAGCAGAGAAAATACGTATGAGAGATCCGGCGAAAACAAGATAATTCACCCTCCCGCGGGGATATGATGTCATCGGACACAAAGTGTACGCCGAGGCTCCTGGGAGGCCTCAGATGCAAGGAAGGGCTGCATATTCTGGTGTGATATATGTGGGTCAGTAATAGAAATGGGCAATATACGGTAAAGTCCATCACACTTAAAGGTTAATTACAATAGCTACAGTAGTCCTACCTCTTTATGACGAAATTGGTTGCTATTAATCAACTTTAGAGTGCCTTGTAACATTATAAGGTGTGGAGAGGCATAATGGGCTGACACAATGTAATCTCTGTCTTTTTAGGATACTTAAATAAGCCCTTTATTTGAAAATTATTGCAGAGAAAGTGCCAATTAACAAACCAAATCAAAAATTCGAATAAGCTGCTATAAAAGTCTGCTTTTTCCTAATCAATGCAGTAAAAACTGGTTGTAGATTGAACCATTAACCTAATTTGAAATAACTGATGTCTTTAATTTAAAACCTTCTTTATTATTATCTTTTGAACAAATCTAAATGGATTTCCGTGCTGCCTCTCTTTTTCAAGGTGGGCAGTAGCCTCTAGATAAACGGAGATTAGGGAGCATTGTCTCATTGTGAGAGCGTCATCCATAACACGTCCCCTCAGAGTGACTTCAATTACATTAGCAAGTTAAATGCTAGTGTGAGAGGGCATTTGAGTAAAAACACAGAGGGCCGCTACAAAGGCAAAGCTGGTGACTGATGACACGCGGGTTGAGGAAATACAGAAGAAAGAGCACATCCGAGCGAGCTAGCCTTGATATTTGCCAGACAGAGAAAAGGACTAAGCTCCTCCTGCCTTCTGTCTCCCGCTACCAGGATAAATCCCCACTGATCGCTAATTGTGTGATTCTTCTTTTCTACATCAACTTCAGCCCGACAGGTTATTTCAGCTTGTTATCGGGAAAACATTTATCCACTTGGAATTATTACTGTGCGAGGGCCTCTGGTGAAACACAAACAGTAGTGAATCTTGTAGAGTTATGGTAAGGCCTCTCCTCATTAGATGGCCAATCGACTGGCGGAGCGGAGGGCCCAATCCCGGCCCTTTATTGAGTGTTAAGGAGACACAGACTGACATTTACATCTCTTGCTTCTTCATGACTGGCTAGAGAGAAAATGGCTGCCATAGATCGTGGCTCTGAGGAGCAGCGTGTAAGGTCAGACAGTGAGACGCATCTTCATCTCTGAGCAATGCTTCATGGACGAGATAGCACATTTGCTACGCAGAAGAAAATAGGATGCAGGCAGAAAATAGAATACAGTGGCTGCTTGGTAAGTAATATGTCATTTTGATGAGTGCGCAACTTGGTTGCATAGAACAAACGCTGTCCTCTCAGGGCAACAGAACTCCCCCAAAACAAACCTAAAAGATGTAAACAAGACAAGTCACCCAATCTCATCTTGTCTGTATTGACTTATTGAGCCGAAACAGAGGAAAACACTGCTGTGGATAAAGCACCCACATACCCCCCGACAAACCACAACGGCCCTCCACTTCTGAGGTGCTCTTTTCATTCAGTGGCAATTACAATCCACACCTGGCAACACAGAAGACATCCCAATGCCTAACAATGTCGCAGAGGAACTCTCTTCCAAACTACCCTCCCAAATTGGCTCTATAGCTTCGACCCAATTAGGGTTGAAATATGGTAACTGCATCAGCCATTACGGAGCCGTGGAGATTGTGCTGGGAGAACTCTTGAAGGTTAGGAGGGGGTACGCTTCAGGAGTGATATGTTGTGTGGACTTATGCTTACACAGCAGAAAAAAGCACCATGACGAGGGGACAGCAGAAAGAAGCAAAGGAGGGATGATAAATAAACACTCCTGGATAGATATCCTGTGGACATATATTACAGTAGCGGGAACCACAAGAAAGATTAGTGTTTCGGCAATAGACGAGACTTATCCATATCAACCTTTCCTCTGCATCTTACTATAATAGGGAGTCTTATTGTTAAATGCTAATATGGTCTGTTCAGTGCCTAATGTAATGAGCCATAGCTTTAGCATAATCTTGCTGAATTTGCATTATAACATGCAGTATATTTCCGATTTATTATGAATGATTTTCTTTTCATTTAAGAGCCAGTTCTAGCCACTACATATATAAAAATAAAACCACATCTTTGTTACTTAAAAGCAGAGGCTTTCAACCTGGGGGGTCAGGACCCCCAAGGGTGTCGCAAGCTAATTTCCAGGGGTTGGAAGAATACTGTAAATAAAATAACATATTGTGGCAAGCAGCAAGGAATGAGAGCCAGACGGTGGCTCTCAGCGATGTCTGCTCCTTAAAGACATTCAACATAGGGGACAAGCACTCAAAAATATGCAAAATACAGCTGGCCTCAAGGGAAATAACAGCCACATCACTAATGGTTAAAACTACAAACCCCAATTCCAAAAAATCTTGGGTGCTGTGTAAAATATAGATAAAAACAAAATGCAATGATTTGACAAAACTTCTTTACTTATATTCAATTGAATACGGTAGGATATTTAATGTTCAAACTGATAAACTTTATTGTTTTTCATACATATATGCTCTCATTTGGAATTTGATGCCTGCAACATGTTCCAAAAAAGTTGGGAACTGAGTACACTAATTGTTTAAATTTTAAAAATTCTTGGTTGATACATGACTTCAGGTGCTAAACAGTTTTGGGGTCTGTTGTCTTATTTTGTGATTTGTAACACACCACACATTTTCAATAGGAGACAGATCTGGACTGCAAGCAGGCCAGTCTAAACTCAAACTTCAAACTCTTTCACTATGAAGCCACACTGTTGTGACATGTGGAGAACATGACTTGTCGTTGTTTTCCTGAAATAAGCAGGGACGTCTCTGTAAAAGATGTTGTCAGGATGCCATCATATGTTGCTCCAAAACCTGTATGTGCCTTTCAGCAATAATGGGGCCTTCACAGACGTACCAGTGATTAATCTGTCCATGGGCCACTGTTCAACCTGACACCATGGAGGAGGACCTGTGCCCTCTATACATATAAACAGCTCCTGATGGAAACTCAACAATTCTTATTTTCAGGTGATTATACACTAATGAAAACATGCTTATGAATATTATATTCCATTTGTGCCATATTCTGTCAGTGGATCCTCATAAATCTTACACACCAGACCTTTAAGAATAAAATAAAACACAAATTGCAAAAGCCAAGGCCTTAAATACGCCTTTATTATGCAAAGAGGAGAATGATGTTTTACAGTAGCTCATCAATATCTCAGGACATTTTAGCAGACCTGCATAAAATAACAAACCGCCCTCCCCCTCTTTCTTCCTGGATGGCTGGCTGTGGCCTACATGTGCTCCTGACACCAGGGTAACTAATGTTCCCTGTGCCAGCAAAGGATTCTGATTTGATATAAGCATTCAAACCTGTCTGCCTTGAGATATGGCGTCTGTCACCCTCCGCTACGATTGATTCCCCCTTGCCCTTAAATGCAGTGCTTGCAATGCAAGCCAAGGACACTCGCCTGCCTGGTCAAGTAATGACAATCGTCTTTAAGGAATAATGGCCCGAACGCTGCTTTTGAAAAGTTACCAGGCCGCATCCAATAATGAACTCCCGGTCGATGACACATTGATAGATTCCTATTCTTCAAATGGGACACTGTAGCTGCAGTTTAATTGACAAGAAATGAATTCAGGAGGTTGGGAAGGAAAGGCAGGGATGAGATGGCGGGAGGGAGGGAGGAAGCAAGAGGGGGACTAAATTCTGTGTGATCAGCAAGGTTTCAAACAATCATTGGCGGAGTGAAGTCTCTGCCATATCTATAAGTCATCATGTTTTATAGACCATTAGGATCTCCAGAGAAGGGCCGCGTGGAGACCGTGGCTTTTTGTCGAAATTAAAATGTCAGAGAGGAAGAAATAGAACAAAACAGGGAATCTGCAATTAATTACCTGGCCATAAAAATTCAATAATCGGGAAGCAATGCTGTTTTCCGCGCAGCAGTACTCCTGATCACAGCAAACTGGAATAGAATGCATTCATCTCCCCAAATTACATTTCTAATCTAAAAGGGGGATATACTAGAGAGGGAAAGAACCTTCAGGGTGAGCAGAGTATTATACACAGCCTGTAGCTTACTGTCCTGGGTGAGCTTAACAGCAGACAAACCTGTGGAAAACCCAAATATCGAAAGATTCCAGTATCCTGCAAAATCCAAAGGACTAATGAAACAAGGTGATGGGTAATCTACTTAGAATTTAAATACTGAAATTATATTTAAAAATATTATCACACATACACTGAACTTTTGGCCAAATTTGAATTTGCACCGAGATGCAAAAGGATGTAGGACTCATTCTTTTACCCCACTGGTGAATAATATATAAGAGACATTAGCCTGAGGTAATCGCCCGTGATTTTCAGAATGATACATTCCATCAGCAGATGCCAATGGAAATTCAATAGTATAAGTGTTGTTAATGTGAGAGAAAATACAGTGTAATGTAAGTTTCATTGACTTATTTGTAAACTGAAGTGGATAGAAAAACTACTGCTAACATGGTGCTCACACAGGATAATAATATACAGAGAGAAATTCCTAGTGGGATAATGAATATGTCCAGTCAGTCCTGAGAGTCTGTGTAGTCCATTAAAACATAATTAATATCAGTATGTTAGACATCATATTGACAGACAAACCTACTTCTCACAGTGCCTATAAGTATCACTCTACAAATACTTGAGAGGGTCTTAATGGAAAACTCATGTGTGGCATGAGGGCAAATTGAAAGTAAGTATTCACACTTCTCATCATCACAATACACCAACTGAACAAAGACCACTTTTGTAAGAATGCAAATGGGAAGGAGAAAATCTATAAGTAGACAACTTTAGTAGCATTGTATAACAATGATAGGCATTGCTAATGTTGTATTATTACAGTCTCTGCTGTCTACAAATGTAGTGTTACTGGTCACAGAAACACAAAGGGCGTTGGTATGCTCCAACTGAGGTGCTTGACAGATGTTTGGGCAACATCTGAAACCTACATCCAACAATTTCTGTAACTTTCTGAAACTAACAACAAATAATCACTCCCTCCTCACACAGCCATTGGCCATGTGTGTGAAGAAGTGGAAGTAAGCAGGGCTTGAACCATAGATTTATTTTAGAACTAGCAGCCTATTTTTGAACTAGCCACCAATTTTTCCAAGTGTTCACTTGCAGTATTGCAGGGAAAAAATCCCCATTGGCCCTAAAAGCATTTTCCCCATAGGCCACCATTATGAAAGAGACTAATGTAAAACTGTTGACCGGACACCTGGAACTGCAAACAAAATCATTTATGACTTTCAATATTATGTATTTTTGATTCATGGAGTGTTTATATTTGTAAAACTTTCCTCAAGCCAAAAAAAGCCATTTAAAAACATGTGACGTCATCACAATGTAGAGACTATGGGCCGAGCTACAGTGTGCTGGCAGGGGAATGAAGGAAACGCTACTACGCATGTTCAGTGGGCTGTATAACCAGGAAGTAAACCTGGAAGATAGAAAACTTTTTCAGCTTATACGCCAGGCGACCAACTCTCATTGGACTGAATGGGCGCCATCTTTGCGTTCACTATCTACTTCATTATAATATATCTATGGCTTGAACTTATCTCTCAATTTCTTCTTAATTCTTAACTATATCTAGAACATTCCTGTGACAAACGCCATAAATGCCTTCCAGAAAAGATTGTTCGAAAGTTAACACCATTATTAAATGATTATCATATCTTGCCCTGTGTATGACAGCTGGCCTTTTCCCCCTTGCCTACGAGCGTGGCTGCTCTGCAGACTGTAGGAACGCCCACTCAGCTGACATCCCTTAAGTACACACGAAACAGTTGTCTGATTTCTATTTGGTTCACTGTAATGCAAATTACGTTTGGGCTCTCTTACCTGCCAAGAAGATCAGCAGCAGATGTTTGAGCACACTGTCTGTTTCAACTGATTTCACCATTGAACTACTAACCACAATATCCCCCACATGTTAATGCCAGGTGTAAACAGCCTCTTACTTAAAGCAGGCTTAGAGTTTCTGGTTGTCACCAAGGAATTATTTGGAAAATTGGTGTGAGAAAATGGCCGCCCATGCATACTACGTTTTTCACTCTAAAATGAAAACATGAGCTTTCCTGGGCTCTGAATAAGTTTTACTGTTACATGTTGCAGTACTGCACTTGACCACTGAGATAATTTAACAGTAAACTTGACTCTATCACACTGTAAGCACCTCTCTTAATGTATCTGTGATTGTAACAGAAGTCATGTGGGCACTGGAGCTATTTGTAGCTGCAGTTCAACATTGACAGACTTATTTAAATATGGCAGAAAGTCAAAGTTCTATGATTGAAGATATTTGATAATTAAAAAAAGTCATCATCAAGGGAACAATGTAGAAAATGGAAGAAAGGAAAGATGAGTGAAATATAGATACAGTGTCAAAGGCCTTTTTAAAAGTTGATGACTAATTGCAAGTTTGGTGCAGGGATACTGAGTAGCGATGTCTGCTGATCGGATTCCAAACCAATCAAGACTTTCTGTCATTAATCAGTATCGACTTTATCAAGTCCAATTAATTTCTGATCCTTAGCTTATTGTACTCTAGAGTTTGTGTCTGGCATGGGGCCACAAATGACTGAACAATTGAATTTAACACAGTCATGCATCTTCCACCATAATGGTTACTGTTGTTTCATTTGCTACTATCTCATCTTTATATACAGTATGCGTTAAGTTTTGCACACCTACCACTTCATATTCAACACCATCCACAGCTTCCATATAACATACCTGTGTCGAACCATAAACTACAGTAGAAGCTTCAGTTTTTTAAGTATCTCATCTCCAGTTAGAAGTTAGTTATGTTTCAAGGTGAGAGAAGGGTAAGGACAGATGGGCAGAGTCTTCAGGACTCCTTTCAGACATGAGACTCAGACTGCCACAGCAGAGGGTGGTCTGGAGAGGAGGAGGAGTGGTTTTAATTTAAGGAATGCAGTGGTGCTATATTTCACCCTCTGCTGTTGTCTCACATTATCTTGGTAAACATCCCTGGTACTAATATGATATATTTTCGAGCAGGCGGTGTTTCATCCTGCTCTCGGGGTGATTGATGAATGACGGAGGGATGAAACAGGGACAGAGATTTATGGTGCTCCGGCGCATAGAATATGTATGATTATCAGCTGTGTGGTGAGAGCGGCTCGGTTTGAGTGATAGGCACATGGAGAGAAATCTACTAAATGACTCCATTCCCCCTGAGAAGTCGCAGGAGGAGGGTTTTTATCTCTGTCTATCTCATTCTGGCCCTCTCGCAGACATTTGTAGGTGTGTTCTTGAAGATGAGTGGAAAAGCTGTGACGAAAATCTACAAAGCATCACAGAACAGAAATAAAGGGATGCATATTATGCAACATAGGCATATTATTACATATTTGACATGCGTTTTTGATGTTTAAGAGATCACCAAAGAGAGGCAGAGTTTTCTTTTCAGCTTTGATGGGTTATACTTGCCTTTAGATCATAACATTTAACCAGTTTTACTAAGCTAACAATTTTTTATTTATGTGGACAAAACAAAGTGACTTTCTCCATCAGTAGACTGTGTCGGATCACGCTCACTTCGTCTTTGTCTGTACTCATAAGCTTCTGAAAAGGTGCGACAGTAATTGTCAGCGTGAAATGCTGCAGTTTATCTTCTGTTATACAGTAATTCTGTCTAAGCTCTGATTTAGTTATAATACCCATTGGCACCTCTGAGTCCTCAAACAGTCAGCACCTAATTGATCGATAGGACGTCATCATAAATCCCAAATCCTATGCACTTTATTGATCCTTCCGGAGCGCTTGCTGCTTCTCTGAATATGTGATTGCCTCAGCCCACACACATGCCAAATATCAGGCATATTTTATCCAACAGGAGCATTATCATATGCAGTCTGTATTGTTTTCTGCATCTTGAGAATTACTGCTTGCCAGTATGACTTGAATGACACCCCAGAGAGGACTTCATTTCCTATTCACCTCAATTTATATTTACATGAGGGTCATAAATAACGCTAATGCACCGAGGCGGTTTGGTCAGAGTAAGTGTTTGTTTGCTTCCTATAGTGGACTTACTTGACAATATTGCTAATGAACACTTCAAATTTAGAGTGACTGATAAACATGTGTAAGAACTTCTCTTTTGTGGGTTCCTAATTGTATGTGAATGTTTATTTAGAGGTTTCAATTCTGTAAAGCTGTTTTAAAAATCAATTTTTAACTTAACGTCCAATTGAATTCATGAAATATAATCAATATTAATATGTTGGGAATATTAACACTTTGAGCTAGCTATATGGAGCTTAGCTAGCTAACTAGCTTCTCTAGCCTAGCATGACCAAATGTTCCCATTTTCTTTGAACAGTCCCTCTTTCTGGTGGTATGTCCCCAGCTGCAGCTCTCCCTAGAAGTGTCCCAGTTTTTTTTTTTGTTTTTTTTTACTGTGTGTTAAAAACAGACCGCAAAGTGGCAAGTAAAACTGGGCAGCAGAGTTGATGACTCATTGACCGTCTCTAGTCCCACCCCTTTTTGCTTTGTGCTCTTATAACAGTTCAGCAAACTTGGTTCCACTGTCAACATTCTCCTTTTCCTGTAAAAGTGGCATATAGGTTACATCTTAAGTTAGCTAATGTTCGCAATTCATTAGCCAATTATTAATGTAGGCTAACTTGCTAGTTAGCTCATGTTTTGCTAACATCAGCCAACTTGGGATGTAACTATGCTACACAGGTCCTCCAGCAATGTTTTTTAACCATCATCAAAAAATCTGGTTTTCTTTGCTACACGTATGAACCCAGCATATAGCATATCTAAGTACAGGAAACAGGAAAGAAGAAGCTGACCACACATGCTCAACTGGGACTTGAGAAGGTTCAACTGCATTGTATTTGCTTTGGCCAACATAGGGGGCTGCTTGTTATAACAGCTTCATATAAAAACTCAATGATTTACGCAGCCAAAAGATAGCAAGTCTCAAGTGAATCCACAACAAAATGTCCTCAGTTTTCATTCCAGTAATCTGCTCACCCTACTTCAGTGAAGTAGGGTGAAGTTTGCAACCAGAGTATTTACACTCTTGTACACGGTGAGATGCTGTGCTACTGTGGGACATTTGAAAACATGGCCTACCGTCCATCTAATGTGCCCGCAAAATAAGAGACTGGCCCTGTGTGCTAGAAAGTTGATATGAGGATGTTCTTTTGTGCCTCATGTGTTTGCCTGACCTGGGGGGAAGTGATTTGACTCACCCACAGCTGCAGGACTGAACTCTCTGTCACCCACACAATGCCACGCCCCCATATGAGATTGCTGTTTGTTCAGGTTTTATTTCATGGGTAAAAGGGCAGATGGCAAAGTTTATCATTTGTTACACGGACCAAAAAACAAATCTACTAGTGTCCTCCTTGTCCTCCTTGTGTCTCACGGGTGTGTTGCATCCTAATTTTTGTTTTAATAGGCTAAAGAAGTTAATTAGCTAACTAGTCTGAAACTGTACAGGCAGCCAGTAACCATCTATTTTCACTCAGTTCAATAATGTAATCAGCAGGACAATCTGAAAGCTGGATTTCGCTCACATTTTGCTGGTTCTCACCACAACAGTGTTTCACATTTGTCCTCTCTCTGTTGGTGCCATGCCCTTGAGAAAGACCAGTCCATAGAAGCATAGAAGCCTTGTGAACAAACCCTTTCATAGCAGACATTTTGACCTGACAGCAGGAAAAGCACAGGTGCCACTAATAACATTAATGATAACTTGGTTCCATCAAGTGTCCCAATAAGACAGTGAGTCAACTTGCACAATACCAGGATCCTGGAATTACTTCACCGTAGTGGAATGCAGGTACCATTTAATTATGCCTGTGACAGTCTGACGCACAGGATGTAGACTGTGGGTATAAGCCTTCCATTGGTTGTCTATTTCAGGTGGCATTCCCCTACCCATCTGCTGTCTGCGTGTTACCTTTTTCAAAATCCACATCACTATGGGAAAAAAACAACAACCTCCAAGCTAACAACATACACACTGAAAATGGCCAGTTACTCTAACCTAGCTGCTAAAAGCTCATTTATGCCAAATGTTAGATACGCATATGGATACACATGATGCCTTCTGTCCAGACTCTGCGCTCATTTAATCCATATTCCTGCAACAAAACAGAGCCGAGCCACAGGTAGTTGTGGGGTCAGTGTAGCAGTGTAGCCAATACTTCAAGCGAGACACAATCGCGGGACACAACAAAGACGTTTTGAAAATATTGTTGTTTTTTTAAATACATTTTTGGAGGGTTTTTGTGGGGATTTAACCATTCTAATAACAAGGTTGTCTCCCCATGTGTACCATCGCTGCATCCTGGTCTTTGCAACCCCCAAGACAATTGTGATTGGTTTAAAGACATGCAAACAAGCTAGGGTGTTATTTTCTCCTATAGCAGAATGATAATGTGTGGAGCCAGACCCCTTTCCACAGCACTGTGGAGATACGTGGTGATGTGCAAGACTACACCTGTGCTCTTCCCTCTATAACAAGTCAAAATGCTGTGAAAAAGGTCTACTATAAACTGTCTTGTGGCAATCACATTTACCTAACCAACCTCTGAAGGTGGCTGAAAGTGAAACTATCACTGATGAAAATAAGTTGCCTACCAGACAACAGTATCACAGAAATATGGTTTAGTCTCAGAAAATGAATTTGCTTTTCTTACAAATCTAATTGTCTTCGACATAGCATGTACTCACTCCATATTTCTCCCAGCAGCTGTGTTGCTATGGAGGAAAGACGCCAGAAGGGTAAAGACCCGTTCCTGAGAAATGACTCACCCTGTGTTCATGTGACAGTGGCACGTGTCCAAGCATGGTCCATAAGGTGGAACAATGAGAGGATTTGTCGTCTCATAATTGTAATTTAATAAAGATCTCACATGGTATCAGCGGAGCCTGACAGGCAGGGCCTTCCGGCGCTTGTTAATGCAATTGTTCTGGTCAGACGGTGCTGTCACAAATCATGCTGAAAGTTGGGTGACAGGTAGCAGAGCTCATGGATACTTCCTGTGAAGCTCAGACTAGTTTTGGATAGAGGCCAGGAGACTGCTGCACATACTGTTGTTGTCTGGTTGAAAATCAAGAGATACTGAGTATTTGCTGAGGATCGAGGAAGAAAAGTGATTTCATTTGAATAGGAAACACTGATTTTGGGATGTTTTAAGAGGCATGATACATCAGAAAAAGTGGAAACAATAAACATTACAGTATTTAAAACTGAATGTGAAGGACACTGAGAAGTGAAGTCTGACCCCTACTGGGACCTAACTTTGGGAATATGTTCATGCTAGTCAGTGAGAGACGAATCATTTTTTGATCTCACTTGAGTTGTGCCATGAATTATACATATGAAGTTTGTCAAGTGAGAAGATAATTTTACAAGTTCAGAAAGTCCCAGTTTGACATAAAACTGTTGAAGAATAAGACAGTGAAGATATACATAATTAGAGAGACTACACACTAAGAAGTTGCATAAGTGACATAATGACTCACACCAAAAGCTAATGTAAGCCACTGAAGCTAAGATGCCTGTGTGTTTTTATACTGGAATGTAATCACATGAGCAACAGGTTTTGCTTGTTTCTTCAATTCCCGACTGATAAAAGAACCAGGACTCGCTGGATAAAACACATTAGGTAAGATGGGTCCCTTTAAGTTTGCTAACTAGCTAACTAACTAGCTACTCTACACCAATCTTTAGCTAGCTTGTTTGTTAGAGTTTGCTAACATTAGCTGGCTAGTTTGCTGGCATTATGCTAACATTAGCTGAAGAGTATGTTGCCATACAAGAAAAGGAGAAAAGTTGACAGAGGTACCAAGTTTGCTCAACTGCCATTGGAGAACAAAGCAAAAGGGGCAGGGCTTAGGATTGGTCAATTATCAAACCTCATCTAATGTTCATCCCTAAAAAAATATGAGGTGCTGACACTTTGAGGGAAACCATTCTCTGAAATGGAGGCTTCTGAGGATTAAACAATGCCCTCCCTCGACACTGACACCAGCACCCTCCCTCCGCTGCTCTTGTTTCACCTCTCTCTTTCAGTGCTGATGTATGGGTGATGTGTGACAGCAAAGCTCCAGTAAAACCCTGCATACATGCCAAAATACATTTTACAAGCACTGCTCTAATCAGCCTGCAGCCAGAGGCTCATAAATTGCCTCAGTGTGTCTGGAGCTGGGGAACAAACGCAGCTTATGGTCACTGCTGAGGGTTGGATATACAGCAGGCCACGCTCTCTGGGCAGAACCGACTCTGAGTGCTGCTGGTGATGTTTGTGAGTCAATTCAATAGAGGGAGGAACAACCCAGTGCGTTTATATCAAAAAAATGACAAGGAACAATAATTTATGCGCCTGTTTAATCAGCTGAGTGCATGTAGGCAAATGTTTGCATATTGCTGCATGTTTTATGTCAGATGTGAGTGCATGAGCACATGTCCCCATGCTTGGATGCTCTCACTCATGTGGAAAGTCTCAAATATGTTAAAAGCTGTCATTACATGCATATTTAGGGACCACTGGAGGATTCATCAAGGGTTCATACACTTCTGAATTATCAAAATGAGCAGGTAGAATGTGTCACCGCTCCAGTTGGGAGGTTGTTTTGTTCTTTTTAATCTCAGCTGTAACCTTCAGTGTCCTCCACTGACAGGAAATGCAGTTTATCAACTGGGGATGACACCGGTGGAGGTGATATATGCAGGACTGTACTTCCCCAGATAACTCTAATAGTGTGAAGCCCGGTTCCTGCTCTGTTCCTCGTTTTCAACCAACAGGGAAATTCCTGAAGTAGGAGAGGCTGATCAAATGAAATGATACTTTGAAGTATGCGCTTGAGTCCCACGATGACTTCGCCAAGTCCTCAAATGACATCTCAGAATTAAATAAAGGCACCTTGTCATCTCAGTAAAAAAAAAGGGGGGGAGGGGATGGATCCTCTATCTCTGGTAGGTGTTGTCTTTTGAAGAGCAATTTTTAGAAGTTTTTTCATGCTGTAGTTTTATAATTGAAGCTGTACCACATACACATACACAGTACACACACTCATAGGCTGGGAAGTGTGGACTGACATTATCTGAGAGTGCTGCTTAAAAAAAGAACAGCAATTCTGTGTGTTATAGCCAAGGCCAACATGTGTCTGTTGGCCTCAGGCCATGAGTGCTTGTGTACAAAGGTTGAGCACATGGCAGAAGTATGTGTGTCTACTACACAGAGGCAGATGCAGCTCCTACTGTATGCACCACATTGAAGTTATTGCTCAACAAATATCACATCTGAGAAGCTTCTTTATTTACATTTCTGTTGTATTTGAATTCAGTGAATGTCTGGGTGAGTTCAGAGAAAAGTCTGGAGCTTTTTCTTTACACTATACTATCTCCATTTGTATCATACTTAATACATATGTTCCAACATCTACAATACTTTGTTGAAAAAGCCACTGCATGCATTTTATGACATGTTGTCTGGCCTCTGGTGGATCATCACTGTACTGCAGGTGGCAGCTAGCCTGTGAGTGCAAAATCCAACACGCATGTGGTAAGAATAACAATTGTTGTATGAGTAATATTTCAACATAAATATTTACCGCATTGAAGCAACCTATAATTACTTCATATTTTGTACCTTATTTTACAATAAAATTGTGTTTAAGCTAGCTTGCAGCAGGTAAATAAGATAATTTATCTGTGAATCATTATTCTATTGAATTTCATGATGCAGTCTGCATTATCCTGACCACAATCACAAAACACTGTTAAATGGAGATTGAAATGCCATGAATTTCAAATAAATTTAAGGTGGATATATTTAAAGAGATATTTATGTGTTTTTATACATGCAACCTGCTCTCATTGTAATCATTTAGATGCTGAACATCCAAATTTGTCTCTTTAAATGATTTTCACTAACATTATGTCAATAATATATATCTTATTTACCAATTCTGATTATACTGACCACAAGGTGAAATAAAAAGGTTCTTGTGTGAAAAAAAAACAAAAAACAAACCAATTGAAAAGTGCAATTTTTTCCCCATAATCAATGGAAAATATGTTTTTGTTTCTAAAATAAAAACTTGACTTGAAATTTCTGGCAGTTGTTTAATATGTCAGGCTTTTTTGTTCATCTACTGAGTTTAGATTTAATCCAGTTGGGATCCATGGGTGGCAGCACTGAGCATGACCTAAAATTGGAGATGTTTCTATAAAAATATTGATGAAAAGAGTTGCATAACATCGACAAATCAAGTGTGAAAGGACGGACACTTTTATCTTAAGAAGCCACTAGCAAGAAGAGAAGAGGAGGAAACAAGACTTGTAGCAGTTTCCTGTCATATGTGAGTAAAATTAAAATGTCATTCTTTAGATGTACATTGAATAAAGGCAGATTTTTTCTGTTGAAAAATGTGCAGAACACACAGCTTTTTAATGATACATTTATAATGAAGTTCACCTTCAACATTTCCTCACTTTTACATAGCTGTCGAATAAAACCCCTGCAGAGGAAAGCTCATAACCGCTCTGAGAGTATAGCCTGTGTCTATGAAATACAAGATTTGTTGCTTTTTATTCTGAGTGAGAATAAGGTTGGGTTTATACACTCACACACACACACACACACACACACGCACACATACACATAGACACCAACTTCTGCTCGAGCAGTCAATAAGCAGACTGTGGCTTTGGCAGTGCTCTATCTTATTTACAGGACGTTTGTTGCACTTGACATTTATCGTGGCTCCGGGGCCGTGAACTTCATGCAAACGCCATCGAAGCATTCAATGCCAAGGGCCCGGGGCCTCCTGTCTCAAGACAGCGGCGTCATCACAAGTCTTTTCACGCTAAGATAAATCACTTCTACTGGACCCCAAGCATGGAGAAGGAGAGGGATGGAGGTGGGGGATGAGAGGACGGAGATGAGGGGAGGAGCAGGGAGAAGGGCAGGCAGAGGGAGGGACTGAGGTTCAGGGCGAGGGGTGTTAACATCTGAGAAATACCCGGAGGTTAACGCCAGCCCCGTTTCTCCCTCGTTAATTGTTGGGTGCGTTCACACAAATATCACTAACCATTATGAAGGCAGCATATGGTTTGGGTAAATGCTCTTTAGATCTCAGAGGGATGTAAATACTGTCACCACATGACTGTCCTTGGTCTCACGGCCACAGGATATGAAAGCCCTCGTTCATCGCCGTCTGATACATGCAGCATCATGACCTGGAGGCTTGGGTGGAGGAGTGTGTGTACTTTTCTAAGAGACTAATGCTTGTAGCTATTACTGTTCAACTGTAATTACATAAAGAAAATAAAGTCAAAGATTTTTAAAACAGCATATTGTGTGAGTTCTTGAGGTTGCTGGCTGTCACACTAGCATGGTGCCTTCTCATGGCATTTATCCATGGGCCAGTAGGTCTAAACTGGTTTATAGATTGTTAAAAACTACTTGAAATATATCCTCATAGTAACCATTTAAGCACACAGACTTATATTATGAAACTAGAAACCAACTCCAACTCCTCCAAACCACTCTGCACAAATGACAGATGTCATGCAGCACCTGCATCCACAGAAAATTGAATTCTCATTGAAAGGGTGTGAAGACAGATTCTGCAGGATCTGGCAACCCTCACTTCAGTAACAGTGCACTAACCTTTCCCACAAACTAGCCATGTTTTAATCCAAGTTAATTCAGCACATTTGACCTGTACGACATTCATTTATGCCCCCCCATCCTTTTTTTTAATTTTTTTCCTAATTAATCTTGTCTTAATACATTTCCCTGTTGTCTATATATTAACTGTGAATGCATTATATTAAAACTATTTTGAAATACTCCTTTTTTATTATTATTATTTTTTATCTAGTTTTTTAAAATGTTATTTTTATATATTGGCACTTTAAGTACTTTTTTCCTAATTTCACTGGATGTATGAACAACTTTTTTTTTTTTTTTTTTTAGCTTGTTACAAAAAACAAAGTGTAGTTGAAGCCTCTTATGTTTCAGGTTGTTTGCAGCTTCACCAAAGAGGTATTTTTCACTTCCAACTTCTAATGTTGTTGCAGTATATGCAACAATCTAATCACAAAATATATAAAAATATATATCAAGTCAAAGGGTCTTTTATCTGCTTTTACTTTTGATACATCATTAAATTTTGCTGATAATACTTGTGGACATTTGACTTAAGTAGACATTTGAATGCAGCACTTCTACTTGTAATGGAGTGTTTTCACATTGTTGAATCACTAGTTTAACTTAAGTAAAAGTGAGTACTTCTTGCACCATTAGTAATTATAATGATATAATATGTTTTCCATGATCCATTAACTTGAATATGTTTATACACCAGTTATACATCTTTCACTGCATGTTCAATCTATGAATAAACACAGAAATGTGCTTTTAAAATTGGCTATAATGTCAACTTTTAGGTGATATACCAGCAGAGGGGGTTAAAAATAAATATTACCAATATTTTTAACCAAATCAAAGAAAATAAAATGGAAGATAGAGCATGGAAGTTCATTCTTGACCTTGGAAATAGTAGTTTGACAAAATAACTTACTTTTTCTGGAGGTTTCAGTTGCATCTCATGGTCTTCATCAGTGGATAAAGTTTTGCTCAGGTTTTGTTTTGTTGTTTTTAGAGAGAAGACCAGCTCTGGAAAAACCTAGTGAGTGGAGACAGATGGTACTTGTCACGTATGCATTCAGTAAAAGAAAGGAAAAATGCGTAACATAAGGCAGTTTTAGGTTTGATTTTTGACAGATTTCAAAGCAAACCACATTGTTTAAACTATAGAAACTATAGCTGAGAGAAAGGCTGACAGTCAGGAGGCAGTATATGGTCCTATTATAGGTAGAACAGTACAAGACCTAATAGTGGTACACAGTAAAAAATGGTTTCAGTATAGAATGATGAATGTGCCTATGGAGCCCACCAAATCCTCCCAGCAGCTCTCAGGGCCATATATCCTCACACCGTCAGCCCCAAATTATAAATCAAACTTCTCGCAGGTCCATATGATTCATTACAATTTATCGACAATAATTTACAGAAGTGGTTTTCAGATGCTTTTAACTTTGCCGTGGCAGTAATTTACAAACCGAGAGGAAAAAAAAATAAAATAATGAATACACTGCTGCTGTATTTTTTCTGTTTGACTGGCAGTGCTGTAGCTAAGCGATATGGAGGGGTAAAAAATTAGATAGCTGATGAAGGCTCATTGATTCAAATGCTTGATGTTCTTGGAAAGGCAAAATGATGACACTGAAGAATTTGCTTCAGGCTGCCTTCGGAGTGTCTTACAGCTGCAGACTGCTACAGAGGTACTCTGACTCAGATCCAATGCAAAAATGTGATAATCATTTCAGCTAAAACACACCCAAGGCAAACAACTAACAGACAGCACAAAGCACGCAAAAAAAACCTCTTACTTATTCATACTCTCTTAGAAATAAGGGTTCCAAAAGGGTTCTTCTTGAAGGGCTGAGGTTCTACCCAGAACCATCTGGTTCTGAAGGCACCTTTTTTGAAGGACGGGTTCATCAAGGGTTCTTTGTAAGACAAGAGGTTCCATTAAGAACCTTTTTCATCCAAAGAACCCTCTTTGAAAAAAAGAGTTCCTCACAGATTGTTGAAATCTTTGACAAACACTTTTGTTAACAGGTTATTGAGAGTTCTTTGTACCATAACATCAAAGGGTTCTCATAGAACCCTAGCATAGGTTCCAGATAAGGGCTCTTGATAGAACTCCAAAGGTAGGTTCAGGATAAAATTCTTGGAATATAAAAGGGTTCTTGGTAAAACCTCTCAGATGAGTTCTAGATAAAAAATGAAAATGGCTCTTGATAGAACGCCCGGGTGGGTGCTACATAAAATGCATGGAATATCAAAGGGTTCTTGGTAGAACCCCCTGATAAATCCCTGAAACTGAAAAAAAGGGTCTTGATAGAACCTCCCAGGTGGGTTCTAGATAAAACAATTGGAATATAAAAGGGTTCTTATTAGAACCCCCAAAGTGGGTTCTAGATAAAAACCTTGAATATAAAAAAGGGTTATTGGTAGAATCCCCCACATAGGTTTTAGATAAGTGAGGGTTCTAGGTGGAACCATTACATCATAGATGGGTCCTTGTTAAAAACCTCTCACTGTGGTTCTGGATGGAACCTTTCATAGGTGGTTCTAGGTATAACCCTTTATATTAGGTTCTGGGTGAAACTGTCTGAAAAGGGTCTAAGGGGACCCTTTTTGACCCTTTATGGTTCTAGTTATCACCTTTACTTCTAAGAGTGTTCCACCAAAGCTCTATGTGCGTAATCTACCTGCAAACACATCAGACCAGCAGACATGGCACACACAGGGTTTTCTATCTGATAATATATGTTTTACTGATTGCAGGGTCACACAGACATGGTGTCACTACTGTTTGTGTCTGTTAGGCTTTGCAACATTCGACATGATATTAGGATTTTACATCATAATCTGTGTCTGTGTGAGTGCTCATTACGCCCGGCTCTTCCAAAGCTAGGTGCCGATCTCCACAGAGAGGCTATTTCTGGTGCCGTGTGACACTCATGATGTTGACAGCAATTGCCTTCCCACATCACAGCCACCTCAAAGGTCAGACCAAATGAAAGGGATGTGTAAGCAAGGCCTGTCCTCCTGCAACGGCCCGATCTGGCCTCAGGCACTCTGGCTGATGAGGCCTAAACATCAGCACAGGGTCATTATTTCAACCAGAGGAGCACTTAGCTTCTTCACTCCCAGCCTCTGAGGACACCGATGCAGCAAGGTGGACGAAGTAAGAAAGAAAGACAAGGGCACGGTGTCGGGTTTTGTCCCCAAAGTATGCAGAACGCCTCTTTTTTTTTCCTCCCTCGTCTCTTGGTGAATGCAATTCCTACACACACTGGGTGAATTAATTAATTACAAAGCTGGCTGAGTATCAAAGGTAAATGATTTAATTATATTCCCTGCGTCTTTGTTAAGAAGCCAACTGTCAGGCAGTGGTAAGTGGGGCTGTGGCCCTCTGTGGTGCCTGAGGGGTGTGTGTGTGTGTGTGTGTGTGTGTGTGTGTGTGTGTGTGCATGGGTGGGTATGTTTCCATGCTTGTGTTTCTGTGTATGTCGTTCTACATAAAAAATAAAGAAAATGAAAGCAGAATGAGAGAGTGTGTATCCGTTGTATATTTACTAGAACATACATGTGGTGGTGTATATGCTAGTTTGAGACAGTCCTCACTAGAAAATCTAAAAAAATTCATCACTTCAAGACGACCTGTATTTATGGTTTCATACACACTTTAGAGTATTAATATGGTGAAGGTGTTAGCACTTGGTTGCCTATTTACAGTACATGTCCAACAAAAGCAAAATTAGTCATGTTTCTCCAAGTCAAATATTTGATCCCCTTTTAGCTCCATTTTGGTCTCCACCAACTCCTGAGGGAAATATTTGGTTCTTTAGCTGCAAAATGTTCCACGATGTTCACCAGCTCATTGTTAACTTTGTCTGTCAACAGTTTGGTGCTGAGCGGGTAGTGTACAGTCGTTTCATCTCAGATTTTTCACTGAAAACAGCTGCCTGCTGCTCGAAATGTCAATCATAACAGTAAGATTGAACCAAAACAGTAAAATAGCGAGCGGTAAAAGCAAAACAATGAACTGAAAGATGCTAAAAATGTAGGGTCTTGTGAGAATCCTGTGTGGGTTAATTTCTACAACTGATCCCATTTACGTTACAATTTATTTGATCCATTGTTAATGGAGTTGTTAAAAATACTGATTAGTGTAGCTTCAATCAGAGAGATATCATAAAGCAGAAAACAGTCACTTGGAAAGTGTCATATGGACGTTTTTGGACAGCTTTGACAACTGATGTATTTTATTTTTCAAGATAAGGGCTTGTTGACATACTTCACTTTCTGATTGGTGCTTAGCTGAATCAAATAACAAAGATTACTGAACATGGGCTGCTGGTTTCTGACAAATTTGAGGAATGAACACAATGTCTAACATGTGCAAATGTATGCTGAAGGTCCAGTGTGTAAGATTTACAGGGATCTATTGGCAGAATATGGAAAAATAGAATATATTTATTCATGTGTATGTTTTCATTAGTGTCTAATATCATCATCATAATGAAAATAAGAATGGTTATATTTTTGTTTGCTTAGAATGAGCTGTTTGTATCTACTGAGGCCTCTACCATGGAGTCTGCCATGTTACTACAGTAGCCCAGAATGGACAAACCAAACACTGGCTCCAGATACTTTCTGTGTTTTTACGCAAGTTTCATAGTCAACGTAGGCTCTCCTACACACTTGGAAGGGGAGCGTGATGCAAGCTGCTTGCAATCTGCAAGCTCACAGCTTGATGGCACTAAATTCTACACACTAGTCCTTTAAGTTTGAATTTTTTTCTGACTATCTTACCACTTTTCTTACAACAAAATTCATGTTGGAGGAAATGAAAAACAGTTATTAAGTTTGTCCTTGTATATATTTTGACGTGTTTGCACACATTTACCTTTAAAAGGAGCTTCATTCTTCCTGAAACGTTTCTCAGGCTAGATAGTCCATCACAGTAAACATAAAACTTTTACTGATTCACTGCTTTTTTTCTGACAATACCAAAGCTGACAAGACAGCTTAATTGAAAAGCCTTTGTTTGTAATTTCAGGCTTGGTTTAGCATCACATTTTACAAAAATTAGTAAATTTTACAAGTGAAATATCTGTTAATAGTGGGCAGATCAAGGGTCCCAAAATGATATAAATGGCATCTAAATGGAGAATATGTTCAAATATACAAATGCACGTACAGGACCTGTGATGATTAATCAAATATTTGTTGACTATTTAAATTAACCGCCAACTATTTTGATAATCAATGCATTATTTTTGGGTCATTTTTTAATAAAAAAACCCCAAAAACAATCATGTTCTCTGATTTCAGCTCCTCAAATGTGAATATTTTCTGTTTTTTTCATTCCTCTATGACAGTAAAGTGAATATCTTTGGGCTGTGGACAAAACAAGACATTTGAGGATGTCACCATTTTCTGGCAACAATTAATCGAGTAATTGAGAAAAAGTCTGGTGTGAATGATTTGTACTGATGACTTACTGTTTCCAATGCCTTGCTCACGGGAGATGATTGGTAGATACTGCAGGGAGAACAGCACTCAGGATCAGGCCACGTATTTAGTGACAAAGTATCTGAAAGCACACACAGGCAGAAGACAAGATTATGTTCTGTCTTCAGGCCAACAGTTTATAATGATGATAAACTCTTCATAATGTGGGGATAAACACTGACACACATCAGCTGATTTTGATTTTTATCTAACAGTGACGCCTTCATGATGTCACAGATCACTGTATCCAGAAAATGGCCAACAACAGGAGACACGTTCTTAATGAAAGAAACGGCGTTACAAAAAAAAATCCATCTATCCACACGGCTGAATAATTGCTGAAGAAGCAGGGCGCTGGATTCAAGATAAATAGAGCTGTTACTGAGGTTTTGTCACCACACAGAGAAGCTGTTTATAGCACACAGGCCTCGGAAAAACCATTTTCTGGCCAAACAAGGTAAATGAAGCATAATTGGAAGCCCATTACCAAATTGAAAAACGGGTGGCTTTTGTTTTAACTGTGTTAGAATCGAACTGAGGGCGCCTCTCCTACTCTGTAAACCTGCATCAAACTGCAGGGCTCAATAATTATAATGTTCAGGATCCTTCTGAGGGGCGAAGAAAATCAATAGACTAAGGACAAAGAACCTATAGCCATCACTTAATTCTCTTATCACTGTGATTTAGGGGAAGAGGAGGATGTTAAATAACTGTAAATCTTCTGCTATGACTTTGAGGGTGCTTTATGGCAGTTCTTACAGCGTCTCCCAGACAGAATGTCCATACCTTCCGCAGACCACACAATTTATAGCTTTATTACCCTTTGTCTTAAAGAGCAGGGAGACATAGCAGGGAGGAAGGAGATAACAGCCCAGCACAGGGGCGGTTGGAAGAGAAAAAAAGAAAAAGTCGGATGCCATCATCGACAGAGACATATCTCCGTGACAGGTTTACAGCTCAGGAGCGGGGCTTCCATTTGGGGGTGGAAGACGAGAAAGCGTGGGTGTCCCACTCCACCCACCGTCCCTTAACTCTCACCTGTGCGTCCCAAACTGCAGCACGCGCCCCTGTGGAGGAAGCAGAATTCAATTTTGGACTTATCCCCTGATGATCAGATTCTGTTCAGTTGCCACCCTGCTGCCACGCCCTCCCAGAGGTCACAGGGAGGACTGTCAAAGGGGGAGGGCTGCGGTGAGGGAGGGCAGACAGAAGGAGGGAGGCGGAGCGCTTTTTCACCACAGAGTCATGAGTTCCTCCGGACCGGGCAGATGCTTCCTCATATTTTCTAGCTGCGCTGACAAGTGGCTTATTGTTTCCCTTGATAAGGGTACAGTGTTCCCGGTAATGGGAATTAGAGGGAGGCGTAAGTCACCGAGACACAGGGTGAGACTGAGTCAATAGATAATGGGAGATTTCTCATGGATGCAAAAGGCACGTTTATTCTCAGTGGTGTTTAAAAGAGCAAGGCCTCTTATTTGTCTTCGAGCTACACTCACGGGTAGTGCGAAGGCTAGAAATAAAAGTTACACTTTGCTTGAACCCTGTGAAAGCAGTTTAACAGTGTTTTCAGACAAAATGCCCTCGACATCATGTTCTAAACTGTGTCGACTCATGACGGACTGACATTCTGTATTTTTATTAACAAAACCTCATTATTAGTGTGAAATGGAAAAAATGCTCCAGTGCAGTACTGTAGGTCATGATGAATCTTGATTTATGTTTCTCAGATAATCCGCTTTTAACTAATATTAGCTGTCAGCTTCACAAAGGAACTCGTATTTTATGTTTGATTGCAGGACATTGCAAAAACGTTTCAGTTAAATCCGGGTAAATGGACTTTTTAAAAAACATATTTGTATTGCATTGTGAAATACAAATATTTTTTCTTATGAAACTATTTAACTAAAGATTTCCGATCTTTGTGTACTTTATGCTAATGCACATCTTGATTCAGAAGCAGATAAAACATTTCTATATATTTTTTAAAATGACCAAAATAACATATTTTGATGATTGTGCAATATTGTGGTGTTTTTGTCTGCTTGAAGGCAGCGGAGCACTTCCTGTGAACACTACACTGACATATTATCACCTTTAGGGTGCAGAGTATAAGATTTAGGGGGATTTATGGACAGAATATGTCAGGAGTGATATATAATAATCATAAGTATGTTTTCATTATTGTATAATCACCTGAAAATAAGAATCATTGTGTTTTCATTACCGTAGAACAAGGGTCAGCAACCTACAGCTCCAGAGCTGCATGCGGCTCTTTCTCCTCTCTCCAGTGGCTCCCTGTCACAAAAAAATAAAAAAATAAAAAAATATGGAAAAGAAGTTATTTTTTTCAACATTTTAACTTTCATTCATCATTGTTGTAGACCTAAAGTAATACTTAGTTTTAATATTTAGTCATCTAAAATGTGCATCATTGTGCATCATCTAAGACTTGGCACCTTTTCCTCTAAATTTAGCCAGTGGCTAGTCTGGAGTCTCCCTAGTTTGGCTATTTATGCAATAAGATAGAAGAAAAGCCTCAGAGGAAACTAGAGATTTTTTTTTTTCCTTTTGACTCGTTTGAGAGTAAAGGTTGCAGATTCCAGCCTTAGAATAAGACCTTTTTATCACCAGTCTGCCATGTTTATTGTTCTAGCTCTAGATACAGCCTTTAGAGTTTTGTGCAAGTTTCATAACACCATAGTTTCTCTTACTCACCAGGAAGGGGAGGGTTCATTGCAATTTACAGCCTCACACACTTGATACCACTAAATCCAACACACTGGTCAATTAAGTTAACAAAGGCATGCAAACTGTTTCCAACAAACAATTTCCACCTCCAGATGATACAGACCAACACTAACATTCATTTGAAATTTCATTTCTTATCACATGATGAATGTAAGCTTAATATTCCCTCTCCTTTTAGCTCTGACTCGCTCTCCTGGGGGAAATATCTGCCTCTTAGGCAGCTGAATGCTCCAATGTGTTCACCAGCTATTGTCTAACTTTGTCTGTCAGTGACACTGAAGTGAAACTGAAAATCTGTTGATTCGAGACATTTCATATTCACATTTGAGCCAGTGATAATAAAGATACTGACAATAGCAAGTTTGGGTGAAAACAAAATGCATGATTAGAAATCATAGATGTGCTGTGACCAAACAAACATGGCAAAGGTAATTAAAACATATAAAAATCTTTCCTGATACAAACTCTATATTTAACTTCAATTATTGGGCACAGTAAGTGTGTTACAAGCAGGGTTAGGGAGTAATGGAATATGTATTTAACATACAAAATCTGAGCAACCGTATTCTGTTACAGTTTAAATAGATGGTAATCTGATGACTGTCTTTAAAAGTAGATTATTTAACAGGATTACTTAACTTTTGTTTATGTTTAATTTGCTGTAAAATTCATAGAGGCCTGCATTTTCAATAAAAATATCTTTTAAAAATTGCAATAGTTGGTGCGCATGCAGTGTACCTGCCAAACCAGAGGAGACACACAGCCAGGACACTGTCAGGAATGTGTTTTTGGCACGGAAATATGAAGCACATTTTAGCTACACACATAGTCAACAAGTTTGCAACATTATGGTGCACTGCAGCTCTGCTTTCCATCATCCGAGCTGCTTTCTGCATCAACAGACACTACGTCTTACTTGGAGAAGCTCCTTGAGGTAATTTTAAGTTCTTTTTTTTAATCATGAGCTCTTTCGTGCTGATGAGGGTCTAATGTTAAGAACAGAAGGTGTTGTAATCTGTACAGATTTTAAAGCCCGGAGTCAAATTGTGACTTGCGGTTTTAGGCTGTAAAATTTGACTTGACTCGCTCATTATCTTACCTGAATTGCAGATATGTATCACTATTAGCCATAAATGCAAACCAGTTATGTAACACATCATTTGCATTATTTTTTTTTAACATGTTTGTCGTGCATAAGCTGCTCTAATGTTACTAATTGTGACCAAGGGGTGGAAGCACCCGCCTTTATTTAAGGACTTATGCTCTGTGTGACCTGTGAGAACAGTAAGGGAGCTCTCCACTGATGTCATTCCCAAAAGCAACTGTTAACTAAACTCGGTGACCCTGACAAATGTGCTTCACAAGATGATTCTGAAATATTCCAGATGTAATTAGAATATGTTACTTGAGTAATTTAATGGAATATGTTAAAATGACATTTCAGGACACATATTAAGTCATCTGTAGGGAATATGTTATTAAAAGTAACTCTCCCAACATGGTTACAAGAAAAGCAGACCTATTTGTAAACACAGTTTGACCCAGTTTTTGACCTTCTTCCCCAGACAATGCTGACATCAAAGGGAGAGTTTGTATTCTCCTGCTTGATAAGTTATTGTCAACAGCTGCTCAGACAAGAAATGACTAACCTCACACTGAACAGCAGACAGGAAGTCAACAAAACAATAGTCTTCAAAAGTGATAAACACAAATGTTTGATGGCTCAGACTTCAAAACCAGCAGCAAATATATAAATGCTTCCCTTTTCTGAAGAAGCAGGTGCACAAAAATAAACAAACGTAAAAAACTTCTCTGACATTTGGAGTTAAGAGGAACCGTAACAATTGGTGTGCCTCTCAAGCAGGTGCAAGTATCTCTAATAAACTTTAGCAAGCACCATAAAATCTACAACCTAACTGCAGGAATTGAAAAGCGGGAAAAAGGTTTAGGGGGAAAAGCACAATTACATACCCTTAGAGAGTGATTTGTGGTTGTGTACTGAGAATCCTGAATCCTGAACCATCCAACATGGTCAGTGAGCAGAGCAGCAGCAAGGGTGTCCTCTCCCTGACAGCTCCCCCTAGGGCCCTGGAATACATTAACCACTGTGGTCCACAGGGGTGTTGGGAATAATTACTCACTCCTGCCATGTGACACCCTCGATAAATTAAACTCCCCCTTTAAGTTTTAAAGGCAAATGCATATTGTGGCCATCACTTAAAGGCTGGCCCGTCCGTGCTTGTGCATAATTTGCTGTAACAATGCGTTACCACAAACCCGGTAACTCGACCCAGCAGCCAACTACAGATGAGTGAGCAATGTGCCGATGAAGTCGGAGGGAAAAGAGGGAAGTGTGGAGAAAAATTGCATCAAAGGCTCGGCGTATTTGTCTTCATAATTAATAAATTCTAGTCCATCAAGCTGTGATCTAATTATGAAGTATGCCTTCATCTGCTATGAATCATTTCTGCACTTTGTTAGCTAAATTGGGGGAAAGAATCCAGACACATCATTCAGATTTAAATGATTTTTTCTTTGTGAAAAAGCGCAGAAAAAGTTAGAGGCCTAGCACAAAATGATTGTTAAACCCCCCCGTAGCTAATGGCTTCAAAGAAAATGTAATTATGATTTAATAATTGACAAATTAAGCCCACGGTGCTTACATTTTTTGGCAATGGCCGTGATCCATAAAATCAGTTTTTCTAACAGCTGCATGTCTAAAAGAGGTAATTACATTCTCTGTAAACACATATAAAACCTGAGCAAACACACCCAGCAGACGGCTGCGGATTAGGGGTGAGATGGAGATGTCATCCCGTCCTCGCGGTGGCACATCTGGAAAGATAACTGAAAAATACAGCTGGTGATAGGTTCCTTCAATAAAAAGTCTCTCTAAATAAATTTCCACTGTGCAGAAGTTGCTGCGGCAGTGACAAACTCGCAGAGTTGTGCTGAGGAACATCAACACCTCAACTCAAGAAAAACACGACGACCTCGAAAAACTAATTACGTGTCACACCGAGCTTATATTGTGATGATTTTACTTGCTTCAGTGCAATATGATCTTATTTGTGGAACACTCCAGAAACAAGGAAATACCTTGAAGATAATCCTCGCAAAACAGCTCAAAATAAGTCAGTCGCTTCACTTTTTTCAGCCACTGTGGATTGTTTTTGTTTTGTGCTGACATATAACAATACAGCAACATTTGTGAACATCTGTGCCAGGTTTCCTCCTCCTCTGTCCAATGAGGAACTTGACAATTCCCGTCTTATTAGAGTCCTCTGAGCCAATGTTCTGTCATTAGACGAAGAGACCACTGGCTTCAAGTTGAGTGAAACTTTATATTTCCCTTCTGTCGGTGCTCTTTTCAACACGCACTAATGATCTCGATGAGCAACACCAGTGAGACAGAGAGCGGGCGAGAAAGCGAGACACGGAGCAGATATAGAAACCAAATGTAATGTGCAAGATGTGTAACATGATTAGTCGAGTCCCCAACCAAGGCCCTTCAGTCAGAGGCAGCAACGGTAAAGATCACAAGACACATTAAGAGACTCTCCGTCATGATGTGAAAGAACATCTGAGTTCTCAGCTGCCGCCATTCATTTTCATAATGACAGTGAATGCAGTTGAAAGCAGTGGGATCTCTGAGTGGCATTAAGCTTTCAACTTTGATTAGGTGACTCGCAGAAGATGAAGAGAAATCATTTAGAGGAGGATAAGTGTGTCAGGAGATAATGGCTCCACAGGTTGAGTATGGTGAAGAGACACTGCTGAAGCTGATGAAACACAGCAACAACCTGAGAAATCCAGGTGTGTGCATGTTTGTCCGTGTGTTTGTGCAGATGCATTCTTGAACGCGCCATGCAGTTCATGTGAATTTGAATGTATGTTTGTGCACATGCAGCCAGCCCTTGTGTTGAGTTTCTCCTGAAGGGCTGAGGTTCTACCCAGAACCATTTGCTTCTGAGGAACCCTTTTTTTTTGATGAAAGGGTTTGTCAGGGGTTCTTTAGAAGACTAAGGGTGAAGAACCCTTTTCATTCAAAGAGGCCTTTTTTGAAGAAAGAGTTCCTCAAGGATCACTGAATCTTTTGTCAAGGGTTCTTTGTACCACAATATAAAAGAGTTCTCAGTTGAACCCCCTGGTCAGGTTCTAGATAAAAACCTTGGAATATAAAAAAGGTTCTCTGTGGAACCCTGTCAGTGGGTACTAGATAAAACCCTTGGAATATAAAAAGGTTCTCTGTAGAACCGTGGGTGGGTTCTATATAAAATTTTAGAATATAAAAGGGTTTTCTGTTGACCTCTGGGTGGTTCTTGTTTGCACCCAGAGGGAGGAAAGGTTCTGGATAGAACTCCCAGAGAGGGTTTGGAGTGAAGCCATTCTCTTTAGAACCTCTCAAAGGCAGTTCTAGATTAAACCATTCTCAAATTAGAAACCCTTTTCATTCATAAGAACCCTTCTTAAAAGAAAGAGTTCTTCAAGGATTGTTAAAATCCTTTATCCTTTATCAAGCATTTGTCAAGGGTTCTTTGTACATAAAAGAGGTTGCTGTTGAATCCCCTGGATGGGTTTTAGATAAAACCCTTGGGATGTGAAGGGGTTCTCTGTAGAACCCACTGTGTAAGTTCTAGATAAAACCCATGGAAACAAAAAGGGCCTTGATAGAACCCCTGTGTGGCTTGTATATAAAATATAAAAAAAAAGTTCTCAGTAGATTTACCCAGGTAGGTTCTTGTTACCCTCAGGGAGGGTTCTAGGTGAACCATCACACCATAAAATGGTTCTCCTATCAGTGGTTCTCACAGATGGTACAGAAGTATAACCCTTTATGTTGGGTTTTAGGTAGAACTCTCTGAAAAGGGTTCAGTTGGATCTTTTATAAAAGGTTCTACAGGAAACTAAAAAGAGTTCTCCTATGAGGACAAGCCAAAGAAGCCTTTATGGTTCTAGTTAACAACTTTATTTATCTAGTGTGTGTGTGCATACCTCCTTGCCAAAGATCTCACATTCTTTGTGTTTCATGTCAGGAATCTCAATCTTGGTGACAGCGCTTCACATCGAGGTGGCGTGTCTTGGAAAACAAAACTAAGAGGGCTAAATATTTCCAGTAAATACTTTGTCTCAGCATATTTCGCCAAATTAATGTCAAAAAATTAATTACTGCTTGATTGCTCGCACGGAAAATTGTCAGCCTTTGAACTCATGAGAATTCTCACACAGGAATATTTCTATTTAACCATCACCTTATGCTTAGGCTTACACCCAAAAACAGCTAAAAACCAGTGTAAGGGACTGAGTACATCACCTGGAGATTCAAATTGTAGCTGTGAAAGTACAAAATCCTTCAAAATGTCTTTTAAAACTTTACGAATGTTCTCTGTGCCCTGACCAAAACAAAACATGATGACAGGTGCCAGTTTACGACATCCCTCTCTTTATCTCTGAGTCTCCTCAATTTCCCCCGACAGAGAGAGAAAAGACAGAGAGTGAGGAGGGGGGGAGGGAGAGGAGCGCAGGGGACCTGAAGTGTGTTTAGGAGGAAGATGGCTGTCAGTAGCTGTCAATCGTCGGCTTTTTGATGCCATCGTCTTGGCACAGGCCTGTCTGTCTCACAGTGTAACAGCTATCAAAGACTCACTCACAGCAGAGACAGGCGCTAGGGTGGAAACGCGCAAATCCACACATTCTCTCATTTACACCTGGCATATAAACTTTGTGAAATCTGGGTCTGTGAATTATGATGGAGCCGATCATTCTCACCTGGCCTTGAAGCAGAAAAAAACATGTTGAAGTGATGTGGCAGTCGGGTTAGTGCATTGCATTGGTAAATGTTTGGAAAAAATTTTTTGACTGAGATTGCATTCAATTTTATTCTGCTTATTTTCATGCTTTTGGTTACATGGTGCTGCATTCTAATAATGCATGCTCAATAAAAGGTTTAGGAGTGGAAACTAATAGTTTCATTAATGGTTAAATCAATAATTGATTAATTATTTGATGTGGGGTTGTATGAGGTACTTACTGGAAGTTAGAGCATCGCTACAGTAAATGCCAGTCAGCATATCCCCAAAGGCAGAGAGGAGTACCAGCATGGAGGCTAAGAAGCGAACTGCCGTCAACGGGGTAAGAAACGAAAGGTATTTTAGCCACTTAAAAAAGGTTACCTAAGAAAAAACAATGATAATTTAGGTGTACGCTATGTTCAGAATGTGTCCACTGCTTTACTTTGCCATCACACAGCCTTTTCTGACAGGAAACCACAATTATAAAAGCCAGATTTTGCTCTCTCTAAACCAACCAAACTCCATAGGTAAAATCTGTCATTTTACCTTGCAGAAAACAGGATTGCTGGTCTACCGCTGCCTCTATCTTCTAGTATGTTTGGGTATTGTGTGACTATGGTGAATCCATATCCTGAAGTCATACAACAACACAAACAAACTAGCACATTGAGGCAGCAGTTGACCAGCAAGTCCTGTGTTTTGTGAGGTAAAATTACAGATTTCACTTATGGAGTTTGGCTAGTTTGGAGAAAGCGAATATAGTTTCATAATGTGTCTCTCCTTTCTTTCACCCCAGTTGATAATCTGGCAACAAACTTTTGTCAAAGGAGAAATTAAAGCTTATCTGCTGAGTATCGTGTTGGCTAACTGACTTTTTACCTAGCAAGTGAACAATATAATATTTTGTTAAGGAATACAGAGGTCTTTTGGGTCCTGACAGCATTCAGATTTATTCATTATTTATTTATTTCAATTTGGGTAGGTAAACATAACTAAAGGGAAATTAGTTTTTAATTGTGCAACACAGCTCTGCTGCTGAACACTGGTCAGAATTAATCCTTGATTAAATTAATCTTTGCTGGTGCAACCCAGTCCAAGTGTCCTTCTTGACCTCTTATCAGTGGTCTATGAAATATTAATAAATGCCTTATTAGAAGTTGGTACCAGTTACATTGATGTTAATCAGTAAAAGTACCATGCAGACAGGGGTTATTGCGAAATTGACTGTTCCAAGTACAAACAATGGTCCTAAAGATCTGCTTTATTTGCTTTCCTTTGGTCAATTTTAGCAGCTCCAAATGACAAATCATTCTACAGTACATGCTTGGCAGGTTAGTCATGCATCCAGAGCACTTCAGCAGGGGAAACGTTTCAATAGAGAACAGCACAGTTGTGTATTTCCAATGGTCGATAAGATGATTGATTGGGCAGTGATCTATTAAAAGAAAGTCCCTCTCTGGTTGCCTTTATTTTCTTACTGTTGCCAGCACCAGAGCATTTTGAAGAGAGTGTGTCACCATACGCTGCCTTGGTGATAACATCAATCTGTCCTGCTGTCCTTGGTGGACCGTCTGCTTTTCATCTTGTTCGAGACAGATCACTTACGTGGCCCGCAGTTCCTACACCACACCTCAGACGCATCAGGATGACTGTGTCCAGATGACCAGATCACAACTGGACACAGAAGGTGGAGGAGGAGCTGTTGGCCTCTCCTGCCAAATATTTACGTTCTGTTTGGCGTGTGGTTGTACTTCACTCTGTCCATTTGGCAGGTACACATGGAGACAGAGCAACAAAATATGACAGGATCCCTACTCAAGCACACAGCTCAATCTGTGGTGTGTATCTGCCTTCGGGAAGTCCTGTCAGCGCTTACCATTTGGCCTTGAACCTGTGCTAAACTATTGAGTTCATCATGCATAAAACATTAAAGATGTACATCCAAAAGGTTGTGGCTGCCTGTTTATTGGCACTCACAGCTCCATAAACCATTTTCACCCCTTGCAGGATGAGACACACATGCTCCGCAGTCCTATTGATGGCGTTTAACACAGAATATAAACCATAAAACACAATAATAAACATAAGCGGAGCAAATAAATCAGATTCATAATAACCCTGAGGTGGGATTTATGTAAGCAAAGATAGAGTCTTTGTGCAAATTGATGGTACAAGCTCTATCAAAGCACCAGTGAGACACTAATATAGTCTTATAAACACACCAGCAACACTCTAAAGTAGCTTCATCTCTCCTCTTTGGCTGGCCTAAGTGCTTAAGTAATGTATTGCTTTCATAAGTGTGCAACTTCGTAGCACTTTCTTGGGTGGAAATATGTCTCCATCCTCTGGGTAGTGTGATTAAGAATAAAATACAAAGAGCATTACTATGGAATAAATTCAAACAGTGACATAAAGCAGGAAAGTGTTAGCAGCACTAAACTGAGCAGCAGCAGTTCTCTCTCCGAGAGGCCCTAGTGACAACGGCAGGGAGCTCCATCACCGGTGCACACTGTCCCCCTGGCACCCAAGCTAATGTGTCACCTCTGGATTACAGTAATGTCTGTCTGATGGATGTTTCCTGAGTGGAGTTTTATGATACGTCTCTTCTTTCTTTTACTCCAGCTGATAATTCGGCCAACAAGTTTTCGTCAAAGGAGAAATTTGCTTCTCTGCTGAGCCATCATATAGGCTAACTAGCTAAATAACTTTTTAACTAGCTAGCAAACAATGTAACATTATGTTCACTTTTTACCTAGATGGCAAACAATGTAATGTTACTTTAATTTTTAGCTAGCTAGCAAGCAATGTAATGCTTTGTTAAGGAACATAGAGCAGCCAAAAGTCATCTTGACAGCACTCAAAATTATTTTTTATATTTGATGAAATACAAAGAGCATTATTATGGAATAAATTCAAACAGTAACATAAAGGCTAACTAGACTAACTAACTTACTAGCCAGCTAGCTAGCAATATAACATTTAGTTAACTTCTTAACTATCAAGCACACATAATAAAATTTTTACTTTTTACTAGCTCACAACCATGTAACGTTTTGTTTACTTTTTACTAGGTGCAAAAAATGTAACATTTTTTTTTGTTTACATTTTTATGCTAGTAGTAAAAAATAACATTTTGTTTACTTTTAGCTAGCTAGCAAATAATGTAACATTGTGTTTACTTTTTAGCTAGCTAGCAAACAACCTAATGTTTTGTTAAGGAAAATAGAGCAGCCAAAAGTTGTTTTTCTCAGGTCCCGACAGCACTTATTTATTTATTTAATAAAATATAAAGGGTATTACTATAGGGACATAAAGCAGGAAAGCGTTAGCCGTGCTGAGCTGAGCAGCAGCAGTTCTCTCTCCGAGAGGCCCCTGTGACAACGGTAGGGAGCTCCATCACCGGCACACACTGTCCCCCTGGCTACCCAAGCTAATGTATCACCTCTGGATTACAGTAATATCAGTCTGATGGATGTTTCCTGAGTGGAGTGGGCCACGTGTACCCCAGACAGGAGCCGAAGTCGCTGGGTGTAGCTCTAAGGAGATTGGGCCCCTGCTCCTGGAGGTCCGGTACACTTCTATCCCCCTGCTCTCTAGAGCCCGAGTCCTGAATCCGCACCTCCTCCCAGCCCATTCATCGTGCCTTCTCTCCCCATTCTTCAGCTAGTATGTGTGTCTATGTACACGCATGCATGCCTGCTCACATGTGTTAGTCACAGGCCTCCACCGAGACGCCGACTGCCATCCTGGGGCGATGCCTGGGTTCCTCCAGTCAACTTTACTGCCTTCATTTGGCCTGATGAATGGCTAGCTGCCTTATCAGTCCCTCTGCCTGCAATCTCAAGTGGTTCCCTGGAGCCTCACACCGCCTGCAGGTTCGGTCGCTCTCTCCAGCACGCGCTCTTCCTGCTTCTTTTACATACACACGCTCAAACGGAGGCGCACAATTACATACAGATAATACAGTTCAGAAAACGACATGCACATGAACAGAAACAATGCACCAATTGTACTGTAGCAGCCAAAGCTCTGCAGAGCCAAAACACACACACCACACACACACACTCTTACGTACAAGGCACACAAGCATACGCACACGTCAGCTAGCAAATCCATCATCTTTATTTCTTCCCCAATGTGCTCATATTTTTCTTGTGGCTGCAGCATGCTCACAAAAATATTTATTTTTGCTGATTTTTTTTTTCTTGAGGAAACACAAAAGAAATCACACCTCTCTTTCTCCCTGGCTCATGCCAAAATAATCAATGCTTTCCAGAGAGGGACTTGTGGCGCGACATGCGTGGAGGGAAGGCAGAAGGATGCAGACATAGCTCCAGGGCTCTGGTTGTAGATAATAAGTGAGGAGCAGTCCTTGGGTATGTTTTACAGCTATCAAGACTCATCATATTTGACATGCATTCTGGTGTTTACACAGTCTCCTCCGTAAAATCCTCTCCAGCTATAGAAGGGAACAGGGTGCAGGGAGCACACACAACGCAGCACGTACACATTCTGCACACACAAGCGCTTAGAAAAAGAGGAGCCAGTTGTTGCCTTTTCCTTTCTCTCTCTCCCTCTTTTCTCCATGTCCCATCTCTTATCCACGGCACAATTGGCGGCGTTAGCACCTGTCAGCTGACTGACTTCTTGTTCCCGGTGGCTTATGAAAAAATCATGGCTGCTGGGCTTCAGAGGCTGCTTTCCCATCAATATGAATTCACCATGGTCTTCATGCAACATTAGGCCAGGCCCTGTTTTCATACAGCAAGCCACACGCTCCTTCGTCTGTAATACACAAGAGGAAATGAAAAGAGTAAATAGTCCTTTTAGAATGTTGCATTCGATCATGGGTGGAACCAAGTCGCCTATGAAAGGGACCAGTATACTTGGCTCTCAAAAGCACATTTGCTTTCCATCCCCAGATATTATGGCACTGTGCTCCGTGTCCCTTATTAGTGTGTCCCGTTTTACTGTAAATGAAACAGTACAATTCTCAGTGCAGCCCCGATATGCTTGTCCCCCATTGTTATATTCTAAACAAACGTTTCCACATTTAGATGCGTAACTCCATTTATGTACTTTTGGTTTTAACGCTAAAGCTGGATGTCGTGTGGGAGAGTTAGAGTGTGGTGTGTGAGGAAAGAACCAAAGCACAATGACACTGGATAGACAAATTCAGCTCTCACTTATAAGATGAATTATGATTTTAATTTTCACTCATATAAAGAAAATGTACATAAAACTGTTACCTGTCTCTCTGTACTCTCTGTACTCTAAATTAAAATTGTTTATTTAGAATTGTCAGAATCACAGCTCTGAAACAAATAACAAAAAGGTGGAAATAAATCCACCTCCAAACAAAATGGAAAAATATAATTTAAGAAGTACAATTCATGGAAAAGGGACGACTTGGAATATAGAAAATGTACTTGAAGGAAAAGGTTGGTTTTAGATGACAGGAAATTATGACTAATTATCAAAATGACTGTAACTGACCACTTATATGTGGCATGTATGTGTGTGTATTGGTGTATGAATATATTTATGTATGGGTAAAGGTACAGATATTTAAATATGAATGGATTTATAATGTCATGTATGCCATGGAAAAAAATAATATAAAAAACAAAAATTGCACCATATCAGTGGTTCCCAGCTTTCTCCAGCACACACACAACACAATATGTCTCTCCCTCAAAATCTGTGAAGTGTGTGTGTGTTGTTAAATGCAATGCATTTATATTCCCTCTCCAAACAAGTTGGCATTTTTACCAAGCAGTTCTCATGCCTGTTTTCACTTTTCTTTTGGTTGACAACCTTGAAATGATTTGTTTACTATAAAATACATTGGAATATTTAAATTTATGTTTAATTTCGTTCCTTCCATGCAAATTATAGAAGAAAAGACATTACTTATGTTAAAAACATTAATTTAAAAAAGTTTAAATTTTTGTGTTATAGTTTATATATATATGTTTAACTTTAACTTATAGTAATTTTATACAACTCCAGAAAAGAAATTATGAATGTGAACTAATTCTGATTTTTACTAATGTACTCTTTCATATGTCTACTGTATTCCACTAAGGTCCTGTGTTAAGATATCTTAAAAGAAATAATAAAAAATTTCGTGCAGGATTTTTGTTTTTTCTTGCAGCTCCCACTCTTATTCTGACTTTATTAGAAAACTGCGTGGAAATCTGTTGCCTTAAAACATGTAAGTTTTTACACAAGGTAAAACTAAATAGGTCAAGTTGTATTATATTCACATCTGCAAAGGTCTTTACACCTCTAGAAATGATTCTGTGAATTTAACATCACTCTTTAGTTGAGCTACTCAGAATCTATTGACGTGCACCCTGTGATGAGTAAGGCTCGGTATTGTTTGTAATTTTTCTATAAAAGTTCCAGTCTGATGCTGCCATGATTTGAGGCATAGTTTGAGGACTATAAACCTATTTCTCTGCAATTTTTTTTTTTTAAACAAAAGGAACCAAACTTCTCAAATGTTAAATGTTTTCTAAACACAAACAACTATACAAGAACTTTACCTGAATAAAATAGTCTAAGACTGGCAAAACTGTCATTTAAATACATGATCAAACAAATATTTTTCTTTGTCCAATACTGCTACAAACAAAACCACCAAAAGAGTGTTGACATTCAATGCTCAGCCGTTCTACACTGAAAAAAAAATCACAGGAATTTAGTGTTTCAGAATTTATAATCATGCGTTCTTCTAACTTGAAGGCTTGAAATGACAAGTTGAATAAATGTACTGGACAGAGTTCAATCAACTCATTAAATTAAGTTTATAAAGAAACATGATCAGCATATTATTAGACTTCCCAAGAAAATATAAATGATAAAAAACTTTACTACACTTATATGTTCAACTTGATATCTTAAGGTAATTGAACATGTTTTCTCAAGTACAGCTGAATTAGTATCAATATGTATTTGACAAGAAAAGTTTACTTTTGAATCATTACAAAATTACCTAAATTTGTCTTTTCAAATTCAGTCAACGTAAATGTTTAAGGCAGCCTTGGCACTGACATTTTTAGTTAAGTGTTGAATATGTCAGCCTGAATTTCACAGAGATGCATGCAAAATGATGCACAACACATAGAGAATATTTGACTTTAATTGAATACTACAGATATAACAAAAATGAGTCTTTGAAAAATGTCGCACACAATGCCACACTTTTCAGTTAAAAAATTTATTTATTTTTACAGTCATGGGGGGTTGCTTGTAGACACAAGCAAAGTAAACAGCTGCTCAAAATGATGAGTAAAATAACAGTAAAATGGTCAAAGTTACTCTGAAATGTTGATTTCAACCTGCTTTCACATCTGCTTGGCTGGACCTGCTGCTTTCCTTGGACTCTCTATCTCTCTTAAACACGCTGAAAGTCAATTAACTACGCCACTTCTCCCTGACATCATCGCACTAATACAAGCTGCTCTTGACCTTATGTTTGTGTGTCTTGTCTTGATTGGATTAACTTCAGATGTGGTGTGTGTCTGGGTCTATTACAGAGGGTGTTGTGATTTTGAAGCCCCCCACAAGCCCTCCTCTTGTTCCTCCAGCCACTGTCCCACCCCGCTCTTCCTTTACACCTCCCCGAAGGTCTGCTCTCCCAACACGCCATCTCCCAACACCCCCCAGTCACACGCACACATATGCCTCTGCTCATGCCTCCAAACAGTCATATCCCATGCGAATCCTGCACACTGATGGAATGCCTGAAGAAATCCACCCCTGCATCCACACCCTCCGTCGCTCTCTGTTCCCTTTTTTTTTCCAAGTCCGGAGGGGTCATCTCAGACAGAGGGCTCATAATCAACTCAATTAAGTGAGTCTGATTGCCGTGGCAAATTGGTCTGGGTTATAACATTATCATTAGCGCCTCAAGTGCGGTCACAATGGGACACGGCAGTCAGATGAGAGTGAGACTAATAGGAAGGGAGGAGGCAGTGACTCTGGCACAGACTGAGTTTATCTTTGTAGAGATCAGCAAATAAAAATATGACTTTCTGCCAGAGGTGAGAAGTAACTAAGTACAAATACTTTGTTTCTATATTTATTTTTCTGACAACCTCTTACCTTCACTCGTTACATTTTAACACAATTATCTGTACTTTCTACTCTTTACATTTTCAAAACAGGCTTGTTACTTTAGTTTGAATGCGTTTGAGGGGAATTATTGATTATTTTTACTTTTATTTTGCATCATCACGTGCCACCTTCCCAACATTAAGACTGATTTCAACTAAGTGGATGGCACAATGACACAGAAAAAATGATTCCTTGGTGTATGAGTCAGTCCATATAATGCACAACAAAAAACAATGTAAAAAAAAGTAAAAAGTAATAAAATGGCACATTGTAGAAGTTGGAACGAGACAAAAATAATATGACAAAAATGACAAAAGACGTAACAAGAAGATAACAACATAGAAGACGTGACAAAATGAAACAACGTAATCAGACGAAAATGACATAAAGGATGTAACAAGGCAAAAACACTGTACCAAGACAAAAATTACTAACAAGATGAAAACAATGTTACAAGACATTATAAGAGGAAAACAACGTACCATGTCATAAAATGATCTAACAGATGTAACAAGACGGAAATGACGTAAAAGACATATCAAGTCATAACGAGACAAAAATGAGGACGAGACATAAAAGACATAACGAGGTGAAAATGACGTAACAAGATATAATGAGACGAAAACAATGTAACAAAATAACAAAAGCAAATTAAAAGACTTAACAAGATGAAAATGATGTATAAGACCTTACAAGACAAAAACAACATAAGACAGTGAAAACGACACGAAAGACGAAACAAGATGTAACAGACAGAGAAGGAGACTTGATCCGCAGACAAAAGGTGAAGTTCAGTTTGCTTTGCACAGAAATAACTGGTAGAAATGTCCTTCAGAGGGCTATTTTTTTTTTTAAACTTTGAGTGCATTCCAGAGCCTGTACTTTTTCACTTTGACTTGTAAAGAAGTTGAATCAGTTCTTCTACTTTTACCAGAATCTTTTCTTACACAAGTATCTGTATTTCTACACGAGTAAAGAATGTGTGTACTTTTGCCAACTCTGCTGTCTGCCCACAAAACACCAGAAGAAGAACATTATGTAAAAAGGAAGGGGGCAGTTAAAATGTAAGTATTCACACAAAGAGAGAGCATCTTTCCTCTCGCGCAGACTGACAACCACTGGTGAGGTGTTGTGGGAGCAGAATGATATAAGTAGTTGGGAGACCTGCTGGCTTAAAAACCAGTGGTTCACCCAGTAATTGTTTCTGAGGATATGACGTTTGTCTCTTTTTGTGGCTTGCTCAAGGTGTCAACACCTTTCATATACCCAAGGCTTTTTTCACTGAGGCTCACGTGCCCCGGAGCAGCCTGTTTGATCTTTTTGAGGACTGTCAACTTATTGCGTGACTCCATGGAAATTGAATTCTGTATTTATTTACACGCCGAGTTAATAGTATAGATGCCTGGGTGATTTGAAAGTCAAACAACCACACCTGCCATTCATTTCTGCTTTTTTTTTTCCTGAAGCAGATCCTCTGTTTTGTTCTGCACGGCTTGAATACACAAAGAGAGGATGATAATGAATTGAATGGCTTATCCTCGACATTCGCGCTCCAAAATACACTGTAGCTGAACACGGCGACGATAAATCCAGATTTCCATGATTGAAAAGCAGTTTTTGGGGGGAAATATTTTTGTCATATCTGCATCTACATTCTGCAACTCTCCAAGTGGCCTACATAAACTGCTCTTTGTGTGTCGAGAAACACTCGTTTTGGGTCTTGCGCGCCAGCACAGTGGCCCAGTTTGAGTAAAAAAATCAGTGTCAATGCATCTCTAATCGCGTGTGCACATGTGCGAGCCTGTTTCCGGAAGCTTTAAACAGACTTGTCATGTTTGGAGACGCCGCTGTCAAGCGCAGGACGAATCTGAGGATGTCAATTGAATGCTGAGGAATGTCTGTCAGTCGTTTTGACGTCGGTCTCTCCATTGTGATTAGCATCACTTAATATTCATGCGCGCTTATCTGCCTGCTGAGACGATGCCAAACTGACTGCTGCTATTAGAGTGCGTCGAGGAGTGGCCTCCCTGCGATAAAAACACAGATGATGTAACAGCCATGTGGCATTACAAGCATGTCAATAAGTGTCACCCTGTGTGTACTCCGCGATGGTGTCAGAGGTCAATTCAACAAGAGGAAAGTGATATTAGTTCCTAGACAGGGGAGTGAAGGCCTGGCTCTTTGTGCCATGAGAGAAGAGTGGATTAGCTAAACAACACTGCCACTTGCTGTTCATATTTAGGTACTAAACAACAAAATAAAGGGAAAATGCAACTAATAGTATATTTTTGTGGACTTATTCCAGGAGTTTTGTCTCACTAGTTAAAATCAAATACAGAAAAGCACATGAGTTTAGACGGGCTTGGTTTTAAATCTTCTACATTTCCTTCTCTGCATGGTTTGCAAAATTTAAAAGCCTTTTTTCCAGATGTACAGTGTCTTCCCCTCCCACACGCTAAATGCATCAAAACAGGAACCTCTTGAATTATTTTGTTTCATATTAGCAGTTGTACATGTCAGTTTTGTTTTCTTGTTTCTCCACCGCATAGTTTTTTCCACCTCCGAGAGAGTGTGTGTGAATGTGTATCATTGTGGCACTCTGACAGTCACGGCCGGGAGGAGGAACAGTGGCGCGCTCGCTGCAGATGGCAGCACACATTTTTTCATTCCTTAAACAGACACAAAAAGCAGCTGAGGGACCAGGGCCTGTCTGTAGAATGTGCTGGGGAAGAGTAGGTACTTGGCACAAGTAGCAGAAACAATTAGCGTCACATAAGCAGAGGCCTGAAGCAGCTGGAGAGAGGGAGAGGGAAGGAGAGGGATGGTGGAAAAACACGGCATCTCATTTTCACTGAGAGGACCTCAGCAGAACTGTGTGCACGCTCTGAGACGTCCCCTTCCCTTCCTCGTCACAACTCTGACATTTTTTTTAGAGACAGTTTGTGTCACGGCTCATTTAATTGATGTGTTCTTGTCTGCGGCGTGTTTTTGTTTGTATCTGTGCATTCTTAATTAAGGGAGTAGACAGAGGAAGCTCCGTGTCCTTGGAGAGACCTCGCATCCCACTCACATCCCCAAAATTCCTTTTTGAACATTCCTGGCTACCGTCTTTCCCTGTTCCCGTTTTTGAAGTTGCAAGACGAGATGATCTGAAGTGCGGCTCGTGAAAACACACAACCAGTCTCGCTCGACCAAACATCGCTCGTTTAAACTTTGCCTACTTCACAGATGAGCTCAAAGAAAATGTTAAATGTTAAAAAAAAATGTCACTTCTGACAGAAAGACTGAACATATACTTCATGTAAAGCATCTGAAAACCTGGTTTCACATTTTTAAAGCTACTACAAGGAGTCTTTAACTGGTTTTGAAACAGTCTTACCTTATTACTAATACCTCTATATGACCTACATAAATTAATGAGACCATCAGCACAAAGACTGGCTATTTCTGTGTAGTTATGCTTAATGGCTGCCATCAGGTTTTGAAATCAGATGAAACAAGCCAGTGTTTACAATTTTTCCAGGCAATGTTACAGTGAGTAGTACATTAGCCAGATAAAAAGAAGCGAGGGATGTTTTTATTTTGATAATTTTACTTTTATGGTTATATTTTGTGGTAAACGTTGCCAATTTTTTCCACAGGGGCCTCCAAAATCAACACAATATGAAAGTTCCTAGTAGCTTTAAAGTCGTCATACAACACACGAGTTACTCAGCTCTGCTCTGATGTCAGTATTACCATTTAACTCATTTCTCTGCCACCTTGATTTTCTGCAGTCTTTGTCACTGTTGGCAGTTTGACAGAGTAAGCGTCCGTGTTGACGTCCACCTGTGTATCTGTGTGTCCAGTTTCTGTATTAAACAGAGGATAGCTTTTACCACAAGAGGCAATAATTGTGTGAATGGTACAATGTTCAGTAGCTCACAGTAGCACATGCAAAGAAAAGAAATATTTACTTGAGTAAAAATACATGTGAAAATACTCCACTACAGGTAAAAGTACATTCAAAACCTATATTGCAGGTATACTCTACAATATTTTCCTAAGAAATCAATGTGTAGATTCATAAAAATGAACCCTTTTCCGTCATCATTCATGACCCACTGGAAGTGTGTTGCAGTGGCTATATCTGCATATCTGTTTTTTTCTCATGGTTTTGCTGTGCTTGGGACATTTCACCAACTCAAAACATCAGTATTTGACGTCCTGATGCGTTTACAAACAGCTCAGACAAATCTTACTGAGTCTGACTTTAAGTAAAAGTATGTAACAAAGTCCTTTCAGTATCAAAAGTAAAAGTACTCATAGAGTAGTATAATGTTCCCTGACTAAGTGAAACAACATTATATATGATTGGGTAGTTTAATCTATAGCAGTACATCATGTTCATCATAGGTTTGTAGCGTTGCTGCCCCATAACATATCTAAACATGAGCTCAGAAATGCAGCCCTGTTTTCAGCTTTGTGACAATGCATTTTCCAGCTGATCCAAAATTGGTTTTAAATACTTTATTCATCCTAAGAAGTAAGACAATTTTCTCAACCCATAAAAGACAACTTCCTCCTTAAGTTTACCACAAATATTCAAAATCACCAGATTTGGAGATATGTGGTTTTCACCAGCAGCAATTGTAACCCGACAAGTAATTAGTAAGTAAAGCTGTCAGACAAATGCAGTAGAGTTAAAAGTGCACTATTTGCCTCTGAGGTGTAATGCAGTAGAAATATAAGGTTAGATAAAATGAAAATACTCAAGTACAAGTACCCTGACTTTGTATTTAAGTACAGTATTTTCATATTTAGTTACTTTTCAACACTGAAGTCAACTGACTACTGACAGTTTCACCCTATCTACAGTCTGTAGCTAACATTAGCCACATTATGCTACTCTCTTACATTTGAAGACACTTTTGTCTTTGAGTCCTCAGGCTGCACTTACTAGTTTGAGTTATTTGTCCACCTGCCTTTGAAATAACACTGCTGCTGCAATGGTGGAAGTAGTATCAGATCTTTCAGTAAAAAAAAAAAAAATTCGTAAGTAAGTAAAATTACAAAAAGTATAAGCATCATAATATACTTTAAGGTCCAGGGTTTAAAATTCATCAGGATCTATTGGCAGAATATGGAAGGCATGGAATATAATATTATATATGTATGTTTTCATTAGTGTATAATCACCCTGAAATTAAGAATCTTTTTTGTTACCTTCAAACGATCCCCTCATCTACAGACACCATGTTACACAACCATCTTTCTGCATAGCCCAGAGCACACAAACCAAACACTGGTTCTAGATAAGGCCTTTCATGTTTTTCAGGAGATACACAGCCACCATAGTTTCTCCTACAACTTTGAAAGGGGAAGGTCAATGTAACAACTCAAGTAGGAACAAAGATGCAGAGAAACTCACTAGAGACAAGGTTGAGTTCAAAGATACAAAGTCTTTACATACAGCCCAAAAGGTCACACACAGATAGACAGCCCAAAAAAGGCAAACAAAGCAGACAGTGAATTGGCAAAAATCCATAAACCAAGGAAACTAGCAGAGTCAAAAACCACAGAAGAAATCAGTAGGAATAAACCCTATAGCTGTGAACACACAGGGGAACAAAGACAATCTGGCAAGGAGGTATGGGAAACAGGTAAGTAAATATATGCAGGGATGACTACGGGGGTGATCAGGGGCAGGTGAGTAATTGGTAACAGATGTAGCTGATGAAGAGCGGGAATACACGAGGACAGGAAACTGCAACGGCAAGAGAGGTTAGCACTACAAAATAAAACAGGAAATATTCATGACACATGGCAGAGTGTTACACTGAGGGAAGGTGTTTGCAATATGCAAGCTCACGGCTGGATGCCACTAAATTCTACTACTTACTAATAGAGACAAAGTAGTTCCGGTAGATTCTGCTGCAGAAAGAAAAGACAGGTTCCTGCATGAAACTGCTCAGATAAGGTCTGTGGATTATCTTGAGTAACTGGGTCATGATTTTTTGAGAGAGACACTGGTTTTGAATTTTTCAAATGTATTTTTTTGTGCTTTGAGCACCATTATATTGGAGAGAAGGCAGACATCTCCACAAAACTCAAAAACTCTGCAACTTCCACCAAAATCTAGATGCATTAATAATACCACAGGCCAGAGAAAATATATATATTTTTGAATTTGGGGTAAACTGTCTATTTAAAGTACCAACAGCAAAAGTACTCATTATGCACAATGGCTCATTTCAATAATATTATATTATTGCATTATAATTCTTGACACATTAATGTGTACATCACTTCACCGGTAGAGGTGAGCCTTACTTACTTTATATACTGCTGGATAATAATAATATTTAATTAAAAATTTATAATAATAATATTTCATAATTTATTAGTTGGTTTATATTTGCATTAATAATCTAAATCTGCAATCACTAGTAACTAAAGCTGTCAAATAAATGTAGTGGAGTAAAACTTATGTTATTTGCTTCCAAAATATGGAGAAGTAAAAGTATAAAGTATCATAAAATGGGAATAATCAAGTACAAGTAGGCCCTACCTCAAAATTGTACTATTAAATATACATTACAGTCCACCACTGCAAATGGCATCAGCTGAGATACTGACCGACACCATCACTTCTTCAGACCTGTTTTATGGATTCAAATTTTTAGGGATTTGGCTGTTTCCCCAAAACAGTTTAGTTAATGTGTGCAAACAGGAAGCAGTCAGATGAGGTCCATCTTTCCTTTAATCTGTGCCAGAATATGGATTTCATTTCAGTAGAAAAACTTGTCTCTGAATTGCATGAGCATGAGCTCTTAAACTGATGGCATTCTTCTTTCCTGCTATTAACTTACCTATGCTTTGCCATGAAACTCCAACGAGTGTGTAAGTCTTGATGCGAGCACTTTTCATGCACTCTAATGTAGAAAAGCACAGACGACTACACCAAACAAACAAACCTCATGAATAAGACACCCCTATTTCCCCACCCTCTTCTACCACTAGGAGGCAGTATTGCATGGCAGTGATGGACTGATAAAAAAAGCAGTTCTGTCTGGACCCCAAACACATTTGAATTGTCTCATCATGAACTGTGCACTCTGCCACCCAACTGTCCAACCAGATATGGACACGTTTTGGATGCTTTCTAAAGCTTTTATGAACACATAAGGAGAGAGTTGTAGTTTTTCACTTTTGGTTGAAAACAGTTTGTGTCTTTCATGTTTTTTATTTTCTCATGTGGGCATTTACACAGTGAGGAAAGTGTCGTCTTTTGAAATACGCAGACATATAGTCTGATGGTAAGAAAAACAAACAGATAAAACTGTTCAAAGTCCTTTTTTGGATTGCAAAATAAGTGACTGTCTGTGGTATTTTGAAATTTACAGCTTCAGCAAACAAAAGGAACAAACTCAACTGAAAATAATGAGGTCAGTGTTGGTGCCTTTTCTTTTTTTTTTTTTTTAAGGAGGACCTTTGTCCTGGACGTTTTCAGTGATTTAATATTACCATTGTGACTTACTACAATGAGTTTGTAACTGGTTATGAAACAATTTCAGTTTATTACTGATGTCTCTGTATAACCTATATAGATTAACAAGACCTTCCACAAGAAGATTGAAGATGGCTCTGTATAGTTTTTCTTAATGCCCGCCACCAATTCAGATTCTCCTTGAAGATGAAACAAGCTTGTGTTTGCATTTTCACAAGCAAAGTTGCATGTTAGCCAATTGAAATGAGGCAGGAGGAGGTTACATTATATTTTGTGGTTATAATAGCGGACACACTACAGCTTTTGTCCAAAACAACAAGAACTCAACAAAATATGAGAGTTCCTTGTCGTATATTTAAAGCAATACATAAGGACCAACTGTCTTGTTTGATAAATAAAGCCACTACTTTCACAATATTCTGCCATCAAATCAATAAGTTGAGCCTCCCTCTCAAAGGTCAGGGAAAACAAACACAGATGACACTGTACAAAAAGGACTGACACAGAGATCCAGTGGATTTAAACTTAAGCTGTTCAACATTTCTTTAGCAAAGCCCAGAGCCAGGATCACAATGGCTACTGATATTAAAATGCTTTTTTGCATCGGATTTGCTGTTGTACTAACAGGTATGAGATGGTGATTTTGTGTTTAATCTGGCAAGTGACGGACATTTCTTGGATTGGTGGTAATTGTAGCTGTGGTTGTGTTTCTTGCCGGTCAGGTGTGGGAAAGTCTGCCTTTATTGGGAAGACCCACAGCGGAGGAAAGGACGATCCTGTGCTGCAGTATGTTGTTAATAACTCCCTGAGAGAACACCCGGTCCTTACCAAACTCAGACTGGTAAGAAGTGTCTAATTCTGATTAGAGATGGCATTACTTTCACTTTGATAACACTTTGATTAATGTAATTCCCTTATCACTTGTCTTATGTTTAAGTATGAAGCTGCTCTGCCTCTGATCACAGCAACCATAAGATCCCATGTTCCCCCAAAGTTGATATCTTAAAATTTATTCCCTCTGAAATTCTTTTGATCATCTTTAGCTTGGCATGGACAGGTACCTGCCGACATTGATCAACATGCTGAAGCCACCAGCAGGTTATTTAGGTCAGATCAAGGCTGGCTGGTCATCTGGTGCTCCAGGCAAAAAAAACTAAACATGATTGTGGCTTTGAAGTGTTCCTTCTAAAGTTTGGATCTAACTGCCACTGGATTTATCATCTGGATTGAGCACTCTGGAAACTTTTACAAAAGACACACCTGCTCAGAATTTAATTTGTTTAATCTGTGTTTTGTGTCACAATTCAATTATTTTCTTTACTTTCTATACAACCACAATAAACTAATAATACAGAATACACATCCACCATGCATATGACTTCAGGATCTCAGCTGTATCATTTTTGACCACTAGAGGGCGGCACAGTGCAAGAAAACACTACATGAACACATGCAATCTAATGAGGAGTACCAGGAAATGTTGTTTATCCATTTAGTCAGACAATACAGTAACATTGTGTAATTCTTCCACATTTTCATTTCAGAGAACCCTTGAAGACAGATGGAGTGCCATGTTGGTTTCCAGTGAACAAGCACAGTTTATGGCAAATCTCATTAAACTGATAAATGCTACTAAAGCTATTGAAATTGGTGAGATCAAATAGAAGACTACAGAGGTTAAAAAGGATCAGAATAATTAGAATTTCAAAAGCAACTTTCTATCTGAGCTGCTGTATCCATACATTTTAAATACAGCTGACTTTGTAGCACGGATATATTTTTACATAACCTGACAGGACAGAGATCTGATGGATATAATTCATTCTGAACTACTTATTGCCAGGAGTTCTGATGTTTAAAAGTTCAGTCTGCCATCATGCATCACCGTGTTTCAACAATAGTCCAGAAAGTACCAATCAAACACTGGCTTTTGGGCCTTTCACATTTTTCATGGCTACTCTAAGTTCTGCTACAGACATGGAGGAGAGAGTGAGATGAGTTGGATGAAACTACACTACTTGATGCCTTTAAATCCTACACACTGGTCCTTTAAGTTTTAATTTTTCATCTTCAAATTTGGTGTGTGACATTAAAGGGTGGGTCCATTATTTTATTTTATTTAACCTTTTTTTTTATAAGTTTTTATATCATACTGTAACCTTGTATTTAAGTACAAACATTCATATTTTGGTCAAAATACATGTTTTAGTGTCAAAATGCTATTTTCCCAAGCCCTTCTAAAAATGTTTTCCTACCCAACATGGGATCTGATGTAGGCTACTGCATGACGACACTGCTAAATGTAAACCCCCTTAAACTGAGGGAGGGGAGGGCATCAGCGCTTTAATCTTCGTAACTGCTTTTTGCTAACAGCTGAGTGGGAATTTCCATTTGAAAAACAAGTGAAAAAACACAGAAAAGAATGCAGATGGAGCAGCTCTTTCAGGAATCGAATGTGAGCAACTGGATTTTTTTTAAACTGAACTCCAAAATTACAAGTTGAATTTGAGCAACTTGAATATAGTATTTTCAATACTGAACACCTGAAATTTGAAGTTGTGCAACCTGGTATTTGGAATTCAGGTCACATTAATCGTTAAAGATGGTGTTTCACTGCTATGAGCAGTATTAGCAGTATATTCAAATTCCAACTTCAGTATGGGTTAAGTTTTAGAACTAGGTTTTCAGTTGCTTGTGAGATTCAAATCCATATATGACCTTTCTTTGCTTTGATGTCATCTCTCTTATCTCTTAATCATGTTGCACACGCACATAACATATTTATTCTGCAGGGATGTACACGGGGTACAATGCACTGAGCATGGCTCTGGCCATGCCAGATAATGGAAGTGTGGTGGCTTGTGAAATTGAAGACACCTATGTGAACATCGCCAAACCGTTTTTTAAGGAGGTGAGAGAATTTCTTTCTTAAGAGCAGCTTTAAAGACATTCTACACATGATTAAAAAAAAAGATACTGTTAAGTCCATAATACTACACACTGCATTAAATAACCTGGCACTTGTGCAACATTTGAATTTTGCAAGTTGAGTAAGATTGATCATTGCCTCTGTCAGAGTGAGATTGTGCAGCAGACAGCATACTGTATCATCTACTTTCTGTCAGTATGTCTTCACAAAATGCTGCCAGCTGGAGAGTAAAAAGCTGTCTGCTCAGGAGACTGTGTCACGTAAAGCTGCAAAGCCAAGCAGTAAAATCAATCTCTTTTTAAACTTGTCTAACATTCTCTTTAAAAACAATTAAAGAAAGAAGAAAAAACACCTTAAATCCCTGCATAACTCTCAATTCATACAATTTAACCTTTTGTACAGGCTGGAGTTGAAGATAAGATAGACGTGCAGCTTCAAATAGCCATGAAGACACTGGGTAAGTGCTTTTAATCTCAGTCATGATTTCTGATTAAAAATCATTTTTGCATTCTAACTTTCACCTCTGTTTCATCAGATGCACTGATAGCAGCTGGGGAAGCTGGGACATATGACTTTGTGTTCATCGATGCTGATAAATCCAACTATGACAGATACTATGAGAAGTCCCTCGAGCTCATACGAACAGGGGGCATCATTGCGATTGACAATGTAAGTTTGACTTAGACAAGCATCTGTTGGGAGGTGTATGGGGTGCCTTGACTGTGAACAGAATGAAACAGCTCTGTTGTGACTGTATTTGAAGGTGCTGTGGAGCGGACGGGTCGTGAATCCTGCTCCTGAAGACGTCACCTCTCAGGTTCTGGATGCTCTCAATAAGAAGCTACACAAGGATCAAAGAATTGATCTGAGCATGCTCACTGTGGGCGACGGGCTGACCATTGCCATCAAACGCTAAAATCTCTATAGCTATAAAGTTACATGTTTGCCTTAATGGTGCTTTAGTTTTGATATTGAATAAAACATAGAATATCACATATGGAGTATGTTGCCTTTTGTACTTTTTACGTTAAACATTACAGACTCCCTCTGTATTTTTTACTGCCTTTACAAGGACAACAATCATAAAGATGCAAAAAGCCAAATACACAATTTCAAAATGACCTTATTCCAAAATCAATAAATATTACAGTGTTATAGCACAGGATCAGATAAGCACTTAACATTTTGCTTTTCTTTGTAAGTAGAATGAAACTAACAACTTTTAAAGAACCTACAGTTAAACAATTTATTGGGAATTAATGCAGAAAGCTTTATTTGTGTATGTATTATTACACTGCTACGTGTCTTAAATTGTTGTGTGAGCTATTACATTACAGAGCTGGCTTTGAAATGGTAAAAAAATCACTTTACCTACAGATTAAACGTAAAACTTTAGTATTTCATATTGCTGAAGTGAAGCAGGGCTTCCTTTTTTGAAAAAAACAAACAAAAACAATTAAATATGGCTGCACAGTACAACCAAGAAGGGCTGAAAAGCTCAAATAACAATCATCATTTATGTGTTACACCTAAGGGTTTATATTTACTTTTATGGCCTTAATATAATTATTCTATTAGTTTGAAAGGAAAATTACAGAATCTACATATTGCCGAAAAAACAGTAGTGGAAGAGGTCCTTTAATTGAGTATATGTGTAAATACTACTGTATAGAAACACTTTGTTAGAGTAAAAGTCACAAATAGGTTCAACATCTGTCAGAGAATATATTGCTGTGGTGCACACAGTGGGCTCCTGTCACACACAACAACACACACACACCTAAATAGTAACTGAATATAACTGAACAACTGAATATTATAGATCCAAGACAAAATTGATCGAAGGGTCAGGGTAAGAAAAGACTTTTGCAATTACAAATCATTTGCTACTTCAGCACCACGGACAGCGACACAGATTCATCAATACACAGCACAGTCAGGCTACCAATATTTCAGAGCCATGGTCGGGGCCATGGATTCTAATTTTGCACAAACTCAGTCTGATAAAGGATCAATGAGTCAGGCAGACTAACTAACTAACATGTTCAATTAAACAACCCCTCTGCCCCTGCACTAGAGAGGGAGGGTGGATGAGAGGTCAACAAGAGGAATGCATTTTGGTCATTTTGCTAACAGTGGGGATGCCATCACCACTCAAATCACCTGGGTGCAAAGCATGTTTTACTGTAGTACTCAGATCCATAATCAAAGTAAAAAGTAGAAATACTCCATTACAAGTAAAAGTCCTGCATCCCAAATGCTACTTTTGCAAAAGTTCAGATGCGTTATTAGCAAATATACTTAAAATAGGTGTAATGGAGTAAAAAAAAATAATAAGCTCAACACTTCCCTCCAAAATGTGTTGTAGAACTCTAAACTAGCATAGAATGAAAACATGAAGTACAAGTAGGGTACCTCAAAGATGTGACCATGTACAGTACATGAAACTGACATTAAACTGCACAAACTATACATACATTTTTCAAAGTGAATCCTACACTGATGGAAGCAACCCAATTACTTGATTTAAGGCTATATTTTCCAGTAGTTCTTGCTTCCACCCTTCATGAGTTGAAGTTAAAGATCTAAGACTTCTTCGGGCCACACCAAGGTTTTTTTTCTCTCAAAATGTGTTCAGATGTGTGTTAGTGAGCATTCACAATAAAAGGCCAGTCTAAATGTGCCATTTTATCTTGTGAAAGACATTTAAGAACACAATGGCTATTTCACATGGGGCTACAGATACCATTTTTCTTATCAGGAGGGCGAAGTCAATATTTGTCCTACTCTGCCTCTGATTGGCTTACCCTAACACTAACCAAACACTCCTCATGCCTAAACCCAACCAACCCAGCCAACAACAGCAGCAAATATCCAATCAGAGGCAGAGCAGGGGGTCATGACTTTGCCCTTCTGGGAATGACAGGAATCTGTAGCTCTGTGTGTAACAGCCATAGTTTAGTGCCTCTTTTTTCAAGTTCCACATTTTAGAGCAGCCTTTTATTGTGGCCTGTCTAAGGCACACCTGTGCAATAATCTTATTGTTTAATCAGTATCTCTAAAAGCCACACATGGATTATCTTGGCAAAGTAGAAGTGGTCACTGCTTTTATATTTTTGTTGAGCATAGTTGGGCAGATTTAAACTCACATTTTGTTCATATGATTTGCAATGATAATTTTTACATGATTTTTCTTTTTTTTGACTGAAAAACATGTAAAAAATAGACTACGGTGTATTTTTTTTCCCCCAGGAATCTGAAATGTTTTTTTTTTTTCAAGTCTGCAGAATCTGATTTGTGGGACAGGACATCTCTGCCTCACGAGATTGATTAATTTAAAAGTTTTTTGACACACATTTTGACTTTAACATTATTGTACCCCCTGCGATTTGAAAATTGCATATTGCGATTTTTGACAAAATTTTGGTTAATTGAGCAGCCTTACTGGCACGCGCTATTTAAATGACGTCATCTGCTCAATGCAGTACAGCAGGTAATGGAGGAACAGTTTCACCAGTCACATGATAATAATAATAATAATAATAATAATAATAATACAATATTGTTTTGAGGCTGACATTTATACTGTCAGCTCACCACGTCACTGCTGCCTGCGACAAACTGTAGTGTAAGCGCAGCTCTCATTAACTATCAGCTGATGCTTCACCTTTTCAGCACCGCGGACAGCTCTGTTCTGCAGACCGAGCAGATGGCGGCGCTTATAAAACCCCGCATGGAGCAACTCTGCAGAGGAGATTCACCACGACACCATGACTCACAGCATGGATAACAGGTTCAGCTTCCCGCACAGAATCACCACAGATGATTACAACTGAAACGCTCAACATTAGATACGAGTGTCGGGATTAGAGGGACGTTCACGGGCATGAATCTGACCAACCCGCTATCTGGAAAGTTGAACGAGAAGGAGCTGATGCACGGCCTGAATGATCGTCTTGCAGGATTCATAGAGAAGGTGCACCAGCTGGAGCACCAGAATCATCTACTGGAGAGGGAGATCGAGGAGATTAGAGGCAAAGCGAAGCCCGCATCCTGTTTGGAGGAGGAGTATGGACCCGAGCTGAGGAGACTGAGGCAGCTGGTCCAGGACATCACTCATCAGAAGCATCAGATTGAAATCGAGCATGAGAATTTAGAGGTCGAGCTGTCCAACTTGAGACGACAGCATGAGCAGGAGGCGCGCAGCAGATCAGACGCAGAGAGCAGAATAGTGCTCCTGAAGAAGGACATCAACGATGCGTATCAGGCTAAACTACAGCTGGACAAGAAGGCGCAGGCTCTGGTGGACGAAATCCACTTCCTGAAGAGAAACCATGAGGCCGAGGTGTCAGAGATGTGTGACCAGATCCAGGAGGCGCAGGTGACTGTCAAGGCGCATGAATTTGGCAACCCTGGCGTCACTGCGGCACTCCGGGACATCAGGGCACAGCTGGAAGGTCACACCGTGTCCGACTTCCAGCAGGTCGGAGAAACTTTCCGATCTCAGTTTGCAAGATTAACAGAGGCGGCTGAGAGCAAGAGGGAGGCGTTAAAGGCGACACAGCAGGAGATCCAGGAGTACAGGAGGAGACTGCAGGCCAAGAACATCGAGCTGGACTGCGCCAAAGGAACCAGAGAAGCGCTGGAGAAGCAACTACATGATGTGGAGGATCGCCACAAGGAGGAAATAATTCATTACCAGGTGAGAGTGTTTCTGACAAACCTTTATGGTACATGAATTATCATGAATTTATGCATGAAAAGGAATAAAGTCATTCATGTAGTACTTCATGAACTATTAGGAATGTATGAGAATAAATCGTATTTCTGTTTGTGGCCCTTCAACAAAAGTCGCGACCTGATCCATATTTAAAGGGTAGTTCACCCCAAAATCAAAAGTACATGTTTTTTTCTCTTACATGTGGGGCTATTTATCCATCTTGACTGTTTTGGTGTGAGTTGCTCAGTTTTGGAGATATCGGCCGTAGAGATGTCTGTCTTACCTAGAATAATATAATAATAAATAATGGGACTAAATAGCACTTTGCTTGTGGTGCTCAAAGCGCCAAAAAAACTCATTTGAAAAATTCAACACTAATATCTCTTTCCAGAAATCATGACCTGGTTACTCCCCAGTTACAGTTATTTCATGCCATCATTAGTCATATTTTATTTATTAGTGTTAAACATGGACCAGAACACCACTTTTAGTTGAAGAGCCATAAACACGAAGAAGGAATGCTTAGCTAATCATGATAACGTCGCTTGGACTTCAGCAGAATACATAAGGGCTGCTGTTATGGGTAATTTTTTTGTGACCTGTCCCTTTAATATCAGATTTACCTATAAAGAAGACATGAACATCATTCATAACTCAGAAGTCATGATGATTGAAATACTTTTCTTGTTGCATTAATTAACGTATTGTTTTTGTATTAAGTCATGCATGAGATTCTTGTACATTCCTAATACTTAAAGTCCTGCATGAATGAATTAATTCTTTTTCATGCATTACTTAGCACAAAGTGTTACCTTTTTAAAAAAACAATAAAAAATAAAGCCACGTTCAGTGTCAATATGCATGTTGTCCAGTAACACATGTTCTCTTCTCTCTTGCTCCAGAACACAATCAAAGAACTTGAAAATGAGCTCATAAACTGCAAATTTGACATGTCTGGTTACCTGCGGGAATACCAGGACCTGTTGAACGTGAAGATGGCTTTAGATGTTGAGATACTGTCTTACAGGTAGGGTGTGCTGTATCCATGTAGACACAGCCATCATTCATTATTGCCAAAGGAAGCATTTTGGGGGTAAAACGAGGATAAATATCAGTTTTCTATAACATTCCTTTTTGACCACAACTTTTATTATCTGTCATAAATGCTGTAAGTACAAAGTGTCTAATTCAAACAATCACAATGAAGTTGTCAATGATGTTTACCTTTGTCCACAACCCAAAGATATTCAGTTAACTGTCAGTGAGGAGTAAAGAAACCATAAAATATTCACGTCTGAGAAACTGAAATGAGAGAATTTGGACATTTTTTTCTTAAAAATGACTCAAAACAATTAATCGATTATCAAAATAGCTGGCGATTGATTTAATACTTAAATGCTACTTGATTAATCATTGCAACTCTAATTTAAAGACACAAAACTCAAAATTTAATTCATGTCCATAAGAATTTTGTAGTAGTTTCTGTGTCTATAAATTTCTCTTCTATCTTGCAGGAAACTTCTCTGTGGCGAGGAGGCCCGGCTCTCCACGATGTCAGACACCAACATCTCTTTGCCCTACATCTACCACCAGTCCCCCGTTTACACCCTGCCCTGCCTGAGCCGCCCGGGCGGCCCGCACAGACGGGCCGAGCCGCAGTACAAGTTTGTTGAGGAGATCATAACGGAGACTACCAGGGAAATTGAGATGTCAGAGTTTGAGGAGACAGGATCAGAGGAGACGGAGGTGGGGAAAGATGAGCAGGAGTGCACCAAAAGAGAGAGAGGGGGCAGTGAGGAAGAGGAGGATAATAAAGACGGTCGAGAGAACGATGGTGAGCAGATGTCTGATAGTGAGCAGAATCAAGTAGAAAATTCAGCCAGTGGAGGTGCTGATGGGGGTCCCAGTGAGGTGGATGATGGTGAAAAAGGTCAGAAAAGTCAAGAAGAGTCAGAGGAAATTGAAGCAGTTGACAATGAAGGGGAAAGTGGTATAGATAAAAATACTCAAAACAAAGCATTATCAAGTGAAAACCTTGATAAAGATAAAAATGAGCAACACCAAAAAGTAGCTGAAAACACAAAAGATGAGAAAGAAGCTCAGTGACAACGGTGACAGGTCAGAAAGATCTCTCTTCAGAAGCAACTGATTTAAAGCCAGAAGCCACTGTGAACAAGGAACTCTGAAAATCTGATGATGGTGTTGCTGAGAAAGATCTAGAAAGCTCTACTGCCGCTGAAGTCAAGAAGCCTCTTGACAAGACCTTGGCCCAAATATCCAAAGTGTCAGACAAAAGTCAAGAGCTGAACACTTTGTCATTCAGAAACAGCTGAGAAAACCCACAGATTTCACAGTGGAGGTAAATAATGCTCCATCTGTAAAGCAGAGGAGCTTTCAGAAAAGGTTCAAGTATCACCAACACCAGAAAGTGACAAAAAGGAAAATAGTCATACAGAGCCAAAGGAAATCACTCAGCTGAAGCTGCAAAAGGTGAGGATAAAGTAGAAAAAAGCATCCAAGATGCTAAACATGATAGCAATAAAATCCAAGACATAGAGTCAGCTCTTAAATCTCAAGCAAAAAGTCTTCCTGAGGTAGAGAATCAGAAGCCAGTGAGTGGTGACAAAACCCAGCTGGTGCAAACTGTGTTGCCAAAGGAGAAGACAGATGCCAATGCAGAAATCAAAGAGTTACATCAGGGGGCACCAGAGAGCAGCCAGGTTCAGCAATCAAAGCCATCTGAAATTTCAGAGAAAATAAATGATCCTCAAGGTAAAACTGAGAAGGTGGAGAGTGGTAAGTCAGAGAAATAAGAGGAAACAGAGGGGAGTACCTGCAGAGGAACATTTCCACCTTAAATTTAAAGAGACAGCAGGCGATAGGCAAATATCAGGGACTGTGAAGCTGAAAATAGAGAATGGCTTAACTTATGCGCAAGTTTAAGGCTCAAGCTGAGCCAAGCAAAGAGAAGAAAGCACAAACTTGTAATTCCTCTTCAGAATGACCATTTTAAAAGGAGAAAGCATGATTCTTCTGTTTGCAACAGCTTTGCGTTGAACTTTAAATCAAGTTGTGATGTATTCGAAGTAATGCAATCATGAATGTATAAGATGCAAAGATGCATTTGAATTTCTGTGTACCTTCATTTGCTTTGGTACATGCTGACAAATAAATGCAACATTGAAAAAACCTCTGAATATGTTGCTGGTGTTATTGTACATAAAACGCTAATGTGTCTGTTATGGACAACCCAGGATTTTTCTGTATGTTAAATGTATCCATGCATGCAAACAACCTCCATATATCAGATGTTGAGACCAACTGAAGACCTGCAAAGAGTTGCTGTATTATATTATGGATCAATATAAGACAACTGAACGTTTTTGCCTCTATGTACGCACGCTGGGGAGCGAACGACCAGACCACTGCAACATGAGTCACGGGCACCAAAGCAGTCCATCATGTTAGAGCACAGATTATCATGTTGTCTTGCAAATAAAGAGCAAGACAAGTCACTCAGAGCTACACATTAAAAAAAAGGTGAGCCCATCTGTTTTTCAAATGTGGAAGTAGACTGGGGATTGTTGAAACAGGGGAACTTTGCTACAATATTTCTCAGAAACATGCTACATAAAAAGACAGTTAAACCAAAATACACATATTCACACTTTTCATAAAAGGGTTGTAACCGTCCCCAGTCTCCCCTAAAACTGGAAAATAGAGTGATGTGGATAGATGCATATTAGAGGCTAAATATGACCATTGCTCTACATTACAACATGGTAGCTTGTTGGCTTTCATTTATTTTCTGTCACTCATCATCTCTTCTGAGGGTTGTTCAGATTTTTGCTTGCAAGGAAGGATTGCATGCTCACACTGGCTCATTTCTCTTGATTGCTTATCATCCGGTGCTGCTTTTGCTTCCGCAGAAACAGTTTGTGTTCATCTTCGATTTAGCTGCTTTGTAAGAAAATGTCTGTGATCCTCAGCTGGCTTTGTTTCCTTTATTGCCACCATTTCCTTTTAGTCTTTTTCTCAAGGTTGTAAGCCTATACACCAGAGACATTCATAACAGACTTCAGAGTGCAGGCACCTCTACCTAGTGGATTAAGTATAAACACATATTCCCAAAATGAGGTGGGGTTTGCAGTGAAATTATGCATCCTCTTTCCCAAAATATCACTTAAACACCCCTTACCACTAAAAGCACACAGCCAGAATCTTGACTTCAAGACGCTGAGTTCCTGAAAATATTTGAGCAGCACACGAGCCCTGACACATTTAAGACTTCAAAAATTAAGCTGTGACACTCCCCATTAAATGTGACAAAGTGTGAACATTCTTCTTAGGTTCACAATCCACCCGCTACTGAAAACGACCTCATGGTTTAAGACCATGACTTTAGACCACGAGACCATCAGGATGAGGTGCAGATGCTTTCTTGATGCCTTCTTTGAAGATACAGATATTAATTGATTTTTCATATTTTGAAAAATATAGCGATGGACTTCTGAATGGACCACAGGTTGCAGTGAGGCCAATTTTTATAAGTTTGCATTGTGACATGTCTAGAAGTTTAGATTTCTTGTAATAAGTCCCACCCCCTTTAATCAATTGTTATCAAAATTCATGCATTGACTCAGTCATGACCAGAGTCATGATCATGCAAAACAATTTTGTACAAATTCATGCAGCCAATAACAAGATATAGACTTTTTGCATTAGTGGCGCCCAGTACAGGTGAAACAAAACGCGCCTTAATGGGTGAGCTTAGTGAAGACAACTGAACATGTCAGTTTTCATGTTGATACCGCAACGCATTCATGAGTTATTGCAAATTTTTGAAAATGGCCTATTTTGCTAAAAATTTAAATTAATTTGATAACTTTAGATCTGCAAAGTCTAGGCAGATGATGATAGATTGGTAGATGATGCTGACTTATTCTCAAAAATAGGATTTTGACCAAATTGAGAAAATGTCATAAAAGTTTACATTATTCAAGCAGAAGACTGATTAAGTAAAGATGCAGATGAATTGAATGATTAAGGTGTCAAAAGAATTTTTAGTCTATGCCAAGCCATTTTCAAGATAACTGCAAAAACATGAACTTTATTATTACAACACATTAAGTTCAAAGAGTGCCATTGTTTCCTGGGTAGTAGGTGGAATTTGCAACCCACCTGCCACTTTTGGTGGGTTTTTGTCTTTTAGTTTTCACTACACACAAACTTTTAGTGGAAAACAATAAAATAATCAGGGGTCCACAGCAAGTGAAGCTGCTTGGACTCCTAATTAGCTGTCAAACACAAAATATGAAAATTGCAGGTTAACAAATTAACATTTTCCGAAGCTGCTTTAAGTTTGTAAAACAATCTTTTGCCATGTTTAATAACACATCTGTCTGTTTTAATGGCTAATTTAACATTAGGCTGAGAGACAACATTTGAAAATTATACTTTTGGCCAACACTGGCACATTTACAGTGTAACTGATCAATGTGCATTGCCCCAGGGAGTAACTAAATAAATAAGATAGTAAATGTAAGACTGACTACTGCCCATTCATAAATTCCATTAGCACACATTTAACTACGACCAATCACATCTCCTCTTGATAATATGGGCCTCTATAAGGTTAAGTTAAATGCTGGTCTGATGAGGGTGCTGGATGAGAAGTTGAAGGACCAGTATGTAGGATTTAGTGGTTTGTAGTTGTGAGCTTGGTAATTGTAACCCTAGCCTCAACCTCCCCTTCCAAGCACACGGGAGAAACCACAATGACTGCAAAACACCAAAGTCCACATCTACAGCCAGTGTTTGGCTTGTCCCCTCTGGGCCACTGCAGAAATATGGCAGTACAGCATAGCAGCATCCATTGAAGAGGACTCATAACCTCTGTAGACAAGTGGCTCATTGTAGAGTGACAAAATTATTTTCAGGTGATTATACATGAATGACAACATACTTATGAAATTACATTTCTGCCAATAAACCCCATAAATCTTACACACTGTACCTTTAACCAAACTGAGTTGTTGTTGGCATGACAATATCACATAATAAAAATACATTTTGTGGAGTTCAAAGACTTTATTGAAAACTCATACATACACATAAGGACCTCCAAGACTTCCTGCGGGCTCCGCCTCTGCCCAGCACAGGGAAGAACTTTCCGAGTGTGCACATGAGCAACCTTAAGTTACACCTCTTCCGGACAATGATAATTTGGCATTAATGTGAACATTAATTATGTGCCCCCCAGTTGTCAGTTAGTGCAGAATGAACAAAAACTAATTTTGCTTGGTTGGCCAACTGAACAGACTTTTCTCAAGCTTACAGACCCAGCTTTAAGCAACCCAAAAACTGCCCAGTTTAAAGGGAGCTTTTAACACAACATCACAAACCCTGATGGCCGACGCAAAACGAAACATTACAGAGCTTTAGTACGTCCTTGTGTGCATGAACAGGAAGGGTGCAGAAGTATTTAAATAATAGCAGAAAAAGCCTAGTGTACTTAACATGATTGGAAAAGAAAACTGTAGATGACAAAGGAATATCAGATGGTTATGATTGTAAAATCAGACAGAAGGTATGAATACGCTCACCGTACAAAACCATAAACTGATGTTCTCACAGAAAAATGGAGTGTCTGGGATCATCACAATAAAGCCACACAGACATGATGACAGGCAAAGGGATTGTATTGGATTTCATTATTATGGCAGTACTGGACAGGAACAATGACATGATTTTATAAATAATATGCCACCAACCATCTCTTGAACAGATGAAACTACAAAGTAAAACGCAACAAAGGTAAAATATACCAATCATTGAAGCACCAACTTGAAGTGGTACTCGACAAGTTAGAGTTTGTTGTCGTAGCCTTTGAACCGATCTCTCCAAGATATCCCCTTGCTGGTTTGAGTTGGACATACATTTAAGGCCAGATTCTTCTGATATTTCCTTGTCCCTTGCACTATGAAGAAAGCTTAGGCTTCCAGTTCCAGGCCCAGGCCCAGCTTGTGGCCTCCTGCGTTGATGTTCTTGCCATCGACCAGGCCAGACAGAGTGAGTTTCACACCTGCACAGATGAAATGAACCAACATCAGCTTGTAGACATGCAAAATAACTTGTTAACTTGTGATCTGAGACTTTCGACAATGAGGGTTGACAGGAAATTGTAGGCTGTTAAAGTGGTGCTATAAATGACTTTATTCTAGGTCATTTATATATATAACTGAGGTGCTACATGCAAGGACTCTAGTCTACCTAGTAATAAAAAAAAACAAAACAGGGGTACTCAAATGAACTTCTGTTAACTTAATTGACAAAGATCCTTCAGCTGTCCACTAACCTGTAGGAAAACAACTTACCTGGTCTAAGTGTCTGGGTGTACCCAACACCAACAAGGCTATTGTTGTTCACTTTAGCCTACGGGGGGGAAAAAACAAGTATAAAAGTCAGTTGGTCAGTTTGTAATTTTGTCTCATTCACCCCACTCTGAAAGCCTCTGCTGTACTACTTACGCTGACGGAGGCATCCTTGTCCAGCTGGTATTTGGCTGCAATACCGAAGCGTGTGCTGTTGCTGCCAGCAGTCCAGGCCAGGTTGACTGCCGTCTCCAGCTTGTCGCTGACCTTCTGGTAGATGGAGCCTCCGAACTCAGCTCCATCATTGCTTTACAGGAGAAAAAGACAAGGTATTTACTGTGCTACATCATAAAATGACCATGAACAATTAAGGAAAAGTTGAAATACTGGCTTCTGACAACAGTACAGAAGGCACAGTTGAAATCGCCAGTCAGGAACATCAGGTTTTGTTCTCCCGTCCAACATTTATTTACTTTGCACAGTTGGGTCTTTATTTTCAGGATAACTGACTTGGTCACCAGTCATCGCTCATCATTGTCAAAGTATCATGCTATGCTCATCTTGTGCTAGTGTAGGTTCAATGTCACTGCGTCTTGGAGGCAACCAGCCTGAGCTTGAAATCTGGGGAGAAGAGGTGGGTGAAACAACTTGCTTCAGCCATAGATGGTATGTTAAATATGATTTCAACCCATTTGATATAATGTCTGGCTCCGACTCGGTCTTTGGACTGCTGTATTCATTTCTGAACACTAGGGTCTCACATGTTGCCCCTTTAAAGATCAAACAATTTCAAATGTCTAACTTAATTGTGTTGGATTCAATACCTAAACTCTGGACGGTTTCACAGTGAAAGCTTGGAAATATGGAATACTGCTTTCCCAGGCAACAATGTTTTATTTGTGATATACTGATGAATTAAATGGCCACAAACTAGGTTGTTTTTTGTATAATGTGCATTTAGTTTAGAGACAAATGGTTCCATTATTGGCATTTTGTGGGTTGAGTTTTCTCACATGACATGTGAACAGGCAGTGTTAGCATATGACTTTTGGATGAATTAAACAACCACCACACATTTTACTGTTATAACTGAAACTTTGACAGGAAAGTAATATTGGACATCTTGTTGGCATTGCTAAATTAACATACCCATCATCTTCCACACAGCTTACACAGCAAGACTGTTTTCATCTCTGGCACCCTGGTAGCTCAGTTGGTACTGAGGTCATGGGTTCAATTCCAGCCTGTTGCTCTTTGCTGCACATCTTCCCCCACTCTCTCTCCCCTTTTCCTGTCATATCTTCAGCCGTTTTATCAATAGAGCCATAAAAAGCCCAAAAATGTAAAAAAAAAAAAAACAAAAAAAAAAAAAACTATTTTCATTCACCCACCTATTGAGAGGGTTGCCATGTTTGATTAATTTATAGATATATTGCCCATATAATTGACCTGACGTGAGGCCATTTATAGAATTAGGAAGGACTAATTCCAGGTCAAGTGAACTGAATCCATAACTAGAATAACATTATAAAACTACTCTTCATGAGAAAGCTATTCTACTTACACATTAGTGTGCAACTGGAAGTCTCCTGTCTTGTAGCCGATGGCAAAGTTGTTCTGGGTCATCTTGGATTTGGCAGTGTCAAAGCTCATCTGGTAACCGGCAAGCCATCCCTCATAGCCAACGACAGCAGCACCGTGGATAGTAGGGCCAGCAAAGTCAAAGTCGACATCACAGCCCAAATTAACATACTCACGCTTGTAGGCAGTCTTGACTTTGCCGCTCTTCTTGCTGTTGATGAGAAACACAGCTTTGGTCAACCTTTACTGAAATCACAACCTAGTCAGATTAGGCATAATAAACAAAGTGTAAGAGAGTCAGGTTATAGTTCCTACAATAAGATCATACAAGGACTTTAAATCTATGAATTCTGACAGTTTACTTGACACAAATACATATGAATTTGTTCTTGCATAATATGTTACCTTGACACAATAAAGACACAACAATTATCTAAATGTTCCAAATTATCACACCAAGTTTATCATCTGTCTGCAAGTCAGTCACTGAGAGACAACAAATATGGTCCCAAGCTGAGCAGACTTTGTGCGTTTATTGTTTTCTTATCTCGTCTCACACTGGGCGTTTTAATTGACCTACCTTTCGGCACAGCCAGAACCTGTGACCATCCTGCTCACACTGTATGAATCAGCTGCCCAAAAAATGTGGCTGCTCACACTGAACATAAGCATGGAACCCAGGGACTATTTCAATAAAGCTTATTCAAACAAGATGGCTGCATCCTCAACAACACAGAGAGAGATGCAGCATTACTTTGTGCAATTCTACTATGATGGAGGTTTAAAAAAAAAAATATGGGGCCACAAATGGCTGTAATGTGCAGACAATATGCTCTGTCCAGCATGTTCAGTTTTATACAGCACTCTCAAGACTACTATTTTAGCCACAACAAGTAAAACACTAATATTGAATCAAGCGCACTACAGTTTATACTAGTTATTTGACAGCAAGCTTATAGGAAATCTTTGATCATCAGTCAAATCATTGATTCAATCAATCAAGTTTTGTGACAAATTTGGGACTAAAATACGGAAAGTGTCTTCACATAAGCGTCTTGTTTAAGAAAAGTTTGGTAATCCTCCGAAGCTGAGCAAAGTATGTGATGGGTCACTATATATTTATTACTGCCACCAAGGGGGTTATGTTTTTGGTACCTTGCATCTGTCTATCAGCAGGATTAAGGAAATATGTCTAGCTCAATTTTCATTAAATTTGGTGGGAGGGTGTAGCATAGGCTAAGCAAGATCTCATTGAATTTTAAAGCAGACTGAATCATGGGGCAGATACATATTCTTCTCAAATTAACTTGTCTAGACCAGTATTTCTCGATCCTGGTCCACAGGGACCACTGCCCTGCAGGTTTTAGAGGTTTCTCTGCCCCAGCACATCTGATTCAAATGGTCAGCTGATCATCAAGCCTATGTTGCCTTTTCATTTTAAATGTGGTGAAACATTAAAAATAGAAATGAAGAAATCTTGTGGTACCCTTGGCCCTTCTTCAAAGCACCCAGGGTGTTGTGACACCTAGTTTAGGAACCACTGCCACAGAAGTATGATCTCCCAGAGATGACTAATACTATGCCCCCTGCCAACTGTCAGCTCAAATAGCAAACAGGATGAGAAAATTGTTTTTCTTCAAAGGACACATCTCTGAACACTGAAAAACTGATCAGCCACTTCAACACAAACCATCTTTGATTGGTCATGGCTGACTCATTGGTCCAGTTTGCCATGACACTGCCAAAAAATCTATTCTGTTGTTTTAAACCAACATTTGGCTCTGTGCTGGTGTTTATTTTCCAGTCTGTGCCACATTACTCCGCCCTCACCAACTCCTCCACACTCAATATTGAAACAGGACACGCTTCCTCTGAGCCATGGCCCATATCCCTCATGTGATTCAACACCTCATAGAAAGTAAACACATTAAAGATTGCCAGAACATCTGCGCACACTTTGATCCCTCCCACAGAACAACGAACTGCAAAACATAATTGAAGCACACACACAAAACCTGGCAGCCAATCACAGTAATGTGTTACAACAGACCAGTTCCATATTGGGACTGGGGTCACATGGGCGGCAGCTACACTTGCCACAAGCATGTACACCACAGATCAGGTTGCCAAAATTACTCATGTAGAGAAGCAACAGGCAGAGCAGAGTATGTTTGTCAAGTATGTGCAAAATTCACAAACTAACTTGTGAATTATTTATTATAACCATCATCTTACCCAGTGTTTGGTGAGAAGGTTGTGTCAAAAGTCAACTTAAGTCCCTTGGCAATCTGTCAGGAGAAAAAAAAAATTCACATAAACCATTTGACATTAAAAGGACTGAATGTTTGCCTGTCATGCTCATCAGGTAGGCATTTATTTTATGACACCTGTTAAAATGTTTGAATATTTTCCTAACCTGATCTTCGACAGTGATTTCTGTCCCCAAGGTGTTGTCGGTGTTCCACTTCTCAGTGAAGGTCAGGCCATATTCTGCCCTCTTGTATTTAGTTTCCAGGCTGCCTGCAACTTTGCTGGTATCAGTGTTGGAGGAACCAGCTGTTTTGAATTCCTGCAAAGGACAATTTAAGGGAAATGACAATCAGAAGGAAAGTTCACTCTCGATGAATCTACAAATGAAAAGAAACTCAGTCCCAGTATTGCTATTTCTCTTCTGGGGCAAGAAAATACCATATCTTTCATTAAAAACAAAAATAAGTGTGTAATCTGACAGCTGGGACAACTAGTCATTTTGACAGAGGAATTAGCATTTTTTTATATTTGATTAAGTACAAACAGTCACAGGTTTTAGCTTAAATATGGGGCTTTGCACTTCTGTTTGATATCATTGTAAACTGATACCAATGGACTTCAAACACAATGTAAAGATGTCACCTTGGGCTGTAGGACCATGTGAAAGGCATTTCTAACACTTTTGTATAAAAATATAGTTAAAGGCAATAAAATCTTTTTACAAACACAGCAACTAGTGTCAAACATAAATTGCAGGAAACTTTGCTTTTATATTGTAAAATGCACACATCATCCTATGAGACTTGATGTGCAGTTTCACTAGTTTAGTGACTATGCAGTAACATAATTTTCTATTTTTAAACTACAAAGAGAGAACCTTACCACTCCACTGGCTGACTTTGTCTTGACATCAAGCTTCACCAAACCAAATCCTGAAGAAAAGAACTGTTTTGATTAAATCATTTCAAAGCTTGTCCGCAGCATCAACTACACTTGGCAGTTTAGAAGTGTTAACACCACAGTGTCAAACTGTAAGAGACCATACCATAGCCTTTGTTGAAGATGTCCTTGGCAGACTTGCCCAGATCAGCATAGCAGGGAGGCACAGCCATTGTATCTACAGACACAAAAGACATCACACAAATTATATTCTTCTGACCTTAATTCAGTGTATTTCCACCAGGTCTTTCAGTGAAATTGGTAAGCAGCAAGCTACAGGGAAGGAGTCACCAATATTCACACATATGTCTTGTAATATGAGGTTACACTATGCCAATGTCATGACCGTAGGACTGAAAATTGTTTGTGCAAAAATTATATGAACACGTTACATGATACGCCTACTACGGATGTTACTGGCTACTAATTTTCCTGTTGATTAAACACAAAATTTAATTTAGAATAGTCAACTAGTCTAACAGTAAGTTAAACACTCAGAACACAATTGAGGACATTTATTAATTGATGTTATAATCAGTACTGTGTATTATGAGCCACATGAAGCTGTTAATCACAGTCTATAATCACCAAATCGCATTTTAAATTCCGCTAAAATGCGTGCCACTTTGCGCTGCGCAATAAAACATTGCACATTAACCTACAAAACATGATAACTCTTTAAATGCTTCATCTTTTCCGACCAAAGAGGATCACAGTGTCTGTGGGTAATCAGTCCAGAACTGACATTAGCTGCCAGCCTGCTACACAGTACAGTCTACATTCAACGTTATTTCTATTTTCTAGATTAAAACACTGCCAAACTGCGCTGGTTTTACGAGCCTCTTCTGTCCAGCTTTGCTAATACAACATCCAGGGTTGCCTGGGCCATCAGGGCAAACACGCTTATGGCATACGGCAAGAGGGGCTGCTGTCTGATGGGGCTGCATCCCCAACTAGAGGTGGGCAGGCTGCATAACATCTTAGAGGCAACGGTTAATTGGCATTGTGCATGAATAAAGCAAGAGTGGCAACGTTTACTGGTGTAGTCGACAAATCGTGCATATCCCCAACATCTACCACAGAAAGAAAGTAGCTCCTAAATGAAATTGCTCAACAAAGTCTGGATTATCTTGAGTAATGAGGTTAGGCTTTCTGGAAGAAGACGCTGCTGTTGAGTTTCTCAAATGCACTTTTCTGGAGCTCAGAGCACCACAAGCTGGTGCCATTCAGTCCCATTTTATTGGAGAGAAGTCAGACCTCTGTACTAATGATATCTCTAAAACTCAGCAAAACTATCTTGATGAATAAATATCACTACAGTAAGGGGAAAAATGTGTTGTTTTGTGGGGGTGTTTGGGGTGAACTATCCCTTTAAAGCACTACAAAACACCCAGTTCACATGAGGATGTCAGTTATTACTTACCTGTTATTGCTATAGTCGGCCCACCTGTTGACTGGAAAGCTAAACCTTGCATTAAATGTTTGCATACCCATATCTCACTACTTTGCTGTGGATGACCAGATGCATAGTCTCCCTCATTGCATAGACTGAACTGTATCTACTATTTCAGTAAGCTCGTACTGTAAAGCACTGAGATACAGACTACAGCCTTTGATGCATGCAGTCAAACCTCTCCTTGATATGGGTAAGTTCCACATTACCAAGGTTAGGGTAAAACTGCTGACTGAGACAAGCACAGTGTTACTTTCACTTTGATTTTAACACCTCTGGCCCAATAGTAGCATGGCAGCGCTGCAGGTAGTCACGGCAGTAAAAGTGTCTGACAAGGTTACTGAGAGGGAGAGGAGCCATTTTGCCGCACTGGAGCGCCTGGTTCAGGCCTGGTCTTTATTAAACTACTCCTACAAGTGAACTGGCAAGCACAGCCAGGCGTGGCAAGGCACACGCCAGCGCCAATTACGGGATGTGTTAATTAGCCAGTTCACTAGCATTATCAGCCAGCTACCTCCTGCTGCTGCTAACTAGGCCAAAGCGAGCTTAATCAAACAATTGCTAACGTTTAAGTAAGCTGAGCTGAGAATATTTTCTCAAAGTATCTTTGTAGAACACCTATCGCTTCCTCAGCAGTATGAGACGTGTGATATGAGGCAAAGCCGCCCTGCTTTTACTTGACATGTGAGACGCAGCATGCCAAGTGCAGCTAGCTTAGCTAACTCTGCTAGCCTGCAGAGTGCCGGTGTGTGTAAAGCACGCTCAAACACACATTCCGCCTACTTATGGAGTTAATCAACTGTGTCGGACTGAATAAGCGGCTCTCTTACCAGTAAAAGATGGCGCTAGCGGTAAACTAAAGTGACTTTATTAAAGATGTTCCTCACACCGCACGGCCAAGGCAGGCGTCACCGGTTGGAGGGCGAGCTGAAGGAGACTGCACTGCAATGAAATCCAGACCTATCACATCCCGGCTCAGGACCCGAAGCGGCCACATAGGTGCCTGAGTAAAAAGCGTTTTATGTCACGACATTTGGTTGCGTCATAGTGCTAGTCAGCTTGTTCTAACTCATATCATTATTTCTCATTTATTTAGTATTTATTTTCTACTTTCACTGCAATTCACATTATAAACAACAAAAACAACATTTTATAGATATAGAATTATCACCCAATACTACCTATGAATTATCTGCCCCTTTTTATTTACCTCTTTTTCCCTCTTTTTCTTTTACATTTAATTTCATGTCATAACTGAATCCCCTGGCTCTTTGTTTCCTCTTCACATTGCATTATTTTTTCTATGTCATAATATTGTTTTAACCCCCCCCAAAAAAAAATACTCCACAGCTCTGATCAACTCCAACTCTGACTGACATCACTATCACAACAAAAACAAAGAACAACTCTGACTCTTCAAATGTTCATTTATTTTTTTCACCAAAAAATTTAACAAACATACTTTTACTTTTATAGAACATTTTTCTGAAGAATTAAAATGGAAAGCTTTGACATCTCCTGTCAAATCAGACATTATTAGAGCCAATATTTATCAGCTAATATTTGCCAAAATGCGTAAAGATTTATATACTGTGATAGGCCAATATCAGTCAATAATATATCAGTACCAATATTTTTGTGTGTCCCAAGTTACATGAACTTATTTTTAAAATAGAAAAGTGTGAAATTATTGGCTATCTTATCAATATCAGCCATGATAAACAGGTAATTATCAGTTATCAGTATCAGCCAAAAAATCCATATTGTGTATCCCTAATATTTATCTGCTGAACTGAAAATTCTGCTACCTGACAGCTCAGCTTGGCTCACAATGGCTGCAGCATTCATCAGTGTCCTAGACTGAGGTACCAGTCATACGTGTCTCATGCTTTGTGCTTTGTTATTTATGCTTTTTTAAATTGTTAATTATTTTATTTATTGTTTGTGGTCTCCTTTGTCTCTCTCACCTCTCCCATCTGCCTTTTCCTGTCTTGTCCAATAGAGGCAAAAGCCCCCCCCCCCCCCCCATCTGAAAAACAAATAGGATCCCTAATTATTAATTATTTCTCATGATCCGAACAGATGAGTAGAGTGACTCTTTGCACAGGAAGTTAAGGGAATTTGGGATCTTAGTATTATTTTGCATCTTAACTATACAATACATTAGGTATGTGCTTTTAGCTCATGACCCAGCAGTAAGTTTCAGGTTTGGCTCTTGGAGGGAAAAAGTTTGTCCACCACTGATTTAGATATTCCAAATGGTCCATGTTCCCTCACAAACACGACACGACAGCCCGACCTCGCCGTAACGGTCGCGGGCTCGGCCGGCGCCTCCTGAGTCCGGCCGGCGTCTGACGGGCGCCCGACCTCGCCGCAACGAGTTTCTGGGGGGGCGTGGCCATGGTGTGACATTGAATTTTGATGTTTCGCCATGAAACATGAAATTGCTATAACTTTAGTATAAATCATCCGATCTGCACCAAACTTAACATGATTAACAACAGTCCCGCACTGAACACATCAACATGACAATATTCCACAATATTCATAACCCCACCTACTGGCAACAGGAAATGACGTGGTTTAGACTATGATATCCTGCTCCAAGTAAGTTGATCATATCCAACTCACTTCTGGTCAGAAAAGTCTTAAGGCTTTGGTAATGCTATGTTGTGAAGATCTTGACATATCATCAAACAGCATCGCCATGATGACACGGCGAAGGTCAGTTTTTCGCCAAAACACAGGACGTTGCATTGATTGACTATCCCTGTAACTAAACCACACACATTTAGGCTATCCTATCTGATATCATTATCATACTTGCATTAGAATTTGAGTGGACAGTGACCATACGAGGGGCTTTAGTAGTGCCCATTTAATGATGTTTCGCCAAACCACAGGAAGTTGCATTAATTTATATTTACTTGGTCAAATCTGCCTGAAACTTAACATGTTTCATAGTAGTCCAGGCCTGAACATATGATACGAGTTTTGTCGATGGGAGTGGCCAGATGGCTTGGTCACGCCCTTTAAAGTGCAGCCCCGGTGGCAGGTTTCACCAATGTGAATGAAAATCGGTACATATATGTATCATGACCAATCGCACAAAGAGTCTCTTGGACCCATAGGCTAAACCCAACAGGAAGTTTTAACTGGACTCCTACAGAAATCATCCGATTGACTTTTAAATTAGTTTGTGCCATCTAGACTACTTTGTTAGCAATAGTTGTTAAAAGATTTGGTCAGCATTAAACAGTGTGGCTGTGGCATGGCATCAAGTTTTGATGTCTTGCCATGAACCAAAAATTACTATAAATTTGAATTAAATGATGCAATGTCACCAAACTTCAGATGGTTGATAAGAGTCCCACCCTGTGCACATCTACATTACAATCAGGACATAGTCATATGTCCAGACAGGCAGCAACATTGAATTCCTTCCTGCAGTGTCCGAAGTGCATGAAAATTCAGCACCTCATACACCAGTTGGTGCCTGGCGATACGGTCATGGTTGCAGCAGATCCTGACAGGCAGGGGGTTGTGAGGGCTTGTACAATGCTGCTTGTAGCTTTAATCTTTATTTGAATTTTTATCAAAAAAAAATTACAATCAACACCATAACTAACACCTTCGTCCTCACACGGCCTTGCTGTGACCATCATAGTCCCTGGGGCCAGCCGGCGGCTGTTGGGCGCCTGACTTTGGTGCAACTGTCACAGCTCAGCTGGGGCTGGCTGGCAGCTGTTGGGCACCTGACCTCACTGCGATAGATTTGTATATTTTCTTACAGCAACCTTATGTGCTTTTCCAAATTTAAAACAAGTGTTCAGATAGCCCATGTGTTATAATAAATGGTCTATTCACACAATGTTGTGTGTTTCTCTCTCTGAAATCAGACAAGTCCCAGTTTTCAAGGAGCAGTAAGCAATTCTGGAGAACAATATTTGATTGTTGAGTCTCATTCACAGATCTTCAAATACGGATGCTTTGTGTTGGTGGCTTGAGCTGAAACAAGAAACCATAGAAACTGAGGCAACTCCACACCTTCACGCTCAGCATCCCAAACATGCAGAATCAACTTCCTGTGAAACAGCTCATGGACCTCTGGCCTGCTCTTCATATGCAGTCTGAGGTAATATGTTTCAGCTCTCATGTGTTTTTCCTTTGTCAGTAATCTATGTTACATTATCGGT